>CM076583.1:733743873-734415567 GCA_034641835.2 Pinus albicaulis | reverse complement strand
TCTTTACAGTAAGCTGTCTCTTAACTGTCTGATGCCTTTGTATTGGAGTCTTGCATGATGTCCCTACACTATTCTTATCTTTGTGTCAGCTTCTGAGAGAGATTGGTCCCGTTTAAACTAATTTCCTTGTTCAACAAGAGATAGTAAGTAAGATTTTGGATTGACAACCCACGCTATATGAAGAGCTCCTTGATATATTAAGATGTCCTAGGCACTGGTCTATGGCAACTCTAGACTGTCTCTAGGGGGTGACAAAATTGTCCACAACACATGACTCCATAGCCCAATGGATGGCACTTTCTTGGCCTATCCTCTTTGCTGAAGCATCCTGCTATTTTGTTCCTCCCCTTCCATTACTCTCCCAGTCTATGATCTCATGACTCAACCCAGCAACCAACCAACCAAATCATTTAAAACCCCCCTCCGTGCTTCATACCTAGCCTAATATCTAAACTTGAGCTTTCAAAGATATACCATTCTTTGTTTTATTGGAGAGATCCCTCTCCGGGTCCAGGAGGGCTAGATCCTAGGGCCCCAAAGTGGTTTGATGTTGTCTTATCTTTTGGTATTTCCAAATCTGCAAAAACATAGGAACCCCAACATAATGGTGACTCCACTGGGGAAAGAGACCAATCAGCCTTGATTTGGTAAACCACTGTGGTGGATAGTAAGTTGTAAATCATCCACCTGGCGACTCCACAATTCCTGAATGATACAAAGACTCCACTGGTGATCAGCAGGCCACTAATTATCTATGTTTTCACATAAGACTCCACTGGGAGACCATGTCGCAGTACAACATCATCCATGCCGAAGACCAAGCCACGTCACTAATGGAAGACCCTGAACGGTTTGCAGAAATGTTTCCAGATTTCATGGCAGTATGCCGTGATATAATATCTAGTGACTTGGCAGAATATAAGGTGGAGGACCTTACAGGGGTTATTCCTCTCAGCTCAAAAGGCGGACCCATAATCAAGAATTTTTTTTAGAGCTGGTGGTTGAGAGGTATGAAGCTGAGCTCGAACTTTTAAACTCACAAGAGATAGCATACGAGTTCAGAGACCCGAGAGCCTTTTTGGAAAGTCTCCCGCCCCCTAAAAGAGAAGAGATTCCGCTGTTGTTCGAAGTACAAGAAGAAGATGATCCGGCTTTCAAGAGCCTCCTTGAGGATATAGCGGAAAATGCAATTACCGAAGCTTCCCAAGACGTACACGGCCTACCAATCATGGTAGGCCAGAAAGAAGAAAACATACATCCCGTGTTCATTGATCCTGTGGCAGAGTATATGGAGGCCCTGACTTGCTCAAATACTCCAGCAATAATCTCCAGCATGAGCCATATTTATCAGGGGTGGTCACCACTGATGGTGATCACAGTTTTGAAGAACCACGCGTCGAGCACCCTGTGGTTATCTCTGACAGGCAGTCAACGTTCATATCCTTTTTTGTTACTGCTTGACTGGCTGCACTGGCACTATTGCATCACCTAAATGCTAGAGAGCTCCAGTTAGAGTAGAGTAGGTAGGAGGTATGAAATAAGCTTAGCCTGTGAGCATGTGGTTAGTTGTTTTTAATTTCTGTAAAGTCTAGCAAGTCAGACATTCTAATCCTGGCTTGACTGTTTTTCAATTTCTGTCTTAGAATATAGAGAAGAGATCTACTAGACAGTTTAATTCTAGCAGATATTAGTTTAGGTAGAGAAACTATGAGGCCAACAGTCTAATCTGGTCTCATGGAGTAATAAGGGTAGAAGTAGAGTAGGTTTATTTTTCCTGTTTGTAAAAATTGATGATGTAAAAGGGTCTGCAAGTCCAAATGCACCCAAAGAAAAATGTTAGGACTATAGTGTGTGTAGGTAGTGTGTGGGAGAATTTTACTGCTGATATATTGTCTTCATAGTTTTGTGGCAGCTGATCTAAAGAAATAAAGGGATGAGCCAAGCAGCAGGCATCTGGCCTACACCAAATATCATTTTCTAGATTCTTGACTCCTTCAAGAAGAAGCCATCCCCATGTGGAGGCACTGTTAGCCCCCCCTTATGAAATTTTTGACAAGCAAACAGGGGGCTAAATTGTTTTTGAGCCTTCAAGGAATGCATTTCCCTTGTAAACACAGCATCCTTGAAGCCTCTATGTGTCTTTGTCCTTTGATAAAATCTCCTCTACTGATTCCCATCATAAAGCATCTCTGTTTGTTAAGAAATGCCCAAAGGCCTCCTTTTCCCTCTTATTTCGCCCTCACTTAGCCTCTTTTTTATTCCCCCTTGTCTACCCTTCTTTTCCCTTGTTACCCTCTTAATCCTCTCAAATCCCCTTCGAATTCCCCAAAATTCCCTTAAAATCATTCCCTTACCCCTTGTTTAGCCATTTCCCCCCTTTTTCCCCCTTACCGTTTTCCTTCGGAAGCCTTTAAATTCTGTTAAAATGGGCCAAAACCCACTTTCCGACCTTGTAACAGGGCTTAGCCCCTTACCGCAAATGCCTTAACCACTTCCCCCCACATGCCCGTGCGCTGGGACCAAGCGCTTAAGTCCCCAACGCTAATCGCAATCGGAAGCGGTGGGCAGACGCATTTCCTGTGCTACATTAAAAAGTTCCGATGCGATCGAGTTACAACGTTAAGTCTCGCGATGCATTTAACACCGTCGATCTTTTACGGAGATCCGACGGTCGGACGCTAATCGCAACCCCCATCCCATCGCAATCGCAAAGTTCATGCGCACCCATCCGATCGGCCCATCGCAAACACTTGCGATGCGATTGATCGCAAGTCATTCCCTTTGATCCCCGATCGCGTCAATCCCCCGATTGCATCATAGCCGTCCATCCTCCCCGCTGATCCGACGGCCATCTCACTCCCCGCTCAATTGCAATTGAAGCTCCCAATCGCTGCCACTTTTCTCCCTTTGCGATTGCGATCCGCCGATCTGATCATAACCGTTCGTTTAATTTAAGATCTGACGGCTCAGCGTTGATCGCATCATCGCCCGTCGCCCCTCCCCTTTTCCTTCCGATTGAATTTGGGCCGTTGATCCGGCTTTAGATCCAACGGCTATCGCTTAATTGCCCCACCTCGCTAATCGCAATCGGATCTTTTCACATATGTGTTGCGATTGACGCCCACTCCGACCTCCGATTGCGATTGTTCCGATTAGATCTATGTCGTCCGTTTCCTGTGCGAATCCAACGGTCAGCGCACATTCCAATCGCATCGCAAAGTTTGTGATTCACATGTAACTCTCCTCCCCACTCCGATTGCGATTGCGATATGGGTCCCGCCTCATGCTATCCCCCGCTTCATTATTTTTCTGTCCATTCCATTGCATTTCACGTATCCCCTTTGTATTCCCCCCCCAAATGTTCAGCCTTTGAGTTTCACGCCAATAACCATTTCTCCCACCATTCTTCATTATTCCATCGCTCTTAACTGCTCCGCCACCATTCCTCCAAGCCACCACAGCATTTCTCCACCACTGCCCGGGTTTGTATCAGATCTATTGTATTATGCAGATAGCACAGAGAGGCATTTTCAGTCTTTGTCAGCGGACCAGCAGAAGAAATTCAAAGGGGTTTATGCCTGTTATTGGTATAATTAATGTTTAACCCCACAATTCAAAGGAAAAGGATGCAGTTGAAAACCGACACACACGCAATAAGATCTATCAGTGTTTAATGTTCAGCAGAGTACCCTTCTCCAGATGTACACTTTCCTACAACAATCTCCATGCTTCCTCGAGCCCATAAGCAGTTAATTGCACTGACAGAGCTTCATTAAAGATTGTCTGAGCAGCAATAATGGAGGTATGGAGAGGCCCGCAGTATTTAAACCAGTTAACCAGATTCAGAAGGCAGCGCAAAGCTCCAGACGCTGTTAGGATTTAAAGAACAATCTCGACCTGACAGAGATCTCCAAGACAGCCTACAGAGTACACACAGCGTTGAAGATCGCCATTAAGCATAATGTGCTCGGTCTCCTCTGCCATTTTGTCTTAATTGATCTCATTTAATTTGAATCTACTCCTGATGTTATCTCTTTCTCTCAATTCTCCTATAAGAAATCCCCGAGAACATAATGAAAGGGTTGTTGTTGTTCAGTGGTTTGGCTGTTGCTGTTAGAGGGATTCAGTTTGACTGTTAGAACGGTCTTGGGAGGGAATTACAGAGTAGCTTGTATGTAATAGGCTGGGAGGAGAAGTCTGGACTGTATTAGCCATTGAGCTTATTGTACATGACTGGTTTTGCATCAATTAATCAAAGCACATTTCATAGGATCCTGGTCTATTACTATTGGTGATGTTTTTCCTAACTCTGTTTATTACATTTTCATACTGTTTCATGTTCTTCTGGTAGGCAACAGAAGTATAACATAGGATTCACCCTTGCTAGGTGCCCTATGTTTCCTGCTCTCCCTACCTTTAATGTTTTCTGCTTTATGTGTTATCTAAGAGTAAATTCATGGGGTTTAACCAGTGCAGTGGATGTTATTGCCTGCTGGATGATGTATGAACTTGGGGGTTTGTTGCTTGGATGTTTCTTTGTCAAATTTATCTCTGTTTTTCCCTTAGAGTTGCTAAAGCAGACCTGGAGTTAAATGACCTCTGGTCCGATCTATAAGCCGCCCCTTTGTTCCTCCATTGAAAGCTACCTTTGAGTATGTCCAAGCAGGTCTAGAGTTAAATGACCTCTGACCTGGTCTATAGACAGAAAATGGGTTGTTTTCCTTCTTTCACCTTCTCCCCTTAATGTTCCATCCCATCATCTATCTAAAAAGATCCTTTAGTGTAGATGACTTGCCCTCTGAAAGCCTTGGCTAGTGGTTGCAAGTAATTCTCCTTTCATGACTCCATAGCCCAATGGATGGCACTTTCTTGGCCTATCCTCTTTGCTGAAGCATCCTGCTATTTTGTTCCTCCCCTTCCATTACTCTCCCAGTCTATGATCTCATGACTCAACCCAGCAACCAACCAGCCAAATCATTTAAAACCCCCCTCCGTGCTTCATACCTAGCCTAATATCTCAACTTGAGCTTTCAAAGATATACCATTCTTTGTTTTATTGGAGAGATCCCTCTTCGGGTCCAGGAGGGCTAGATCCTAGGGCCCCAAAGTGGTTTGATGTTGTCTTATCTTTTGGTATTTCCAAATTTTCCAAAACATAGGAACCCCAACAGAATCCTTCCCATGTGGTTTTGCCTTTATTTTTTATATTTTCCATATCTACCAAGGTGAAAAGTGTCTCGGGCCATCACAGTTTTGAATTTTACACTCTACATTGGAGTTACAGTAGTTGGTCATGGCTATGGTGTAGAATTTAGTAAAATCATCATATTTAAATTTTAATGACTAATTTTATTTTTTTAACTTGCTAAAAAAAATGATTAAAACAATGCATACCTGGAAATTTGCAGACGACAAGAGGACGAAGCCACAACGAGAAGACAAGGTGGGAGATCGTTGAAGACGTCATAGAGGACGCAGACCAAATTCCCTGTGAATTAAAAAAAAAAAATCAACAATTTTTTTTACAAAAAACAGAGCAACACCTCACTTCGTCGCCGTGACACAACAGAGAAACACCTCACCTCACCTCACCTCGTCAACCTTGAAAACACATAGATGCGAGACATACAGATGCGAGACAGTCAGACACGAGAAAAACAAATGCGAGACATAAAACATACAACAGTAATACGCCCGAAACCTGTTATGGTTTGTGGGCCGGTATATTTATAAGAACAAGTTCGGCCAAACTAATAGTTCGGTCGAACTATTAGTTCAACCGAACTTTTGTTTCAGGCTTTCCCATCACCGACCAAAAATCTGTTTTCCCATGTCGTCAATGTAAAAGGCAAAATTAGTTCGACCGAAATACAATTCGGCCGAAATTTTAAAAACGTTTGGCCGAACTGTTGGGAAAATGACTTTTCCGCCCCCAATTCTCACAAAAGTTTATCACACCTTCTCATTTTTACCCATATATATGTATTTTTAAATACATGTATCATTTAATAAAAAAAATGTCAAACTACCCTCTAGATAAGTCAATCTACTACGCAAACATTTTGGCTTGGTGAGTGTACCTCAAAATTCAATATTCTTCCTTCGACATAGATTTGATCATGCTGCTTGTATCTCATAAATCCGTCCTACTTCCATCTCATAAATCCGTCCTTATCTGAATCGAAATAGTGCCTCAGATGATCTGAATTCCTCCTCACAAGTGATTGAATTGGATGCCCAAAAGTGGAGGAAGAATTTCCTTTATATAGTGAACAAAGGTGTCCCCTGAGTGGTGTGACTGTTGGGGTTGGCCTGACTTAAGTAGGTTGGAGCTGACCTTATATTTGGAGGGAAAAATTAAAATTTTCTTTTGTTTAAAACCGACATGAAGAACATTTCTTACATTAATCATTACATGTATTTTAAGGGCTAAAAATATAACTTAGGAAGACCGACCATAGCTACAAAATTCAACACTCTTTTCCCAAACACAACACTTTCCTTCACTCTTAATAAAGGATATTAAAAACTAATGAAAAAATAAATCATGAGAAAGAGACACCAGAGACATGGCGGAAAAGGCCTGAAGCCTTAATGTATATTGTCTCACACATTCTCTACAAAATAATGAGAATGATACAATATCAATACATTAAGAGTATGTCTCAAGATAGTGTGTCTATCTTGGACACTCAATCAATTTGGTTGAGTAAATATCTAAACCATACACTAATCTAGGAGCCTAACTAGTTGGAGAGAATATCTCAACCAACTAGACCTAAATGAACTCCCAAATTTGAGGAACATTCATATTATATAATAGATAAGTAGGAATTAATCCAATATTTACAATTTTAATTATTTTGAATATTTTGGACTTATTGATTGTTTTTATGTGAGAGTGAGGCTAACATTCCCCCCTCAATCATAAGTCCAAAGTAATATCCTGGAACCATCTCCATGTTCTCATGCCGAAACTGTTGAGATGATCCTCAATGAAAAGCTGCCTAAAAAACTATCAAAACTGGATGCTGAAAACTCCAATCTGAAGAGAACAAACCAAGAAACATGAATTAGTTGCAAGTTTGATCCATCCCTGAAAGTTTTCTTGACAACTCTACCAAATTCCAAGCTACAATGAAAAAGGATCCATCTATCCTTTGCTTGGTCCAATGACCATCCAAGTGAACAAAAGAATGTCCACAAATGCTCTCACTGACAAAAAAATTTATGACGCCGACGGGAATATTTGTTGCAATTGATATTCCCAATCGCTTTACCACTGTAAAATTTGACGATGCCCACTAGCTGCTTTGATGATGCTCACTGGATTATTTATTGATTCCCACTGGTTTCTTTGATGATGCCGACTGGCTGATTTGTTGATGTTGTTGAAACTGGCCACTGACTGCTTTTGATGATATTGTCAAAACTTTTAGTCTGACAACCATTTTCAATTCCATTATCATTTCCCCCATTTGTCAACTGAAAGGAGAGACAATCATCTGCAATTGATCTTTTAACACCCCTCCTTAAGGTGTAGGAATGTTTCCCTTTTAATTATTCGAGAAACTTTATCTTTACTTTTGTCTTAAGTAGATTGTAGGACTTATGCAGTTTCTTCATTTTTAGATTCCATCTCTAAGAGTTTATCAAACCAAAATTTACCGTCACTTTAGTCCACATTCGACAATTCTCAGATAGATGATTTTTCTTGCCACAATGGTGACAAGGATGGAGGTCGAAACATTTACTCTCCATATGACCATTTCTCTTACAATGGTTACACTTAACAAGTGGGTATGCTCTAGAAAACCCGCACTTACAAACTGAACTGGCTTTGAGAAATATGGAATATAAAAAGTGTTTTCTTTTGTTTTATCCCAACACATGTCGATATTTGTTGAAAGAAATTTATTCCCAAGGTTTGATCACCTTTTTGGAAATACCCTTTTTTTGTTGTTCTTCACACCTTCTATCGCTGCTAATATTTTGTGCTTGATTCATTAACTCATCTGTATCACATTGAACATCAATCATCTCTATTAACAAGTCATTTGTATCACATGATGCATCGAACTTTTCAATTAGATCTTCAATACTACTAGTTGCATCATTTAGTAGCACAACTTGCTGGATGAGATCATTTGTGTCGCAACTTAGATCAACCTGGTGGATTAGATCATTTGTGTCACAACTTTCATCAATCTAGTGGATTAGATCATTTGTGTCGCAACTTTCATCAACATGTTGAATGAGGTCATCTGTGTCACAACTTGCATTTGTTGTTTGGATGAGGTATTTTTTGTCACACACTACATCTATCTTATTTGTACATATGGCATCAAGTAGATATTGTTTTTCACTCAATTTTATCTAGACTGCTTTAATGAGTTGTTCTTTCATATCTAGTTCATTTTGAAGATCATTTGTTGCTTCTAATGTGATAGTCATTTGATTAATTATGTCTTGATTTTGTTTTAATTTCCACTCAAGTACTTTTATTTTGTTGTGCAATTCATCATTACACTCTTGCAATTCTTTGATATGTATTTCGGCACTTTGAAGACATTTTCCTCCTTTACCCATTTTGGTCTTTAACACGCTCGCTTGTACTCGCTTTCTTGATTATCACACTCACTTGCTTTCACGCTCTCTTGACTTTTTCTTCAATAGGATGAGGGTGTCGAATACCACCGAAAATGCACCCAATAGAATTTTTACAATGATCTAATGACTTGACATACTCACTCAAAAAATGATTGACTCACTTGACTTAATTGACCCCCTATCAATTTTGAGTTAATGATTCAAGGTTTGGGTGTCGGGTTCAACCCTCACTTGAACTTTATACATTCACTTGATATTGTGACTCCAACTTTGATTTCATACCCGTGATCTTAAAACTCACACTTAGACTTTATGAATCAGTTGACCTCCTTATTCAATTTCAGGAAGGTCGAAATACAAAATTCCCTTTTTATTCCTATGAAACACCTTCACATCTCCACTAAAAAAAAAAGTACTCAAATAAAAATATGGGTGACTAAAAACTTTCTATTAAAATATTTACCACCAAATTAAAAAAATTCCTCATTTTTCACTTTAAAATGACAACATCCTAACTCCTTATAACTCCATTACACAAACTTCACTTTATGACAAATCTAAAAAAAATATTTTTGAACACACCTTATCTCTCAAATAAGATGTCGTGAGGAGAGACCCCACTGTTGAGGATATTTCTTCTGGTTCTAAACTATAGGAAATGTTTTCTATGTGCCAATAAATCAAAATATTATATGTTCCAAAGTTGATAATCTATGTGCCTCTGCAATCATTCTAATTCTCATCACCACTCATCTGGTCACTCTTGTTTTAGTAGTCATGGATTCATTTTTCCTGCTCGTCTTGTGTTTACACCTTCACAGTTCCTTGTGCTTATTCCTTTACACCTTCATAGTTCCTTCTGCATCGATGTCCATGGTTACAATCATACTTAGCTTGGGAAGTCCCCTCAACATAAGTTGATCAGAAAATTAATTCTTTGATCTGAAACCCGAAAGGAGGATTTTTAGATTGACGTTGCCAAAATATTCTTGGAACAACTCCTGGTATTAGTGCAACTCCAGGTTCACTCTCGCATGCGTGAACATAACTCTAGGTTCAAGTCTTCAAAGAGCACAAGGCCTCCATGAATTCAACCTCATGTGCACCCCACGAACTGGGACTCTATCTGGCCTATGGTTCTTATAATGACTCCAAAGAGCATGAGGCCTCAGTGAATTTGATCTCATGGGCACCCCACGAATTAGGACTTTGCATGGCCTGTGGTTCTTCCGAGGCTAACACTTAAATACCTATATTCTTCTAGCTACTCTCTTATAGGAGAGGCATGAAGGGAATTATGTAAGGCCTTTTGTTTCTCCACAATATTATCATATTTAAATCTAATATTTTGGCCCTTGCGGTTTGAAACACTCATCTTTTTAGAAGGGATTCCCTCCTTTCTTTTGTCTTGCTTAGACAAGGCTCTCTTTTAACCATGCAATCATTAAGCCTCCATAACACTGTACTCTAATAAACATTAATAAGCATTGTTGGTTGACTACAACATTGATTCATGTGGAGGTGGTTGCCTTATGTTGTTCTCCAACTCACTCTCAAGATTGCAAAATAGTTGTCAACTTCATGCTTTGATGATAGTATAGTCATATAGAAGAAGGTTGGAGCTCATCTTCCAAATGTTTCTTTTCATGTGCCTCCTTTTTATCCTCCTACATATCATGAGGAAAAGTTCTACCTAATTGATCATTTTTAAGGCCTCTTCATGGATTCATGTCTTCTCAAATTTGTTATCTTCTTATCATTCCCAACCTCTCTTATGATATCACACAAGAGTCGACATAAAGTCATAATTGATTATGCTATGAAAAATGATAACTAGACATACCACAACCCTATGAAAATATTTTAAATTCCACTAAACCAATCATCCTCTGAACTACCACCTTCCTTTTTTTAGAAATCAAAGAAGAAGTTGAAACCTTCATTCTCATCCTAAATTCAATGCAAAAGAGAGCTTACCTTGACTCACTTCATAATATACTCTCCCCTATCTAAACCAACACCCCCAACTTCGTGGCATCTTTTGAGAGTCACATATTTGCGCCGAGAGATGCTCTACAACCTAGTATAGGGTATATGTGTAAGAGTGAGATGTGAGATTTGAGATATTTAAAAAATAAAAAATAAAAACCGGTGTAGGGTATATGTGTAGGCATGAGATGTGTAAGCGGGAGATGTGAGATGTGTAGGCGTGAGATGTGTAAGTTGGAGATGGGAGATGTGAGATGTGTAGGCGTGAGGTGTGTAAACGGGAGATGTGAGATGTGTAGGCGTGAGGTGTGAGAAGTTAGATGTGAGATATTTTTTAAATTCATTTTTTTTGTATTGTAATTTTGTTTTTTATTAATAAAAATTAGGAATATTTTTTTTAGATAGAAGAAAATAATATACATACCACATTAAAATATATAACCTATAAATCATACTTAAAAATAAACATCCATTTTACCATATAAATTAAAATATGATTCCATAACCATCTTTAAATTTAATTCATAAATAGATAAAAATTTAATATTTACAATATAACAAGATTTTTAATCATGAATATTTACCATGGATATTATTAACTTCTAAATAGGTTTTTTTACAATACCATGGGCCAACACCCAGAAGAGAAAGTTAGAGAGGGAGAGGGAGAGGGAGAGGGAGAGATTGAGAGGAGGGAAGAAAATCATAATACCATGGGATAATACCATGGTTTTATCAATACCATGGGCCATCTAGGCTTTTGATTATTTTGTTATGTATTTATGTTTTTAATTATTCTATTACAATGCCATGACTTATCAATACCACGTGCCCAAAAACCATAACTTATTTCAAAATCAAAATATTTTACAAATACTTTATTTTAATTTATTTTATAACATTTTAATATTAAATCTAAAAGCAAAAGGGCTAAATTACTTTTGAGTAATATTGAACCCTCCATCTTCACAACTACTCAAAATATTCCGATAGAAATTAAATTGTGGTTTTAATAAATTAGAAATGAAAAGACTTTTATATATTCATATGTGAAATTTATATAATATAAATAATGTTATAAAGAACCAGGATAGATGCATCTTAACCAAGGATCCAAACGAAGAAAAAAAGAAAAGTGACTAACAATGATAGAGGAAAGATAGCCCATGATTCTTTTAATTTTTTTATTATTGTATTTTCTTTGACATGATTGATCCAAAATCTAGGTTTAATATTTTACAACCAATTATGTTTTTTTTTTTTTTAGATACTTTTTTAAATACAATAAAATGAGATCATATTTAAGAGAAGAGAGAGAGAGAGGGGGGAGGGAAAAGGGAGGAGTATATATATATATATAGAGAGAGAGAGAGAGTGTGTGTGTGTGTATGTTTTGGGGGCTAGAAGGAGAGACAAAGGGAGATAGAGATATGGATGGAGGGGGGAGAGAGGGTAGAAGAGAGGGAGAGAGAGAGAGAGAGGGAGAGAGAGAGAGAGAGAAATGGAAGGAGTGTGTATGTTTGGGGGCTAAGATAGAGAGACAATGGTGGGGGCAGAGAGAGAGTGAGAGATAGAGAGAGAGAGAAGAAGAGAGAGAGATAGATAGATATGGAGAGAGAGTGTGTATGTTTGTGGGTTGAGAGAGAGAGAGAGAGAGAGAGAGAGAGAGAGCATGACATGTGCATAGGGGGGCTGAGATAGACAGACAAATAAGGAGAGATGGAGGGAGGTATATATATAGATGGCGGGGGGAGAGGGAAGAAGAGAAAGATAGAGAAAGGGAGGGAGAGGCGAAGAGAGAGAGGAGGGGGATAGAGGGAGATGGAGAGAGGAAGGGAGACATACACAAAATGGAAGGTGGATAGAGAGGGAAGAAGAAAGAGACACACAAAGACATAGAAACATAGAAGTTATATGTAGAAAGTCATGAATATTTTGCGTTTTCACTAAAATAGATGTATTGATTTCAATGTAGTTGTTGATTTCTAATTCTATCTGATCTATCTAATCTGATCACTTGCACTACATGCATTGATTTCAGTGTAGATGTCAATTTCTAGTCCTATTTATTACCTTACACTACATGCTTTGATTTCAATATAGATTGTGATTTCTACTCTTATTTGATTGCTTGCACTAGATGCATTGGTTTCAGTGTGCATATTGATTTCTAATCCTATTTGATCGCTTGCACTAGATGCATTGATTTCAATGTAGATGTCGATTTTTAATCCTAGTTAATACCTTACACTAGATGCAAATGTTGATTTCTACTCCTATTTGATTACTTGCAATAGATGCATTGGTTTCAATGTAGATATTGATTTCTAATCCTATTTGATTATTTGTACTACACTCTCTCTTCATATCTATCTATCTATTATTATATTGTCACTATAGAGTCAAAAATTTCATTTGATCATTTTTCATTATTCTAGATAGAGTCTCTCTCATCTCATCGCTTGACCCCTTCATCTCACAAATTTTGTTGTGCAACTTCTCACCAAATGATCGAGCCCTCAAAAGCATTCCGAACCACAAAAATTTGTTGACTGCAAAAGAGGAACACGACAATTTGAACAAAGACGATGGCAACAAGTCAACCGAATGACCAAACGTGAAAAGAAGTGATTGAGTTACAACATGTTGGTGTTACAATCTGTTACAATATCGATGTGTCCTGCCTTTTCTATTTCTCCTGGCCCCCATGATTTCGTCTTTTCGTTGCTCCTCCCACTATGATTTAGGTTTAACATTTAACTCACCTCAAATGGGAAAGAATTTGATCTTCCATATGAATGTTCTCTGTTTTCTCTGCGATCCACCATGAACTCACAATAATGCTGGCATTGATAAATAAATCTGCATATTTCTAAGGCCAAAGACGTATGTTCTATTCATATTGACAGAAAAAATTAGCGCAGACTTGTGTCGTAGGCTTCCATGAAAATCTCAACTGAATTCAGTCGACTGATTTTAAGAAAAATAAGCGGAAGTAGCTGCCAGATTTCCCCAAATATATTTGGAGTAAAAGAAAAAATTCCCATTTGACATCAACCTGCCAAATAAATGCTATTTACCAGCGTCAAAATTTGCCGGGATTCTGATGATAAGCTGATGGTTCTCCTGCTTGAGACAACAATTCACCACGAAGTTTCAGGGTAACCTCTTTACCCGGAAAATTAGAAAACCCTGAAACCCCTTCTCAGCCATCGACTTGGCCAGAGAATTTTCGCCCTATGCTGCCCCGACAGATTCAATGGATACATCCAACGCCGTCAGAGGTAGAAAGAAAATCCAATGAAGGGGCAAAAAACGTGTGCCTCAGTGACCATCCATAGCAGCTCAAACTGCAGGTGAAACTGTCACAACCAGCGGAGGTTCGAATCCTGTTACTAAAATGAAAAAATCGCAGTCACAGTCACAGTCGGATTCCTTTCCTTGTATCTGCTGCAGCTTTGATGCTTAAAACAAAAATTAATTATTTTTAATGGTCAGATGCGTAGCATTAGTTCGTAATCGCGCCCATAAATATATTGAATTCATTTCATTTCTTTCTGACCCGTCAATTCTACATACGGCCTGTTCAAACAGAATGAATCAATTGCCACGGCCAGTATTAAGAAATCATTTTCCAAATTGCCATGAAAGATGCAAACGAAGACTGTTTGCCAGTATTTTCCATACAAGTCACTGAAACATCCATTGATGTGCACAAATTAGTAAGCAATATATATATTATATTAAAAGATAATCAAATAAATACACATTCCATGGCATGCTACATTTAATTCCATGCCTGATACAAACACAAAGTAGAAAATGTATTCAATTTTCTGAAGTAAGGCTCTGATCCCCGCGTAAGCAATAGTATAGAAGTACTGATTTATTATCCATTTCCTGTAGAGAAGCAACCAAAGTCTAAAAGTACTGATTAGCCATTTCCTGTAGATAAACAAGCTGTAGTGCAGAGTATTAGCAAAGTGCAGATGAGGCACAAAACCTAGAAGCTCTCATGTGGAGTGGTGGAAAGGGGGTAATTGAAAAAACCGTGGTGGGGTGGAGGAGCATGGCATGAAAACTCGGCATGATGTTTGTAATGGAAGGGGCCGAAAATCTGGTCAGTCATATGATGGTGGTGTGGGGAATTGGGAGATCTGTGGTGTTTGTGGTGCCGGGAATGGTGAATTCTGTGATGTTTGTGGTGTGGGGAATGGGGAGATCTGTGGTGTTTGTGGTGCGGGGAATGGGGCGATCTGTGATGTTTGTGGTGTGGGGAATGGTGAGGTCGGTGGTGCTTGAATTTGCCCTTGCATTTGTGGTGTGGGAAATGGTGAGGTCGGTGGTGTTTGTGGCAATATGGAGGGCTTGGGGAAGGGGAAGGGGAAGAGGAAGAGCATGAATGGTGAGAGCGGAAGGGTAAGGGTAGTGAAAGGTGTGGTTCAGGAGGTGGAGGAGAGGAGGAAAATGATGGTGAAGGCCATTGAACCACTGAGAGTAGCCTACCAGGGTGAGATGGGAAGGGGCATGGATCCTGGGAACTGCAGCAATCTCCTCCTCCCATTTATGAAGCTTCCAAATCAAATTCACTAATTCTCAACTGCTAAGAAAGGATCAGAATTTCACAGAAGAAATTGCAGAGCGAGGATGAAAGATGGGAGAGAGGAGAGGCACCTGCGTTTATATTTATAGGCATTCAGGGCATGGCTGTTTCTGCTAATTATGCTTTGCTTACATGCGAAGGAAGAACTTTGTTTCTTGTTTGCCAAGTAACTTTGGCTGTGCCGTGGGGGCCAAGAAACACGTGAAGAGTCAACTGACAGCAGTGAATGATGGATGTGGTCTGCCTGCCGAAACAAGTTTTGTGATCGGTAGACCAATCCAATTCTTTGGGAAATTTTTATAACTTGAATAGTAGTTGTAGTTTTGTGAATATTAAACAGTATCATTTTTCCAACCAAGTATTTTAATTTATTTTATCTTATTTATAAAGTATTTTTTTGAAAGTGTAAATTTTTGTGATTGATATGATATTAAAATAAATTTTCCTAAAAATTACATGAGAGATTTTAGAACCGGGGCATTTCAAACTAATGAATGTAGTTCATCATCAAGGTAATAAAGACTAGTTGAATCCATATATATATGATAAAGAGAAAAGCAAAAATCAAAATCTATGGAAAAATAGATGTTAAAAAGGTCAAAAATAAAAATGAAAATAAAAAAATAAATATATAAATAAAAATTAAAAATTAAATAATCCAAATTAAAAAATAGTAATAATATATATATATATATATATATATATATATATATATATATATATATATATTCAAAAAATAAAACTAAAAAGAATAAATCAATAAAAGCAAATTTAAAAATAATAAAGTAAAATAAAGTAAAACAATAATAAAATAAATACATAAATGAACTCTATTAAAAATAAAATAAAATAAATAAATAGAAGCGACTATCAAAATCTATGGAAACAATAAATTCCATACTAAAGTAATAAAATAATAAAAATACAGACCAAATCACACAACAAATAAAAAATAAAAATAAAAATAAAGAATAAGTCAATAAAATTAAAAATAAACATAAATTAAACTAGAATAAAAGTACTAAAATAGATAAATAAATAAATTATATATATATATATATATATAATAAAATCAAAATTAAAAATAAAGAAACATTGAAAAGGACTTCAAACTATGTCAGCATTAGAAATAATATTTAAAGTATAAAATAAATAAGGGAACATCTAACTTCAAACACATATCAAGCAAAAAACCAAAGGGAAACCAAAGGAGAGGAAAATATAGGAGACAGGACCACTACTGAGAGCAAAGAGATGGAATCCAACAACTGCTAACTTTCCACCCGTCATCCTTGTTCCACGTAAAGGGCCATTTCTCAATCTCAATAGCTTCCCTAAATTTACGGTGATGAAAATGCTCCACCGTAGCAATGACTCTGGATTCTTCCATACAAATATGATGCTTTGTCTTCTCTGTGTGCTCAGCTAGAGCTGAGGACCTTGTTCTACCATGTCTGATGTCCGTAGTATGCTCTTGAATCCTTCTATTAATCAACCGACCTGTTTCTCCAATGTAGGGAATCCCACATGAGCACGTGATCAAATAGACACCTTTCACGCTTTTGGGGTCCAATGGGTCTTTAACAGAGCTAAGGGAACCACGAATGGTGTTCAAAGGTTTAAAAGAGGAAGAGATCTTATGCTTCCTTAAAATATAAGCGATCTTGTCAGTAGTACCTTGTATAAAAGGCAAATGAACTCTACCAACAAAATCATCTTTTACTTTTTTCTGATTCGGACCTCTGCTAGCATTCATGAAAGCCTTCAAACCTTCAAACCCTGACTTTTACTATAGCCATTCTCTTCAAAGACCCTAAGGAGATGGGCCTTCTCTTTACCCAAATGATCCCCATTTGAAATTCTAAGAGCTCTTGTGGCTAAAGTGTTAAGAACTCCAACTTTTTGCGCTGGAAAATGATGAGGGCAAGAATGCAAATATTGCTCAGTGTGAGTTTTTTTCCGAAAAAAACTGTGCGAGAAAGAGCCATTATTATTTCTAGAGATGAGAACATCAAAGAAGGGAAGGCTTCCATCAATCTCTGTTTCCATCATGAACTTAATGGAGTCAGATTGATTATTTAGGTGTTGATGAAAAAAATCTAACTCTTTATTCTATTTTATAAAAGAATAAAATACAAAGTATTTTATTTTATTTATTTATGTATTATTTTTACATTGATTTTTTTTAAGCTGATTAGGATCTTTCATTCATTTAACAAAAAAAATTTGTTGGCTATTGGAAGACATTATAAGCCAACCAAAAACGGAATGTTTTGAGTCTATGAAATTTGGCTAGATAAATCTTAGTGTCTAAATCCCATAATAAGTCTATATTTCTAAGTCTAAATCTTCCTATCACTATGGTCATCATTAAAACTAAACAAAAACTAAACTATTAACAGGCATAGAAATTTGTTGGCTATTGAAAGACATTATAAGCCAACCAAAAACGGAATGTTTTGAGTCTATGAAATTTGGCTAGATAAATCTTAGTGTCTAAATCCCATAATAAGTCTATATTTCTAAGTCTAAATCTTCCTATCACTATGGTCATCATTAAAACTAAACAAAAACTAAACTATTAACAGGCATAACCATAAAGAAACTAGTCCTCGGAGGACTCAATAGGCACCATGTCTTTAGCACTGGACCCTAATTATAGTGTGCTGAGGCCTCCGTAGAAGCTGCTCAATTCTGCCTAGGCGGGCATTCTGTTGTTGAACCTGAAACTGTAATAGTTGAAAGTCTTTTTGAATTCCCTGGAGGGAAGGGTTGATCTACATGAAATCAAAAGTATGCATTTTGGCTTTGGCCGCCAGATTTTTCATCATCCAGTATAGATGGTTGGTTTGCTTGTATTGGGAGACTCCGCCTCTAGTATTGCCTAGATCGGGAACTAAGAGTTCACAATCCAAATCTGTTTCCTCTTCCTACACTTGGCGAGTGAGGACCTCTTCCCACCCCATAATGATATTTCTGACTTGTTTTGGGATCTCCTTCACATAGGCTTGTGCTGCATCTTTGTTATGTTTGGCTTGAGTTTTACAACCAGATCTTCTCAGTGGCTGGGAGAAGGGCACGCCATTCTCTTTTTGAGCATTGCACTTCCATGTTTTCTTGCATCATTCCACCCCTGTTTCTTCCTTGATTGCCTTTTCTCGTGCCATCAGCACCTAGGGGACTGTCAAGATCCAGCATTCCCAAATAAAACCAACAATATTCCACCCGAAATAGGACCAAACTCTGTGCATGAGACCTGCCTCTATGACATGGGTCAAGACTAGACACAAACAAAAATCAACATCAATTTTCCATAAATTATGAAGCAGGTACTTTCTTCTCACACTACAGTGTTTCTTTCGAGCCATAATCAAGGGGTAGGTTTGAAGCCTGGTTCTACCAGGCACCTCAGACATATCTCCATAAGCATTTTCCATAATCTCACTGATTACCACAGAGGGTCATGAACACAATATTATCCACATAACTAAAATGAAGGTCAAAACTTTTCCCCCATCCCTCAATACGGGTGTCAAACCCGATGAAATTGGGGTAGCTATAGGGGTAACCCTCCCAACCCAAGGCTAAGACTCTCATTTTCTAAAGCATGATGCTGAAGAGAATTGAAATTGATCCTGTGAACCCAATTGCTACAAAGAAAAAACCCCAGGACGCCATGATAGGAGAATCGGTATTACTGACAGACTGTTCCAAAAAAATTTGGAAACGCTCAAATTACCTACAATTTCCATGTTCTTGTGACAGAAAAAGGAGAAGGAGAATATCACATACCCCAAAATTGTCGAGCTGCATCTACCTCTGGATTGATTCTGCCAAGTGCTCCCGTCTGCTACCTGCAGCAACACACCACTTGCAGAATGTTGCACTGGCTGAACAAAAATAGGTTTATTACCTCCAGTCGTCTCATACTCTAGGCCATATTCCAACTGCCTTGATGATGGCACACTCCAGCATTCATCCCTCCTGCTCGCACGTGACCAATGTCGTTATACCTCCCATTCCACCTGCCGCTGGCCTAACCAGCCTGCTGCTTGACAAGCTCCTCCTTAATTGCTTATTTTTACATTGATTTTAATATAAGTTCAAGACACCAATAAAGTTCATACATAAAGGCTCGCATGCTATTCTCAATTATATTATATAGGTTAATATTGTTGGATGTTTAATCTATATTTTGGATTAATAAATAATAACTTTAATGTTCATTATTTTATTTATTTATTAATTATATTATTAATTTATGATTTGATAATTTCAATTATTAAAATGATTATCTTGTCTATGTATTAATAATTTTATAGTTTTTTTTTTTAAATAATTTTATGAGATTTAATTTGTTTAAGAATTTTGATTTTTCCCCTAACAAAAAAAATTATATATATATATATATATATATTTAAATTTATGTATTATTTGACTATATTTTGGTTAATCAAATTTCAAAAAACATTGTACTTAAAGGTATATTTCTAATTATAGTACTATTTTAGTTGACATGAATGTCTCACTATTTCCTGAATAAAGTCATTAAAATAATATTTCTTGGAATGCATAAACTTGTTTTTCCCTCTAAATTTCTCGCCAAGCAAAGTTCATTCTTTGATTACAAGGCCTCCTTTGCAAAATAATTTTCCTAAGAATTAAATTCTCTATAGGTATTTCGGATGATAACTAAATGAAAATCGCCCTAGAGTTTGTTTCCAATGAAAGAGTACAAGACTATCCAAATGCACTGAGCCCTTAAACCATCCAATCACCACTTTCGAATCTCTTACTACCTATAGATCCCAAACACCTTTGGCCTTGGAAACTTTTAAAAATGCCCAAAGTGCCACTAACTCTACTCAAGTATCAATGCTTCTCCAAGATCTAATCTTGAGCTTGAAATAATGATCATGACTAAAATATATAACAATACTAGCACTAATATCACCCTTCACACCTTGATATGCACCATCAAAATAAATCCAAGAAGATGTTGAACTAAAAGATGGCATGTGCCCGCAATTAATCTTGGAAGCCCTGGTTTACTCTTGTATTCACAATAAACAACTTGGATCACATGATCCACCAGACCTTCACATCTCTTAATTCCTTCGAACAACACCTAATTCTTGTTCAACCATAGTCCCTACGTAATGTATGTTGACAACTATTTAAAATCTTTAACATGTACATCATGTACCCAATTCTTCATGCTCTACTCGAAAGAACCAGAATTCCATAAACTTGAACAATCCAACGATTTAAGAACTTCTGCTTGCGACACCTGAGCAACAATTGGACATAAGACAAATAGATGATCCAACAACTTGTTGAAAAAATGTAGCAAGAAAGGCTCAATTTGACTTTAGCCTTAGTCAAATTGAGTAAATCAAATTTCCACATCAACATGAAAACTTGGAGGTAGTTAACTAGTGTGACATGGCTCTTGTCGCTTAGGTAGCTCAGTAAATTCGAGTTAGAAGAATTGGAGTCCAGTTACTTGTGTGATTGCTAAATTTTAGTAATCCAGTTCAGTTATTTTCAATTGTATTGAGTTAACTAACCTCTAACTATTGTTAAAGTCAATTGAAGTTCATTTGTATAGTGCGACAATAGTCTAACTCAGAGATTTATTAGTTAACTGATCAATCAACCCAAAATAGTTATGGCATGCAAGGAATTTGAGTTCCTCAGCTGAAGTGGAGATGACAAGGAAATGTGACATCAGTTGTAGACTATTTTTGAGTGTACATGTGTTGCATGAGTCAGAAGATCAATCCTTGGGAATTGCGCAATCAATTTAGACAAAATTCCTAAATAATAGGGGCTAATTTCCTCAGGATTTGCGCAAGGAAATAGGAGGCTAGGTGAGTTGATATTTGGCTAAGAGTTGGACATAGTTTTTCATTGAGAAGAGAGAATATTTATTCTTTTGCAGGTTGAGCTCTAAGCTGGAGCAAGAAATTGTAATAGTTTCTCTATTCAACTGATTAATGCAAAGAGGCTTGAGGGGTATTTCCTAGTTGGGTTCCCCTAGAAATCAATGTGTATTTGATGTTTTTCTTATTGCATGTCTATGCATGTTGTTCTAAACCGTGATTTCCATTCCACAAATCAGTAGAGTAGAATTGTGTCTTTTGATTTTAGTTTAATTTCTTGAGCAGTTGCAATTTCTATATGGTACCAGAGCCTCAAAAATCACATTAGAACAAGTATTTCAAACTTGTTTGTCAGGAATTTCGATTTTGTAGATTTAAGGCAGTGGTCTTTTTTTTTTTTCAAGATCTGGATGATGTTTTCCAACAGACTGATATTGGAGTATGCCCTGGAGGGTGGCTTGAATTTCATAGCATGGAAGGATTGAATGGAGGTAGTGCTAGACGATAATGGTGTTTTAGAATATATTGAAACTGATATTTTAAAATCGCCACAAACAGATGCACAACAATTAGCCCAATGGAAGAGGATGTTGCAAAGTCTAGGAGAATTCTTTTGGAAGGTGTGCGAGACCGTGTGTTCTCAAATATTCATGGAAAAGAGACACCATTTACTATGTGGAAGGCACTGACTAATCTATTCAAAAATAATAGTTACCATAGAAAATTGGCCCTAAAAGACAAAATTTGAAACATTAAGATGCAGAAGAATGATACTATTTCACAATATCTCTCCATATTTACACAAATTCATGATGAGATTGGAGGGGTTGGTGTGAATGTTGCAGAATATGACCTGGTGAGCCTAGCTCTTCTAGGCCTTCCAAAATCCTAGCACAACTACCAAGACTTTGTGAATAGAAGGTAAAAATTACCAAATTGGGAAAGGTTGTGGTTTGATTTGGTTCAAGAAGAGTTCAAGAGAAATAACAAGGATGGAACATCATCCAAAGTTGAGGATGAAGATAATTTTTCATTGGTTGGAAAGGGGAAGAAAGCCAAAGGGAAGAAGACACAGAGAAAACCTAATTCCATCCAAAATAATGGCAAGAAGAAAGACATGAGAAAGATAAAATGCTTCCACTGCCACGAGTTCAAACACTATGCAACATAATGTTCACACAAGAAGTCTAACAGGAATCCTTCAGGAGGAGGAGTAGGTGAAGCACTGGCTTCAAAATTTGAATTAGAATTCACCCTAATAACATGCATGGCCAACATTTTTATGGGGAGTTTGTGGTATCTTGATTTTGGTGCTTCGTTCCATATGACAGGGTGCAAGGAGTTTTTTAGGAACGTGGAGGAGAAGGATCTCCAGATGCATAATGAAATGGGGGATGATGGGAGGTACAATTCTACAAGAATTGGTGCTATCACCTTTGAGAGGGAGAAATCCTCTCCTCTTCGTCTCAAAGATGTTATGTTTGTACATGGGTTGAAGAAGAACCTAATCTTTATAGCAGTAGTGGAGGATCATGGCTATGATCTTATTTTCAGTAAAGCGAAAGCCTTTCTAAGACACATAGCTACCGAGAAAGTGAAGCAGATCAGGGTTCGTGTGAGAAACCTATACAAACTTGAGGTGGGTGATTGCACTGCATTGAGTAGTAAGGCTGAAAAAGTGCAGAGTCGAGATGTTAGATAACTTTGGCACATCATATTAAGTCATCCACACCACAATGCCTTAAAAATCATGCAAAAAATTATCACTGGTCTCCCAAAAGGCTCCCTTGACTAGCATGACATTTGCAAGGGTCGCACATTAGGGAAATATTTCAAATCCACTTTCCATGACCAAGAGAGCAGAGAAAATGCAATCTTGGGGTGATTCTACTATGATGTTTTTGGACCCTTTTCTACAACCTCTACAATAAAAAATAAGTACTATGTTATTTTTATTGATGATTTCTCTAGAAAATGTTGGATCTTCTTCATGCAAAAGAAGGATGAAGTTTTCTCAAAAATTTGTAGAATTAAAGGCATTAGTTAAGAAGGAGACTAGGAAGAACGTGAAGGATCTCAAGAGTGACAATGGAGGTGAATTTATTTCACATTCCATCAAATATTTTTATGCAAAAGAAGGTATTCGAAGGGAACTGACAACACCCGATAACCCACAGTAGAATGGGTAGCTAAAAGGAAGAACCGAAGCATAGTGGGAATATCAAGGGGCATGTTGCATGATAAGGGGTTTCCATTACATATATGGGCAGAAGCATGAAACACTGCAGTCTACTTGTAGAACCAGAGTCCTCATAGGATACTTGGTATGATCACACTAGAGGAAGCTTTCTCTGGGAGAAATCTTGATGTGTCTCATTTCAAAATTTTTGAAGCTTCAGTTTATTGCCATGTCTCCAAGGATTCGAGGAAGAAATTGAGCTTACATCAGAGTTGGGAGTTTTTGAGGATACATCGAAACTCCACATAATTACCGGGAGTATCTACCTTCACTGAGGATGAGAACAGTGAGGAGAGATGTCATGTTAGATGAGGACAACACTATCAAATGCTCTCTGGAACAAGAACTGAGTATCCCACCGGAGTAGGAGCTTCTAGCTCCAAATAAGGAGCCTCATGATGAAATTCAGGAGGTTGTGGAGAAGCCACATGCAGCGGAGTAGACAAGAGGCAGAGTGGATGCAACTACTCAACCAAAATCTTCCAAAGAGGGGAGAAATAGCACCAAAGAAGATGATAGATTGGTGTAGGATTTAAGGGAGAATGTGGGAGCCCACACACCATATCGCAAGAAGAGGAGGTCACTTGATAGCTACATTGGTTACATGGATCTCATGACAAAGCTCATTGATACATAGCATTCTTCATTTGAGGAAGTAGTTTCTCAACTTGTTGGTGTTGATGCCATGGTGGAAGAATACAAATCCATCATGAAAAAAATGTAGGGAGGTGGTGTTGAGGCCAAAAGGGAAATGAGTGGTTGGTTCCAGGTGGATCTACAAAGTGAAGCACGCAATAGATGGGAGCATCGATAAGTACATGACTAGATTTTTGGCCAAGGATTCTCTTAGGTAGAGGGAGTGGACTATGAGGAAACTTTTGCACTAGTTGCAATATATTCCTCAATTAGATCCATGCTAGTATTTGTTGCACAGATGGGGTGGAAAATCCACCAGATGGATGTGAAGACTGCCTTTATCAACGGTGTTGTTGAGGAGGAAATTTACATAGAGCAGCCAAAAATATTTGAGGCATATGATTGAGAGTTGCATGTGTGCAGACTCAAGAGAGCATGGTATGGTCTCAAATAGGCACCCCGAGCATGGTACACTTGGATCGACAATTATCTTAGTGGTTTGGGATTCACTAAAAGTGAAGTGGATGCAAACCTATATCACATTGTGGTAGATGGTAAGTTGCTTATTCTTGTTTTGTATGTTGATGATTTATTATTATCGGGTGATGAGCAGTTGATCTGATCTTGCAAAAAAGATATTGCAAGAGAATTTGGGATTAAAGACATGGGCCTCATGCATTACTTCCTTGGGCTTGAAGTATGGCAAGGTGATGGTGAATTTTTTGTATCTCAGGAGAAGTATGCCTTTGAAATACTTCAGATATTTCACATGGAGAATTGTAAGCCCATGGACACACCTCTAGCTACAAACTGGAGGAAGGAGTATTCCATCGTCATGTGAAGAGGTTAATGCTACCATTTACAAGTAGCTCGTGGGGCCTTTGATGTATGTTGTGAGCACAAGACCCGACATGTGATATGTAGTAAACCATCTTAGTCAAGTTATGGTTAAGCCTACCAAGTTGTATTAGAAGGCAACAAAGCATGTGTTACAGTACCTCAAAGGCACTACCGAGTATGGATTATGGTACAAGAGGACAAAGGGAGTGAAGTTCCAAGTCTTCACTGACGTAGATTGGGCAAGGAGTCCATCAGAAAATAAAAGTACTTTAGATGCTATATTTAGTGTTGGGTCCACAACTATTTCCTAGTACAACGAGAAGTAGAGACCTGTGATGCTCAACTTAGCAGAGGCTGAATAGATGGTTGCAAGTAAAGAAGAATGTGAAGGCATATGCATGAGGAAAATACTTGCGGGTCTTTTCAGTCAAGAGATGGATCCGACATTGATATATTGTGATAATTAGAGTTGCATTAAGTTATCTAAGAATATGGCATTTCATGACAGGTCCAAGAATATTGGTATCCTGTATCATCATTTGCAATATTGTGTGCAGAGGAGAATTATGTTGCTACAATACATTCCAACTGAGGAGAAAGATGTTGAAATCTTGACAAAGGCATTATTAATAGGTAAATTTGAATTCCACAAGTGCAAGATAGGGGTAGTGAAAAATCCCTTTCTTGCTAAGAGGGAGTGTTGAAAAAATGTAGCAAGAAAGGATTAATTTGACTTTAGCCTTAGTCAAATTGAGTAAATCAAATTTCCACATCAGTGGGACAACTTGGAGGTAGTTAAATAGTGTGACATGGCTCTTGTCACTTAGTTAGCTCAATAAATCCGAGTTAGAAGGCTTGGAGTTTAGTTATGCATGTGTGATTGCTAAATTTTAGTAATCCAATTCAATTATTTTCTGTTGTACTCAGTTAACTGAATTCTAACTATTGTTAGAGTTAGTTGAAGCTCAGTTGCGCAGTGGGAAAATAGTATAACTCAGATATCTATTAGTTGACTGGTCAATTAGCCCAAAATAGCTAGTGCATCCAAGGAATTTGAGTTCCTCGGTTGAAGTGGAGATCATGACAAGGCAGTGTAACATCAATTGTAGACTATTTTTTAGTATACAAGTGTTGTATGAGTCAGAAGATCAATCCTTGGGAATTTCAAAATCTATTTGGAGTAAATTCCTAAATAATAGGGGATAATTTCCTCAGGATCTGCGCAAGGAAATAGAAGGCCAGGTAGTTGATATTTGGCTAAATGTTGTCCAACATTGCTCATTGAATAGAGAGAACAATTATTCTTTTGCAAGTTGAGCTCTGAGTTGGAGAAAGCAATTGTAATAGTTTTTATTCAAATGATTAAGCAAAGAGGCTTAAGAGGTTTTTCCCAGTTGGGTTCTCCTAGAAATTACTGTGTATTTTTGGTTTTTGTTATTTCATGTTTATGCATGTTGTTCTAAACTGTGATTTCCATTCCATATGTGAGTAGATTATAATTTTATCTCTTGATTTTAGTTTAATTTCTTGAGCAGTTTTAATTTCTATCAAATTTCTACACAACTCTACATATTGCTAATAGACAATGCACTTGTTGGAACCTTGCTAGCCCCGATTTTGGTTGTTTTTCTAAGTCAAAGACTTATTATCGAACACCGACTATACAAAAATGTTTTCTTTTAATGGGCATTTCCATTTACATATAACTGGAAACCATCATTTATTTTCTTCATCAATAATCAAATAAGAGAGTGCCTTGAGCCCTTGTTTTGTAATTCCTATCATTTATTTATTCCATGACCACACCAACTAATACCCCTCATCATTTAATATTTTAATCACTATGATTTATACCTTGAATAAACCTTCTCCATTCGTGAGCTAGATTCCCCTCTAAACCTATCATCTCCTCTGACAAACTCTTTTAATACCCACCATTAGGCTCTCCACCAACACTAATGTTTGTGAGATAATATAAACCCTCTCCTTCAAATGATGCCTTAAATCATATGACAGGAAAATATTACATTAACCCCATCCATCGATCCAACACTAGACAAAATTCAAACCCATTTCCTATTTTCCAATACACCCATCATCCAAGGACAAGAAAGGCATGAACCAAGCCCTTCCAAATATTTGAAACACCTCACATTGACTTTACTTGAGTTAAGATACATTGTTCCACAATGTGATCAAGAAAGTACTTTTGTTTCATAAGTTTGGTATTCCACATCCCATCTAAAAATAATAGCCTCCAAAGGCTTTTTGTTTCCATTAATTCTCCAAACAAACATATGTTTTTTTAATCCCCATCTGCCATATTTTTTGGGTTTTTCTAATGTCTTTCATTTAACCAAAGGGATTCCCTCCTTTTCGTGATTTTCCATCCAAAGAAAAATAAAACAACATTTTTTGATACCATCTAAAATGCATTTCAAGACAGATGCAAGCGAAAGCTAATATACTAGGATACTTTCAAGTATGGATTTAATAAGGATGAGCTTACCTGTAATTTATATCCATGTGAAACACCTGTTATCACTCTAGTAATTCTCTAGTTCTGAGATTTTGGTTTTTAGTTAAGAAAACTAGAGGTAACCACAGACCAACTTTTAAACTCTAGGATCTAGCCTTCCTAGGGTTCAGAGAGGGCTCTCTCTATAAAATTTAACTTTGTTTTGATTATAATATATTAGGCTAGTTATGAATGTACAATTTGGTTTTGGTTTGATTGGTTTGGTGGGAAAAATCACTTAAATATATGGATAGTGGGAAATCTATTTGTCCATTGGGCTAAGGAGGCAAAAGTCAAACAGACAGAACTGGGATCAAGGCCAAAAAGTCAAATGTTTTTAGGGCAAGATAGATAACCCTTGAAGATCTTGAAAAGTTGTTTGGTGAGGTGATATGATCGGGATAAAGAGCAATGAAGGGTTCTTTGATCCCGAAAAGGGAAGTAGTAGGCAGAGGTAAAACGCAAGAGGGAGCAATTAAGGGTTCCCTACTCTGGAAATCAACATAAAACATAGAAATGACAAATAGTAAAGACATGGTGTTTTAACAAATCCTGAAGTAATACTCCTGTTCATTTATTCAAATTTAGAACACATAATGGATTGCATGTAACAAAGAAAGATAAACAATGACAAGTAGAAAATACTTCACTTCAATAGCTCATCACATGAATCCTTTAATATGATGCTAATTGGTTCGCTCCAATCTACTACTCGAAATTTGAAACACAAAAGCCTTCAAGTCCACAAAAATGACTATAGAAATATTCAGCAATTTATTGCACAGTAATACTTCAAAGGGTGAAGTATTTATACATAAATGTTTACAAAATATCCTAGAATGCTTCTAGGAATTATCTAGGGAAAATAAAAACATCTTTACAAAAAAATAGAGAAAGCTGCTTAACAAATCAGCAAGCTGTCCTATCTATCCAAATAAAATAGAAACTAATTATGGATTAGGTGCAGCTGGTTGATTTGTTAAGTAGTTGTCTCTATTTTGTTGTAAATATATTTTTATTTTCCTTAGATAATTCCTAGAAGCATTCTAGGATATTTTGTGAAAAATTATGTATAAATACTTCACCCTTTGAAGTATTATTGTGGAATAAATTGCTGAAGATTTCTATAGTCATTTTTGTGGACTTGAAGGCTTTTGTGTTTCAAATTTCGAGTAGCAGACTGGATTGAACCAATTAGCATCATATTTCAAGATTCATGTGATGAGCTATTGAAGTGAATTATTTTCTACTTGTCATTGTTTATCTTTCTTTGTTACATGCAATCCATTATGTGTTCTAAATTTGAATGAATGAATAGGAGTATTACTTCAGGATTTGTTAAAAGCACCTTGTCTTTACTATTTGTCATTTCTATGTTTTCTGCTCATTTCCAAAGTAGGGAACCCTTAATTTCTCCCTCTTTCGTTTGACCTTTGCCTACTACTTCCCTTTTCGGGACCAAAGAACCCTTCATTTCTCTTTATCCCGATCATATCACCTCACCAAAAAAATTTCCAAGATCTTCAAGGGTTATCTATCTTGCCTTGAAAACATTTGACTTTTTGGCCTTGATCCTAGTTCTGTCTGCTTGACTTTTGACTCCTTAGCCCAATGGACAAATAGATTTCCCACTATCCATCTCTTTAAGTGATTTTTCCCACCAAACCAATCAAACCAAAACCAAATTGCACATTCATAACTAGCCTAATATCTTATAATCAAAACAAAGTTAAATTGTATAGAGAGAGCTCTCTCTAAACCCTGGGAAGGCTAGATCTTAGAGTTTAAATGTTGGTCTGTGGTTACCTCTAGTTTTCTTAACTAAAAACCAAAACCTCACAACTAGAGAATTACTAGAGTGATAACATACTAACGACTCCGCTGGGGACTTAACCAACCCTTAGTTGTTAAATAAATCTTAAAGGAAATCATTTTTATCATCCTTTTGCCTTTAAGATTGTTTGACTAGTTGTGAGTATAAAAAATTGTAATTTTGGCTTCTAGGAAAGTTTACTATACCAGGTCTAACCCGGATCCTAAACCTGCTGTTATAATGGACAACCCAGATAGAATTGGGAAAAAGAAAAAACAGAGAGAAGATTTAGATGCTAAAGTTTCATTAATAAGATTCAATTAATTACCCCAAGAATTAGTAAGTTTACAGGATATAGAGTTTGATTTAGAATTTGAAAATTCTTTATTCAGGACCAAATCTGAAAGTAATTTAAGTACTGATGTTTTAGACCCTTTTTTTATTTCATTTTTGAAAACAAAATAGAAAAATATTATAGCAGATTCTGAATTAAAGAAAGTTAAAAATCAAGACAAACTTGAAGAAATTAATGCTACTATTCCTAAGGAAATCGATGAGGCAATTGAATTAGCTCAAATGTTAGCATATACATATAAACCTTCTATTCCTTATTTAGATACCACTACATCATCTATAGTTTCTACTACCATCCAATCCACAGATCCATTTAGTCGCAGATTACCCTTATAGCCTAGAATTTTATTTCCTTCATCCCCTACATCCACTAGTTCACCTACTTCTTTTTCAAACACATCATTCTCATTTCCTAGTAGTTCCATATATATTCCAGTTTCACTTCCTAGTACCTCAAATTTAGCTTTTCGTTCATCTACTGCTTTTTCTAGTTCAACACATTATAATCTAGTTTCATCAGCCACTACTTCAGTTCAACCCCTAGCTCTTCTACTATACCTCCTGTCCAAGCTAGAATTCAAACTATGGCTGCTAGGTATGCTCTCGTTGTCCTTCCAGTACAACTTCATGATATGCCCCAAGATTATCAAATTAAGATACCACAGTTTGATGCTACTACTCATTACACAGCTAGACAACACATTAATAAAATGACAGATTACTTTGAACTCCATGAGATAGATGAATCTGATGTACAAATGAGGCTCTTTGCACAAACATTAACGGGGGAAGTAAATAAATGGTTTAAAGGTTTTGCAGCTAGTAGTATAGTTGATTTAGCTATTTTTCATATATTATTTTTAAATAAATGGGAAAAGAAGAAAAATCCACTTCAAATACTGTCTGAATTTGATGCCATGAAGAGAGCTCCTAAGAATCTGTACAAGACTACTGCACTAGATATAACAGTGTTTATAATTCAACTCTTGTAAATCTCAAACCCACTCCTGACTCTGTCTTACTTAAATTCCCAGATGGATTTGACACTGACATGGCATATCAGTTAAGAGAGAGAAATGCAAAAATATTGGAAAGAATGCAAACAGATGCTGTAGGTGTAGAAGTAAACATTCTAGCTAAAAAGGCCAGATTCAGAAATGAGAGGAGAGTAACCATGAAAGAAGAAGCCTCTAATTCAGACACAAAAATTGATATGTTAGCTAAAAATTTAGAGAGGATGATGGGTAGATTAGACAACATAGAAATAATACCTCAATGGGATAATCAACATCAAATAAAAAATCCCAATTTTAGAAAAAATACAAATTCAGGAAAAACAAAAGAATCAGCCCCAGATCAGAAAATAAGACCTCCCTTTCAAGAGAACTATGATGAGAGTTCTCAAAACAATGATGATGATGAGGATACCATAAATTTAATGGTAATATATGATAATAACAATATCTTTCTCACACAGGAAAATCAAGAGCTATTTGAACTCCAACAACTCCAATTAGATTCAGCGGAATCCTTCGATTACAAACAAGGTTATGACTTTGCCATTAACGAAGTACACAGTCAGCATAACCTAAGAAGTAAGAAAAACAATGATTCTTCTACTAAGAAAACTTCCCAAACACAGAATAAGAAAACAATAGAAGCTCCCAAAACAAAAGTTATGCAAATTCTCCCTAGGGAAAATAAGCAAAACTCCAGTTCTTCCCAAAAAGTTTCCAGCCCTAAGATTTCACCAAGCCCTAAGATTGTTGACATAACTGGTGAAGTTTCTCAAGATGCAAAATATTCACAAAAATCTTCTACTCCTAAAGCACCTAATTATGATAAAACAACAAACTTAGATCCTGAAATACTCAATGCTGATCCTAAATTAACAGATCCAAAATTTGCCACTGCAACAACTTCTGATAGTTCCAAATCTGAGAAAACATCTACTGCTTCAGAGACCATTCCTGAAAAGAAAACAAAGAGCAGTAAGACACAAGAAACTCAAACTGAAAGTGAAAATATCACTGTAGAAAAACAAGATAAACCAATCCAAACTACAGTTACCAAAGAAGAATTGATTCAAATCAGTAAATCACAACCTTCATTCAACATACAATCTGAAATTGCAAGGCTAAAAATACCAATTCCTCTGACAAAATTGGTAAAACATGACTTGTATAAATCAACTATAACTGAAACATTAAACATAAATGATGGAGAAGATTCCATAAACCTGAATGATTATCAACCAGAGTTGATTTTTGGCCCAGATGTGAATGGAAATCATTTAGATGGAGTAGTTCCTCCATTTTACATTAGTTTAACTATTCATGATCAAATCCTACACAATGAAATGCTAGATTCAGGAGCTTCACATAATCTAATGCCCAAAGCTATAATGGAAACCCTGAACTTAGACATCACAAGGCCCTATAATGATTTATTTTCATTTGACTCAAGCAAAGTTAAATGCCTAGGTTTAATAAAAGATTTATGTGTAACACTAGTTCAATATCCTGGTAAGAGTATACTAATGGACATTTTAGTAGCTGATATCCCACCCAAATATGAAATGTTATTATCTCGCTCATGGGGAGCAAAGTTACAGGGATATCTACAATTGGACATGTCTTATGCTACTATATCAGTTTTTGGTCAGCCAAAGAATTTATATAGGGAAACCTTGATGAAATATATGGTGAGTAGTGCAGACAGATCAATAAATTACCCAATTTACACTACACCTACTGACCTAGATTCATTCATCCTATGTAATGTTGAAACTGATAATGAAATCAAGACTGAACTAAGAGAAGAAAAGAAAACACAAGACAATGATAATATATTTCATGAATCTTTATGGCATTTTGACTTTGATGGTTCAGTAAATAAGTTAGGAGCAGGAGCAGGAGTATGGATAACTAATATAGAGAAAAATCATGCAGAAGGCCATGCTTTTAGATTGAATTTTAATTGCACCAACAATATGGCTGAGTATGAAGCCCTCATTTTAGGACTCCAGATAATAAGAAACTTAGGAGGTAAAAGAATAGAAATAATGGGAGATTCTGAGTTAATTGTAAAAAAAATTAATGGAGAATATTCAGTTTACAATCCTAGACTAAGCCGATATAGAGATACTGTATTAGATTTGATTGACGATTTATTGGAACGTAATTTTTCTGCAATACCAAGAAAGCAAAATTTACAAGCACACACTTTAGAAAATTTTGCTAGTACTTGTAATTTACCTTTTCAGCTTAATCATATGTATATTGCAGAAGTAAAACACATACCAATAATTTTAGACAATCTCAAATATTGGAAAATTTTCTCACAAGACCAACAAATTTACGATTTTCTAAATAATGAAGGTGAATTTCAGAATTGTAAAATAGACACTGATTGTACCATAGATCAAGATTTAGATAGTGAAATTGATTTGAATAATGTAGATGTAAATAAAGTAAAGTTTTCTAAACCTACTATATTTAATCATTCAGATATAGATAAATTAGAGAGAGTAGAAATTGATGAAGAATCTGATATATTAAATCTCAAAGATAATTTCGTACCAAAAGGTTTAACTCTTTTAGAAGATCTATTTGACTCAAATAATGTTTCTAGAATCTGATATAGAGGAATGTAATATTGGTACAGAGTTAAAACCCAAAATGATCAACCTTTCCAAAGCTTTACCTCAACAAGAAAAGGAAAAATATATTGCTCTATTCAAGGAATTTCAAGATGTTTTTGCTTGGAGTTACGAGGACCTTAAATCCTATGACACCAACATAATTCAACATAAAATCCCTATAAAAGAATATCAAAAGCTCTTTAAACAAAAGTTAAGAAGGATCAACCCTGTTTTGATGCCTTTGACAGAAAAAGAAGTGAAAAGAATGTATGATGCACAGATAATTGCACCAATCAGATACTCTGATTGGGTTTCTAACCTAGTTCCAACAAGAAAAAAGACAGGAGAGATTAGATTATGTGTTGATTTTAGGAATCTAAACAAAGTATCCTTAAAAGATATTTACCCTTTACCAAAGATGGATCACATATTACAAAGGGTAGTTGCTTCTTATAGGATTTCAATTTTAGATGGTTTTTCAGGATACAACCAGATTTTAGTCCAACCAGAGGATCAACCCAAAACAACTTTTACTACTCCTTGGGGCACTTTTGTGTACTTAAAAATGCCTTTTGGTTTAATAAATGTAGGGGAAACCTTTCAAAGAGCTATGGATATAGCCTTTGCAAAGGAAATTCATGAGTTCTTGGTAATTTACTTAGATGACATAACTGTATTTTCTAAAATTGATTATGAACACTTGGATCAGCTTAGACAAGTTTTTATAAAATGCAGAAAGTTTGGCATCTCATTAAATCCTAAGAAAACTTTATTTGGATTAGAAGAAGGCAAGTTACTAGGACACATAATATCTAAGGAAGGAATCAGAATAGATCCTGCTAGGATAGAAGCAATTCTTAACATCATTCCACCAAGAAACATAAAAGAGTTACAAGCCTTTCTAGGTAAGATTAACTTTTAAAGAAGATTCATATCCAATTTAGCTGAGATAATTAGAGAACTAAATAACATGCTCAAAAAATATTCAGTTCTTAAATGGACTATTGAGGCCAAACAGTCATTTGAATCCATCAAACAGGCCTTAACCAAAACTCCAGTCCTTATAAGTCCCGATTTTAAAAAGGGTTTCATCATTTTTTCATTTGCTTCAGAGCACACAATTGTTGCAGTTTTACTACAGAAAAATGACCAGGGTTATGAACAACCCATAGATTTATTTAGCAGAACACTTAGAGATGCATCTTTGAAGTACAATATCATGGAGAAACAAGGCTTAGCTTTGGTAAAGGCCATTAAAGACTTCATAGTTTACATTCTCTATTCTCACATCATTTCCTATTTCCCAAATGCTGTAGTAAAAGACATTCTTACTTAGGACGGTCCTGATGGAAGAAGAGGCAAGTGGATTGCCACAATTTTAGAATATGACATAGAGATAAAACCCACAAAGCTTATAAAAGGTCAAGGTTTAGCCAGTCTAATGGCTGAATCAAATTGTAATTCCCTAGACATAAATTTTATTGCCCAAGTAGTTGATCAGGAAGAGATGGTGACTCCAGAGATCAGTGCAGCCTTTTTAGACTCACCATGGTATGTAGATATCATATTTGTATTACTAAACTTACAAGCTCCTCCTGGATTGTCAAGAACCAAAGCTAGATTCTTAAAGCTAAAGGCAGTAAGATTTTGTATATTAGACAATGTACTATTTTGGAGAGATCATAGTGGGATTTTTTAAATTTTTTTGTTAAAAGAAGAAGCTGACAAAATACTAGATGAATTTCATGCAGGTGATTGTGGAGGACATCTCTACTGGAAGACTACTTCAGACAAGATCCTAAGAGCTGGTTTTTACTAGCCTACTTTGTTTGCAGATGTAAAAAGGTATGTGACCTCCTGTCACAAGTGCCAAATATTTTAGGGTAAGAAAAAACTGTTACCTGTGCCCTTAAATCCCATCTCTACAAAAAATCCATTTCAACAATGGGGTCTCAACTTCATTGGAGAAATTCACCCCCCATCATCAGCCCAACACAAGTGGATTCTGACAGCCACTGACTATTTTACCAAGTGGATTGAAGCCATACCCTCTAGGCAAACCACATATACTGTCATTATCTCCTTCTTAGAAAGTAACATTCTTTCAAGATTTGGATGTCCTCAAAAGATAATTACTGACAATGCAGCAACATTCAAATCCAAAAATATGATTGACTTTTGCCATAAATACCATATTACCTTAGGCCACTCTACTTCATATTACCCTTAAGGTAATGGTCTAGCTGAATCTTCAAATAAGAGCCTTGTAAACATCATCGAAAAGTTACCGAAAGATAATAAAAAGACTTGTAATAAAAATTTAGTCAATGCCTTATGGGCAGATAGGCTTACAACCAAAAAATCCATTGGTACCTCCCCTTACCAACTTGTCTATGGAATGGATGTTGTTTTTCAATCTTCCTTAAGAGTACCAGTAATGAAGATTATCCAAGAGTTATAAGTTGAAACAAATGACAGTCAAAGAAGGATCAATCAAACTATTCACTTGCAACAAACAAGAGAAGAAGTTTAGATCAAGTCTCAAGTTATCCAGGATAAGATAAAGATTTTTTTTGATAAAAAGAGTAAAGAAGATGATTTCTAAAATGGAGATAAAGTGTTAAAATGGGATTCAAGAAGAGAAGACAAAGGTAAACATGGAAAATTTGATTTTATATGGAGAGGACCTTATGTCATTTATGGTTACAGAGGTAACAATGCTTTCTTTCTGAAAGAAATGGATGGGTCAGAGATGTCATATGGAACAGTAAATGGAAGAATGCTAAAGCACTACTACTCCCCTGATATAAAAATAGTTAATTTCATTTAATTTGATCATTGTACATATACATTGAAGATTTTAGATTGGATTGGATGTTTTCCTAACAAATTTGAAGCCTGGAGGGAAGGCCCTAAGCTTTGAGAGGTAAAATATCATAAGTATGAATAATTGAAGATATCAGAAGATACTTACAGGGTCATCACTATCAAATTTCAAAGGCCATTGGTCTTAAATTTCTTGACATTTCACCAGGAAATGCCATCCCCAAGTGGAGCCACTGTTAGGGTCCTATAATAATAGGGTTCATAATTTTTGAATTGACTTTGATAGTCTTGTAAATATGTACATACCTTGCTTTCTGCAAGTTGTTTTCCCATATTTTGAAAAGTAAAAAATAAATAATAAAAAATGAAAAGAGGGTAAAATTCCTAAAAGAAATATCAAAGGACTTAGAAAAAGATAGACCCCGAAAGAAAAAAGAAGAATACAAACATGAAAGTGAGCAAGTCAAAATGCCAAAAATATTTAATTTTACTGCAAGAATAATGGTTATGTGCAGATTTTCAATAAATACCATAATCCAAGATCAGTTAAACAATTTAATCTTAACTTTTCATGCTTTGAATTTCATGTTTTAGATAGAGAATAAAGATATGTCAAACAGTTTAAAGTTTCCAAATCAGTAGATAAAATAGAGAATAAATGAGGAGCTCAACAATTTAATCTGAGCCCTCAGATGAAATAAGGTAAGACTTGGATAGTTTTTATGCTTTGAAATAAAATTGATTTAGGGTTGCAAGCCTAAATGCACCCATGAAAATGAAGTAAAAATGTTAGAAATAATGATGGGTAGGTAGAAAGCAGTTGTGCAAGCATGTAATAAAGCATCATCGGGCAAAAATTACTAATTTCCCCTCCCCTACAATTATTCAGTATTCTAAACTATCAATTAAAAAGGCTCAGAGAATTTCTCTAACTTCTGTTGGGACCGGACCTAAGGCTCGATGATTGATTGGTTAAAAAATATTGAATTCCTACATAAAACCCATATTCATCAACATTTACCCTTCATCCATAATCATAATCCATTTTTCCTAAGTAAAAACCAATTTTTACTTAGTAAAAATAAAAACCCTAAATAATTAATCTCATTTCCTTTCAAAATCACTCAAAACCCATAAAATGCATTTTATCCTAAGTCTAAGTGTGAAAAACCACAAATAGGAAAAAATATGATTATTTGTCTATCTTTTACACTTTAATTAGTGTTAATTTATGTATTTTTATTCATTACATTAATTACACATTTCTTTAATATTAATTTCTAACTTATATATTAAATCCCTAAGCTATACCCCTCCCGTATAGTATTAAATCCTTCGTATTGAAATAACCCAGAAAAACCACTATTTAATGTTTAAACCAATGTTATTATATCCAACGTGATGAAATAAAAACCCACCCTTAATTTCCATTGGTTTAAAATGTATCTATAAACTAATCCCCGCTCCCCTATGGTCATTAAACAATTGTTAAAATGTTTAAAAACTATATAATAAAACCTGCGCCCAGTGTATTGGTTGAAACATTGTGAAATGTTTTAATTAAAACTTATATAACATTACCCCCCGCCATTGTATAAACCCAAAGTTTAAACTTAATAAATGTTTTATTTATAAATTTTAAACGAACCATCCCGCATATATGAAAACCTCGGCCCCACTCTAACCCCGATGTAAACTTTCAAATCAGATCTTGACCATTCACAATCGAACCCACGATCCAACAGTGGACAAACAATATCGCAAATAAAGTTGCCCGCGTTTAAGCAATTTCATTTCCATGCGAAATAGGCAGTCTTGCCTGTTTCTCTCTCCTCGACATGGCACATTCTTATTGGATCGCATTCGATCCGTTCAAAACCACTTACCACTTAAGTTGCACGCGATAACCACCACTAGTTTTTCACCTTTGAAACCCGAAAATCACCCTTATGCCAGATTTGACAGCCATTTATTGTAGCTTAAATTAAACCTAAAACGCCTAAATAAACCATGAAATGCACTATTATCCCTTCTTTCTGCGCGTATCAATTGTATCTACCTTTCCATCTCATAAAACAAGCATTTTTCACTGTTTTCGTGCCCAGAACCTGCAAACTTTCGCCTGTAGCCATTCAAGGTTGCCGAAAAGCTTTGAATTGCTCCAGAAACCAGAAACATAGCACAAAACCTATTATAAAGTTTCAAAACCATCTACAAAGACCTATACCTGCATATAACAGGTATTCCTCAAAGAAATCAAGCCTGTTATTGATTTAAAAAAGGACTTTAATAAAGAACAACTACATTCAGAGTTTAAATTCATCCAAAGAAGCCTATTGGAAAATCCAAAAAACAGGCCAAACCTTGTCAAAATTTTTGAGAAACCATGTTCTACACTGTGCACTATTTTGAATGAAAATATTGAGTTTATATAGTTTTTGTAAACTATTTAAGACTCCAAATTAAGCCCAGTCCTCTGAAGGTAGCCTAACCTCTGTGCCTAATTTCAAGAGATTTTTAGCCCAATTACCTATTGAAAAAACCCAAGAAACCCTTCTTTCTTGTTTTCTAACCAGTGATGGTCTGTAAATCATGTTGAGAGTCCAAGATTGAAAGGAATAATCCAAGAAATGACCATGTTTTTCCTGTTTTAATCTAAGAAACCCATGTCAGAGTCAAAAATACTTCTGCAAACTGTTTAATCTTGCAGAAGTAGCTAGAAAATCCTAAAAGAAGAGTTTGGTAATCCTAAAAAGCCTCAAAATGCCTAAACCTACTCCAGCTACATCTTCCAAAACTGCTATCATTATAAATCCTATACAACCTCCTGTTGTAGACATTTAGCACACTTCATTAACAGATGTTGACTATAAGATAACATACCCTATTGTAGAATTCAATTTGTTGGAACTTCATAACTGGAGCTTTGAAAAATCTTTAGATAATGTTGAAGAAGTTCAAATTTGGGAATCACACTTGCCCAAATATGTTGTTCTAGTTACTTATTCATGCCCAGAGGTCATTAGGTTATGCCATCATTATTATATGCCCGAGCAAAGAGCAATAGTCAATGCCAACAAAGAAGTACTTTTTACCATTATTGCTGAGTCCATTAACCAAATGTTGGCAATATGATGCAGAGTGTTGTCCTTGATGGCAACCCACTTGATGAAGATGATGGCAACCTACTTGATGAAGTTGTCCTTGATGCTTGATGAGTTTATTAATGATGTAAATCTGATGTTCTACAAGCAGCTCAGAAGGACCAGAGAAAGCAATCTTCAGTATGTGCCAGAACAATGATGAAAAGTGTATGTTACAAGGCATACGCGGGTTTGTTAAGGAGAAGGCGCGTATGCACGCGGAAAAGTATATGCCAAGCCGCGTATGATCAATTGCGCTCTAAATGTGTAAAACCAGGGGTTACTACCATGGTATTGACCCATTGTATTGAGCGCTGGATTGTCCATTTGATCCCATCCAGGAATACCGTCGGAAGTGATGTGGTTTTGGCTCATGGTATTATCATAGGCTAAATCTATATAAGGAGAAGAAAATCATTGTGCAAAAGGGAGTAAGATGTCTGGGTTTTAATGAATACTTCTCTTTGAAGTATATCTGTATGGAATGGGTAATAGTTGAATGATAGATCTGATTTCATAATGCACCAGTGAAGAAAATGATGAAGAGGGATCTCTAGATCTGAAATGTATTTGTATCTTCTAGATCTATTTATGGAATGTTTAGATCTGAGATGAGGCGAACATGTTTCTGAAGTGAAGGGTAAAATCTGAGCTATGCATCTGTTCTGAAGAATTGTGCTGACCTAAAATGTCTGAAGATCTATACACAAGTTTGTAACAGAGTAAGCGCGTATATACGCGGGTTGGATTAAGAGAAAGCGTGTATGGGTTGTGAAATTAGTTCTGTAATATGTGCAGATGTATACGCAGTTTTATATACATGAAGGCGCGTATATACGCCGGATCAGTGAAAGGAAAGCGCGTATGAAAACTAGGGTTTGTTGAAGTATGTGGTATGAAATTTCTGATATGTTATGTTGTATTACTGCTATCTGTCTATGATGTATTCATACAGATCTAGGTTTTCTGAATATTGATTATGTTGCTGACTATGTTGAGAAAAGATCAAGTTGTTGATTGATTGGTTGATGATTCATTGAATGAATTGATAAGGGTATAAGTTTCAGTTTGATGTATGATTGAGCTTAAATGTGTGGAGTGGGTTCGTCTTAAAATATGATGAAAAGTGGCCTGCAAGTTGTGATCTATTGAAGCTATTGGATCCAGTATGAAAATTGATGAAACATTTCCATGGTGGTGTTGAGGGTTGTAGCCTTCTACTGGCCTTTGCAGCCCTCCTCAAGTGATGCCGAAAAACGAGAGCAGGGGGTCGTAGCTCCCTTCCAGGAGAGGTTGGTAAACGAGAGCAGAGTGTTGTAGCTCCCTTCCAAGAGAGGCTGGTAAACGAGAGAAGGTTGTAGCCTTCTGCAGGTGGGTGCCTGCGTGCTGGTATGAGTCTACGCCAGTACATGGTTGTAACATGTTTTCTTTATATAATAAATATTGAAGACTGAGACGACGACAGCGGTGGTTTTCTCCTGACTTGGGTTTCCACCTTAAATCCTGGTGTTCTTGTGTGATTCTTATGTGTGATGGTTTATTCTGTTATTACTGCACATGCTTACTATTATCTAATTATCAGAAGAATGAATGTTGCATAGATCTAAGTAAAGAATTAATGGCATAATAAGATCTCTGTATATACACGAGTTTTATGAAGGATATCCGTGTGTATACGCTAGTTGGCTTCAGAAAAGTAGCGTATGGGTTTTTAGAGAATGAAAAAGTAAAATTTTGAGTAAGTCCTAAATACTGATTCACCCCCCCCCCCCTCTCAGTATTTTTCCCAACAATTGGTATCAGAGCAGGTCCTTCTGCAGAAGCTTGATCGCTTGAAGGAGATCCGTCGAAATGGGAAGTCATGAAGGGGTAATGTCTATAAGGAAACCTCTATTCAATGGAAATAATCTGTTATTCTGGAAGATACGAACAAAAGCATATCTGCAAAGTCTTGGTGGAGAAGTATGGGCAATCGTGGAAGGAGGTTATCAGTATCCGACAAGTATTCCTACTGATGCAGCAGAAAGGAAGAAATATGAAATCAATGCCAAAGTCGTCAATGTCTTATTAGGAAGCATGTCTGAACCAGAATTTGCTAAAGTGATGCAGCTAAATTCAGCAAAAGAAATATGGGACAAAATCATTCTGAGCTATGAAGGAGATACAAAGGTAAAAGTGCAAAACTCCAAACTCTCAGAATTGAATATGAAAATTTAAGGATGCATAGTGATGAGAGTATTTCCAGTTTCTTTTTACATCTAGATGATATTGTAAATCGTATGAGAAGTTTGGGTGAAACCATAACCGATACTACTCTGGTGGAAAAAGTCTTAAGATATTTAACTTCAAAATTTGAGTCAAAAGTATCAGCTATTGAAGAAAGGCAAGATCTGCAAACTCTTACTATTGTTCAACTACATGGTATTCTGACTGCTTATGAAATGAGACAAGGAGGTCCCCCTCAAATCAAAGAAGTTGCTTTTAAGGCGTGTGCAAAAGGAAAAGAAAAGGAAGTTGTCAAGGAATCAATTTATATATCAGAAGAAGAAGAAGCAAATTTTGTAAGGAGACTCCAACCAGGTACTGGAAGATTCAAAGGTAAGCTACCCTTCAAGTGTTTTACTTGTGGGAGAGTTGGTCATTATGCTGCTAAATTTCCTTATGAAGAAAATCATGATAAAGGGAAACAATTTGAAAAGAGAAAGAGTTATTATACAAATGAAGATAATGATGAGGATGAAGAAGATTTTGACCAAGATCTAAAAGTGCTCATGGCAAGGAAGCAAAAGAAGAAGGCTACTCAAAAGGAGATACCTCAAAAACATGTGCAACAGAAAATGAAGAAGAGGAAACAGGTATTGATTGTTGTTCTTGTGATTCACCTTCTTGTGCATGCAATGGTGAAGATAGTGAAAGTAACAGTATAAGTCTAGAAGCAAATCTCAAGATCAATGATGAAAGCAATGATTGGAATCAATTTCATAAGAGAGAATCTATCTACAAAGATATGATCTCTAGAATGAATGAACAGAAAGAAATACTGAATGGACAGATAGACAAGTATCAAAATTTGTATGTTTATGCAACCAATCAAAGTGAAAGACTTGAAGCAGAAATCATCTGTCTCAAAGAAGATCTGGAAAAATCAAATAAGAAGAATGAAGAACCCCTATCATTTGAAAAGGAAGGACTTGAAGAAAAAATCATCTCTCTCAAAGAAGATCCGGAAAAATCAAATAAGAAGAATGAAGAGCTGTTACAAACATGTGAAGAACAAGAAAATTGGTTGAAGGAAGAAATTTTAAAATTGAATGATCAAGTAGAAGAAGGAAAAAGGGTCGAAGAAAGCATGATGAAGCAATGCCAAATATTGGAGGTTGAGGTAAAAATTATCAAAGGTAAATTAGAAGAAAAGGATAAACTCTTGAGGTTTCAAGATAGTACTAATATTCTGAACAATATTATTAGTAATCAAAGGTCTCCTGCTATTAAACTTGGTCTTGGTTTTCATGAAATTGTTAAAGGAGAATCTAGTTCACAAGGAAGTGCTAAAGATTCAAAGGATGTCAATGCAAAACCTAAAGAGTTGAAAGAAACAAGAAGTCAACCGACAATCATGAACACTCAAAGGAAATCATTCAATAATGTTGAATGCTTTAAATGCCATAATTATGGGCATGCTGCAGTCAATTGCAGAAGCAGATTGTTTCAGTCACAAACAAATAGATTCTACACAGAAAGGTACTCTGGTTTCTTCAAGGGATATTTTTTTTCATGCAGCAAGTATGGTCATAAAGCAGCTGATTGCAATAGAAGGAAGAATAGAACAACACATTATGATCCTTATGCTTACTTTTCTGGTCACATAAGATGATATACTTGTAACAAGTATGGACATGTAGAAAAAGAATGCAGGATGAATAGATCTGAGAAAATGGAGAACTTCCAGCACACAATAAGAAATTTCAAGCAATGCTGGAAAAAGAAGGAAGACCGGTCAGAAACGTAGGGAATATTGACCCTACTTCAGTCATCCGCTTCTAAAGCTTACTTCTCATAATGACTGCAGGAATGATGTGAGATACATTATAGAGATTAGTAATTTATCATCACATGGGGAGCAATGTATGATGATTCTCATGGTTGATTTGGTAATTCTGGTTATGTTTATTTCTGACAGTGCATCTGTTGTGAAGAAGACAGGTACAGGTGGTACAAATTCAGGGGGAGAAGAAGGAGTGTGAAATTTTTATTATTTCACTTTCCATATGCGGGTTTAATAAAGTAAAGTCACGTATACACGCGAATTCCAGTGGACACAGACGCATATGCATTTATGATAAGAAAATTAGTATGAAAGCTCAAGAACAGGAACACATTTTCAGGGGGAGCATCGGTCTGACTATTAATGATTGCATTATTGAAATTATATCTTCTTATGTCTCAGTTATAAATGATGATGACATGATACATAATTTATTATGATGAGTTTATGGTGAGCCTTGTTTGCTTTTTGATGAAGAATATCCTTTGGTTTCACACATGGATGAGTTTGAAGTCTTATGATTCAGAGATAAGAATAGATCATGTAGAATTTGTTGCTATGGATGAGATATTTTTCTTACGCATATTATATCATGATGAATCTTGAAGATCTTGGTGATATTAGAGCACATGGATGATTTTTTGTCACAGAAGTTGTTCTGATATGATAAATTCCTCTTGGGAAGAATTTGTTGAAGTTTCAAAAAATGCCTGGTTACTGATGCACTTATGCTACAAATATTGGATGACACTTGAAAACATAGCTATATTGTCCTATCTTTATTCTCTCATATATCCCAGGGAAGCATTCGAATATCTCAGACGAAAGCTAGGAATTGTCTCTGCCTTGTACAAGATCAGAACTGGTTAAAATCAGAAGGTTAAAATTGGATACGCGGGTTTCCTAAAAGACAGTCGCGTATATACGCGAGTTTATAGAAATAAAACTGCATATGGTTAGTTGATGACAAATTTTACTTGGGTTCAGCATTCTTCAGCACAGCTGCAGTACTGTTTGGTATCTCTGATGATGTTTCAGCTCTTATATTTCTGTTTCATTCTCTGATATCGAGTAAAGGTGCCTTGATGATTGGCTGTTGAAAGTGTTCAGGTTTCACAAGCTAAGGAGGAGTTTTGGTCATATGGAAAGGATGCATTGGATGCATAGTTTCAGGGGGAGCATTAGCATTGCTGAATGTAATGCATTGTTGGCATTATGATGGTTCTGAAATATGATCTCTCTCTTGAGGTCTTTTTGGTGTTAGTTATAAAAATATTTCTAATTTGATAAAAAGGTCATGTTGAGACCTATGATGTAAAATTGTAATATTCAGTCATGTAAGGAATTGAGTCAAAGTGTGTAAACCCACTTGGTTGGGTACTTGAGTCAATTTTGTAAACCCACTTGGTTGGGTACTTGAGTCTCATATGTAAATCCACTTGATTGGATCTTTGATGTAAGTATGAGTCCTTGGTGATAGGAAGGTCATAGAGTCATTTACTTCGTTGAAAAATATGTTTGAACATTCAGCATGAACTCAGGGGGAGCATGGTAACTTTAGTGTACATCAGTTCTACAACGCTCTTCTTTCTACATGAGGGGAAAAACCTTGTGTTGGTTTTGATCCGCCCTTTGCCCTTGATGTCAAAGGGGGAGAGTGACATGGTGTTTGAATAGGGGAAGAATATCATTATGCTTAATGTATCTATCTATTGTGGTGATCAAACACCATCGTGGTTGCCATCAAGTCCAAAGGGGGAGATTGTTGGAAATATGATGCATAGTGTTGTCCTTGATGGCAACCCACTTGATGAAGATGATGGAAAACTACTTAATGAAGTTGCTCTTGGCGCTTGATGAGTTTATTAATGATGTAAATCTGATGTTCTACAAGTAGCTCAGAAGTACCAGAAAAATAAATATCAGTAAGGGCCAGAACAATGATGAAAAGTGTGTAACACAAAGCATACGGGGGTTTGTTTAGGAGAAGTAGCGTATGCACGCGGAAAAGTACGTGCCAAGTCGCGTATGCTCAAATGCGCTCTAAATGTGTAAAACTAGGGGTTACTACCATGGTATTGACCCATTATATTGAGCGCTGGATTGTCTATTTGATCCCGTCCAGGAATACCATCGGAAGTGGTATGGTTTTGGCTCATGGTATTGACAAAGGCTAAATCTATATAAGGAGAAGAAAATCATTGTGCAAAGGTAGTGTAAGATGTTTGGGTTTTAATGAATACTTCTCTTTGAAGTATATATGTATGGAATGGGTAACAGTTGAATGATAGATCTGATTTCATAATGCACCAGTGAAGAAAATGATGAAGAGGGATCTCTAGATCTGAAATGTATTTGTATCTTCTAGATCTGTTTATGAAATGTTTAGATCTGAGATGAGGTGAACATGTTTCTGAAGTGAAGGGTAAAATCTGAGCTATGCATCTATTCTGAAGAATTGTGCTGACCTAAAATGTCTGAAGATCTATACGCAAGTTTGTAACAGAGTAAGCGCGTATATACGTGGGTTGGATTAAGAGAAAGCGCGTATGGGTTGTGAAATTAGTTCTGTAATATGTGCAAATATATACGCGGGTTTATACACATGAAAGAGCGTATATACGCTGGATCAGTGAAAGGAAAGCGCGTATGAAAACTAGGGTTTGTTGAAGTATGTGGTATGAAATGTCTGATCTGTTCTGTTGTATTACTGCTATCTGTCTATGATGTATTCATACAGATCTGGGTTTTCTGAATATTGATTATGTTGCTGACTATGTTGAGAAAAGATCAAGTTGTTGATTGATTGGTTGATGATTCATTGAATGAATTGATAAGGGTATAAGTTTAAGTTTGATGTATGATTGAGCTTAAATGTGTGGAGTGGGTCCAGTCTGAAAATATGATGAAAAGTGGCCTGCAAGTTGTGATCTATTGAAGCTATTGGATCCAGTATGAAAATTGATGAAACGTGGTCCATGGTGGTGCCGAGGGTTGTAGCCTTCAATCAGGGGGTTGTAGCTCCCTTCCAGGTGAGGCTGCTAAACGAGAGCAGGGGGTTGTAGCTCCCTTCCAGGAGAGGCTGATAAACTAGAGCAGGGGGTCGTAGCTCCCTTCCAGGAGAAGCTGGTAAACAAGAGTAGGGGGTTGTAGCTCCCTTCCAGGAGAAGCTGGTAAATGAGATAAGGTTGTAGCCTTCTTCAGGTGGGTGCCTGCGTGCTGGTATGAGTCTGCGCCAGTACATGGTTGTAACATGTTTTCTTTATATAATAAATATTGAAGACTGAGACGATGGCAGCGGTGGTTTTCTCCCGACATGGGTTTCCACCTTAAATCCTGGTGTTCTTGTGTGATGCTTATGTGTGATGGTTTATTCTGTTATTACTGCACATGCTTACTGTTATCTAATCATCAGAAGAATGAATGTTGCATAGATCTAAGTAAAGAATTAATGGCATAATAAGATCTCTGTATATACGCGAGTTTTATGAAGGATATCCGCGTGTATACGCTAGTTGGCTTCAGCAAAGTAGTGTATGGGTTTTTAGAGAATGAAAAAGTAAAAGTTTGAGTAAGTCCTAAATATTGATTCACCCCCCCTCTCGCATTTTTCCATCAGCCATTGGCCTTGATTTTCCTAAGAGATTCCAAATATTCCAAATATTCATGCCCATGCATGTGGAAATTCCTCAAATTAATCCCCCATATTCTTCCTCAAAGTTCCCAGAAGGTTCAAGGCATATCATTTCAAAGCTTTCATTTATTCTAAGGTATTTCACTGATGAACATACAGATGAATCCATTTTAGGTTTCTTATCCACTTTTTCACCAGGATAACCTCCATCTGTTATCTTCAATTATGCTGAATATATTGCAGATAATATCCATGACCAATTGGTTAAGTTTCGAACTGAAGGAGTGTTCAGATACACATCTTTCCTCTTCCACATGTTCTTGTATTTTCAAGTAGATAAATTTCCATTAACCCTTCAGAAGCTTGACATAGAAGGAAATCCTCTTTCAGTTATTTTCTGGACCTCTTTGATTAGGAAAGAGTCCACAGAGTTCACCTATGCAGAGTTTTTAGATTTCTTCATCCATCCATTGATCAAAATGTTAACAAATACTTAACAGCCCAGGATAAAAGATGAGATGAAGAATATTTTACAGTTATCAGAGAAGACCAAGACTGGTGATTGGTATTTGAATGAAAAACATACTGAGATTAGAGTTTTTGGATCCAATTTGTTGCCCTACAAATTACCCAAACATGTATCAATGAGGGTTTTTTCCTTGGAGTATATCAGGCAAATATTAAACTCTGATTCTATCAATTTCCTAGCAGCAAAGAAGAAAACAAAGTTTAAATTGAAGAATCAAGTAGGACCATTCATTTGCAATCATAGAGATGTAGAGGAAGAAGCAGCTAAACAATTACTAGAGTACAAATTTGAAGAGAGATATTCCTGGAACTATGATCCATAAGGAATCCTAAGTAAAATGAGGGTTAAGTGTAAAATAACACCCTTCATTCATGAGAAAAAACCAGAGATAGATAAATATTCCAATCAGATTGAGTGGACAGAAAACACTTTAGTAGATGCAGTAAAGAAAAGTGATACTAGTCACACTTTACAAACTGCAGATCAAAAAGAGAAAGCCACCAAGAGAGTAAGAGAAAAAGGTACTTATGTTGCTAAAACCACCACTGAAACTAGGTTCAAGTTAAGATATAATAAAAAACCTAAGTTAAATCCAGTGGGTAAAGAAAAGGTAACCATTGAGGTAGAAGATGCAGATGTACTAGTAATAAATACAGATCTTGCCACAATCATCACCAATGAGCCAGTTATTGAGAATCAGAATGAAGAACAGGTTGATAATTCAAATGCATAAATGATAGAAAAACAACAGAACATGGAAGCTTCATCTTCATAGACAGCAGAGGAAAAGGATCTAGATATCAGGGAAAAGTACAAACATATAAAGTTAAAGAATGAAGAGATTAAAAATAAAATTTATTCTCAATATCTCAAACAAACACCTAGTATTCAAAACAAACTTTTATCTGCCTTTGATTACTCAAATAAAAAGTTGATCATGTCAGTATTACAGCCTACAGTGAAGACTCCAAAGACAGTTACAGATTATAAGAAGATTGATATAGAAGTGCCAACAGAAAGCATGCATGCACTTGATCAAATAGAATTTCATAGACAGAGTTCAGAGATGTTGTATTCTACTGTTACAACCAAAGCTATGAGTGTTCAGAAACTTCAGAACACTATCAGAAACATGGAAGATCAAATGAAACTTGACAAAGCCTCATTATATGCTAAATATCTCAGAATCAAATATTTAGAAGAGTTAGTAATACAGGTGGGATATGACCCTGCAAATGTCAAGGCAACAAAATAGTTAGTGAAGAAAAAGAATGAGGACATTGCAGCATTGAGGAAACTTAAATTGCCATCAAGTGAAAATCCTCAGGCCAAAGAACTTATACAGGAACATACTTAGAAGGATGATATGATGAATTTAATCTTTCAGCTTACAACACAGATAAAAGAAATGGAGATTCAGATGGACAAGCTTGTCCATGAAAAAGAAATAGTAAAAGCATGGGAAACACCTACAATAATTCCTATGGTTACTACAGATGTGCCTTCAACTCTAGTAAAAGAGTTGGCACCCAAAGTTCCACTGGCTACTCCAGTGTCAGTAACATCATCTACAACATCTACTACAGAGTCATCTACAACAGCAGCTCACCCTACAGATGAGGCCATCAAATTAGTAAAATCCATGGAAAAAATGTCACTTCAGACAAGTGAGATTAATAGATTGAAACAGATGATTTAAAATCTTGAAGATCAAAAGAAATTAGCCCAAATCAATGCTAAAACTCATGAGAAAAGGGCTAACAGGCTAAATGAAGAATTGAAGAAACTTCAAAAGGATTTGACTTTAAAAGAGCTCATGTCATATTGAAAAAACCAATTATGGAATAAGATCATTTAAGCCATCAATGATGTGTGGCCTTCAATTCAAGTAATCTTTGAACAGAGAGATTTAATAATAGCAGCATAAGCAGAAATCCAGAAGGCTAAAGAAGAGCTAGACAACAAACGTGAGCAAGCTTTAGAACTGATAAAGTTTCTCAATAGAAAAAACAGGCAAAAGTTAGAAGAGATTGGAATTACTGATAGGACTAAAACAATCATTGAAATAAGGAAAGTTATCTCCAAGAAGAACCTAATGAAACAACTTGAGGAGAAGTGTGAGACTATGAACATAGCTATAACCAGATTCATGGTTAAATTTGAGAATTTGAGACAAAGAAGTCTCCCTAACATTTTGGTCATCAATGATAAACTTATGCCTCAAGAAGACTACAATAAAAAGATCAGAGAATATGCAAAGGAATAGGTCAACAAAACAGATGGACAAGGAATCCCCACTGGAAATTTTTTACATAGAAGCTTTGAAGATTTATTCTATCTGCAACATGAGATAAGACATTTATTTGTCATAAAGCCAACTTTTGTCAAATATACTGAAGCAGATGAAAACTTCAGGAAGCTAAAGAAGATATAAATCCCAAAAAATGAAGATTGGAAGTCACTTACAGATTTACTATGAAAGGTAAAAAGGCAGAAGGATAAAAGAGAAAACAGTTTGCTGATTTTCAGTCAAAACAGATTTTTATTACCGCAGTAAACAATTTTACAGTGGTTAAAGAGTATCCGAATTTTAAAAGAGTATCAGAGATTAAAGAGAATCAATGAAAGAGTAAAGGATAAAGCAGATTGGATTTCAAAACCAACTTGAAATATCTAAGCTAACAAGGAAGACACCAAGGCAACCAGTTGCACCTAATCCACAATTAGTTTCTATTTTATTTGGATAGATAGGAAAACTTGTTGATTTGTTAAGCAACTGTCTCTATTTTGTTGTAAAGATATTCCCATTTTCCTTAGATAATTCCTATAAGAATTCTAGGATATTTTGTAAACAATTATGTATAAATACTTCACTCTTTGAAGTATTATTGTGGAATAAATTGCTGAAGATTTATATAGTCATTTTTGTGGGCTTGAAGGTTTTGTGTTTCAAATTTCGAGTAGAATACTGGATCGAACCAATTAGCATCATATTTCAGGATTCATGTGATGAGCTATTGAAGTGAAGTATTTTCTACTTGTCATTATTTAACTTTATTTGTTACATGCAATCCATTATGTGTTATAAATTTGAATGAATGAACAGGATTATTACTTTAGGATTTGTTAAAAGCAACATGTCTTAATTGTTTGTCATTTCTATGTTTTCTGTTGATTTCTAGAGTAGGGAACCCTTAATTGCTCCCTCTTTCGTTTGACCTCTGCCAATTAATTTCCTTTTTCGGATCAAAGAACCCTTCATTTCTCTTTATCCCGATCATATCACCTCCAAACAAATTTCCAAGATCTTCAAGGGTTATCTATCTTACCCTGAAAACATTTGATTTTTTGGCTTTGATCCTAGTTCTGTCTACTTGAATTTTGACTCCTTAGCCCAATGGACAAATAGATTCCCCACTATCCATCTCTTTAAGTGATTTTTCCCACCAAATCAAACAAAACAAAAGCCAAATTGCACTATCATAACTAGCCTAATATCTTATAATTAAAACAAAGTTAAATTTTATAGAGAGAGCCCTCTCTGAACCCTAGGAAGGCTAGATCCTAGAGCTTAAAAGTTGGTATGTGGTTACCTCTAGTTTTCTTAACTAAAAACCAAAATCTCACAACTAGAGAATTACTAGAGTGATAACAACACCAACAACTATTCATTTTTCCAATGTTTTTAACCGACCAAATCCAAACCGCTACCTAATAATCGTTCATATTTAAAAAGCGATCAGAATATTTTAGACCACGGTTCAACTCATCCTTACTAGAAGGGATGACCAAAATTATTTGATTGATTAGCTCCAAAGAAATATCATTGTACAAAAAGGAAGATTTGTCATTAATAATGTAATTCCTTGACACAAGATAAAACTAATCAATAATTCCTTGATATCCCTTTCTCTGGCAGTATCATCACCACATAATAAAACATCATCCACAAAAAGAAAGTGAGACACCCAAAAGTGTTATCCAATCTGAATACCTTTAATCCTACCACTGGCATATGCCTCCTTGAAGAGTCTACTCATTCCTTATTCAATTAGCAACAAAAAGAAAATGAAAATAATGGGTAAGCTTGTTGCAACCCTCACAAAGCTTTAGAGAATTGTGATCGAGAGCCATTAATTAATATTAAGAAACTAATTTAATGGAACACAACCCATAATCAAATTTTCAATATCCAACTTCAACCCTGTCTACAATAGGACCAAGCACAAGAATATCCAACTTACCTTATCATGAATTTTAGCCAAGTGTAATTTCATGACCATTGTAGATATTTTATAGATTTTTTTATCGAGTGGAGGCATTCACTATCTATGTAGAGGAACCCAAACTATTGCTTTGGTATGTTAGAAAATAGAACACATTTTCATTTGTTATATAACACTTATTTTGTACAAAAGGTTGCATAATAAAACTAGCATGAAGTTTGAGAAAGAAACTAGATGAATTTTCTTTGGAATAAGTACCAAGAATGTTGCATAGCAGACACCCAATATTCTGCCAAAGACCCAACCAACATCTCACCAATATCTCAAATTCCAACTGACTTGTGTGAGGGCCTATGCCCAATGAATGACTCCTCCCATAGCTTTGAAATCTCTAATACACCATAGAATTTATCTAAAGTCCTCACCCAAGAAGAAAAAATAATGTGATTTCCATGTATGAAAATCCCCATAATTGTGGAGATCCTCCTCCATTAAAAAAACCCCCCTACCATTTCACTTATCACCAATTAAAGGCCCACCAACAAAAATATTGCGTAAACCCTAAACTCAACCAAAGAATTCAAAGGAACCCTAATCACCCCCACCATTGCAACCCCCCTACCCCCTAATGGCCTCCCAAATCCTTTCGTCATTTCAAAAATTCAAATGTAAGTTGAAACTCAAAATGGGTTTGAATTCTATTATTATTCATTTAAATCAATTTGATTTAATAGTATGTGTTAAGTATCAGATCGTTAATTCCATAACCCCCTTCTACACCATCGTGGACCAGGATCTATATTATAATCTAGTATTCATGGTAATATCTGACACTAGGGTAGAACACCCACAATATTCTCAAGGGCATAATTTGATGGGGAAACATAGAAATACCCCTGCCCCCCTCGCCCCTGTGCACACACTTTATCACCAATTTCTTCACTAGGGAGGACACATTAGGATGAATTTTTTTTTGTCTTTAGATAATGAGTCATCTAAGTAGTCCATTAGTTGAGTGTTATCTTCCATGATATACCCAACCTCAATCAATCTTAATTTTCTTTGCGTGTTTAATTATTATATGTTATCTTAAACCATTCTTTCAAAGATGAAAAAAATGTACAACTCAGAAGGATTTGATCCTCATTACCCTTGATAAATCTAGGATTAAGATGGATCTGGATTGATTTATTAATTTACAATATTTCAAATCCCTATAACAAATTCGGATTTAAGGTAGTGGTATCTCATTTTTCCTATTTTTATTTACACAACTTAACATACATTCCAATTATATGTATCAAAATATTGAGGATTACTTTTACATGGTTGCAAAAAATGACATGTACATTAACTATTGCATCGAGAGGTGCTCTACAACCTAGTGTGGGGGAGATGTGTAGGTGTAATGTAAGTACTATATCAACATTTTTTAAATGTGAAGAAAAATATATATAGAAAAAAGAAAAGAAAATAGATGTCAGCTTCATATGTTTTAATTAATATTCAAATTAAAACATATATAAATGTAAAATGTAAAATCTAAGGCATGGAGCTACCAATTTGATCAGAAGAAAATAGTCTGTCTGTAATGTAAATTTAACATACTTTGTTTCTTTAACAAGTTATTTCTTTATATTTTATTATTTGTATAATATTTAAAAATATTATTAATATTATTCCAATATACTATAATAATAATCATCTCCATTAATAATTATTATTAAATTATACCTTAAACATATTATTGATTACATAGAGTGTTAATTCTCAATCACATGGATAGAGTGGGGAGAGAGGGAAAAAGAGAGAGATGGAGAGAGAGAGAGTGTGATGGGTGGAGAGAGAGAGGGACGGAGGGAGGTAAGAGAGAGAAGAGGGGAAAGAGAGAAGGAGAGAGGGAGGGAGACAAAGACAGAGTTAGATGGGGAGAGAGAGAGGGATGGAAGAACAAAGACATAGAGAGATAGAGGTGGAGAGATATTATGGAGTGACAAAGGAGAGATGGAGAGAGTGTGAGAGAGAGGAAAGAAGGATGGAAGAGAAAGAGAGAAGGAGAGGAGAGAGAGAGAAAGATGGAGAGAAGGGGAAGAGAGAGAGAGAGAGAGAGAGAGAGAGAGAGAGAGGGAGACGTAGAAATGGGGGGAGAGAGAAAAGGAGAGAGGGAGGGATATAATGAAAAATTTGAAGGGAGAAGAGAGAGAGTGTGATGGGGGGGAGATATAGATGGAGGTGGGAGAGAAAGGGAGAGAGAGGAATTGAGAGAGGAGGAGGAGAGAGGGAGGGAGAGAGAGATGGATTTTGAGGGGGGGGGCAGGAGAGGGACGGAATAAAGACATAGAGAGAGAAAATTGGAGAGAGAGAGAGAGAGAGAGAGAGAGAGAGAGAGAGAGAGAGAGAGAGTATATTTGGTGGGTGAAATAGAGAGAAAAATAAGGAGAGATGAGGGGAGATAGAGATATAGATGGAGGGGGAGAAAGGGAAGAAGAGAGAGGTAGAAATAGGGAGGGAGGGAGAGATAGATAGATATGGAGAGATAGGGTGTGTATGTCTGGGGGGTGAGATAAAGAGACAAAGAAGGAGATATGGAGGAAGATATAAATACAGATAGTGGGAAGAGAGAGGGAAGAATAAATAGACTGAGAGAGGGAGGGAGAGGCATATAAAGAGAGAAAGGTATGTGGAAGAGGGAGGAGAGAGGAAGGTAGATAGACAGGGAGATGGAGGGGGGAAGAGAGGGAAGAAGAAAGAGACACACAAAGACAATGACATATATCATATAGTATTTATATAATATTGAAAATTATCATTATTAAATCCCCAAGGGTTAGCTCAACTGGTTAAGTCCTCGCTGCAAGTACTTTTCCAATTGAGTGGTAATATGATCAAATCTCCTTGACACCCTTGGGGTTAGGCCTCACATGTATGGTCGGCGGTTAAACTCCTTGGGAGGGTCTGTTGAGATTTTCTGACTGTTGATGTAGCGAGTACATATATGTGCTGGCACATTGTGCTCGTGAACCACTCTAATATATATATATATATATATATATATAACATTATTAGTTATAGAGTAAGAGGAAGTAAGGTTTTTTGGTAAAAGAATTTGGATTTAGAAAGCCTTGAATATTTTGGTTTTTCACCGAAATAGATGTATTAATTTTAGTGTAGATGTTTATTATTAATCCCATTTTATTGATTTCAATGAATGCATTGGTTTCAATGTAGTCATTGATTTCTAATCCTATTTGATTGCTTACACTAGATGCATTGGTTTGAGTGTAGATGCTGATTTATAATCCTATTTGATTGTTTGCACTAGATGCATTAATTTCAATGTAAATGTTGATTTATAATTTGATGCAACTAGATGTATGATGTACATTAGTTTCAAATTAATTATAATAATAGTGTGCATTGATTTCAGTGTAAGAAAAAAAAATGGTTGATCACATGCATTGATTTATGTGTTATAGTAATTCAACCATAAATATGATTGACTCAACATGGTGGCATGACAGGGAAACTTCCACATAACCCTACAAGCTCTTCCTCAGCAGTTTTGATGGGGGACTGCAAAGGAACCCGCTGAAATTGTATTCCCCAGGTGATGTGACACAAGAGGGGCCCGCGTGCCTTTTATATGCACCTATTAACCCTTGGAGTGTATTTTACCATCACTAAAGGGAGTTGTCTGCATATGTGTACGGTCATGAATATGCCAACAACTGGGGTTGTGCTGCCATGTGGTGGTGAGGTGGCAATGACTTGGGTAGCCATGTGGCAAGTCAAATGATGTGGCGAGACCTAATATGTCAATCTTTAATCAGCCACATATTTTGATCCGAGATTTGGATTGAGGAAAATTTTATTTTTTTGGCTGGTCTCGACGAGACGAACACAATGATGCCATCCATTTTAAGTTTTGAAGAAGTTGAAAAAGATAAAAAAAAAATATTAGACCCCATTTCCATATCGTGACATTGGAGGTTGGGTCATCACAGTAACTACCTCCTTCTACCCTTAGTGGGGTTAGGGATAATAGAGGGTATGTTACAGTAGTATAGGCCAATGCGTGTATGTCCAAGGCAATTAAATAAGCTGAAGTTTAATTCTTCTATTAAATTAAAATGGTATGTTGTTCCAACACATAAGAATACTTACAATAGTAGAGAAGAAACAAATGTTTGGCAGAATGGTGTAGTACAAGTTAGAGAATACCTAGTACGATAGAGAAGATGAGTCAGGTGAGAGAAAATTGGTTGAGACCTCTCTTAATTTGTAGAAACAATTAGAAGTTTTAAAGATAAACTTCATATTTGTAAGATAGATAAAGAAAGGAAACAAAGTAACTTATCAAACAGGGAACTTTGACTTAAAATATGAGAACTCTAGTAAAAAAAACCCCCAAAAAACATGAAAAACAACCTGAAAACAAAAAGTGTGTATGATTGAACGACGCTTTTGTTTTAGGGTAAATTTTCAACATTTTTTAAAAATGAAAATATTTATTTTCTCTTGCACAAAGAACATGAAAAAACACCCTGAAAACGAAAAGTGTTGATGCTAGAACAACAATTTTTGTTTTTGGTAAATTTGCAACATTTTTTAGCAATGACGTTAAAAATAAAAATATCATGATTCTGAAAAACTTAAATTTTCATCAATTTTCACGCATGACGTTAAAGATAAAACATCACGTGTCTGAAAAACCTTAAAATTCCAACAATTTTCTACCATGGTGTTAAAGATAAATATCATGACTCTGAAAAACCTTAAAATTATGACATTTTCAACGATGGTGTTAAAGGTAAAATAACATGATTCCAAAAAATCTTAAAATTTCGAAATTTTTAGCGATTGAATTAAAACCAATATCATGATTAAAAAAAATCCTAAAAAATGAATATGTAAATCAAGAGTCATTATACCAAGGATATATGTTTTTTTAAATGATAAAGTATAGCTCTTTAAAAATCCTAACGTAGACAATGTGACACATTGTAAACAAAATTTAAAAATCAACCATCAAATTGACATACAAGGAGAGTGAACTTGACACATTGCATTGAAAATTTTAAAATCAACCATGAACTGACACATAGTGTAGATGGAATTGATCCATTGTAATGAAAACTTAAAAATCAATTAACAAATTACCACATATTGGGGTTGATTTGTTAGTGTAAAAAAAAAAAGGAAGATAAATAATGAAAAATGAAAAAAACACAGCGTAACAAAATTTAAAATAAAAAATAAAAAAATAGATAAATAACTGAAATAATAATAATAATAATAATTAAAACATAAAAAAGAGTTTAAAGTTTTTAAAACGAGAAAACAATAAAAATAACCAAAAAAATAAGCATAAAATATTTTTAAAAAACATGCAATAAAAATAAAAATAAAAAAATAAAAATAAAAAATAAATTCCCACTAAAAATACATAATTTAAAAAATAATAATAAAAAATTAACAGATACATAAAACCAAAACTTTAAAAAGTAATAGTAAATTAAAATTTATATATATATATATATATATATATATATATATATATATATATATATATATATATATATATATATTAAATTTTTGTATTATATATATAGTAAATGTTTTTTAATTCTTTTATTTGTTTATTTTTTAAATTTTAATGTTAATTTATTTTTCATTTTTAATTTGAATTTTATTTTTGTTTTTTTCAATCTATATATATATATATATATAAAGTTTTATTTTTGTTATTTTTCATGTCAAGTTTATGTGATCCTCCAAGATTGACCTGCGGCTTGAAGAGCCGCGACTCAAGGGTATTTAATACGTTAAAGTCACCTAGGGATCACACCCAGTCTCAGCCACACCAACCCTAAACTGATTGGATTTTTTAGTATGTCTTCTCCCCCTAGCACATGGCTCTTAGGTCGCCTTGCTAATAAGACCCATCTTCAATTAATTATGCTAAAAGAACTTGACGTGTCTTTTTTTTAATTGTAATTTTTTTATTTTTTTATTATAATTTTATATATTTAGTTTTAAATTTCATGTGATGTTTTAATTCCTGAAATTGTTTGTTTAGTTTTTTTTATCACTTTTTTTTTCAATTTTTTTTTTTTTTAAATAAAATTTTATTTTAACATGGTTATAATTTTTTTATTTTTTATTTTGTTTTTTTCTAAATAATTTTTTTTCCCAATTTTTGTTTTAAATGTTTTTTTTTTTACTTAAATTTTATGTGAATTATTATTTTTGGAAAAAAAGAACTTCAAATGCCATCATCTTTGGACATAAAATTCATAAAAAATTTATAAAATTTGCTAATTTATTTATTTAACATGTTATTTTCATGAAAAGGTCCCGAAATACATATTTTTTAATTATACCTAAATATAAAATTTGCATTTTTTGTCAAATGTTTAAAATTAATTTTTTTAGTAACAAATATTTTATGTGTATTGAGGTATTAATTAACGATATATAAATATATAAAAAGCTCTTACTTCAAAATATTAATTTTTTATTTTTATTTTTAACTTTGCAAAAAAGCAAAAATTTCATTATAAAAAAACATTGCAAAGCAAAAAAATATCAAACCTGAAAAACTCTTATAAAGCAAACATCTCTCGACGAAAAAAAAGAATAGGATTAAGACAACTTAAAAAATTGTTAAATAACCAACATTTAAAAAAAATTGTGCATACTTAGGACATAAGAAAATTTAAAGTGTCAAAAATATGCCCCCTGAAAAAATGATGCATCAATGCTTTTCAAAATCTGCATGAAAATCACCAACATTTCAAAAAAATTATCCATACTTCATACATAAGAAAATTTAAAATGTCAAAAATAAGCCCATAAAAAAAGGGTCGATGTTGCATCAACACTTTTCAAAATTGACATAAAAGTCACCAACATTTAAAAAAAATGTTCATACTTAATACATAAGAAAATTTAAAGTGTCAAAAATATGCTCCAAAAAAAATGTATGTTTTAAATTAACACTTTTCAAGATCGGATGATTTTTTGGAGCCTCTAAAAAGTGAGAACTCGGTACAATTCTTGTTTGATAGGTTACCTTGTTAGGATCATTAAGTCCTAGGGGAAGAAGATTTAAATAAATGCAATGGTCCTACAATGCATATAAAATTTACAAAGGAAGAGGTAGTGTGGACCGACTATTGTTAATGTGGATAAGCATCAGTCAAGGAAGGTTTGTAGCCCATTAGAAATTTAGAAATATGGGCTAGTAGCTAGAAATATAGGAAAAAGCATATGAAGGAAGAGGCATTGAAGTAATAAGAGGTATACATCCAGAGAGGACACCTCAACAAACACGTTTTGTGAGGAATTCGAGAGTTCAAAAAAATGTTTCTAGCACAAAAACCAAATTAGTGTTTCACAAGAAAAGTAATAAATGGTATACAAAAGGTTCCTTACTCAGGGAATTCAAAAGCAAAAAGCGAATCTTTTAGCGGAGGTTTTAACAGAACTTTATCAGAACTGAAAAATTTTGCGTGACCAAAGGTTTTAACGGATGTTTGTTTTACAGTGTGCTTCATAGAAAAAGTAGCATCGGTGCGCTACATATATAAAATCACTAGGCAACATACATAACTAAAAGCTTTGAGGCGTTGAATACAAAGAACACCAGCATGTAAAATATGCCGCACCGATGCTAATATATAAAAAAACCCCAGAGCACACACAAAAAATAATTGTTGTACCAATGCTTTTTTTTTAAAACTTGTAGTGTCGATGTGTGTCATTTGTACAAACGCCTCATTACGTTAGTTATACCAAAGTACCGCCATTGTTAGTTTTCATAATGCACTGGGCTAGAAATACTATTTTGTAGGACCATGGTGTTAGTTGTATGAAAGCATTGGTGCATTAAGAATTACAATGCTCAAGGACGTTAATCTCACACAATACCGGTGCTTGAAGAAATAAAATCCCCAGTGCTTTCGTTTTTCGAAAAGGCACTAGTCATACAAAAAAATGTCGTTAATATACTTTTATGTTTTTTGGAAACATCGATTTGTGGCAGTGCAATTATTGTAATTTTTAAAATCCTTTATTTATCAAAAAATTGACATATATCTTATAACAATATTCATATACATTAAAATTTGATTAATGCATTTGCATATAATGTTTGGATTAATTTTTTATATTATCAAATTTCACATCTCTTCATTATAATATTTAATCATCAATATATTTAATCAGTGTGTAACATTTCACAAAGACATTGGATAACACAATAGAATAAATTAAAATGTATTTTATTAAAATCAATAAGAGACTCTTGTTCATACAAAATGAAATTATTATTGGTAACCCCTTGTATTTTAATTAGGACACTATGTCTATTGCATTAAACAAAATGTATGATTTTCACAGACAATAATTTAAAAAAGCACAACAGGTTTCATTTATATCCAAATAGATCATTTTTCTTTGTTGGAACTCATGTCAGTTCTTGAGCTACTTCTATGACTTGGGTTATTTGGAGGAATGTTTTATTGATTGCATCGATTGTTTTCGTATTCTTGCTCCTATTCCATTTGCAAACATAAAAATAAAGTGTAAGGAGTGTATGTATATTGGTGAGAATAATGAAAATTCAAATAAATAATATATATCAATGTAAATCGAATAACAATGTACCATAGCAATAAATGACTCATAAACTGTGCACATGGTTTCAAAACCTAGTCTCATGCCTTGTTGCAATAAATCTTCTGCTAGCGTAGTTCCATACTTTGTTTCCTACATGTTTTAAACCCCATTATAAATCATAGATTTAAAATAAAGGATTTTTTTGTTCTATTAATTATAAACTCAGAGAAGTAAAACAACATATATACTTACAAATTCCACTATTAATTTTTGATATTCCAACACATACTCACAACCCTTATTAAACCCAATGTCAACCAATTCTTCCTATCACTCTTCTTTGTATGTTAGCACCTATTTGAAGACATTCAAAGATGGTTGTTGTAAAATAACTTAAAATATACAAAATGAAACCTTAAATTTTATAAGGAAATATTAATAATTACTTACAAACTTTGAAATCAACCATTTTCTTCCTTTTCGTCTTGTTTTATGCATTGAATGAGTCCCATCTTGTTTTCTTTTTTGCAAGAAAATACTTGAAAATTAATATTTAATGCTAAATTATTTTTTTATCTGTACAAAGTCAATCATTATTACATACATTTGAAGCACATTGTTGTTGAGATGGCTCCTCCCCGAGAAATTTTTATCAATAGAAAACCTATACTATTCAATATAGAATCCATTAAATATATTTTACAAATAAATCAAATAACTTCCAGCCAAAAAAATCTCCAGTAACTGGTGTGTTTAACTGAATCAACGAACCGATGTGTTTGTAACATTAAACACACTGGGCGTTTAATTTTTCAGCATCATCATGGAAAATTATTAAAAAAAAATAATTCTAAATTATGAAGGTGCAATTTGTAAGGATAAATGCACCACAATGATTTAATGACGTTATTTGGAAGAGGCACGTTTGTGTGTTATATTACACAAGAAGCAACGATGAACATACTAGACATAATCGAAAGTTTTATAATATATTGGTACAATGTATTACACAGGGAGCACCAATGTGTTATATTACATAGGGCTCACTGCGAAAAAAATAGCCGTTTAAAAAAAAATAGAGAGGGACGAAAGGGTTTGGATCTAATTCAATAAGTGATTCTCCTACTTTACATTTCAAAGACCCTATATATAGTAAGCGCATAAACCCATTAAATCTAAAATTCCTAAATTGAAAAACCCTAATTGTGAAGTGGTAGAGAAAGTTAAACCCTAAGGTGACATTTTGTAGGAAGAAGCAAGGGTTTAGGGTAAGTATTTTTTTTTTTGAATTTTATTTAAATTTAAATAAGAACAGAGATCGTAAAAAAAAATACTAGTAAAATCTATAGTAATTTTTTTATTATAGAGGTTTTTTAAATTTTTTTGTTTTGCTTTGTTTTTTTTTTTCCTAAATTGTGAATAAATATAACATAAATTGTAAAAAAAATTAACAGTAAAATTTAAGATTTTTGTTATTTAGAGTTTTGAGTGAATCACTATATCTTTCAACTTCTAATATTTCAGTAGATCCAAAATATTTTGCAGCTCCACAGTGCTCCCAGTTTTCCTCTCTTGCAAATGGTCTCTCTTTTAATTAAACCCTAATATAAATTGTAATTTTTTTTTAAAGTAAAATAAAAATAAAATTTAAAATTTTTACTATGCAGGTTTTTTAGTGAATCATCATATCTTTCAGCTTTTGATCTTTTGAATAGTTTTGTTGCTCCAAAGTATTATGTTGTTGCATAGTGCTCCTGGTATGTCTCTTTTGCAAATCACTCCCTCGAAATTTTGGGTAAAATAATGAAATGGTGAATAATTTTTTACTATTAAAAAGAATTTATTAAATTGGATTTTGAAAAATCAATTGCTGCTCATTTTTTAATTTAAAAAAGAAAAGAAAAAAAAATCGCGTTTTTTTTTCAATTTCTCCTCACATCAGTGAATTAGACAGTTAAGCACACTTGTGTGTTTATTAAAAAAAAGCACCGGCGTTGTAGGGATGCCAAAATTTTCAACACACCGACATGATACCTTTTTTTTTTTCGAAATCCCAAAACGATGCGCTTAATTTTTTTAATCAAATGGTGTGGTTTCTATTTAAAAGCATTGATGCTCTAATTGTTATAAGAGCAACAAGTTGGTTGAATTCGTTTTTATTTTCTAAAATATGGAAACAGGGGTGTAGCGGTGGTTTTTTTTTAAACACATCGATATGTTTTTGTAGAAGAGCACCGATATGATAACATTTTTTTTCTTCGAAATGCCGAAAACGGATATGTGTATTATTTGAATGCACAGGTGCTGTTATTTTTTTAAATGCATACATGCACTTTGTTCTGATAAGCGCACTAGTTGGATTTAAAGTATCTGAAATTTTAATTTCACATAAATGACATATTAGTCTCAAATTATCCTTTAGGATGTATTCACATGAATTACAATAGTTTATAGTATAAATTTTCCACTTAAATTCATCTCATTCTTCAAAAGTGGTTTGAAAACTATATTGAAATTCAGATTATGGTTATATGGTTCTCGAGATTAATTTTAGATATGCACATAAAATTTTATTTCTGATTTTTCTTAAATGCATGACAAAATATTAATAATATCAAATGGTCAATTCTTCAAATTCCAACTCGTTCCATATTGTTTATCAAAGTATTTCACGAAGTTCTCCCTTTCCATCTCCAGTAATTTAAAATTTTATTTATATTTTGATTATCTAACTGATTTTATTTTTTTAATCCATGTCAATTTGAATAAAAATGTATTAAAATTTGTAGGATCTTGATTCAGAATCGAGTTCAGATGCAGAAAATATTCCTGCATTTCAAAAACGTTAGAAGCTCTTATTAGGAGCAGTATATAACAATTATTTGGTATATGAAAATGGACAACCTCTTTACATTGCCATTTGGAACATGGAATCTTCTAGCTTCTTTCTTGGATCAACGATGGTGATAATTATTTGATATAATGTAATTTCAACAAACCAATTGCATTGATGTGCTTACTAACATCTTTGATATTGTATTAATGAGGTTCAATATTTTTTGAAATTAGGATTCTAGTGATGGTAAGCGGCCCACCTACCATCTTCTAGTACACCACAATACAATTTCAACTCAAGAGAAGGTTGCATTAAGAGCAAGACTCAGAGAGGAAGCATACAAGGAATGGTTGAATCAATCACCTATTCAATTCCCACTACGTCTAGATTCAAGAATTAGGAATGACTACAACAATAGTAGTTCATCACAAGTTGGCAATGAAGGCAATCAAATAGAGGTTGTTATGGATGATTACTTACGAGATACGACTACCATGGAGAAAATTTGTTAGATTCATTCCAGAAGGATGAGCTAGGGGATGATGCTCATATCATTGATACCTTATTTGAAATCTTGAAATTTTCTTCCACCACCCCTCTCTTCGGACCTGGGGGCAAGTCAAAGTATTCTTAGCTAGGGATAACAATGTTTTTGTACAAATTGAAAGAAAATTTTGTTATGTTGAATGCATATTTTTCGACAATATTGAGGTAATTGACCTACATGATCGATCAAACACAATCAAAATTAAAAATGGTCGATTTTATGAATGTTAAATATTGACATTGTACACTTATATTCCCCACAAACTGCAAGTTATTCAAATATAAGGTTCTTCTGAGTTATAATGTCTTGTTGGGTAGCTACGAAGAGGTAAATAATTTTTTGAAAAGGTTGGTTGTTCAGTACATATCATATCATGCGTGTCTGAATAATTGTATTCTATATAGAGGAGAATATGAAAACAAAGAGATATGTATGAAATGTGGGCTTGAAAGGTACTGTAATGAAAGAAAAATAGGTAAATCACAAGGTCCTCCTCATAACATATTGAGGCACATGCCTATAATCCCAAGGATTCAAAGACTCTTTTGTTGCAAAGAATTAGCTATGTTGCAATGATGACATGCTTCACACATAAGTGAGTCAATAGTTATGCGAATCCCAACAAATTCAATAGCCATGAAGCATATAGAGGATACATGGCCTGAAAAATTCAAGGATGAAGTAAAAAGTTTAAGATTTAGCATAGCCATGGATGGCGTCAACCCATATTCCCTCCAAAACACCAACTATTTTGTTTGGCCTATAGTAGTGATCAATAACAATACCCACCCCCGCATGGTTGTCCGGGAAGAATGAACATCTTATGTTGGCTCTCTTCATCCTTGGTAGAATACAAGTGAAAAGTATGGAGGTCTACTTACAACCATTGGTAGATGAATTGAAGGAATTATGGGAAGGGATACATGTGTACAATGTATCATGGCCCATAGCAACAAAGAGGATTTTTACGTTGTATGACATATGTGCTTACACCATACATGATTATCCAAGCATAGGAGTTTGCTATGGTAAATTAAATTCTTATTGATTTGTTTAGTAACAATATTAGTATGCATTTTAATTTAATTCATTGAAATTGTTCAGATCTTCATGGTCGCTAACGTGTTGGCCCGTATATAATAATTTCACAGGTCTTGTAGCAAAAGGGTATCATAGATGTAAATTTTCTTGATCTTCTCTGAAGGCTAAGTGGTCCAAACACCTACGAAAGCTAGTGTATGACTACTCTAGGGGATTCCTTCCATAATAACACCCTTACAGAAGCGAAACATCCACTTTCAAGGGTAAACCGAAGAGAACCCAAAGGCCTACAAAAAGGACACAAGTTTAATGGATTAGAGCATATGAGAGAGAGAGAAGGAGAAGGAGTTTTTAGAAGTGTTCGATTCAAATAGGGATCCTATGTTTGATGATCCAGAATTATTCGAAACTTATGTTGAGAAATTTCCCATTGGGATGAAAAGGAATTTTTTTTTATGAGCTCCCATATTAGGAGAATCTTAAGATTTCAAACTTACTAGATCCCATGCATATATTTATAAATGTTTCATCTTCTTTATGGAGGAACATGTCATCGAAATAAAGTGACACGTTGGTTGTTAAGAGAGATCTTATTTCTTCAAAAAAAAAAAAAAAGACATTAGCTAAGACAAGAAACTAGAGGAGAGGTTGGTCCTTGTTGGTCTTTCAAAGAAGGTGACTCCCCCATTGATTTCAAATAAATATGATCTTTCTTTGGCAAAGGAAGTTATAATGAGTGTGAGGGTGCATTCTTTATATGGGTCTTCACTACAATGTTGTTTCACTATGGAAGACCATTTTTCGGGGTTGAAATCACATGATCATTTGAACCTTCTAAGAGTACGTATGTCAAAAACATGATTTTTTAAATTTATTTTTTATTTTTATGTAATGGGATATTTTATAATTAATTTTTGTATGATGCACTATTTACTGCATAGTGTCATTGTCCTCTGCTCGTGTGTGGGTGTGTGAACCATGATTTCCCCCAAGACCTATGATGTGCCATATCTGAATTATCTACAATTGTACGTTAGATCACATCAGAGGAGATTCATATGGCTAACATTCCACGGTTGCGTCAAGAGATAATTGAGATTGTTTTTATGTTTGAGACGGATTTTCCGACGAGTTCATGGACTTGTAGGTTCATCTTCTAATTCACCTAGTATATGAGGTTGAATTAGTTGGGATCGTTTCTTGTCATTGGGTGTTCTTCTTAGAGAGGTACATGAGGAAATTGAAAGGTTTTGTTCGACAAAGGGAAAAACCCGAGGGGTGTATTGTAGAGGGCTATATATCATATGAGTCTTTCTATTATGCTAATGAGTACATCAAGCATATTGAAAACACACCAAGTGCGGATATTTGGGATGACGAAAGAGATGAAGACAAAAGAGAAGGGTAACTTGTCGAAATGAATGGAAAGAGGTGCATGATAAAGAGTAAGTGCATGCTTTTCATTTTTCAAATTGCTACAGAGTAACTGAGTCACGTTGAACTTCATATTAATGCATATTTTTATCTCTCATATATATATATATATATATATATATATATATATATATATATATATATATATATATGTGTGTGTGTGTGTTGGTTTTATTTCATGAGAAAATTCAGAAAGTGAAGCCATCAATAAATTTATTCTTTACTATGGAAGTGACACAACTGTGGGTTACATTGTATGAATAGAAGAGGAGGAAATGGGACAGTGATAGGAAAGAATTCAAATAGTTGAATGGTAGAATCATGTCTTATATTTATCATTTAAAATAAAATATTCCAATGACATGCCCTAACAGTTGGGTTGTTGACCAAGTCAGATAGAAATTCGGTGCATCTGGTCATTACCTGTGTGCTGAAGAGGATGTGCTAAACATAGGGATTGGGTGCAACAACTCAGTAATTATAATATCTTTTTGTATAGTTTTAACTTCATACTACACCTTTACATTGTATCATGTATTTATATTTTATATTTTTAATTATGTTCGAGTTATTAGACACAATGGCACTATGATTTTTTCATTTTTTATAGGTGCATTTGTTCCCATCTATGTGGGCATATGGACATCATTTTCGCACAGAAGAGGTCGATGATGGATGCATGACAAAAGAATGTGAAGTGGAAGTCAAGTTCGACCAATATAGTCATGCTAGCCACTGTGATCAAAACCTAATGCAGAGGACATTAGGTTACATTGGAAAGATACAAGAGATCATTCAAGTGTACTTCTCTTCGTTCGGACACCTTTGATCGGAATAATGTAAAGGAAAATCACAATAGTGGGTTGATATCTATCAACTCTAGAAAGATGTGGCATGAAACTAGGGAACCTTATCTTTTCCCAAAACAATACAACCATGTAAGTGTTTTACTTATATCTGTTGGATACGGATTGGTGGTTCTAATACGTGACCCTAGATCAAAACATAATTTTGAGAACAACAGGGTTATCATGCTAAGCAAGGAAGATAATCAAGGTTATGACAATGGAGAGTGATATGTACTCGTGTTATTTCATAATTTATACTATTTTTTATGTTTCTGTTTTCATTATTTCTCTAATTATATTATTATTTTATTCGTCTTGTTGGCATTTTATAATATAATTAGTAAGATTCACAAACGTTTTTACACGGTATTTTGCAGTGGAAACATTGTTACAGTACTTAAAACTAATTATTTCCAATTGTGTAGATTATCTATGATAATAAGGATTCAAGGTCATAACCCTTCTCAAATAGGAAAATGAGAGAAAATTAGTGAATTTAGAAATAACATTGACTATTTTGTCTCAATTTAAATACTTATTGGTTTAGTCGCATGTTTTTTCTTCTTGTTTATTTCAAAATAAATATAAATCATCATGTGGTGATAACTCTTTGAAGAATTTAACAATGAATAACATGTCATTGAAAGTCATGAGCCTAAACCATATACATCACATCGTCGATTTGAAGGACATCAATTGTACCATACAATAGTGGCGTGAAAGGCACACCTGTAAGTTTTCACGGTGTTTTGCGTGTAACTAATAAGACCCATGCAACCATAATATGATATATTTTCTACGTACCACTGCCTTCTAATTTCACTCTTATTTTACCATTTGAACTAACAATGTTTAACAAAGTATAAATTTTTCACAATTCCATTTCTGAAATCCATGGCGCCATGGTGGTTTGTAGCAGGGACCTCTGAGATCTAGGTAAGATACCTGGAGTGTGTATTGTAGGAAAACAATTAGGTATTCTACTTCTCTTTCGCCTCCCATGGTCGAACGATATTGTATGGGTCTGCCATTTTCTCCTACTCCTATTGATGCTCCCTCTATTGACGTCTTTGCTACAATATTGAAATATAAAATACATCAGCCTCATAAATAAAATACATTTTTTTTATTAAATGAAAAAAATATTTGATATTAAAACATAACTTTCAATTAAAAAAAAACCATCGGTGTGCCAAAAACACAGTCATGCACCAATTCTGGTGTGCTGTAAAATACTACCACACTAGAATCGGTGCACACATGCCTATGACGAACAATTTTTGGTTCAAAAATTAAATTTTCGTAGTTATTTGTTACACTTATGTGTCAGTGTGCACGTATAACATTTTCGCACAAGTACGGAACATTCACATTATCGAATACACCAAATTATAACTATATTTTTTAATATTATTTTGCAGTGCGTTTGGTAAATATGATCGCACTGGTGCGAGAGAAACATATCAAGCGCAACACATTTGCGATCGTGATTAAGAGGCATTTGCTTGACTTTCAAATAGAATTGGTGATGAATTTTTGTTTCCTATTTAGATTATGTAAAATAAATATCTATTTTTTATGTATTTATAACTAAATTATTTATAGTACACATGTCTTTATCATTGTGAAAATGATGTAATATTAGCTAGGAGAAATGTGAAAACATGAATTTGAGCAACTATCTCGTGATAATTATGGGGAAAAAACAATATTTTTTGAGCTTTTTTGATCCAGGTGGCTCTAGACACCCTCACGAGACCAAGAGGGCTAAGAAATGGTCAAAATTCAAAGTGGTCGGATTTCTCTCGAACAAGATTCAAATTGAAGTACTCGTCGCCCTTATTCCAACAGTGCAAATGAATCTCCAATCCGAGCTCGTATGGAGAATTTAGAGTGTTATCACTCTAATAATTCTTAAAGTTGTGAGATTTGTAGTTTAAAGAATATCAGAGCTAACCACAAACCTACTTTAAAGCTTTAGGATCTAGCCTTCCTAACGCTCAGAGAGGGCTCTCTCTATAAGATTTAACTTTGTTGATTATATTTGATTTTATGCTAGTTATATAGGGTAAATTGGTTTTGGGGTTTTGATTTGGTTTAGTGGGAAAATCACTTACTTATATGGATAGCTATAGATCTGTACCCCATTGGGAAAATGGAGTCAATATGTCAAATAGTCAGATTAGGATCAAGGTCTAAAGGTAAATGTTTACAGGGCAAGATAGCAGAGTCACTTCAGATCTTCAAGGCTGATGATGAAATGTTTTTTATCAGGATAAAAGAGAAATTAAGGGTTCTTAAATCCAGATTAGGAGTGAAAAGGCAGAGGTCAATCGAAATTAGGGAGAAATTAAGGGTTCCCTAGTCTGGATATCAGTAGAAAATATTTAAATGATAATCAGTCAAAATAAAGTGTTTTTAACAAATTTTGAAATAGAATTCCTGATTTATCATTTAGATTCAGAATACATTCATGAATATATGGAAAACATAAGAAAATTGACAAGATAACAAGTGAAATACTTCACTGCAGTGGCCCAACACATGAATCCTATAATATGATGCTTTATTTCCTGTGATCCAGCATGTTGACTTGAAATTGATACAAAAACCCTTAGGTTCAGAATAGTATAAATATAGAAATGTTCAGCAATTAATCCACACTCAATACTTCAAATGATGAAGTATTTATACAAAAACTAGTACAAAATATCCTAGAAATAACTTAAAAAAATTTATTGGAAAAAAAATATCTTCATGCAAGAAGATAGTGACAACTGCCTAATTAATTGCTAGTTGTCCTATTTATTGAAATAAAATAGCTTGTTGTTTTGATGAAGGCAACAGCTAGACACTGAGGTGTCCTTCATGCTGGAAGTTTCATTTTTCATCTGATTTGATCTTCATCCTTTCATCTGATACACTTTCATCCTGATACTCTTTACTGCCAAAATTTTTACTGCTGATGTAAAAAAACAACAAAATCTATTTTTTCTTTTATTTCTCTGTCCTCACTGTAATATGATCTTACAGTAGATCAGTAAAATTCTCCCAGAACTCAGCTTTTGGAAATTTTATCTTCATAAGCCTTCTGAAGTTTTCAGCAGCTTCAGTGTATTTTGAAAATGTTGGGTTGTTCACAAGAAGGTGTTTTACTTCATGTTGCAAGTAAAACAGATTTTCAAAATTTTTATACAATACTTTCCCTATTGGGATTCCTTGCACAGTTGATTTATTTACCTATTCTTTAGCAAATTCTCTCATCTTTTTGTCATAATCCTCCTATTTCATCAATTTTTCGTTGATTACCAGAGGATTTGGAAGGCCGTTTTGCCTTAAAATATCAAATTTGATCATAAATCTTGTGATTTCTATTTCCATGTTTTGGCACTTTTCCTCTAATTGGTTCATCAAGTTCTTCTTAGATATTACCTTCCTTCAAGGATGGTCTCTGTTCTATCTGTAATTCCAATTTCATCCAATTCTTGTTTATTTTTGGAATTGAGGAATTTGATAATTTCTAATGCCTCTTCAGGTTTATTACCTAGCTCCTCTTTGGTATTTTGTATTGTTTATTTTACTGCTTTCAGTAAATATTTATGTTCATATATTACCTGTATAGATGGCCAAGTATCATTGACCGCTTCAATGATATTGGACCATAACTGGTTCTTAACATGTGCCATAGGTTCTTTCAAAGTTAATTCTTTTTCTAATTTCTTGAGTTGTTCATTCAACCTATTGACCTTTTGCTCTTCATTCTTGGCATTTATTTGTGCAAGATTTTTGGCATCTTCAAGATTTTTAATATGTTCCTTTAACCTGTTTATCTCATTGGTTTGGATGGACATGTCTTGCATTTCCTTTACCTATTTACTTGCCTCATCTGATTGTTGTGTTGTTGTTGTTGAAGACTCAGTGAAAGAATTTGTTGATGAAGTTACTGGGACTGTTGTGGCCATTGGAACATTGGGAGCTAGTGTTTCTACAAGAGTAGATGGCACTGCTATTGTAACTACAGGAATTACAATTGCAGGGAATTCCTGTGCTTTGGTGGCTTCTTTCTCTTGGACCAATTTTTCCATCACAATCTCAATTTCTTTAATCTGGGTCGTCATCGGCAAAATGAGACTCATCATCTCATATTTTTTATTAGACTCTTGCAAAATCTCCTTAGCTCGAGGATGCTCAGTATGAGGCAGTTTCAATTGTTTCTTAAGTGTAGCAATATCAACATTCTTCTTTTTAATCAATTCCTCTGCAACTTTTATGTCTTAAGGATCATAACCTACCTCAATCACTAGTTCCCCCAATGATTTTATTCTGATATCCTTTGCATATGAAAAATCTTTTTTCAGTTTGAGCTGATCTCTTACATTTATCAAGGTATTTTGAAGCTTTTGTGCACTCATTGCCTTAGTAGTCAATGTGGAATAAAGCATCTCTCCTGCTTGTTTATGGAATTCAATTTGGTCCAGAGGATGAATATCATGGACTGGAACTTCAAAATCAACATTTTTATAATCAGATGATGATTTAGGAGTTGGTATTGTGGGTTGAAGCATTGTCATCAACATATTTTTGTTCTTGTAATCAAAGTTTGAAAGAAACCTGTTTTGTATGTTGGGGGTCTGCTTGAAGTACTGAGAATATATATATTTTTTTATTTCTTCATTTTTAGCTTTAATATCCTTGTACCTTTCCTTGATGTCCATATCCTTTTCTTCTGTTTGATTTGATGATGATACTTCTATACTATTTTTTTTTTTAATCAACTGTGTATTAGAAGTAGTTGGTTGTTGTTCATTTTCAACTACTATAGGAGGCTCAGTGTCTTTTGTGCAATCTCCGTGTTAATGACCTCTACAGTTTCTTTTTCTTTTATTGCAAGATTAATATTTGGCTTTTTGCTGTATCTAAGTTTGAATTTTGTCTCTGTAGTAGTCTCAGCTATGTAAGACCCTTCTTCCCTGTTTATTTACATACTTCTGTCTTCCTAAGCTAGAGTCTGCAAAATGTGACTAGTATCACTTTGCTTATCAACTTCTACCAGTGTATTCTCTAACCATTCTGATTGGTTTGAAAATTTCTCAATATCAGGCTTCTTCTCATGAATGTATGGATTTGATTTACATTTAACTCTCATTTTTCTGATTATACCAAAAGGATAATAATACCAAATAAAACTAGTGCTGAACTTGAACTCTAAAAACTGCTTTTCTGCCTTTGGACCTACTTCTTTGTTATTACATATGAATGGACCAACCTAATTTTTCACTTTGAATTGTGTCTTCTTGTTTGCAGCCAAGAAATTTACAGTAGTTGAATTCAAAATCTACCTTATATACTCTAGCACAAACAACCTCATAGGGAGGTATTTTGGCAATTTTTAGGGAATTAGGCTTGACCCATAAAACTCTGATTTTAGTGTGATTTTGGTATAAATACCGATCACCTGTCTTGCTTTGTTCAGACAATTGTAAAAATTTCTTTATTTCATTGCTCATCCTGAGTTGAACACTGTTGTTTAGAAAATTGACCAATGGATGGATGAAAGAATCTGTAAACTCTGCATAAGTAAAATCATTTGACTCCTTCCTTATTAAGGAAGTCCAGAATATAACGGATTGTGGATTTCCTTCCACATCAAGCTTCCGAAGAGTTATAGGAAACTTTTTAGATTGAAAATAAAGGAACATATGGAAAAGGAATGAAGAATATATGAATACACCTTTAGTAGGCAATTTGACTAGTTGTTCATGGATGTTATCAGAAATATTTTGGGAAAAATTAAAGATAACTATAGGGGGCTGGCCAGGTACAAAAATGGACAAGAAACCAAATACTGATGCATCAGCATGTTCATCTGTGAAATATCCAAGGATAAAAGATAGCATGAAAATATTGTGTCTAGTTCTTTCTGAGAATTTATAAGAGGAGTATGGAGGGTTGAGCTTGGGAATTTCCACATAGGATGGCATGAAAGTTTGAAAATTTTGAAATCTCTTGGGAAAATCCAACTCCAAATAGAAATTATTGAGGGATTCAATTGATAAAGGAACTTCATTAGGCTCAGGCTGTAATTGAAGCATCTGGTTGATAGATTTAGCTGTAATGGTAAACAACACTTCCTTTTCAAAATTCACAATGACTCTTTGATTTGGAGAATAACAAGATTGGCATAATCTGATAGCTTTTGGGCATTGGTGAGTGTGAGGGACAACATATTTAGGCAAATTTGGTTCCCAAATAAACACCTCATCTAATTGATCTAAGGATTTCTCTTGGCTCTAGCAGTGGAGCTCAAGGAGGTTAAACTCTGTAACAATATCAGTGATTTTAAAGTCTACATCTGCTAGGGGAATATGTTTTACATCTACAACTGGGGGTTGTAGAGGGTCGATCACAATAGTGCCTTTGGAAGCCATTGATAGGTTTTATTAATCAATTTCAATACTTTTAACCTTTAAAACACTGATTTAGGCCTTTTTAAAACACTTTTGTAAGTTTAAACAATTTACAGAAAGTTTTTAGATATGAAAGAGGTTCTATCTTTGGTTTGTAAAGGAGAAATTCTGATCAATTTTAACTCAAACTGTAACTTCTGTATCAAAAGAGTAATTCTCCCGACCTTATAGTCTCAACAAAAGATATCAAGGGTTTACAGTGGAATTTTCTGTGATAAAGCAATCTTAAAACCTTACTTTTTATGCAGAAAGGCTCCTAAGTACTGTAGAAAAGGTTTTAGAGGTCTTAGAGGGCTTTTTGAGGTTTGTAGATGGCTAAACTCACACCAAATTTTCTCTAAAAGAGGTCAAAGCTTCAGAAACTGTATGTAAATGCTCAGGGTTGGTGTATTTGAAGAATTTATGAAGCAAAGGGGTATTCTTTAGGCATACAGGGTTCTAAAGGATTCAATGAACCGTAAAAATCTTTTAGAATGATGGATGAGTTTTCTTTCTCTGAAGAATACCTGTAAAATTCAGAATTATGCTGTGAAGAATGGTTTCTGGGGTTAGAAAGCTTTCAAAAGTTTTTTTCTGATCTTTATAGGTAATCTAGTGGCTTCTGCAGTATTGTAGCAATCGATTTTGATGAGTTCTGTTTTTTTTTGAGCTAAAACAGAGGCAGCAACGGTATTTCTCGGTTTGGAATGATCTTGTGCACAGAAAACGGTAACAGGAGGTTCAAAATGAATGCATTCAGTTGATTTTATAAATAATTTCGGTGAACAGTGAATACATTCAATGCGGGTCATTTCAAAAAGGTAAGCAGTTTGGGCGTGGGGGAGGGAAAATCATCAAGTGGTTTTTGCATGATCAAAAGGCAGTAAGCGAAATTGGAAGGATCGATGTGATCCAAGAGAATTGGGACACATGGAGGTGAGAGAAAGCCTTCAAATTGCTTTTATCTCAAGGTTCGGATTCATTTTTCGATTGCGCAATGAAATATGTGATGGTGGATCTGCACTGTTAGATATGACAGATAGGAGTGAACAGTCGAGATCTTGCGATGAAGCTGCAGGGTAAAAGGTGTAGCGCCCGGGATATGTATGCGGCGAGATGTATTATATACTAAAACATAAGGTTTTTAATATATAGTTTGGATATTGAATATGATAAGTGGGTTAATGTTTTGTTTTAGCAAATTAAATGCTTATAAATGTAATTTTAGCATTGGGTGGGGGTTATTTATATAATGAAAATAGTTTTAACCTATGAAATGAGCAGAATATATATCACGTGGATGAAACGAACCATAGGTTAAAAATATAATATGGTTTCGGGGTATATTACATAGGGAGTTAATTAAATACGGGATAAGGGTGAAATATAGGATTTAATATATAATGTTAATGTTTAGTAATGAAGTGCGATGAGGGAGAAAAATAAACTAAGCCTAATGTAAAACATAATAAAGGGATAAGTTTCATTGTTGAGATTCCCGATATAATATTTTTACATTTAAACTTAGGATAAAATGTTTTTTGGGTTTTTGGGTATTTTTGGGGAAAAGGGGGAATTAGTCATAGGGTTTTACTTTTCTTAAGTATAATGAGTTTTACGCTTAGGAAAAGGGGATTTTTGTAAGTAAAACTGAATGATGATGGGAAAAGGAAAAATGAAGGGGAAATAATAAAAATGGAGGGGATGAAGTATTTTTACAAGGGGATGATTTTGAGGGGAGTTAGTGACTGAATGAATAATTTTTGCTTTATCCATGATTGTAAAAAATGCTTCTGCCTACCCATATGCTACCCTAACATTTTTTCTTCATTTTATGGGTGCATTTGAGCTTGCAAACCCTTGTTCATTTTTCTTTTAGAACAAAAAACTATTTAATTATATCCTTATTTCTTCCAAGGGCTCAGATTAAACTATTGAGCTCCTTATTTATTATCTACCTAAAAACTGATCTTCCAAGGTTAAACTACTTGGATAGATATTTATTCTCTATCTAATGACATGAAATTTAAAGCATGAAGAAATCAAGATTAAGCTATTTGACTTATCATGGATTATGGCATTTTGAACAAGCTGCACATAATCCTTTATTTTGCAATAAAAGTAACAGTAGTGGCATTTAGATTTGCATCACTTTCATGTTTTATTTTTATCTCTTTTTGTTGGCTCCATTTTCTTATTATTTTTTGATATCTTTTCTTTTAAGTCCTTTGATTTTTCTTTTAGGAATTTTACCCTCTTTACATTTTTTATCTTATTTTTCTAATATGGGAAAAAAAATTGTAGAAAGAAAAGTATCTACATATTACAAGACTAATCAGAGTCAATTCAAAAATTATGAATCCTATTACTATAGGACCCTGACAGTGGCTCCACATGGGGATGACATTTCCTGGTGAAATGTCAAGAACTTTGAGACTAGTAGCCTTTGAATTTTGACTGTGCTGGCCTTGGAAATGTTTTCTGAGCTCTGTAATTATTCATACTTATGATATTTTATCCTTCAAAGCTTAGGGCCTTCTCTCTAGGCTTAAAATTTTCTAGGGAAAACATCCAGTCCAATCTAAAATCTGCAATGTTATGTACAGTGAGTAAAATAAACAAAGTGAACTATTTGTTATTCTGAGGAGTAGTAATGCTTCAACATTCTACCATTGACAGGTCCACCTAGTAGATCTGATCCATCCATCTCCTTCAAAAAAGAAAGCATTTTTACCTCTGTAACCATAAATAACATAAGGTACTTTCCATAAGAAATCAAATCTCCCATGTTTACCTTTATCCTCTCCTTGAATCCCATTTTAGAAATTTTTCACCTATATAGAAATCATCTTCCTTAGTCTTCTTGTCAAATATCTTTTTAATCTTTTCTTAAACAACTTGAGACTTAAGATAAACTTCTTCTCTGGTTTGCTGCAAGTGTATGGTTTGGTTAATCCTTCTTTGAATATCATTGATTTCAACTTGTTGAGATTCAACAAGATGATGAGCTTAGTGAAAAGAGTCGCCTTTACTAAGTGGGCCCGCAGGCTATTTTTGGCGCAAGTCTATTTTTAGACATGTCGATCATATTCTATGAGTTGCAGGATGCTATTTGTGGATGGTTGGTCAGGTTGGAAAAATAGATGGACTTCTATTTTTAGACATATTGGGCGGAATCTATTTTTAGATTGCCAGTCTAAAAATAGAAATGTCGAATATTATTAGCTCTTAATAATATTTGGACTCTAAACATTATCTTATTCTCTTGGAGCACTTCAGTTAAGTGCACAGATGTGGCACAGGAGCTGACAGAAGGAATTACGTTATTCCTAAGGGTTTAGTGGAGCTAATGCATGGAGGACTTCAGTTAGAACTCATGTGACAAAGTTTGGTGCAGTTGTAAAGAAGAAATTGGTGGTTGTTGATTTAACTAGGTTAGACTTTGATTGAAATAGATTTATCTAGTCTCGCTGATTATTATAGTAAGAAGTGGTTTTGAATTAATTAATAATTAATTCATATAATATTAACTCATTAATCAAGCGAAGAATACATTGAATTGTACGATTATGGACAATTTCAATAGAGACGATGGAGGAATGAGTGAAAAACACGAGAATATTTATTATCGGTTGTGAGAGAAAGGTACGTGATTGCATCCAAAAACTACTAAGTAAAAGAGATATAAATAAAAGGAGGGTCTGCACGAAGGTGGCTTGAGGTAGTTCGGGGATTCATTCCAGGAAGCCATTCTTGGTACGTTTTGAGAGATTATTGTGATGAAAGCAAGACGGGTGGGCGAAAATCGGTGCATGGATTTTCTAGATCAGGACCTGATTAGTGTGTAGCGATTGTATTGTACTGAGAATATTAGACATATAACACATTAGTTATATAATTTATACATGGTATCAGAGCAGTTGATCATTGGAGCAGATTGCAATTATTGAAGCGGTTGAGTTTTGTGTTGGTGGAATTCGAATTTGCTGTAATGTTTTCTTGGTGTCGAAGTTGAGATGTATTTCAACGGATTGCGATTGGAGTATGACCTTGAGGGAAGCTCGAATTATATTGCATGGAAGGACAGGATGGAAGCGGTGCTAGAGGATAATGGGTTGAAGGAGTTCATAGATGCAGAAATTCCAAAACCTGCTTCTAGCGATGTAGCTGCACTTGACGCATGGCAAAAGAAGACAACAAAATGTCGAAGAATTCTGTTGGAAGGTGTGACATAGTGTCCATCCTTCATGGTAAAGGTTCTCCATTCTTGATGTGGAAAGCTTTGACAGACTTGTTCCAAAGAAAAAGCGACCAGAGGAAGTTGGCGCTTAAAGACAAGCTCAGGAAAATAAAAATGGAGAAGGGAGAAAGTATACCCAAGTACCTCACGAAGTTTGTCCAGTGCAGGGATGAGCTGGGAAGTGTGGGGGTTACTACAGATGAAGAGGACTTGGTGAGCTTGGCTCTCCTTAGGCTTCCGAAGAGTTGGCATTCCTACGAGGACTCTGTCAATGGTCGAGAGAAACTGCCGGGATGGGAGCGACTTTGGGTGGGGATCTTGTGGGAGGGAGATAGATGGAGTGGGGGATGGATCTTTGAACCCCTGATAACGAAAAATCGGAGAGGAATTATACCGATACCAAAAGAAAGGAAGGGGAAGGAAAAGAATGATCCTTCTACAATCAGGTCAAAAGGCAATAAGTAGCTGGAATCAGGTAGAGTGCTTTCCTATTATGTCACCAACGGACATTACGCCACTAATTGTCTAAAGAATAAGTAGGTTGCGGATCTGCCGGTGGAGAGGCCTTAGCCTCGCAGTTTGAGCTGGATTTTTCACTGATCGCATGCTTGGTGTCAAGTGTGGTGGGATCAGTATGGTTTCTGGACAGTGGTGCGTCTTTTCACATGACAGGAGATCGAGATTTGTTTACTGATCTGGATGAGAAAGATCTTGGAGTGCACATCGAGATGGGCGATGATGGTAGATACAGTGCGATTGGTATCGGGACCATTTCCTTTGAGAGGGAGTCTAGAAAACCTTTCATCTTGAAGGATTTCATGAATGTTCCAGGATTGAAGAAGAATCTGATCTCTGTGGCGATGTTGGAAGACAAGGGATATGATGGTGTCTTTAGCGAGGGAAAGTATTTCCTGCGTAGTAAGGAAACTGGTGAAACCCGAAGGATAGGGGTTCGAGTTAAGAACCTTTATCAATTTCAAGTAGATGGCTGCGCAGCAATGGCAGGCAAAGCAGAAGGAGTGGTGAGCTGAGATGAGGGCGAATTGTGGCACAGGAGATTGGGCCATCTTCACCATGGCGCTTTGAAAATTTTGCAGCAGATTTCTACCGGGCTTCCCAAGGGTACACTTGCGCAGTCAGATCAGTGCAAGGGATGTACTTTGGGAAAATTTGTGAAATCCATGTTTCATGAGAAGGATAGTCGTGCCACGACGATCCTTGAGATAATTCACACAGACGTGTGTGGAACTTTCTCAGTAGCTTCGATAGCAAAGCATAGGTATTATGTGATATTTGTTGATGACTGTTCTCGTAAGTTTTGGGTCTTCTTCATGCAGAAGAAGAGCGAGATATTCTGAAAGTTCTGTGAGTTCAAGGCACTGGTTGAGAAAGATTCGGGGAAGTAGGTGAAGGATATTAGGAGTGATAATGGTGGTGAATTCATCTCTGGCGAATTCAAAGACTTTTGTAGCGCAGAAGGAATTCGAAGAGAGCTCATAGCACCTCATAACCCAAAACAGAATGAGGTCGCAGAGCGAAAGAACAGAATGATCGTGGGTGTTGCACGAGCGATGTTGCATGATCAGGGCCTTCCCATACACTTGTAGGCTGAGGCATGCAACACTGCGGTTTATGTGCAAAACCATTGTCCTCATAGAGTACTTGGCATGAGTACACCCAAATTTTTCTGGTAAGAAGCCTGATATTTCTCATTTGAAGATTTTTGGCTCACCTATTTACATTCATGTGACGAAGGATGCCAGGAAGAAGTTGGAGCCAACTACAGAGGTTGGGATATTTTTTGGGTACATAGAAACACCCCACAACTATCGTGTGTATTTTCTAGACAGTTGGAAGACTCTTGTGCGACGGGATATCAAATTTCATGAGGAGAAATCCATGAAGTTGTCGCTTGAGAGGGAGCTACACTTGCATGCAGATGAGGAGCTATTAGTTCCTAAGGATGAGCCTCAGGGTGTGGATCAACCATAAGAGGAGGTTCATGGAGTGGGAGAAACCACTCATGCAGCGCCAAACATCAGAGGGCGGAAGCGCACTACAGAAGCTGAGCGACCGAATCTAGATGCAGTGCAAAAAGTAGGAGCACCTACATCACAGCGCAGACAGAGACAGACACCTGACCGATATACTGGATACATGGCTCTGATGAGCAAGTGTATCGTGACAGAACCATATTCTTTCGAGGAAGCTGTGGAGGACCCTGCATGGGTAGATGCCATGGTGGAAGAGTATGATTTGATTGTCAGAAACAATGCATGGGAGATTGTCCCAAGGCGGGAAGGAAAATCAATGGGAGGTTCGAGATGGATCTACAAAGTGAAGCAAGCTACTGACGGGAGCGTCAAGAAGTAAAAGGAAATATTTTTTGCCCAAGGCTTCTCATAGATCGAGCTATGAAGAAACCTTTGCACCTATCTCAAGGTATTCTTCCATACAGAGCATCCTAGCTCTCTCAGCGCAGATGGGTTGGCACATTCATCAGATGGATGTGAATACTGCGTTCCTCAACGAAGTCATTGAGGAGGAGGTGTACATAGAGTAGCCTGAAGGTTTCGAAATCTTCAGCAGTGAGTCACATGTGTGCAGGCTCAAAATAGCACTGTATGGGCTAAAACAAGCACCTCGTGCTTGGTACACATGGATAGACAGTTATTTCACCGGTCTTGGATTCACCAAGAGTGAGGCGGATCCGAACCTATACGATGCAAACCTATACCGCATTGTGGTGGAGGGTAAGTCGTCGATCATTGTACTTTATGTGTAGAGTCTGTAGATGATTTGATACCTATTGTGTGATGAACAATTGATACTCTCATGCAAGGCTGATCTTGCAAAGGAGTTTGAGATGAAGGACTTGGGCCTCCTTCATTATTTCCTAGGATTGGAAATTTGGCAGCGGAAGGGTGGACTATTTGTGTCTCAAGGCAAGTATGCCCGAAAGATACTAGAGAAGTTCAACATGCAAGGCTGCAAGCCTATCGACACTCCTCTTCCTGGTGGTTGGAGGAAAGAGGATGCTACATCGGCAGAGGTAGTGGATGCCACTATTTATCGACAGTTGGTTGGTTTACTCATGTATCTAGTCAATACACGACCGGACATATGCTATGAAGTTAACCAGCTTTCACAAGCTATGGTTAAGCCTACCAAGCTCTTTTGGAAGGCAGGAAAGCATGTATTTAGATATCTATGAGGCATATCGGGATATGGAGTGTGGTACAGACAGTCGGATGAGGTGCATGGCTTCACCGATGTAGATTGGGCAGGGATCCCAATGGACAGAAAGAGCACATCTGGAGGGATATTCAGTATCGGGTCTACCGCAGTTTCTTGGTACAACAGGAAACAGAGATCCATGGCACTCAGTTCAGCGGAGGCAGAGTACATGGCAGCAAGTTTGGCTGCATGCGAGGCTATATGGATGAGGAAGATCCTGGTCGGGTTGTTCGGTTCACACTTAGATCCTACTGTGATATACTGTGATAATCAGAGTTGCATTAAACTCTTGGTTAATCCAGTATTTCATGATAGATCTAAACATATTTACATCCAATACCATCATATCAGAGATTGTGTGCAGCGGAAGATCATGTTTCTATCTTACATTCCTATAGAGGATCAGGATGCTGATATTCTGACGAAGGTGCTCACCAGGAGAAAATTCGAATACCATAGATACAAGATTGGGGTGTTAGATAATCCCTATCTTGTTGAGAGGAAGCATTGAGATTCAACAAGATGATGAGCTTAGTGAAAAGAGTCGCCTTCACTAAGTGGGCCCGCAGGCTATTTTTGGCGCAAGTCTATTTTTAGACTATGTCTATTTTTAGACATGTTAATCATATTCTATGAGTTGCAGGATGCTATTTGTGGATGGTTGGTCAAGTTGGAAAAATAGATGGACTTCTATTTTTAGACATATTGGGCAGAATCTATTTTTAGATTGTCAGTCTAAAAACATATATGTCGAATATTATTAGCTCTTAATAATATTTGGACTCTAAACATTATCTTATTCTCTTGGAGCACTTCAGTTAAGTGCACAGATGTGGCACATGAGCTTATAGAAGGAATTACGCTATTCCTGAGGGTTTAGTGGAGCTAATGCATGGAGGACTTCAGTTATAACTCATGTGACAGAGTTTGGTGGAGTTGTGTTCAGTTTAACTCAGTTAGACACAGTTAAGCTAGTTGTATCTAGTTTAACTGATTGATACACTAGTGAGAGTGGTGTGAATTAATTAATAATTAATTCACTAAATATTAACTCATTAATCAACTGAATAATACATCAGTTAACTACAGTGCATGGACAGTTTTAGTGGAAACCAGTGGAGAGATAGGTGAAAGGGCAATATGACTATCAGTTGTGACTATAGTGATGCATTGATTGCATCCAGCACTTAGTAGAGATGCGAATGAGGATTCTGCAGTGCAAGCCAGGTGGATTCGAGTTCATTCAGAGCCATTCTTCAGTAGGGATTGCGCAGTAGAGGCAGGCTAGCAGGTGGCAGAGATCAGTCCATGGATTTGCTAGATCAGGACCTGATTAGTGTGTAGCGATTGTATTGTACTGAGAATATTAGACATATAACGCATTAGTTATATAATTTCTACACAACTTGTAGTTCTTGGATTATCTTCATTATGGGTACTCCTAAAGAAGATGGAAAGACAACATCCATCCCATAGACAAGTCGGTAAGGGGATGTACCAATATATTTCTTTGTGGTAAGTCTATCTTCCCATAGGGCATTCACTAACCTCTTATTCCAAGTTTTCTTGTTGTATTCTAGTAGTTTCTTGATGATGTTCACAAGGATTTTATTGGAGGATTCAGCAAGGCCATTACCTTGAGGGTAATATGCAGTAGAATGGCCAAGGGTAATGTGGTATTTATGACAGAAGTCCATCATATTTTTGGATTTGAATGCTGCTGCATTATCAGTGATGATATTTTGGGGGCATCCAAATCTTGAGAGTATGCTGTTTTCTAAAAATGAGATTATGACAGTGTCAGTGGATTTCCTGGAAGGTATGGCTTCTATCCTCTTAGTGAAATAGTTTGTGGCTGTCAAAATCCACTTGTGTTGGGTGAGGATGGAGGGTGAATTTCACCAATGAAGTCAAGACCCCATTGCTAAAAAGGCATTTCTGTTGAGATGGGTTTTAAGGGAAAAGGTAACAACTTTTTCTTTCCTTCAAAGATTTGACACTTGTGACAGGAGGTCACATACTTTTTTACATCTGCAAACAAGGTAGGCCAGTAAAAAATAGCTCTCAAGATTTTATCTATAGTAGTCTTCCAGTAGAGATGTCCTCCACAGTCACCTGCATGAAATTATTCCAAAAATTTATCAGCTTCTTCCTTAAGAAAACAATTCAATTAAATACCACCATAATATTTCCAAAACAGTGCATTGTCTATGATACAAAATCTTATTTCCTTTAACTTTAAAAATATAGCTTTATTTATTGATAATCCAGGAGGAGCTTGTAAATTTATTAATACAAATATAATATCTGCATACCATGGTGAGTCTGAAAAGGCTTCACTGATCTGTGGAGTCGCCATCTCTTCCTGATCATCTATTTAGGCAATAAACTTAATATCTAAAGCATGACAATTTCATTCAGCCATGAGTTTGGCTAAACCTTGACCTTTTATGAGTTTGGTGGGTTTGATTTATATGTCATATTCCAAAATGGTGGAAATCCACTTGCCTCTTTTACCATCAGGCCCATTCTATGTTAGAATGTCCTTTGCAACTACATTTGGAACATAAACAATGATATGTGAATAAAGAATGTACATTCTAAAGGCTTTGATAGCCTTTACTAAAGCTAGTGCCTATTTTTCCATTATGTTATACTTTAAAGTGGCATCTCTGAGTGACTTGATGAAGAAAGAAATGGGCTGCTCATAACTCTGATCATTTCTCTGCAGTAAAACTGCAGCAATAGTCTATTCTGAAGCAAAGGAAAAAATAATGAAATATTTTTTAAAGTCAGGACTTATAAGGACTGGTGTTTTTGTCAAGGCTTGTTTAATTGATTCAAATGATTTCTTGGCCTCCAAAATCCAGTTAAGTACTAAGTCTTTTTTCAACATATTATTAATTTATCTAATTATTTCAGCTAGATTTGAGATGAATCTTCTGAGAAAGTTGATTTTAGCTAAGAAAGCTTGTAATTCTTTAATATTCCTAGGAGGACTAATGTTTAGAATGGTCTCTATCCTAGCTAGCTCTATCCTAATTCCCTCTTTAGATATGATATGTCATAATAATTTACCTTCTTCTAGTCCAAATAAAGTCTTTTTAGGATTTAGAGAGATGCCAAATTTCCTGCATTTGAGAAAGACTTGTCTGAGATGGTCTAGATGTTTATTGTCAGTTTTTGAAAATACAGTGATATCATCTAAATAAATCACAAGGAATTCATGAATCTCTTTAGCAAAGGCTATATCCATAGCTCTTTGAAAATTGGCTCCTGCATTCATTAATCCAAAAGGCATTTTCACATACATGAAAGTGCCCCATGGAGTAGTAAAAGCAGTTTTAGGTTGGTCTTCTGGTTTGACTAGAATCTGGTTATATCTAGAGAATCCATCTAGTAATGAAATTCTGGAATAACCAACCACCCTTTGTAGAATGTGATCCATCTTGGGGAGAGGGTAGTTGTCTTTTAAGGACAGTTTATTTAAATTCCTAAAATCAACACACAGTCTGATTTCTCTTGTTTTTTTCCTAGTGGGAACTAGATTTGAAACCCAATCAGAATATCTGATTGGTGCAATTATTTGGGCTTCATACATTCTCTTGACCTCTTTCTCAATTAAAGGCATCAAAACAGGATTGATCCTTCTAAGCTTCTGTTTAAAAGTTTTTTGATCTTATTTTATGGGTATTTTATGTTGTATTATGCTAGTGTCATGGGATTTTAAGTCCTCATAACTCCATGCAAATACATCCTGAAATTCCTTAAACAAAGCTATGTATTTTACTTTTTCTTCTTGAGGTAAGGCTTTTGAAGGTCGTCTTAGGTTTTAACTCTGTTCCTATATTTCACTCTTCAATATCAGATCTTAATGGCTCCATCTTAGGTTTCCTTGCAACAACATTAGAGTCAAAAATATCTTCTAAATGGGCCAATCCCTTAGGTAAAAAGTTGTCCTTGAGGTTTAAAATATTAGAATCATCATCTGCTAACTCTTCAATCTCTACTTTCTCCAAATTATCTATTCTTATTTGAGTAAATTTAGTGGGTTTAGAAAAATCTAAGATATTTACATCTACATTGTTTATATCAATCTCATTATCTAAGTTTTGATCTACTATACAATCTGTGTCTATATTACAATTCTGAAATTCTCCTTCATTGTTCATGAAATAACAAATCCGTTCATCCTGTGAAAACATTTGCCAATATTTAAGATTATTTGGGATTGTAGACCTATGTTTAACTTATGTTGTATATTTATGATTTGGTTGAAATGGCAGATTACAGGTACTAGCAAAAGTTGCTAAGTTGTGAGCCTGTATGTTCTATTTTATAGGGATTGCAGCAAAGTCACATTCAAGCAGTTCCTTAATCAGATCTAAAACAATATCTCTATATCGGCTTAATCTTGGATTATATAAAGAATATTATCCTTTTATCTATTTCAAAATTAACTCAGAGTCTCCCATGATTGACACTCTTTTGGCTCCTAAATTTCTAACAATCTGCAGTCCTAAAATAAGATCTTCATATTCGGCCATGTTGTTTGTACATTTGAAATTTAATATAAACGCATGACCTTCTGCATTATTGTTTTCCATATTGTGTATCCAAATTCCTGCTCCTGCTCCTAATTTGTTAACTGATCCATCAAAATTTAGGTGCCACAATGATTCATTAAAAATGTTGTCACTATCTGGTGCTTTCTTTTTCTGTTTTAGTTCAATATTGTTTTCAATTCCAGTTTCAAAATTACATAAAATGAATGAGTCCATATCAGTAGGTGTAGAGTATATAGGATAGTTTTTGGGTCTTTCTACACTACTAACCATGTACTTCATTAATGTTTCTCTATAACGTTTCTTGGGTTGGCAAAAAACTAATAGTGTTGCATAAGACATATCAAGTTGTAGAGATCCTTGCAGTTTAGCTCCCCATGAGCAAGATAACATCATTCCATATTTGGGAGGGATTTCAGCTACTACAATATCCATGACTATGCTTTTTCCAAGGTATTGAACTAATGTAACACATAAATATTTAATTAAGCCTAAACATTTCAATTTACTGGAGTCAAATGAGAAGAGATATTTATAAGGTCTAGTGATGTCTAGATTCAAGGTTTCCATTATTTCTTTTGGCATCAAATTGTGTGAGGCCCCTGAATCTAGCATTGCTTTATGTAAAATCTGATCATGAACATTTAAGCTAATGTGGAAAGGTGGAACTGCTCTATCTTGGTGTTTCTCATTAACACCAGGACCAAAGATTAATTCTGGTTGATCATCACTTAAATTTACTGAATCTTCTCCATCATTCATATTCAAAGTCTCAGTGATATGTGTTTTGTATAGGTCATGTTTTACCAATTCTGTCAAAGGAATTGGTATCTTCAATTTGGCAATTTCAGCTTAGATATTAAATTGTGCTTGTGATTTTCCTAGCTGAATTATTTCTTCTTTTGTAACTGTAGTTTGGGTGTGTTTGTCTTCTTTTTCTACAGTTGGTTTCTCATTATCTGTTTGTATTTTCACTGTCTTACTACTTTTAGTTTTCTTTTCAGGGACATTTTGAGATGAAGTGGAAGATTGTGCAGATTTTGTGTTTCCAGCAACTGTTTTAGTAGTGCTTGCTTTAGGATCAACTAATTTTGGATCAGCAGTAGATGTTTTTGAGTCTGAAATTGTTGTTTTAGCAGAAATTGTTGTCTTGTCAGCAACATATTTTTGAGAATCTGTTGATGTTTGGACAAGATCATCTGTGATGTCAAAAATTTTAAGACTAGGTGAAATTTTGGGACTTGAAACTTTCTGAGTTGAACTAGAGTTTTTCCTAGTTTCCCTAGGGAGAATTTGTAGAACTTTAGTGTTAGGAGCCTCTATTGTTTTCTTTGTTTGATTTTGGGCATATTTCTTAATAGAAGGCTCTACATTTTTATTTCTCCTAAGGTTATATTGCTTATGAACTTCATTAATTGCAAACTCATAACCTTGCTTGTAATCAAAAGACTCAGCTGAATCTAATTGTAGTAGTTGTAATTCATATAAATCTTGTTATTCTTGTGTAAGAAAAATAGTGTTATCCTCATTAATTCCCATTAGATTAATGTTGTCTTCATCATCTTCATTTTGATGAGAAATTTCAGCATATTTTTCTTGGGAAGGTGGTCTTATTGTTTGGTCAGGTGTTGATTCTCTAGATTTTCCAGTATTGGTGTTTTTCCTGAAATTGGGATTTCTAATTTTAGGTCGTTGTTGTTGGTTGTCCCATTGTGGCTTCCTTTCCATATTATCCAACCTATCCATCATTCTCTCTAATGTTTTTGCTAATTGATCTATTTTCAAATATGAAGTGGACATTTCCTCTTTTATTGTCACTCTCCTTTCATTTCTTAATCTTGTTTTCTTTGCTAATAAATTTGCCTCTACACTAACAACGTTACTTTTCATCTGCTCTAAGGTTTCTGGATTTCTCTCTCTTAGTTGATAGGCTATATCTGTATCAAATCCATCAGGGAATTTGATAAGGACAGAGTCTCAAGGAGGCTTAAGATTAGCAGGAATTGCATTATAAATGTTGTTATATCTAGTACAATAATATTAAATTGTTTCATTTGGTGCTCTTTTTATGCTTTCAAATTCAGATAAGATTTGTAGTGGATTTTTTTCTTTTCCCATCTATTAAGAAATAATCTATGAAAAACTGCTAAATCAAGAATACTACTAGCATTCAAACCTTTAAACCATTTTTTTACCTCACCAGTTAAAGTTTGAGCAAAAAGTCTCATTTGGACATCAGCATCATATATTTCATGTAGGTCAAAATAGTTTGTCATCTTATTAACATGTTGTTGTGCAGTATAATGAGTGGTTCCATCAAATTGAGGGATTTTTCTTTGATAATCCTAGGGCATATCATGTAATTGTGTTGGTAGGACCAAGGGAGCATATCTGGCAGCCATGGCTTGAATTCTAGCTTGGCTAGGAGGTAAGTTTGAAGTACTTGGTGAAGAACTAGAAGTACTTTCTGATGTAGTTAAAGAACTTGCAGATGAGATTGGAATATAAGAAGATGTACTGGAAAATGTGGTTGAGATACAAGAAGATGAAGTTGGGATATGTGAAGAGGTGCTAAGGAATGAGAATGATGTATTGGAAAATGCAGTAGAAATACTAGTGGATGAACTTGAGGTGGTGGAGGATGGAAATAATATTCTAGGTTGAAATGGTTGCCTAGGAAAGAATGAATATGTAGAATGAAGTGTGGTGGAAATAATGGATGAAGTGGTAGTGAATAAAGATGAACCTACAGTTTCTAAAAGGTTGGTATCTAAATTAGTGGTAGAAGGATTACGGGTATAGGCTGATAAAGCACTCAATTCAACTGAATGTTGTAAATAAGCTTCATCTATTTCTTCAATCAAAGTAGCAGTTATGGCATCAAGCTTATCATAAAATTCAAAAATATTTTATTCTGAATCAACTGAAACAATTTCCTTCTTAGTTTCAATGAATGAAATAAAATTAGGATCTATTACAGTACTATGTAAGTCACTTTCTGATTTAGTTCTGAATAAATATTGTTCAAAATTTAAATCAAATTCTATGTCTTGTAAACTTGATAGTTGTTTTGGAAGGGAATTTTCTTTGACTAATGAAATCTTATTATCTAAATCTTCTACTCTTTTGTTTTTCTTTCCAATTCTGTCAGGATTATCTACTATGACAGCAGGTTGTGGATCTGGATTTGACCTGGTATAGTAAACTCTTCTGGAAGCCAGAATTACAATTTTTATGAAAATATACTCACAAATTATTTTAAAAAATCTTAAGGTGAAAAGATAATGAAAATATTTCCTTTAAGATCTATTTAAAAACTGAGGATTGGTTAGTTCCCCAGTGGAGTCGCCAGTATGTTATCACTCTAATAATTCTTAAAGTTGTGATATTTTTAGTTTAAAGAATATCATAGGTAACCACAAACCTACTTTAAAGCTTTAGGATCTAGCCTTCCTAACGCTTAAAGAGGACTCTCTCTATAAGATTTAACTTTGTTGATTATATTTGATTTTAGGCTAGTTATATAGGGTAAATTGGTTTTGGGGTTTTGATTTGGTTTGGTGGGAAAATCACTTACTTAGATGGATAGCTATAAATATGTATCCCATTGGGAAAATGGAGTCAATATGTCAAGCAGTCAGATCAGGATCAAGGTCTAAAGGTAAATTTTTACAGGGCAAGATAGCAGAGTCACTTCAGGTCTTCAAGGCTAATGATGAAATGGTTTTTATCGAGATAAAAGAGAAATTAAGGGTTCTTAAATCTGGATTAGGAGTGAAAAGGTAGAGGTCAATCGAAATCAAGGAGCAATTAAGGGTTACCTAGTCTGGATATCAGTAGAAAACATTTAAATGATAATCAGTCAAAACAGGATGTTTTTAACAAATTCTAAAATACAATTCCTCATTTATCTTTTAGATTCAGAATACATTCATGAATATACGGAAAACATAAGAAAATTGACAAGATAACAAGTGAAATACTTCACTGCAGTGGCCCAACACATGAATCTTGTAATATGATGCTTTATTTCTTGTGATCCATTTTGCTGACTTGAAATTGATATAAAAACCCTTAGGTTCAAAATAGTATAACTACAGAAATTTTCAACAATTAATCCACGCTCAATACTTCAAATGATGAAGTATTTATACAAAAACTGGTACAAAATATCCTAGAAATAACTTAGGAATTTTTCTTGGAAAATAAATATCTTCATGCACATTAGGGGAATTTTGAGGTCTAAAATGGGCCTCCTAAGGAAATTATAAAATAATAGTGGAAAAAATCAAATAAGATTTGATGACATCATCAAATTTTAGAGGGAAAAATGGGAAAACTACTTTTTCAACTCATATTTTCAACTTATCTCCCAAAGTTTTTACTCAAATTTCAAGCGGGAGTACTCGTTGGATGCGAAATTTAATTCCACATCCAAGGAGTACCCATGTTGCATACTTTCGATGGGTCCTACTACACGAAAAATGAGAAATACATAAAAAAAAAAAAACGTGATTACAATCACGTTTTTTATGTATTTCTCATTTTTCGTGTAGTAGAGTTCATCAAAAGTATGCAACATGGGTACTCCTTGGATGAGGAATTAAATTTCGCATCCAACGAGTACTCCCGCTCGAAATTTGAGTAAAAATTTTGGGAGATAAGTTGAAAATACGAGTTGAAAAAGTAGTTTTATTATTTTATTTTTTTAAAATATTTTTACCCTTTTATTTAAAAAATGGTGAATCATCCCCCATGGTTGACATCATCATCTTGAATCCTATTGGTTGTTATAAAGTTTATTTTTTTGTACATTTTTCTTATGAGGCCCATTTTAGACCTCAAATTCCCCTAATGAGAAGATAGTGACAACTACCTAACTAATTGCTAGTTGTCCTATTTATTGAAATAAAATAGCTTGCTATTTTGATGAAGGAAGAAACTGGACACTAAGGTGTCTTCACATTGACAGTTTCATTTTTCAGCTGATTTGATCTTCATCCTTTCATCTGATACACTTTAACTGATACACTTTCATCCTGATACTCTTTACTACCAAAATTGTTATTGCCGATGTAAAAAAAATAGCAAACTCTGTTTTTTATTTTATTGCTCTGTCCTCACTGTAATATGATCTTATAGTAGATCAGTCAAATTCTCCCAGAACTCAGCTTCTAGAAATTTTATCTTCATAAGCCTTCAGAATTTTTCATCAGCTTCAGTGTATTTTGAAAATGTTAGTTTGTTCACAAAAAGGTGTTTTACTTCATGCTGCAAGTAAAACATATTTTCAAATTTTTTATACAATACTTTCCATGTTGGGATTCCCTGCACAAATGATTTACTTACCTTCTCTTTAGAAAATTCTCTCATATTTTTGTCATAATCCTCCCGTTTCATCAATTTTTCGTTGATTACCAGAGGATTTGGAAGGCCCTTTTGCCTTACAATATCAAATTTGATCATAAATCTTGTGATTGCCATTTCCATGTTTTGGCACTTTTCCTCTAATGGTTCATCAAGTTCTTCTTAGATATTACCTTCCTTACTTCAAGGATGGTCTCTGTTCTATCTTTAATTCTGATTTCATCCAATTCTTGTTTATTTTTGGAATTGAGGAATTTGATAATTTCTAATGCCTCTTCAGGTTTTTTACCTAGCTCCTCTTTGGTCTTCGGTATTGCTTCTTTTGCTGCTTTCAATAAATATTTTTGTTCATATATTACCTGTATAGATGGCCAAGTATCATTGACTGCTTCAATGATATTGGACCATCATTGGTTCTTAACATGTTCCATAGGTTATTTCAAAGTTAATTATTTTTCTAATTTCTTGAGTTGTTCATTCAAACTATTGGCCTTTTGCTCTTCATTCTTGGCATTTATTTGTGAAAGATTTTTGGCATCTTCAAGATTTTTAATCTGTTCCTTTAACCTTTTTATCTCATTGGTTTGGATGGACATGTCTTGCATTACCTTTACCAATTTACTTGCCTCATTTGATTGTTGTGTTGTTGATGCTGAAGACTCAGTGACAGAAGTTTTTGATGAAGTTACTGGGACTGTTGTGGCCATTGGAACATTTGGAGATAGTGTTTCTGCTAGAGTAGATAGCACTGCTATTGTAACTACAGGAATTATAGTGGAAGGGACTCCCTGTGCTTTGGTGGCTTGTTTTTCTTGGACCAATTTATCCATCTCAATCTCCATTTCTTTAATCTGGGCCGTCATCTGCAAAATGAGACTCATCATCTCATATTTTTTATTAGACTCCTCAAAAATCTCCTTAGCTTGAGGATGCTCAGTAGGAGGTAGTTTCAATTGTTTCTTAAGTGTAGAAATATCAACATTCTTCTTTTTAATCAATTCCTCTGCAACTTTTATGTTTTGAGGATTATAACCTACCTCAATCACTAGTTCCTCCAAGGATTTTATTATGATATCCTTTGCATATGAAGAATATTTTTCCAGTTTGAGCTGATTTCTTACATTTATCAAGGTATTTTGAAGCTTTTGTGTACTTATTTCCTTAGTAGTCATTGTGGAATAAAGCAGCTCTCCTACTTGTTTATGGAATTCGATTTCGTCCAGAGGATGAAAATCCTGGACTGGAACTTCAAAATCAACCTTTTTATAATCAGATGATGATTTAGGAGTTGGTACTATGGGTTGAAGCACTATCATCAACATATTTTTGTTGTTGTAATCAAAGGCTGAAAGCAACCTTTTTTGTATGTTGGGGGTCTGCTTTAAGTACTAAGAATATATTTCATTTTTTATTTCTTCATTTTTAGCTTTAATCTCTGTGTACCTTTCCTTGATGTCCATATCATTTTCTTCTATTTTCTTTGATGATGATACTTCTATCCTATGATGTTTTTGAAACAACTGTGTATTAGAAGTAGTTGGATGTTGTTCATTTTCAACTACTGTAGGAGGCTCAGTGTCTTTTTCTGCAATCTCTGTGTCAATGACCTCTACAGTTTCTTTTTATTTGCTTACAGGATTAATCTTTGGATTTTTGATGTATTTGAGCTTGAATTTTGTCTTTGTAGTAGAATCAGCTGTGTAAGACCCTTCTCCCCTGTTTCTTTTCATACTTCTGTCTTCCTAAGCTGGAGTCTGCAAAACTGTGACTAGTATCACTTTTCTTATCAACTTCTACCAGTGTATTCTCTAACCATTCTGATTGGTTTGAGAATTTCTCAATATCAGACTTCTTTTCATGAATGTATGGAGTTAATTTACATTTAACTCTCATTTTATTGATTATACCAAAAGGATCATAATACCAAATAAAACTAGTGTTGAACTTGAACTCTAACAACTGCTTTTCTGCCTCTGGACCTGCTTCTCTGTTATTACATATGAATGGACCAACCTGATTTTTTAGTTTGAATTGTGTCTTCCTCTTTGCAGCCAAGAAATTTACAGCATTTGAATTCAAAATATGCCTTATATACTCTAGAGAAAACAACCTCACAGGGAGGTATTTTGGCAATTTGTAGGGAATTAGGCTTGACCCATAAACTTTGATTTCCGTGTGATTTTGGTATAAATACCAATCACCTGTCCTGCTTTGTTCAGACAATTGTAAAACTTTCTTGATTTCATTTATGATCTTGGGCTGAACATTGTTGTTTAGCAAATTGACCAATGGATGGATGAAAGAATCTGTAAACTCTGAATAAGTAAACTCATTTGACTCCTTCCTTATTAAGGAAGTCCAAAATATAAAATATTGTGGATTTCCTTCCACATCAAGCTTCTGAAGAGTTATAGGAAACTTTTTAGACTGGAAATAAAGGAACATATGGAAAAGGAATGAAGAATATCTGAATACACCTTTAGTAGGCAGTTTGACTAGATTTTCATGGATGCTATCAGCAATATTTTGGGAAAATTTGAAGATAACTGCAGGGGGATGGATAGGTACAAAAATGGACAAGAAACCAAGTACTGATGCATCAGCATGTTCATCTGTGAAATATCCAAGGATAAAAGATAGCATGGAAATAATGTGTCTGGTTCTTTCTAAGAATTTAGAAGAGGAGTATGGAGGGTTGAGCTTGGGAATTTCCACATAGGATGGCATGAAAGTTTGAAAATTTTGAAATCTCTTGGGAAAATCCAACTCCAAATAGAACTTAGAGAGGGCTATAATTGATAAAGGAAATTCATTAGGCTCAGGTTGTAATTGAAGCATATGGTTGATAGATTTAGTTGTAATGGTAAACAACACTTCTTTTTCAGAATTCACGATGTGATCGAACAGAATTGGGATGCGTGGAGGTGAGAGAAAGCCTTAACTGCTTTTATTGCAAGGTTCGGATTCATTTATTGATCGCGCAATGAAATATGCGATGGTGGATCTGCACCGTTAGATCTGGCAGATAGGAGCAAACGATCGAGATCTTGCGACAAAGTTGTGGGGTAAAAGGCGTGGGGCTCGGGATATGTATGCGGTGGGATGTATTATATATTAAAACATAAGGGTTTTAATAAATAGTTTGGATATGGAATATGATAGGTGGGTTAATGTTTTGTTTTAACAAATGAAATGCTTATAAATGCAAGTTTAACATTGGGCGGGGGTTATTTATATAATGAATACAGTTTTAACCTATGAAATGAGCGGAATATATATCACGTGGATGAAATCAACCATAGGTTAAAACTATAATATGGGTTTGGGGTATATTACGTAGGGAGTTAATTAAATACGAGATAAGGGTGAAACATAGGATTTAATATATAAATTTAATGTTTAGTAATGAAGTGCGATGAGGGATAAAATTAAACTAAGCCTAATGTAAAACATAATAAAGGGATAAGTTTCATTGTTGAGATTCCTGATATAATATTTTTACATTTAAACTTAGGATAAAATGTTTTTTGGGTCTTTGGGTATTTTTGGGGTAAAAGGGGAATTAGTCATAGGGTTTTACTTTTCTTAAGTATAATGAGTTTTACACTTAGGAAAAGGGGATTTTTGTAAGTAAAATTGAATGATGATGGGAAAAGGAAAAATGAAGGGGAAATAAAAAAAATGGAGGGGAAGAAGGATTTTTACAATGGGATGATTTTGAAGGGAGTTAGTGATTGAATGACTAATTTCTGCTTTATCCATGATTGTAAAAACTGCTTCTACCTACCCATATGCTACCTTAACATTTTTTCTTCATTTTACTTGGGTGCATTTGAGCTTGCAAACCCTTGTTCATTTTTCTTTTAAAACAACAAACTATTTAATTCTATCCTTATTTCGAACTATTTAAAATGGGTTGGGTCGAGTTTCGAACCTGCACCCTCCTCAAATTCCCATGATCTCCGCTGGTGGTTGCTACCAATGCGCCACTAGCCCACCACTTGTTAACTTTGCCATGAAAATTATATAAGAAACCAATTTCGCAGTGCGCCCAAAGGAGCAGACCGATGCGTTTTTCAACAAATATTATTTTTTTATTTGCAGGTGCGGAACCACAAGCCATGGAGACGGTGAAACCATGCCCCAGGGAATCTTGAGGGGCATCAAAATATTCCCCGAGGACCAGAACTTGCCGGAGTCAAAATTTGACAAATTTTATGTCTATTTTACAACTCTCGGCAACAAAATCCAAGGACGATGTTCGTTTCAGCAGCAGAGCTTCCCATTTTTGGCCATTTTCTAGATTGGAGTGATGGTGTCAGATTCTCAAGTGTGGACAGCCGATTTTATGCCTCTCGATTCCACGAATTCGATGATGTAGCTAGATTGAATAGCTGAGCATCAACTTCTTCAACCAACTTCAGGGGTTGAGGTATATGTAGTATTGATATCATGTGCCTCTTTTATCATTTTTTGTGATATGTAATATGATTTTTTTAGATCCTTTCTTGATGTATGTTGCGGGATCTATGTTTCTACTTCATGTGAGATATATTTTCCATGGATTTTTATGATCCCTATGTGACCTTGTTGAAGGGATCATCATCGTCACCTTGTGTGAGATTATGTCATGTTGATAGGAGGCCTATTGTGAGTGAGAGTTCCTATAGTGGAACGTCTCGTGGAGAGACAAGCCAATCATGTTGAGGGCATATATCCTTGTATGACAGAAAACATAATCCATGTACATCATCACCATTTCCAGCACTATATGAAGCGGCCTACCCCATTTTGACACTGGGCTCGGAGACGTAGCCCACACTGAGTGAACCCTGTTATCAACATATCATGTTCTTATGTTGTTGATTATTGTATTGTTTCCTCTTGCTTAAAGAATCCATATATGTTATTTTAATGCTATTTTCAGTGCAATTCTAACCACATCACAGAAGTAAAAGATCATGGGTAAATCTGATAGCTGATGGACCCGAATCATTTCCATTAAGAAATTATCAAATATATTATTTGTCAAAAGTTTAAATCTAATATAGTATCATTTTTTATTATCTAACTCATATTTATTATTATAAATAAATAAATTTAAACCAATACAATAGCAAATAAAGAACCAAAACAACATCAAAATGTTATATCTTTATTACTAGAAAAATGTTCACTTTCCTAGAGAATTTCTAATAGAGAAAATTCCTAACTACAAGTAACTTCACAAGTCTTATTTTACATTTCTTTATCCTCATCTTTAGAGAGAAAAAAATTCTAATTTAAATTGGTAAGAGTTGTTATAAATATTAAATTTAAATTGCTTAAAAATATCATAACTTTAGTAATAAAATAAATTTTATAAAAATATAATTTTTTAAGCTATATTAAATCTAAATTAATTGCGTTGAGAGGCGCTTTACAACTCAATCCGAGAGAGATATTCTCACATAATGTTACACTGAAAAATAGTAAAAAAATAATTTAAATTAACAAATTAAAAATATTAATAACAAAAGAAATTAATGTTTGTCATAATTACAATACTTTATTTTATTCCTTAATCTTATATAGCTTTATATAGAGATATAAAGTAACCAAAAGTTTAAAAATAATAATTTAGCTTTTATTATGAGGAAGAAATGTAATGAGTAAAAAAATATAATTTAATTTTTACTACAAGCGAGAAATATCATTTTTTCACATGAAAAGAAATAGTATTATTGATATTACATTATGTGTAATTATTTTACTAACAATCATAAGTAAAATATTTCAATGTCCATAATAAATAACATAATTTTATAGATACTTTATATAGAGAAAAATAAAGTAATTTAAATTGGAAAAATTTCTTATATTTTCACTTTAGTGTGAAAGATGGAGAGAATTCTTATTCCATTAATAGTTGCTTTCTAATTCAATGTATGAGGGATATTTGTAATTTTTTCAATGTTTAATATGGAATTGTAATCTAATATTTTAGAAAATATTAATAATAAAAATAATTAAATATATACATACAAGAAAAAAATAAGAGGAGACATATTTTAATATTTTAATGAGAACATGAATTATAAATTAAATATTTCAATGTCAACTATATATATACTAGCATTCTTAACTCCAAATCTACGAAACGCTTAGAAGGACCAAATCTATTTTCACTATAAAAGATGTTTGCATCTCAAGATATTTGATCCCTCTTGGTGTTTGATAGATCCAGAGTTAAGATGAATCTAAGCTACAAGTTATAAAAAAATATAACTTAAGCTTTTTAAAATTTAACAATAGATTGAATTTTATAGACCAATATTGAATTAACTAAATTGTATTTTTGAACAATGTATTATTAATAATATTTTATATTAACAATTGAATGAGTTACACATTTTTGTCTTACATTAGAGGAAATTTCAGCGTAAAAGTGGCCTCCTAAGGAAAAATAATAGAATAAGAGTTACAAATTTTGGAGAAAAAACACGAAAACTACTTTTTTTAATTGTATTTTAGACTTATCTCCTTATAGGTTTACTCAAATTTCAAGTTTAGACACTCATTATACGTGGAATTAAATTCCACATCGAACGAGTACCCATTATGGATACTTTTGAGAGGACCCTCATTGATAAAAATTGCAAACACGTTTTTTAATGTATCTGCAATTTTGATCAAGGTGGGTCTTCTTAAAAGTATGCTTAATGGGCATTCATTGGATGTGCAATTTAATTCTGCATTTAATGAGTGTATAAACTTGAAATTTGAGTAAACCTATAAGGAGATAAACAAAAAATACAATTAAAAAAAGTAGTTTTTCTTCTTTTCCGTCCAAAATGTTTACATGTACCTTTTTTAAAATTTAAAGCATTTTGATTGGTTTACATATTATGACATGGAAATTACATGAGAATTTCATAGGAAATTTTAATCTAAAATTTCCTCTAATGCTAAGAACTAATTAAATTATGTTACCTTTAATTATTTTTTCCTTGTGAGTATTGAAATATTTTACTAATTAAGTTAGATTGAATATCAATGAACTATCTAAGAAATAGAAAAATATTTATCGTAATTTTACAATCATAGTTTCAACCATACTAAACTTTGTAATTTATAAAAATATCTTTTTATTTTTTTTTAAAGTAATTCGTTTTGCACGCAATTTCATATATAAAAGTTCGATATAAGCTCACCAATACATAATCTATAATACATATTATTTCATAAAAACAAACATCATGATGATAATCACCTCACAAACATACCATCATCTAATTATATACACCTAATTATATTCAAATTCACTACCATCATCTAATTATATACACCTCTATCACATATAAACGTCGTTAGGTAGCACACAAATATAATAATCTAATAGTGCATCGTCATCGTGATCACATCTAAAAAAACACAATGATTGTAATCTAACATCATCACCACCCTCAAATTAGTATAAATCTCATGTCAAATAATTTATATCACATACAGATATATCTGCAAGCACATTAAATGAACATATCTAACATGACCTAATAATATACACATCAACACCAACATATAAATTAAGTACATAAATATTAACAAAACAAATGCACCATATATATATATATAAGTCAAATAACTACATCAAGTCAAATAAGTGCAATCAAATATCTGATACAACAGACGTAGTAGTGTCAACCTGGTCTGCAATGGAAGACGATGGATGGTCAACTACTTCTTGATTAACGTTTTTCAAACTCACATGAGGTGGAGGAGGAGGTGGCTGGTCAACAGTAGAAGAGTATGGATGGTCGACTACTGCCTCAATGCGGTTTGTAGAAATTTGAGGTGGAGGAGGAGGTGGCTGGTCAACAGTAGAAGAGTATGGATGGTCGACTACTGCCTCAATGCAGTTTGTAGAAATCTGAGGTGGAGGAGGACGTAGTTGTTTTTCTTTGTCAAGAGAAACATAAGGCACGTCCTCTAATTCTGGCATCTCATCATCAAGCGACTGACAAGGAGGTGTACTACCAGAAGAATTACTAACACCCTGACGTCCATGATCCGATGGGGTGGTACTACCAGAAGCATCATGATCACCACCCTCATCATCATGATCATGATCATCACCTTCATCATCATCATCACCACCCTCATCTGATGTATATGTCGTTGCATGATTCCCTGCATCCCTCATCGCTTCCAGTACCCTACTAGCTCTAATCATATGTCGCATAAGAGACATCATCTCACATAGACAGTCCTTGTAGAGATCCACGAAGATCAGATATGTGCTGATATATCAAGGCCTTGCAGGGCAGACTACCTCCTGAACCAAAACTCTGGCCAATCTGTTGTTGTAGTCCATCCAAAATTGCAGACTAGCCCTACGGCCCCGGACGCCCACGCCCCCCTAAGGATGTGTCTCACCCTCTTGGGCCTCGCCCATATCCTTATTTCCTCCATCCATAGGTGGGGGAGGAGGCATGTCCCCATCAAATGAGTCAATGTCTACAAAATATATAGTACACAAAAATAATTAGACAATTTCATTAAAAAAATTAATAAAACAAGTTAAAGAACGTGTTAGAATAAATTTTATTCTAATTCATTAAAACAATACATTGAAACTATATTAATTTAAAGAAAACACTAATATTACCTCTATCATATGGAGGCTTAATCGTTGTGAAGAGGATGTTGGGACATTGTCTCCAATCAATCCCTGTGTACGAAAACTCCAATGCAGTCACTGTAATAATAGGGTAAGTGTATAAATCCCTCTCCCTCTCTCTCGCCTCCCATGGTCAAGCGATATTGTATGGGTTTGCCTACTGCTCCTGCTCCTATTGCTACTCCCTTTGTTGTCATCTCTGTTACATGATTGAAATATAAAACACATTAGCCTCATACATAAAATACGTTTTGTTTTTATTAAATAAAACATGTATTTATAAATATGGAAACATAACTTTCAATAAATAAAAAAATTCATCGGTGCGCTCAAAACACGGTCATGCACCAACTCCAATGCTCTTCCAAATATAACCACACCGATATTGATGCACACATAAGTATGATGCACCGTTGTTGGTTCAAAAATTTAAATTTTGATGGGGGTGTGGCACACTTGTGCACCGATGCACACATATAACCTTTTTGCATCGGTACGAAATGTTCAATTTATCGAACACACCAAGCCATAGATATATTTTTAAATATTATTTTTGCAGTGTGTTTGGTAATTATAAATGCACCGGGTATGATGTATTGATGTACAATTTATATATTTTCCGGTGCGTTTTCATTTACAAAACACACTACAATAATTGTGGTGCGTTATGTTCACATGCTGAAATGTTCAATTTATCGAACACACCAAGCCATAGATATATTTTTAAATATTATTTTTGCAGTGTGTTTGGTAATTATAAATGCACCGGGTGTGATGTATCGACGTACAATTTATATCTTTTCCGGTGCGTTTTCATTTACAAAACACACTACAATAATTGTGGTGCGTTATGTTCACATGCTGAAATGTTGTGCACCCTATAAATTTACAGGGCATACAACTATCGGTGCAAGACAAACATATCGAGTGCACCGTGCGATGAATTTATTTTTGTCAAAAACTGTAGAAAATTTAACATAATTTTCAATTATAATCTACTAAAAAATTAAATTAGAAAGAAACATAGAGATTACCTGGAAATTTGTTCGTCAGGGAGGCATTGTGTACACATAATGGAGAAAAACAAATTTTAGCACGATTTGAAAATTTTGGAAACTTGGATAGTGAGCACGGTACACAAGGATGGTGAGCAAGAGTAGCACCAACATTAGGGTGCTTTCACGAAGCAAGATTGGCATTGGTGCTTCAGAGCTATCCAACATTGCAGATGGTAAAAATGAAATTTACGATCGAGATTTTTTTTTATTTAACCCTCCTCTGATGTGTTTCTCTACCTGCACCAGTGCGGAATAGATCCAAGAACACCGTGTTCTTTTCAAATTAAAAAAAAATATTGTGGTACTTTTCTTGAGATGCCCTGGTGCATTTCTATATAGGTACCACATCGGTCCTTTGTTTTACTATAGCACCGCTCTATTTTAAAAATTAAAAACCTCCTAGCATTGCTCTTTAGAAGAAGCCTTGGGGCGTTTTAGTACATTTACCGTAGTGGAGCATCATTGGAAAATAACACCACATTTTTTCTGAAATTTAAAACTACAATGGTGCTACTTAGTGGTATGCACTGGGTCATTTTACTACATGAAGGGTACTAGTGTTATCGACTATTCAAGCACAGACACATTGCGTTATTTAGCACACCGTGTTTTTTTAATTTCATAAAAATGAATTTTCCCGGTACACCATGTTATATGCAACATCAATGCTTGTATGGATAGTAAAAAACTGAAGCGTTTGTATATTTTAGATGCATCGTCCAAAAAACATCCCCTAAAACATCCACCCGCCTACCTCCACTAATGACATCCGCTACCATTTTTATAGGGGCTTCTACAAAGACCTCTGCTAGAAGATATTTTCCTTGTATTGTATTGATGGTGTTGCCATAAAAATACCCAAAATTTATGTATTAGTGGAAAATGTGACAAACAAACCACCAAGCCTTAGTGGTGGAAATGGAATTTATAATTGCTAACCACTCTATTTCAACTATGATTGACCTTGACTCTAACCTCAGCTATATTTCTCCATAAAAAAATGTTGAAGCTTGTTTTCTACAGAAAAAGAAGTGTACCAATGCATGGTTGGTGTAGCTAGCTACAAGAGCTAAGAGAAAGGTGATTGAAGTCATTGAAACATGCTGATTTCATATGAATGGATTACACACTCAAGCAACCTTGAATGTGTTGCCACTAGGGTCATAAGACATGTTGATTGGTATGAATTGGTTAGAAATGTACAAGGTAAAAATTAGAGTATCTTAATAAAATTTTTAAGTGTGAAAGTGTAGTAGGAAAACCAAGGAGCTTGCAAGGCAAGAAAAAACCCAAATTAATGAGGTAGATTTCAACCTTGCAACTAAAGAAATGTTGCAGGAAAGGATGTTACCAATATGCTATTCATTCTCTAAACTCTATTGAGGATAAAAAATTAAAATTTGAGGATCATTTAGTGGTACAAGCATACAAATATGTGTTTCTTGAATAAATACTATGATTTCCACCTGATAAATACATTGATTTCTCAATTGAGCTAGTGCTTGGAGCAATGCATGTGTCTTGAAGCTACATAAGGTGAGTACACCTTAGCTGGTAGAGCTCAATTTGCACACAAAAGAAATGTTGAATAAGAGATATATTAGTCCAATTGTATCCCCTAGGGATCACTAGCATTATTTGTGAAAAATAAAGTTGGAACCCTCAATTTGTGCATCAACTATTGAAAACTAGACGAGGTGACTATCAAAAACAAGTATCTAGTGCTATGAATTGATGGTTCATTCAATCAACTAAGGGGAGCCACAACATTTTGTAAGATAAACTTGAGATGAGGGTACCATCAAATCAGGATAAAAGATGAAGACATTCACAAAACTATTTTCATGACTAGGTATCATCGTCATGAGTTTGTAACGGTGCCTTTTGGATATACTAATGCACTAACTAAATTCATGCGTTTGATGAGAAACATTCTCAATAAATACTTTAAAAAAATCTTTTAGCATTCATTAATTATATTTTTGTGTATTACAAGAATGGGGAAGAGCATGTAGAACACCTTAGGATAGTGTTACAGGTTCCGAGCACATAAATTGTATGTGGAATTTAGCAAATGTGACTCATTTTCGAATTAGGTGCATTATTTGGAGCATATAATCTTAGAGGAATGAGTTGCAATGGACCTTGAAAAGATCCAGGTGATTATGGGCTCGAAAACACGAAGTTTAATAGAGGTGAGCGCATTATTGGGCTTGAATAGGAACTATATAATATTTATCCAATAATTTTTTAATATTGGTCACCCAATCACTTCACTCCAAAAAAAGAGAGTAGAATTTATTTGGACATCATAGTGAAAAGTGAACTTTCAACAACTAAAACACCTCTTTAGAAATACACCTATAATCAGGATCGTAGATCCAAAAAAAGACTTCAAAATGTGTACAGATGTCTACCATGAAAATATCGACGGAGTTCTTATCCAAGAAGGGTACGTGATTAGCTACAAATTCAGGTAGCTAAGTGAGCATGGACATCACTATATAACACATGACTTGGAGCCTATAGCAATTGTACATATCTCGAATATGTGGAGACATTACCTGTTGGGAATAAAATTTATATAGTTAACAAGTGGGATGATATTTTTTTATTAGTCTCGCTTGATTATTAGATAATCTTGGTGGATGGCTCTTGTCATCAAGTTTGACTTTGAAATTTAGCAAATCAAGGGAAAATAAAATTGAGTAGTGGATGCAATCAATAGGAACATTCAAAATATACATCAGACATCAATAAGCACTTGTGAACTATATATAAAAAATAAAATAACAATTTCCGAACAAGGAGATGGACACTACAATTATGTGAAACAATGTTTGGAGCAAGAACCCAAAGGGTTGAGTTTTGTTAATTATTAGCCACACAAATGAAAACATAATAATGTACAAGGGAAGTTTGTACATGCCCAAATCAGTAAACTTAAAGTGAATTAAAATGGATCAACTCCATAAGAGGCCTTATACAGGTCCTTACAGCTATGAGAAGTTAATAACAACGACAAAAACACTATATTAGTTTCCTATAATGAAGAAATATATTGTGGATTACATTATGAAGTCTTTGAAGTATTAACAGATCAAAGTGGAGCATAAAAATCCCATTATTAATGTAGCCCATATAAATTCCACAATGGAAGTGGGAAGTCATATCCATGGACTTCATCACTAGGTTTCTAGAAAATATACAAATATCATGATACAATTATGGTGGTGGTGGAAAAGTTCAGCAAGACAAATCACTTCACTCCTGTGAAGTCCACCCGCAAAGAAATTGACATTGCAAATATCTCCATGAAATAAATTTATAAACAACATGGCATACACAAGATCATTACATTAGATGTAGAATCTAAATTCATGTAACAACCCCTGGTTGATTTTCCATGTAAATAAAATAAGACCAAGGTCATGAGACATGTATTCCAAGTTTAATGTTGCACAAAACATTATAACGGGAATCACTTGTGTATTAATAATGGGCTATGGAAATTGGCAAAGGAAAAGAGGAAATAATTGGCATTTAATTATGAAAATAAAGGAAAATAGGATAAAAGGAAGATGAATATATACAAATTTGAATGCAAAGGAAATTAGAGAAAAAATAAAGTAAAATGAAAGAAAATGTGACATCAATGATAAAAAGGCAATGGAGAATCAGTTCACATATTTTGTCAGTTTAGATTTTGTCAGTTCACGTTTGGATCTCACCCTTCATTCTCTCTCTCGTACACCCTTGAACACTTACAATATTCTTGGAGCATCCTTGGAGCACTCTAGAATTCACTTGGATTGGAGAAATAAATCAAAGGAAAGCAAGGAAGTGCAAGGAGATAGTTGGATCAAAAACTACAACATGGATACTTTGTAGGTAACAGGTTGCATGTGTGATCTCCTTGCTGATTTTTGGATGCATGGCATATGCATGTGGTTCCTTGGTTATGTGTTTTCATTGGCATGGATATTTCCCTAGATTGAGAGTAGATCATCAATGCCTTGCCATTTCTTGGATAATAATGGTGTAGTGGGTTCTCCATTTGGTTTGTTTTATTGGTTCTCAGGTTTCCTATGGCTTTGGGTTGGAATAAGTGTTTTGGGTCCCTAAAAAAACTTGGGTTCCTTGGAGGATGTGGGTTGAGTTACTATTCCATGAAGTCAACGGGTAGGGAAAAATGCTCTGGAGCCTTGGAAAAAATCGGTTTCCCTAGAGGTTGTGGGTGGAGTTACCAGTACCTAGAGCCCTAGATGGTTTGGATTGAGACCACTTTGGTTTATGTTAGTGATTTATGAACCATATAGGTGAGATCATTTTTCTTGAGGGTTGAGATGGTTTGGCCTCTAGAATCCCTGGTTGGTTTTTTTTTGGTTTAACCCATATGACCCCACACTCATGCTTGGAATATGGCATGGGGGTGATTGTTTGAAAGAAATATTTGGTTCAACTCAATCTATGGTTGAATGGTATGTGGAAGTACCTAAATTGGTTGGAATTTTAATATGTTAATATGAGCTATTTACATATTGTGATCTATAAACATTTGTATTGGTTATTATGGTGATATCATGGTTGATTTTTCATGGTTTGTATTATTGTTATATGTTGGTTATATACATGGTTATATGATGTGCTCTAGCTGTGGATCTCTCTCATGATTTGATAAGTTATTGAATGGTTGATGAATGCATGGGCTAATAATTGTTGTTACAACTAGCTAGAGAGGACATTTAGTCTTCTTGGTGACTTTTAGATGAAGTTCAGAAGTTTATGATCATATATGCATTCATGACTTGTACCTTATATGTTTTTCATGTGTTTGACAGAATCTTTATCTTGCATTAGGCATGTATTGGTCAATATCTTGCTCAAGTTTAGATTTTTAGCATGGTTATCATCAATGCCATAATTATGGAAATTTACAGGAAGTTTTGGGTAGTGGTATAGAGGCTTTCTTGAAAAACTGGCATAGATCTCGCGACCACATGCACATCACAGGGAATTTTGGGCTATAATTTCACGCATGCAGGCCTATGGGTGCGGTTGGAACCTCATAACTGCACGCACAGTGTGTCAAGGGTGTGGTTGGGGAGTTTCTCTTGAGAAAAAGAGTTCCAACTTAGTGATTGATCACTTGGGGTGGTTTGTAGGCTCCTAAGTGATTTTTAGTCCCTAAGGGATGGCTTTAAGTTGTCGGTTAGTTGACCCCACTTCCATAACTGCAACTTGGTGGTCAGGTCATATCATAGTCACACTCAACTCATGTTTACCCTCGAGAGATTGTAAAAGTGGTTAAATGTGGGGTGAGGTGTTATAGGGTCGTATCATAGCGAGGTTGTAGCACTGGACCTCAGGGTAAATGTGATTTTTATGCATGCATGTTAGTTTTCAATATGTTTTCTATGCATGCATTGTGATGGTCATTGTTACAGTCTTGTGTCATCATGATGTTGATGCTATTATGTATCTACATCGTGCTAATATGAATTTATTGTGAAAAGGAGATAGCCTCTACTAAAATACACTGAGATATGATTTTGATTCTGTCTTTAGTTTATCTAACATGACATGTTTGCAAGAGATAGAATATCAAAGATGAAGAGCAAAATGGTGGACTACAATTCACATGATTCACCTTGCAAGAATAATTGAATTCAATGGAATGGGACATGTCAGTTGAGTAATGAGGAGAAGAGTACACTCCTGATATAACAGACACACTGAGAATTTTGAAGGCAGAGACCAGAATTTGTAAGGTAGATAATAACAGGTTGGTTGAGGCACAGGAAAAAATTTCCAGAGCTTAGGAAAAACAAGCAGAAGTTAATGCAGTGATCCTTCAGAGCCTTCCAAATTTGCAGAAGCATGGAAAAGTAAAGATTAGTCAGGGACATGAAGAAAATGCTAACGGGGCATATGGAAGTAGGTAGCATGGAGGACATAGGTTGGACATGGATGACACAATTATAGGTGACATATATTTGGATACACCTGACAGGTGGGCTAGCACTCATGAATTTTATTCTAGCTTCGATTAAGAGAAACATCATCATCATTACCGATAACTTCCTTATAGGATGAGTAAGAAACAATATTTGTCAGAGGAGTTCAAGAAAGTCAAGCCTACTAATTTTGATGGGGATGTGAACAAGTTGAAAGATGCAGCCTGCATGGCTACTTGGGATGAAGAAGTTCTTCATATTGCATGATTATTCATAGAATATGAAAGCCAAGATAGTGATCTTCAGTCTCAAGGGAAACACATATATTTGGTGGGAATATGTGAAGTGTGTCAAAGACATCAAGGTAGAGGAGTTGAGTTGGCATGAGTTTAACATACTCTTAAGGAATAAGTACTTGGCTGAGAGATATTATGATAGAAAGGCCAAGGAGTCGTATGAGCTCAAGATAGGTTCCATAACATATAAAGAGTACATGACCAAGTTTTTGGAGTTGTTGAGGTATGTGCCCTACCTCAAGGATGAGAAGATAAAGGTCGAAAGGTTCATCATTGGATTTCCTTTAGCATTTAAAGATCGGATTGAGTATGATGAGCCTCAATCATTGGAAGAATTCATCAGGAAGCTAAAGCATTGGCATGAGCAGTCTAAGCCCAGGTCTAAGCCTAAGCGAGATTGGAAAGGTAGTGAGGAGACTAAAGGAAAGTGGGCTAAGAAGTGACGAATACTTCAGGATGCAGGTGATAAGGAGAGTTTAGCACCTTACAATAAGTTCAATGTAGTTGACAAAGGACATGGGTCTCAGCCTAAGGAGAAGAATAAGGGCGATGGTAGAAAACCTTTGAGGCGTTGGACTTGTGGTGGAGAGCATTGCGGGAGTGATTTTCCATTGCATCATGGTGGCATGCTTCAAATTTACAGTGTTCAAAAGACACAGACAGTTGGAGATGTTGGGAAGAGTATTCCTCAGATTTGGGAAGAGTATTCCTCAGATTTATGTAGCGGTGGAAAATAGGCGGGTTGATCATCAGACATCCATTATCAATATGGAATGTAAGCTTTGTGATCAAGTTATTTCCATTTTGATTGATCCTAGATCTAATTATAGTTATATAAGTCCTAACCTGATGGATGAGTGTTTCTTGAATAAATAAGTGCATGTAGAATCTTGGTTGGTGAAGTTGGATACAAGAACCAAGAGAAGAGTTCGTCATTGGGTGAGATCTTGTGCATTTGAGCTAAATGTTATACCTACATTAGAACATCTAAATGTTCTTCCTTTGGGATCATATAGTATGCTTTTGGGCATGGACTGGTTGTACATTCACAAGACTAAAGTGGACTGCTATGACATGGTTAGTGAGTGTCTGGATTATGATGGAGAAAGGAGGTTTTTGCAAGGAAATAAGAATCCTATATTAGTTAGAACGGTTACAACTATGCAAGGAAAGAGAAGTTGCAGGAAGGGGTGTGTACTGTTTTAAGTTCATATTTACAGTGATAAAGGGGATGCTGTTGAGGATGATAAAATTATGAAGAAGTATATGATTTTGCAGCAGTTTCAGGATGTGTTTTCTGTAGATATTTCAGATTTTCGTCCTCATAGAGAGGTGGATTTTTCTATTGAGTTGATGCGAGGAGTAGTATCAGCATCTAAGGAACCTTACATGATGAACACTCCGAATTTGGTGGAATAGAAGTTGAAACTTAAGGAAATTATTGACAAAGGATACATAAGGCCAAGTGTGTAATTTCCTTGGGGTGCACCAGTATTGTTTGTGAAGAATAAGGACAATACACTCAAATTGTGTATTGATTACAGACATTTGAATAAGGTGACTATCAAGAACAGGTATCCTTTGTCGTGAATTGATGGCTTGTTTGATCAATTGAAGGGAGCAAAAATGTTCTCAAATATTGATCTAATATCATGATATCATCAGGTGCGCATCAAAGAAGAAGATATCTATAAGACCACGTTTCATATGAGATATGGACGTTATGAGTTTGTGGTGGTTTCTTTTGGTATTACTAACTCTCCAGGCATTTTCATGTGTTTGATGATCAATTTGTTGTGTCCTTACCTGGTCAAGTTTGTGATAGTTTTTATTGATGATATATTGATATACTCCAAGAATGAGGAAGATCATGCGGGGCACGTGGAAACAATATTGAGATTGTTGAGAGAGCATAAGTTGTATGCCAAACTCAACAAGTGTATTTTCTTTCAGTATTAGATTCATTACTTGGGACATGTTGTTTCCAAGGAGGGGATATCAGTGGACCCAAAAAAGATTAAAGTTATCATGGAGTGATTGGCTCCTAGGAATGTGGATGAGGTCGGATCATTTATGGGACTAGCAAGTTATTACAGGAAGTTCATCAGGAACTTCTCAAAGAATGGATATCCTATAACATATTTGCAGAGAAAATGAAATAATTTTGAATGGACTGTGAAGTGTGCAATTAAATTTGAGAAGTTGAAGCATTTTCTTACAAATGCTCAAGCCTTGAAGATTGCAGATGTTGATAAGGAATTTGTGATATGTACAGATGCTTGCAAGGAAGTGCTTAGTGGAGTCCTAATTCAGGAAGGCTAATTGGTATGCTATGAGCCAAGGTAGTTGAATAAGCATGAGAGGAACTATGTGACTCATGATCTTGAGTTGGAAGCTATCATTCATGCATTGAAGATGTGGAGAATATATCTTCTTGGAAGGAGGTTCGTCTTAATGAGTGGTCACAGTGGGATGAGGTACTTATTTGGCCAACATAATATAAATGGCAGACATATTAGAAGGTTGGCTACCCTCAGCGAGTTTGATTTTGAGATCAACTACATCAAGGGAAAGGAGAATAAGGCTGCAGATGCTCTTACTAGAAGAGTGCAGGTGAATCACATTTAAAATATGAGCTCTTATGGGGTAGATTTACAAGAGAGGATCTTGCATGTAGCGTAGCATGACGACATGAATAAAAAATTGAAGCAGAAATTGCAACAATAAGGTGAAGGTGATAGGGATGAGGAGTATCACCTTACAGCAAATGGTTTGGTGAGATTCAGGAACATGATTTATGTGACAGATAGTAGTGAGCTCAAGAACCTTATCTTGAGGGAGTTTCATGTTAATCTATATTCAGGTCACCCAGGATATCAAAAGACCTTGACAGTTGTTAACAAGTTCTATCATTGGTCGAATTTGAAGAAAGATGTGTTTGAGTTTGTTTCTATATGTTTGGATTTTTAGAAGGTGAAAATGGAGTGTAAACATCCAACTGGTCTATTGCAGCCTATTCAAATTCTAGAGTGGAAATGGAATGTCATTTCCATGGCCTTCATTACAGGTTTTACGAGGACATCGAAGCAACATGATTCCATCATGGTTGTGGTTGACAAGTTGAGTAAGGTAGATCACTTTGTTGTAGTGAAGTCTACTAATTCATCTACTGAGGTAGCTCAGATATTCATCAGGGAGATAATGTGATTTCAATGTGTTCCCAAGAAGATCATATCAGACAGAGATGCCATGTTCACTTCCAAGTTTTGGAAAGAGTTGTTGGAAGGCTTGGGGACAAAGTTAGCTTTCAGTACATTTTATCATATGCAGACATATGAACATAAAGAGAAGGTTAGTAGGATTCTTGATGATATCTTGAGAATGTATGTACCAACAAAGGAAGTGGGAGGAGTGTCTTCCATTGATATAGTTTGAATAGGATAATGGGTATTAGGAGTCCACGAATATGAGACCATTTGAGGCTCTTTATGGGCGGAGTTGTAATACTTCTATCATTTGGAGTGATCTAGTGAAAAAGGTACTGATTGGACATGATATGTTGGCTGAAATGGAGCAGGAGATGCAAGTTGTCAAGAAGAATCTAAAGGAAACACAGGACATGAGGAAGAATTATGCGGAACAACATAGAGCATTCAAGGAGTTTCAGGTTGGAGAGCATGTGTACTTGCACATCAAGCCCAAGAGGAGATCCTTGAAGATTGGGTCATGTGACAAGTTGGCACCTCGATATTGTGGGACTTTTGAGATCCTTGAGAGGATTGGAATAGTGACCTACAAACTTGCACTACTGCCAACAGGGAAAGTCCATGATGTTTTCCATGTTTAATTTCTTAAGAGATATGTATAAGACGTTGATCATGTGATTAATTGGTTTATATTGTAGGTGGAACTAGAGGGATAATTTCATCCAGAACCTTAGTGCATTTTGTAGTAGAAAAAATTCATGCTCCAAAATAGAGCTATAGAGCATATTAAAGTGCAGTGTAAGCACTTTGGGCCCGAGGAAGCTACATGGGAGATGGTTGATTGAATGTGGGCCTTGTATCCTTCCTTATTTTCTAATTGAGCATATATGTTTGATTTATGTGTTTTGGTTTATTTTTATGCATATATGTACTATAAATCATGCAATGAGTTGTGTTATAAAGCTCTAAAAAGAATTGTGTTGTAAATATTGCTTTGAGTTGTGCTATAAAGCTCCAATAAGCAGTATGGTGTTCATGGTCTTAGCAGTTTGGTATGATGTAAGTTTTGCATCGAGATGTGTTATAAAGATCTATGGGAAGCATGTTTTTCTGGTTATAAGTGTCATATAACATCGATGATGGTGTTCCCCTAAAGGAGAGGGGTTTTTAACAGACCCTAATTGATTTTCCATGTAAATAAAACAATACCAAGGTCATGGAACATGTATTCCAAGCTGAATTGGGAAAAAAAATATAGTGGGCATCACTTGTGGATTAATAATGCATGTGGAAATTGGCAAGGAAAAAGAGAGAATAATTAGAATTTAATTATGAAAATAAAGGAAAATAGGATAAAAGGAAGATCAAGAGATGCAAATTTTCATGCAAGTGAAATTAGAGGAAAATTTAAGGAAAATGAAATAAAATGGGACATCAATGATACAAAGACATAAGAGAATCAATTCACAGCTTTTGTCAATTTAGCATTTGTTAGTTCAGTTTTGGCTCTCTCCTTTCATTCTCTCTCTCATACACCCTTGCACACTTAGAGAATTCTTGGATCATCCTTGGAGCACTCTAGCATTCACTTGGATTAGATAAAGAAAGCATAGGAAAGCAAGGAAGTGCAATGAGACACTTGGATCAACAACTACAACATGAATACTTTGTAGGTAACAGGTTGCATGTGTAATCTCCATGTTGATTTTTGGATGCATGGTATATACATGTGGTTCCTTGGTTATGTGTTGTCATTAGTATGGAGATTTTCCTGGATTGACAATGGTTTTAGCTTTGGCTTGCCATTTCCTGTATAGCGATGGTGTAGTGGGTTCTCCATTTGGTTTTTCTTATTGGTTCTTAGGTTTCCTATGGATGTGGGTTGGGACAAATGCTTTGGAGTCTTGAAACAACTTGGGTTCCTTGGGTTGGGACAAATTCTTTGGAGCCCTAGAACAACTCGGGTTCCCTAAAGGTTGTGGATTGAATTACTAGTTCCTGGAGCGCTAGAAATCTTGGATTGAGACCAGTATGGTTGATGCTAGTGATTTTTGGATTGTATAAGTGAGATCACTAAGCTTGATGTTTGAGGTGGTTTTGCCTATGGGAGTCCTGGTTGGTTTTGTTTAGGTTTAACCCATATGATCCCACATTCATGCTTTAAATATGGTGTGTGGGTGATTGGTTGAAAGAGAGATTTGGTTCAACCCAATCTATGGTCAGGTGGTACATGGAAGTCCCTGACTTGGTTGGAATTTTCATATGTTAATATGAACTATTTTCCTATTGTGACCTATGAGCACTTGTAGTGGTTATTATGGTGATCTTATGGCTAATTTGACATAGTCTCTATTTTGGTTATATGATGTGCTCTAGATATGGATCTCTCTCATGATTTGATAAGTTATTGAATGGTTGGTGAATGCAAGGACTAACAAGTGTTGTTGCGGCTAGCTTGAGAGGGAATTGAGCCTTCTTGGTGAATTTCAGAATAAGTTCAAAAGTTTATGATCAAATATGCAGTCATGATCTGTAGCTTATATGTTTGTTGTGTTTGAAAAAATGTCTACATTGCATTAGGCATGTATTGGTACTCAAGTTTAGAATGTTATCATTGTTATCATCATTGGCATGATTATGGAAAGTTACGGGTAGTTTTGGGCCATGGTTTGGAGGCTTGCCTAAAAAAGTGGCATAGATCTCATGACCACATGCACAACACGAGGAATTTTGGGCTATAACAGCAGGCAAATAGGCTTATGGGTGTAGTTGGAACCTCATAACTACACGCACATTGTGTCAAGGGTGTGGTTGGGGATTTTCTCTTGAGAAAAACAGTTCCAACTCAAATATTGATCACCTGGGGTGGTTTTCAGGCTCCTAAGTGGCTTGTAGTCCGAGTGAGGGATGGTTGTAAGTTGTTAGTTACTGTTAATTTTGGGCAACTAGGTACAAATTCCATGTTGTATGGTTCAGATGATGATACCAATATTTTTATTGGATTCCTCTTTCAGAGAGGTGCAATATTGATCTAAATATCATCTTAATCGGATGAGAAAAACATTTATTTTGAATTTATTCCACTTATGTGCAAGGTCGTTCATAATTGTAATGTAGGCCTGGAGCCCCAACAGATGTGTCACACACCCTCACAAATGGATATAAATTGGACAAACTTGGAGGTCATTTCATCATCCACTCATCACACACTTCTCTCTTGTATCCGATTGGTTCGATCACCTTTTGGAGGCTTTTCTTCTCACACGTGTGGAACATCGGCTAGGGTTTCTATACGGATCTGTCTAGGGTTTCAGCGCAGGTTTGACCAGCGTTGACTTTGGTCAACGCTTGGTCCTTTTGACCTCAAACCTTCACCAAACTTCCAATTTCTGAAGGCCGCATTCATTGGCACATATACCGAGGCTAGACGTTGACCTTTGACTTGCTACGTTGAATTTTTGCTGTTGTTGTTCTATGTTGACTGCATTGACTAGACAACGTTGAATTTCATTGACTTTTGTGGAGCTGTCTTGAGGGTTGTGTGACACTTTTGGTTGGCTGACCATGAGGAGATTTTTCTGGTTGAAGCATCCTATTGACCGTCGTAACACACAACAACACATATATTTTGTTGATCAAGTTAAGTGTATTTTTTGGCTTGTCTTTCGTCGATCTATTGGTATGTTTTATCAACATTTTACTTTCTTGTTTATGTGATTTCTATTTGGTATCAAGTTTGAAGTAAACTTGCATCAAGCATAAAACATCTTAAAAATTTTATAGTTAGTCAACCCTACTTCCATAACTAGAACTTAGAGGTCGGGTCATATCATAGTGACACTCAGCTCATGTTTACCCTGGAGAGCTTGTAAAAGTGGGTAAATGTGGGGTGAGGCGTTACAATTCACTTCAAATTTCTAGAAATATTTGTTTGCAGGTTTTGGAATGTAGTTGGCCTTCAACACTTCCTTCATTAGATAGATGAGGAAACAAAAATAGTGAATAGGTTGATGGAGGAGATGCTTGTTAAATTTCATTGAACCTAGAACCTGAAAATAAATCTTGAACAAACCCTTAAATGATTTATTAATTTATGCATAAGTCCATAATGAAAATTTCACAATAGAAACACATAGAAATCATGATCACAATGGACACACGATATATCCTAGAAAACCCACAAAGGGAAAAACCAACAAACTTCTTCTATTAAGAACTTAGGATCTCGTATTAGGGATAATGGCCCATTAGAGGAAAGATACAAAAAAATTGAGCAACACTACAAGGAAAAGACCCTCTAGCAAATTTTTTTGAGGAACCCCACAAAAAAATACCCCATACATTTGTTTCTAGCGGAGGTTACTAGAGGAGGTTGGCAGGCGGAGGGTTTTACGGATGTTTTCCTCTCGATGCGCTTATCATTAACCGTCGCCTCGGTGCGGACCAAAACATTGGCACATCGGACACTGTGCATTCCATACACACCCGCCCAGTGCGTTGTATTATTCTATAGCATCGGTGCGTGACAACTCTTCCGCGTCGGTGCATTATAAAACACAGCGCCAAAACCGAAACCAACTAGTGCGGTAGAAAGCAACCGCACTGGTGCATCATAATACATCGCGCCAAAACACAAACCGACTCGTGCGTTTGTAAGAAACAGAACCGGTGCGCCTATGAACCACGTGCACCGGTAAAGGGTTAAATTTAAAAAAAAAAATACGGCAAAAAACCCGGATTTTTCAGTTTTCCAGTGGTCCTGAGCTCTCAATTACCAGTGCGCACCCTACCATAGGACGCACTGGTGCGCACAAAACATTGGAACACCGGACAGTGTGCGCAAAGTTCACACACCCTCGATGCATCCTATTACTGTAACGCACTGGTCCAGTACACTTCCGTGCCGGTGCATCATAAAACACCGTGCCAAAAAAGAAACGCGCCGGTGTTTTCTTATCCAAGAGCCCCGATGCCCCTATAAACCGTACGCACTCGAATAGCGTTACAAAAAAAAAAATTAAGGCAAAAAAACCGGTGCTTTACGACTATTCCACACCGGTGCTTTACGGATATTCCGCCTCGGTGCATCATCAAAATTTCGCGCCAAAACTGAAATGTCCCGGTGCGGTGTTTGGGCGCTGCCCCGGTGCATTATAAACAACGTGCCAAATTTGACACAGCCCGGTGCAGTTGTAGGTAAGCACACCGTGCACCTATAAAACCCCGCGCATCGGAACAGGGTTAAGTAAAAAAAAATTACGGCCAAAAAACCTCATTTTTCACTTTCCTTAGTGCTCCAGAGCTCTTAAGCACTGGTGCCATTTCCCCTTGTTTGAGCCGCCCTGACATCGGTGCTCTCATTGCACCCATTGCACGCACTGTTGCTCTGCATTAGCCATCAATCTCCAACTTTCATTTTGAAAAACGGTGGGAAAATTTTCTTTTGCAAATTTTACAGCCAATATGCCTCCTCGATGGCAAAATGTACAGGTATTTTTCTAGTTTTTCCATAATTAAACCTTTTAGAGGATTAGAAATTGAAATAACCATTAAAAAATAAAAAATAAAAATTTGTCGTGCAGTGCGTCGGAGCTGTTCGGCTCGCACCGGATAGCGGTGCTGCTTTTAAAATTTACAGGCTGCACCGCTCCCGGTGCTAACAATATCCACACTGTTTCCGGGGCAGTACCGAAAGGCGCCCCGATTAATTTTAAACTAAAAAATAAAATAAAAGCTGGTGCGCTCATTTATCCAGACGCATCATCGACCACGGGAATCATAGTGCGGTGCGTTGACGGAAATATCCGCCCCGGTGTACGTCAGTGCACTGCATTTTGGATTCCTAGAGGGTCAACGGTGCGGCCAGGTAAAATACCGCACCGTCGACTATGTAATTGTCTAGAAGTCGGTGCGCTGACAGGACTATACACGTCGGGGCGTATATTTCAGTCAACGCATCGCTATTTTGAACTTTGATAAAGGTAAAGGTGCTTGAAAAATAGACAGCTGCACTGCGGCTGGTGTGTTGTATTTCATTAGGGGCACTAGCAATGGTGCGCTACATTCTTAAGACACACCATTACCAGTGCGTGACTGTTTTTATGGCGCATCGACTTGTCCGTTTGTTTTTTTTTCAAAAAAAAATATATATGTATATTCCTAAATACATGTCTGTTTTAATAAAAAAACCTTTATTTAATATGACAATGATTCAGAGAGAAGAGGAGCAACAGCAGCAATAACAGATTGAACAGTATGACATGATTCGCAATGGGAGACCCGAGAGAGGGAGAGAGATGCATACCCTCACCCTATTACTGCAGATACCCAGGTGATCCTTAGTCAAGTAGGCCTCATCAAGTTCTATGAGGAGGCTACTTCCCTAAAGGCCCATAGTGTGTTTTTGAGATATCTTATCCGCAGGTGGAATGCCCATTGACAGGCTTTCCAGGTTGGTCCTGACCAGTGGTACACACCCACTGAGGAGGATATTTATTTTATTACAGGACTATCGAGGAGAGGGGTGGATTTTTCCTCATTCACAAACGTGTCAGCTAGTTGTGTAGCAGGGAGTCAGTTTACTCCTAGAGATACATTGGAGCACATGTATTGTCTCCTTCAGAGTTTCAGGTACCTGGAGGTCAGTTACGTATAGGTGCTTTTGGTAGAAAAGATGTGCAGTTCCTCTCCCTTATCATTTCGACCATTTCGCACAACACCAGTGACGGGCAACGCATTAGTTGCTCACTTTTATATTATGTTGATTCTTTAGTATAGCAGCGACGACTTGTCAGGTGGTCTGCCATTTTTTTGCGGCAGTTTTTTACGGCCTTAGATAGATGTCGTGCTCATGCACAAGGGAGGGTCAACTTCCCTTTTGCTTCAAAGTTGTTTTGTTTATTTTTTGAGAGGTTTCCAGAGGTGAGACCTAGTTTTGTTCGACATCCTCGTAGGCCGAAGTTTGAGGCCCGGATGCATATGTGGGGGCAGATGATGCCCAAGAGGGGAGACACTTTGTTTCCAGCCAGGATATCACATGATTCACTGGACTTATTAGCCAGTGTTGACGAGCTGCATCCCTTCATTATGGTCCCATGTCCTTATGCTGGCTTAGATTGGCGAGGTTGTCCCAACAGCCTCTTCACAGCTGATGAGCCACCAGATGATAGAGGTAATATTACTGTTTTCTTTATATTTATTCTAACATGTTCTTTAACTTGTTCTTATTAAATTGTGTAATGAAATTGTCTAATTATTGTTGTGTACTTGTGTATATTTTGCAGACATTGGCTCTTTTGATGGCGAGGAGATGTCGGGTCCACCACATGATCCAGGTGTGGATCCTAATGATGATGATCAGGACATGCTTGATGTCGAGGATGATCATGATGAGGATGAGGCCAGTGCAGCAGAGAGACATGCTCCTACTCATGATGCACCGGTGCCGCCTTTTTCTAGGTGTGGTCGACTTGAGACTAGATATAGGATGGAATTGGCCAACCAACTCTGTGCATTGATTGTTGATGCGGGCATCAGGTTCGCTCATTATAGAGACATACAGGCCGATGCTACGCTGTTACAGATGTGGAGAGGCATGTCGCGTGACATGTATGACCTGATGCAGCATGCCGTAGGAGCTACGACAGCTATTACGCGACTGAGGAGGATTGTCCGTAGCTATAGGTGTAGTCGAGCCGCGGCACATGATGGACAGTCCCCGAGTAGCGACTCACATGCATCTCATGATCGTTCACCTCGCAGCGCGCCTTATGAGCATGAGGCTCCACTGGTAGCATCTGACAGTCATCATGGAGATGAGGCTGGACCATTGGCCACGTCCAGTCAGCAGCCTGCAGCACCCATCAGTACTAGCCATGATCATGAGTAGGCTGGACCATCGACTGCCGAGGCTACACTATTGACTGAGCAAGCCTCCACTACTACTGCTCATATTGATTTTGTACTACCACCAGCGGATGCATCCATCAGTACTAGTGATCACGATCATGAGTAGGCTCGACCATCCACTGTCGAGGCTGCACCTAGCTTTACTGAGCAGGCATCCACTTGTAGTGCTATTGATGTTGTTATACTACCACCAGCGCCTGACCCATGACATTTATATTACAGTTGTATATTTTTAACATTATATATATATATATATATATATATATATATATATATATATATATATATATATATATAGTCCATGTATTTTATGTTCATGTTGCAGTTGTACTTAATTTTCATGTTGGTGATCATCATGATGTGGCGCATATTGTTAGGTCATGTTAGATATGTTCATTTAATATTTAGCTTGCAGATAAATGTGTATATGTGATAGCATCAGTTATTTGACATATTGAGACGTATATTTGATGTTCGTGTTGTGATGATGTTAATATATAATGTTAATTTGATGTTTGAATGTGTTTATTAGTCGAATATGATGTTTGTACGATGGTTATCATGATCGTGATGATGTTTATTAATTAATTTAATATTAAATGACCATGATATTTATTAAATATAATGTCGTGATTGTAATTGTAATTTAAATTTTAATTGTATGTAAAATTGTAAAATTGTACTTGTATTTGTATTTGTACTAATTGTAATTTTAACTGTAAATGTATGTAAAATATTTATTAATGTAAAATTTTAATTGTAATTGTAATATTTAATTTATTCTGAAATTATTGTAATTGTATATATGAAAAATTGTAAAATTGTAATTCTAATTCTAATTGTATGTAAAATTCTAAAATTGTAATTGTATTTGTAATTGTAATTTTAATTGAATTGTATGTAGAATATTTGTATAATTGTAATTGTAATTGTATGTAAAATTCTAAAATTGTATTTGTAATTGTAATTTTAATTGAATTGTATATAAAATATTTGTAAAATTGTAATTGTAATTGTAAATGTAATTCTATGTAAGATTTTAATTGTAATTATAATCGTAATTCATATATGTGAAATTAATGTAAAATTGTAATTGTAATTGTATTTCTAATTGTAATTGCATGTAAAATATTTGTAAAATTTTAATTCTATTTATGTGAAAATTTTAATTGTACAAATCTAGAATAATACGAATTTTTGTAACATAATAAAGTTTAGAAAATAATGAAAATAAATTCATGTACTTTATAATTATCATTATTTTATTATGATCTTACATACCAAAAAAAAGAACTTTATACAGTGTCGTACGCTTATCTTCCTAACACGCCTCGGTGCGTCGTATTAATACGACGCACCGGTGCGTCAAAACTATGCCACACTGGTAACGAATAAACGAAAATAAAAAAAATGCAACTCTATTTTATTTAAGTGAAAAAAAATGGCAATTTGAAAAATGGACGGCAAAATATTTTCGAAAATCTAATTTCATAAAATAATTTGTTAAATACTAAACACTTTTCATTATTTCACTATTTTTGCTAAAATTTTCAGCCAGATATTTGCAGGAGACAGACTTGGAGCAAGAGAGCATGAGGGCATTATGGAGCAGCGAAATACGTTCGAATGGAAGTATTTAGACAATAAAAAACCAAACCTCTGGTGATTCAAACACTGCATCATAGAATTTGAAACCATCTCGTGATTAAATTTGATTATTTTTTTTACTTTTTTTCTGCAGTTTTATCCATTTTTACCCTAAACCCTTCATTTTTTGTTTTTGCCATTTCTTCTCCCTGTTTCTGTGATTTCAAAATTAGGGGTTTTCATTTTAGATTGACGTCCAACCCATGGGACGACTTGCATAGTCGGATCCCAATCCATTCGGCCATTGCGTGAATTTTTGAAAAAATGGATTTTTCTTTATCGGTGTGCTCTGCATACTCTACCGCACTGGTGCATTGTACTATACAACGCACCGCGAAAGTACTGTAGTAAAAAAAATGAAATTTTTTTTTCTAAATCCGTGCGCCAAATCTGAAATAGGGCACCGGTGCTCCATTTAACTAAGCAAGCCTGTACGGTGTATTACACCGTTTTTGCGGTACGTTTATAATACCCCCCACACCGTTAGGTCTATTACACTATTTTTTGCAGTGTGTTTATAATACCAAACGCACCGTACGGTGTATTATACTGTTTTATGGTGCATTGTTAATATCCCCACACACCGGCTGCGGTGCAAACCTCATGAAAGGCGCACCGGTGTCTTGAGATTTATTTTCTACCTGAAAAGTTGAGAATTTATTTCTAAATATATTAATGAATGATATGGTACAGGTTTTAGATTGATAAAGAAATGTCTGACAAGTGATCAAGTAACAAAAACACTGTTAACACATCAAGAAAAGAAAAAAAAGCAAGTTCTTTGTAAATTATTTATAAAAAATATTATTTTTGAACTATATGTAAGTTTAACTAACATGTATTATTTACTCTGTATCATACAGAGCCACAAAATGACGAGCTCGATATGATTATTTCTGATCTAGGACCAAAAAAGTGTAAAAGTTTAACGGAAAAATTGCAAAAGGATGAATCAGGTGAATGAAAAAATACTATCGATCTAATATGAGTTTCTTTTTTTAATTATCATTATTAATATACTTAAAATTATTAGATAACATGTGTCAAACAGTCTACTAATTCACATTTGTTTAATGTTTTACATGGACCAACAACTCAGAAAATGAATGTTGTTCTAAGAAAAGAAAAAAAATAGAACATGCAACTGAAAATCAATTGCTCCTTAGCTCATCTGGAGTGGTGCTGGAAGTTAACGAAATGGGGGAAAACTTTTACAAAAGTTTGAAGGATCTAGTGGAACGAATGTATAGACGTTCTTTCCAACAAAAACAACGTGCTTCAAATGTAATATATAATCATTGAATTTTTCAATCATTAAGTACAATAAATAAACAATTTAGCATTAAATATTAACTTTCAAGAATTTTCTTGCAGAAAAGAAAAGAAAATGGAACCCATTCACCACATAAAACATGACGACAAGGAAGAAAATGGTTGAACTCTAAGTTTGTGAGTAAATGTTACTTCATTATAACAACTTAACTAGATTTCATTTTTGTATTTTTTAAGTTGTTTTACAAAAATCATCATTGAATGTCTTGAAACAGGGGCTACCATACAAAGAAGAACCATCAGATGAATTGATTGAAATTGGGTTAAATATGGGTTGTGAGAATATGTTGGCATATCATAATTTAATTGTGGAATTTGTAAGCATCTATCGATCTTGTTTTACTTAGCTCCGTCTATAATTAATAGAACAAAAAACATCTTTTAAATATATGATTTGTTATGGGGTATAAAACTTGCAGGAAACAAAGTATGGAATTGCGTCAACAAATGAAATTTTGAAAGATGGTATGGTACATGGTTTTGAAAGAATGTGTATAGTTTATGAGTCAATTGTTGCTATGGTACGTCATTTCTCTTTTCGATTTACATTGATGTATATTATTTAATATTGCAATTTTCATTATTCTCACCAATGTATATACACTCATTTCAGTTTATTTTTATGTTTGTAGATGGAAGGTGAAGAAGAAGAAAACAATCAACGTCGTGAGCACAACATTCCAGAAAATAACCCAAGTCATGGAAGTAGCTCTAGCAGTGACAACAATTCAAGCGAAGAATGATGATCACTATGTTTGGATATCAAAGCAAGGCATTTTATTTTTTGAAATATGTCTGGGAAATCAGACATTTTGTTTAATGTAATGGACATAGTGTCCCAATTGAAAGACAAAGGGATACGAATATTAACTGTCCCATTTTGAATGATAAAGATTGTCTTATTCATATGTATTATATATATAATCATAAAATATGTTTTAATTTATTCTATTGCGTTCTCCACTGTCACTATTGCGTTCTCCATTGTCGTTCTCAAACGCACTAATAAAAATTTAATTCATATGAATATTGTTATAAGATATATATGTGTCGACTTTTGATGAATAATGAATTTTAAAAACCACAATAATTCTGATATGATATAACAAATTAATCCAAACAGCACATTCAAATGCATTAATAAAAATGTAATTAATATGAATATTGTTATAAGATGTGTCGACTTTTGATGAATAATGAATTTAAAACAATCACAATAATTGCACTGTCACAGGTCGATGTCTATAAAAAAAACAAAATGAAAATGGTGTGTTTGTCTCTATATGCACCGGTGCCTATACGCATCGGTGCGTTTATGATTTATGGGCACCACACAAATACTGATACCAGTTATAAATATCGGTGCATTTGTGTGATACTGCGTACCGGGGCATTTATGTATATATAACCATCGGTGCATTTATATGATCCATGTGCACCGCACAAATACCGATACCAATTATAAATCTCGGTGCCTTTCTGTGATATGGCGCACCAGTGCATCATAAAGGTATACGCACCGGTGCGTTGATACGGCCTATGGGCATCGCTCAAATCCCAAAACCAATTAGAACGGCCCTGTGCGTTGTATCACCAAAACTACGCCCGGTGTTTTTTTACACATTAACAGCCCAGTGCATTCTCCCTAAACCGCCCCGGGGCGCCTTCTGAATGTATGCACCGGAGCGTTAAAGCCAGAGTAGCGCACCAATGAAAAAACATCCATAATAACCTCTGCCCACCTTTTTTTTTAGTTGTGTTGAATTTCCGTTAAAAGCTCTGCCAAAACCTCCGTATCCAAAAACAGATGTGGTAGCATATGTTTTTTTGACAATTTTGGCCAATTTTATAACACTAAAAACTTCCTTTATAACTTCCACTAGAGGGTCTTTTCCTTCTAGTGCAACCTCGTCGCTACTCCCTAATTTCCCCTTGCTCCTTTTCCTCACGGTCATGCCCAACCAAGCACACAGGAGTATCACACTCCTCCTCCTCCTGAGGCTAGTGTTGTTGTATGGTGTCTTCACCTCTCTCTCAGATCTCATTTTATAGCTTGTTGATGACTAAAAACCATAACCCTAGGTCTCAATGATCAAGATTAAATATTGTCATCTCAAGATCAATGGTTGTGAATTAATCTCTCATTGAGATCTCTCAAATCACTTAAGTGACTAAACTTTATAATAAAGTTACTTTTAATCATTAAATACAAAAATTACTTCATAAAATCATTTTACAAAGTTTATTATCTAGAGAGGGAATCTTCCACATGCTAAGACACCAAGCCATTGTGGAAGTCCTATCGAGATACACAATCTAACACTCCTTCTTAGCGAGGAAGGTACTTCCATAACTCGTATTTGTATTTAGGATCATAACATCCATTATAGTTGCTCCCTTTGGTACGGAATCTTGTCCCGCTACCTAACATGAAACTTGAGTTGAAAACCATGCTCCTAGAAGCCTCTCGCTTTTGAGCATTCTGCATGGTTATCTTATCCCTCTGCTTCATGTTACCCGAACCTACTACCCACTGCCAAATCATGTTTCCTGCTACCACTTCTTGTACATGACAGTGTTATCTAGCAGTTGTTGGTATGCAATGTTATCCTTGTGCCATGTCTAAGAATTTGTATCCTCTTTTTCTTGTGTATGTTGCCTTGGTTCTGACTAGCATCTGTGGTTGGTAACTCAACCCTTGTCTCATGAAATTGTTCACGATGGCGGGCCAACGCTTTGTATAACCTCTGTTGCGACGACCTGCATAACTTCCTGATGCAGGAGCATTGGGACTTAGCCAACAATGTGATGTTTTGTTCACATGTTGTGGCTAATCCAAAGAAATAAACATTAGTAGTAGTATTTTATTTTACTTTATTATTATTGTTATTTATTTATGAGAACAGTTAGTTTGTTTTGTATTTTTAATCAATTAGTAATAAAATTAGGAATTGGTTTCTTTCCCTGCATGGATATAGAGCCAACATAGGGATAAGCACTTAAAAATAGGGAGGTGTTGATTTGTTGAGAAAATTTGAGAAGAAACCTATTCTAAGAGGACCAGTTTCATATTTCAAGTATAAATAATAAGGAAATAGGGAGGAAAACATCAGAGAGAATATTGCCAGAGTGTAAATTGCAAACGCAAAGGGAAATTAATGAATTATTCAGTCCATGCGTTAGTAATATAATTTGGGTTGGTATTGTATGTTTTTTTTATTTGTTAGAATATGAAAATTATATATGTACATATATGAATGGGTGAACGCAGGGACAATGTGTATCTAGAACAACAATAGTGGCAGAAGTAACCTCGGATTTCTTGAACTGCAAACGAATGACGGAGTTCAATTGGAATCGAAACTGAAAACATCAACACGTAAGTTAGAGAAGCTGCAAGCAGTTGGACACAGGCATAAAGGAAACTGAGAATCGAGGACATTAACACAACGTCAACACCCTGCCAAAGATGCATTTGGCATATGCATTGGCATATGCATAGGGACTGCAAGAGTCCAGTTTCCTTGACTGCAACGCAGAGAAGCATTGCCGATGGGCAACACTTCGAGAAATGCAGAGTAAATGATTCCGTTTACATCGAAATTTATATATACAGTCATTTTTTCCTTGTGCTAGCGTCCCATCTATAGCAACGACTTCATTTTTTACTGCGTTAATATTTAAAATGGGATGGCAATTGCGTTGGTCGATGTTGCTTGGCTACGTTGTTTGATATCGGTGTTGATGGTATGAACCGTGGGCTTGAGGATCCCGTGGTCACATTTGTTTGATAGCGGTGTTGATGGTATGAACCATGGGCTTGAGGATCCTGTGGTCACATTTGTTTGATAGCAGTGTTGGTTTGTATGAACCGTGGGTTCAATCATAAAGGTTGCGTTGATCTTTTTTTTGTTTTAAAAAATGGATTCCATACTTGGTAACACAACAATTTCAATTTTGATATTGTTGTATGTATAACAATGATCCCTTAAGGATTCCGTCAGTGTTTGTGGAATGAAGTTTGTATAACAGCTGCAATAAGCCTCATTGTTATATGTGTTAATTAGAGTGGAAATTGAAATTGCACATTAAGTGCTGAGTAAGGAATCAATTCCATCATGTTGAAGAGTAAATCTGGGTCTTAGTAAAATTAACAATTTTTTCTATACTAAATTGTAGAGTGGAAATTTATTTTATTATTATTGTTATCCATTATTTGTTTTGAATGCAGTTTTCTATTCATCTCCCTCTCTCATTCTTATCTGATGATACCCACTCTTCAAATTTATTTTAGAAAAATAATTCGACCCACTCAAACAATCCATTAAATCATCCATTCGTGGTAAAGGAAAATGATACCTAATGATGATTTTACTTATGGCTCTATAATCTGCGCACATGCACCATTCACTTCCTTTCTCTGGGCTGAGTACTGTTGGTACAACACATGGACTGAGGCTTTCTCTGATTAATCCTTTATCCATCAAATCTTGCAATTGTCTTCCAACTTTAGTATTTTCCTGCGGCGTTAACCTATAGGCTGTTTTATTCGGAAAACTGGCTCCAGGGATTAGATCAATGTGGTGACTAATATTCCTGATGCGCGGTAACTCATTTGGCAACTCATCCACAATAATATCAGCAAAATCATTCAACATATTTCAAATTTCTTCAGGTAAATCTTCTAAATTTGTAGAATTTAAAATTACCTTGGGTCTCCCAACAATAGCAAAATGCATCTCCTCACCCTTCTCGACTTCTTGCAACATGGTTTTTCCACTCATCAACATAACATTGTTTCCAGGTGCTTCCTCGTCAGCTTCAGTTTTCAATGGCAGCAGTGTATGCTTGTTCCCATCTTTCTCAAGAGTATAAGTATTTCTTCTGCCATCATGTATGGCTTTTCGGTCAAACTGCCAGGGCCTTCCTAGCAATATGTGACATACATCCATTGGCATTACATCACATAAAATAACATCCTTATAAGTACTTATCTGGATTTCAACTTTACATTGTTCAGTTACAATAATTTGATGGCCTTTTTGGAGCCACGATACTTTATAAGGAGTGGGGTATATTGTTTTCTCCAACTTCAACTTGTCCACCATCTTTGTAGAAATAAGGTTATTAGTACTACCGCTATCAATTACCAATTTGCAACACTCACCCTTTGACTTACATACAATTCTGAACAGATTCTTTCTCTGAGTTGGATCTCTGGCTTCCTTAGCTGCTTTAAGCAATATCCTTTTCAACAACAACGATTCTCCGGCTTCAGGTGGTTCCTCTTTGGCTGCAGTCTGAGGAATTTCTTCCTTTGTTTCAGCAACGTTCACATTTCGCTGGGTTACTGGTCTATTGTGAGGACAATCCCATTTCACATGTCCCCACTCACCACATGTAAAGCACCAAACATCTCTTCCTCGGCCTCTACCTCTGGGCACAAACCTTCCGTGACTAGAATCTCCTCTTTGTGGTGATCTATTACTCAAACTCTCTGCTTCATTCTGGGAGTGTTGAAATCTGGATTTAAATGTTCCCCTTTATTTTGCTAAACTCTTGCCTTTATTTCTTTGGTTTTGTTTGCGCAACATCTTTTCTTCTGCCCTCAAAGCTGCTTGATAGGCATCTTCAATCGTCTTCAGATTTAATAAGTTGATCTCATTCTGTATTTCATATCTCAAACCATTTATATATCTAACTACCTTTTCTATGTCATCTTCAATATGACCCGCTCTAATACTCGGCTTATAAAATTCTTCAGTATATTCTTTAATAGTCATCGCTTTTTACTTTAAGTTTTGCAATTGTCTGAAAAGATTTAATTGATAATCTTTCGGCATGAACTTACCTTTTAGTTTACTCACCATCTTATCCCATTGCTTGATTTTGGGTTTCCCTTTTCATTCCCTGGACAACTGAAATTCATCCCACCACAGGGTTGCATGACCTTTCAATCTCGTGGCTGCAAACTTCACTTTCTTCTTGTCATCGACTTCTTCATAGTCGAAATATTTGTCTAATGAATTGATCTAGTCCATTAGTACTTCCACACTAAGATTTCCATTGTATAAAGGTACTTCTACCTTTGGTCTGCTACTGGCCTTTGCTAGCATCTTCATAACTTTAGCTACCTCGCTTTCTTCCTCTATTTCGTCTTCGGTGGTCTCTTCTTCATCTACACTGGCAACTCCATCATATGTTGCCCTCCTCTGAGTAGTTTCCATTGTGACCATCCGTGTACGCAAGTGCCGAATTTCGTCTAGCAAAACTGTGTTTGCTATAGGTCTCCCTCGACCTATCCTAGCTCGATCTACTCCAGCTCCTCTTCTGGGCGGTATTCTCTGCAATGCTCAAGAACAACTCAACGGCTTCGATACCAAAAATTGATGTAGAAAAATAAATTTCCACTCTACGATTTAGTATAGCAAAATTGTTAATTTTACTAAGACCCAGATTTACTCTTCAACATGATGGAATTGATTCCTTACTCACAACTTAATGTGAAATTCCAATTTCCACTCTAATTAACACATATAACAATGAGGCTTATTGCAGCTTTTATACAAAATTCATTCCACAAACACTGACGGAATCCTTAAGGGATCATTGTTATACATACAACAATATCAAAATCGAAATCGTTGTATTACCAAGTATGGAATCCATTTTTTAAAACAAAAAAAAAGATCAATGCAACCTTTATGATTGAACCCACAGTTCATACAAACCAACACTACTATCAAAAAAATGTGACCACGGGATCCTCAAGCCCACGGTTCATACCATCAACACCGCAATCAAACAAATGTGACCATGGGATCCTCAAGCCCACGGTTCATACCATCAACACCGCTATCAAACAACGTAGCCAAGAAACATCGACCAACGCAATTGACATCCCATTTTAAATATTAACGCAGTAAAAAACGAAGTCGTTGCTATAGATGGGACGCTAGCACAAGGAAAAAATGACTGTATATATAAATTTCGATGTAAACGAAATCATTTACTCTGCATTTCTGAAAGTGTTGCCATCAAGCCATCGGCAATGCTTCTTTGCATTGCAGTCAAGGCAACTAGACTCTTGCAGTCCCTACGCAAATGCCAACGCATATGCCTAAGGCATCTTTGGCAGGGTGTTGACATTGTGTTAATGTCCTCAATTCTCAGTTTCCTTTATGCCTGCGTCCAATTGCTTGCAAATTCTCTAACTTACGTGCTACTGTTTTCAGTTCCGATTCCAATTGAACTTCGTCATTCGTTTGCAGTTCAAGCAATCTGAGGTTACTTCTGCCACTATTGTTGTTCCAGATACACACTGTCCCTGCGTTCACCCATTCATATATCTACATATATAATTTGCAGATTCTAACAAATAAAAAAAACATACAATACCAACCCAAATTATATTACTAACGCATGGACTGAATAATTCATTAATTTCCCTTTGCGTTTGCAATTTACACACTGGCAATCTTCTCTTTGATGTTTTCCTCCCTATTTCCTTATTATTTATACTTGAAATATGAAATTGTTCCTCTTAGAATAGGTTTCTTCTCGAATTTTCTCAACAAATCAATACCTCCCTATTTTAAAGTGTTTGTCCCTATGTTGGCTCTATATCCACGCAGGAAAAGAAACCAATTCCTATTTTTATTCCTAATTGATTAAAAATACAAAACAAACTAACTATTCTCATAAATAAATAACAATAATAATAAAATAAAATAAAATACTACTACTAATGTTTATTTCTTTGGATTAGCCACAACATGTGAACAAAACATCACATTGGTGGCTAAGTCTCGATGCTCCTGCATCACTTCCACTCATGCTTTTCTTTTCCTTCAATTGTGTCAATGGCATGTCAACCCATGCTTCTATGTCGCAACTCAAATTTCGTAGTGATTGGCTAGGCACTAGTCTGGTCTGTCGGCCACTTATAATTTCTCGATCCACTCCCGCCTAATCTGTTGGCCGCTTTGTGTCACACTGGCGATGTCCCTATAATCCAGATTTTCACTATGCATAGTCTCATTGTTGTTATACCATGTAAATTTCCTTGAATCTAGCACCTGGTAGTAAATATCGAACAAGCGCTTACATAATTTTTTAATTTATGCACACAATATTTCTTACAACCCCACAAAGCGAAAAACCAACAAACTTGTTCTATTAAGAACTTGGGTTCTTGTATTAGGGATAATGGCCCATTAGATGAAAGATAAGAATAGTTTGAGTAGCTTTGCTACTACTCCCTAACTACCCCTTGCTCCCTTTCCTCGAGCCCCTACCCGACCTGGCACACTGGAGTATCACCATTAGAGAAATTTTGAGGTCTAAAATGGGCCTCAAAACAAAAATGTACAACCAAAAGCAACTTTATAAGAACCAATAGGATTCAAGATGGCGATGTCAACCATGGGGGATGATTCACCATTTTTAGAGTAAAAAAGTAAAAAGATTAAAAAATTAAAAAATTATATTTTTTCAACTCATACTTTCAACTTATCTCACTACGGTTTTACTCAAATTTCGAGCAGGAGCAATCATTGGATGCATAATTTAATTCATCATCCAAGGAATACCCATGTTGCATACTTTCGATGGACCCTACTACATGAAAAATGAGATATACATGAAAAATGTGATTGCAATCACATTTCTTTTATGTATTTCTCATTTTTCATGTAGAAGAATTTGTCAAAATTATGCAACATGTGTACTCCTTAGGTGACGAATTAAATTTTGCATCCAAAGAGTGCTCACACTCGAAATTTGGGTAAAAATGTAGGGAGATAAGTTGAAAATACGAGTTGAAAATATAGTTTTCTCTTTTATCCCTCTAAAATTTGATGATGTAATTTAATCTTATTTTATTATTTCCACTATTATTTTGAAATATTCCTTAGGAGACTCATTTTAGACCTCAAAAAATCTCTAAATACTCCTCCTCAGGCTAGTGTTGTTGAATGGTGTCTCCACCTCTCCTTCATCTTCCTTTATAAATTATTAATGACTAAAAACCCTAACCCTAGATCTCAATGGTCAATATTAAATCTTGTCATCTCAAGATCAATGGTTGTGACTTAATCTCCCATTGAGACCACTCAAATCACTTAAGTGACTCAATGTTATAATAAATTCACTTTTAATCATTAAATACAAAAGTTACTTTAAAAAATCACTTAAACAAAATTTATCATCTAGAGAGACAATCTTCCACATGCTAAGACACCAAGTCATTGTGGAAGTCAAACCGAGCTACACAATCCAACAATGCTAAGGATGTACAAAATGCATCAATCTAAGAAGTGAGATGAATAAGTATCTCTGGTAGAATTTTTCTATAATAATGGCTACTAAGAGTCTTTGAAGATGAGTCCTTTTCTGGTAGTGTATGGCAAGAAATGTAATATACCAATCATTTGGAGTAATCTAGTACACCAAATTACATTTGGACCGAATATGTTGAAATAAATGAAACATAAAGTTATAAAATCAAGGGAAACCTAAAGGCAACGCAAGATCATCATAAAATTTATGTTGATAGGAACAATACTTATAAAGAGTTCAAGGTGGGAGAGCATATGTAACTCAAAATCATGCCAACGAGAAATTCCTTTAGAATGGGGGTTTGTGCCAAGCTGGCCCCAAGATACTATGGACCATTTGATATCCTACAAAGTTCAAAAGTGGGACCAATTGAATATAGGTTTGTTTTACCTCTTGCAGTGAAAGCACACAATGTTTTATATGTCATCACTTAAGAAATATATACATGGCGCTAATCGTGTAATTAATTAGACTATGATTCAGGTGGAACTAGAAGGAGAATTCCAACTAGAACCTCAATGCATCTAAATTAGAATGCGACTACTCCAAAACCAAGCCATTATGCAGGTCAAGGTGGAATGGAAGCACTTTGGAATGGATGAGACAACATGGGAGATGGAGGATGCCATGGCAAAGGCATACCTATTTTTGTTGACTATAAATATTCCTTGACATGTATGGTAAAACACTAAGGACAATGTTCTCTTGAGGAGGGGACTATAACATTCGTTTCTAAACCACCAAGTTTTGCAATTTGTAATTAAGACATACTTTTGGAAATGGTCAACATGGATAACTTGACAAAGTTTACATGATTTACTATGCATTATATTTAATATATGTCCAAATGTTGAAGAAGAGAGCAGCCAACATAGATATTGTTTCCTAAGAGGAAGTTATGAGAGGAAAATGGGAAAATTTATATCTTAATTGAATTAAATGTCTAGATTTCAAATTTGGTAGTTCAACTACTCAACTGCCAATAGTTATGGGAAGGAATAGGGGGTAGTACTAAATTTCTCCAGAGTTATGGGTTGTGTACCCATTCTAGAGAGTTTTGATTTGACCACATATTTCAAGTCGCATACCTCGTATTCTCACGTAGACGGATTATGGTGCGGTGCAAAGAGCATTGATTGCAAAGAGTGTGTGGGTGTGGTCATGAATAGAGAGACAAGGATGAATTCAAGACAGCCTGTGAGAATAGAAGTTGAACAACGTATGGGTGTTCATAGTGTGACTTTGAATTGAAGGTGATAGAATCCCTCTGAGTCATGACAACTTGTGTGTTGTTGTGATATTTAATTAAAAGAAAAAAAAGAAAAAAAAAGACAGTATTGAAGCCTTTAACCTGAGTTAGAGGGTTAGGGAATTTTTTTTTTTTTTTTTTTTAATTGAGCATAAAATCACTAAGGAAATGGAAGCACCAAGGAATTGTTGGATTGGAGAAGGGACCCTTTTGTATTGTGCAAGCCCATTGAGGCAATACTATGAGTGTTGACCAGCCCTAACTCAAGGGTTGAAAGGCAACATATTGATTTATGTGTGTAAAGGAGAGTGGCTTTCGTGTCCCCTTCCTTGATTTGAACCCCATTAATTCCTAAGCGAGAATTCCTCGTAAGGTGTCAAATTTGGCTCAGAGGTGGCTAGCTACAAGAAAATTGCAATGTAGTTGAGTCTATGGTTGGGTAGAAAGTTTCTCTCCCTTCTTCAGTTTCCAGCAAAGCTTAAGTGACTCAAATAAGTGCAACTATTTCTCTTTTAAATTAAATTACATTATTTTTCAAAGTTTCATGAAAGTTGTTATGTGTAATTCTAAGAATGCTTGTAATGATGAGTTGAAACAATATGTAATTGTGTTTGGTTACTAGTTGTTATTTATTTTAAGAATGAATATTGTAAACATAGGTAAGATGAAAACTACTAGAAGTTTCATGATCGAATTAGGTGGAGTCCTTTTCGAGTAGTTAGGGTTTGGCTCAACGATTTTTTCCGAACTTTTGTGTTTGTTGTTGTTTCCTTCTATGTGGTGAGAGTTGGGGGATGAGCGTCCCAGCTTGCCCCCCCACCCTCTTTTTGGAATGTTATGGTCTCTGGCAAGTCTAAATTATCATAACAATCTAGAACCCAATTGAGTGGGAGTGGTTCTCAAGATGACATGTCAATCATGGGTGTAGAATGGCAAGTTCGGTTAAAAGGTAAATGCATTCCGAAGGCTCCTCAGAATCCCAAATCCATTATTGCTCGTAAATGTCTGGATGAACATCGACAACAACCAAAGGACCACGCCTTCATCTAAAAATTTGTGGGCGGTTAGCCTACTTAAAAAGAGATGGAAAGGTGGATCTAGCAATAATGGAAACCATGAGGTGAGGTCGACCTGCGCCTTGGCCCTAAGGGTTTTTTCTCTGTAATTTTTGGATATTTGGAATATAAGAAGCGAATTTTTTATGGGGGTCCTTATTTTTTTTAACAATATGGGTTTGTATATGCGTCACTGGGAGGAGTGTTTTAATTCGGACAAGGAAGAGTTTTTGGCAGCTCCGATTTGGGTGAGATTCTATTCCCTTCTTGTTGATTTTGGATTCTTTAGATTTTGGAAGGTATTGAAAATATTTTGGGTTCTTTTGTTAAGGTTTTGGAAGAAACTAAAAAGGGTTGTAATATGTTTTATGCTAGATTATGTGTATATATGAATGTATCCCAACCACTGCTAGAATCGATTGAGCTTGATTAGGGCCAAATTTGGACGCAAACCTTAGATTATGAACATGTTTTGTTTCATTGTAGATATTGTCATGAACACGACCATCTATTTCGTGATTGTCTAATTAAAAACGATTTTCCATCTAATGAGGGTTTTACTAAAGTAGTGTCTCGAAGGCCCGTCAGAGACGGGAATGTACAATCCATGTGCAAAGTTGAGGGAAATAACTCTTTTGTTGTGCTTGAATAAATGGAGGAAGATTTGGGGCGAAGTGTTCCAAATGACGCTCTTATGGTTGAACAACCCCCTACTTCTACCCTGGAGAAACAACCCCAAAAGAGGAAGACCCCGAAAGGCGAAATTGGAGAAGGCACTACTACTGAGTTCTACTTTGATTTACCTAGAATTCAAGACATTTTGCAAAGTAATGAAGTTGAATTTTGAGTCCCTTTCCATTGAAGAATAATCCCTGGTGGGGCTTTTAAATGAATGGGTTGTGCAAGGCTTGGCATAATTACCGAAAGAACAAAGAAAAATTTATGTGAAGGCTTATTTCGAATGGCACACAAAAAAGCGACAGTCTTCTTTGGACAATAGTGAGATTCGAACTGTTCACGAGTTGAAAGACAAAGGGAAAGAACTCTTAGTGAAAGATTTCGCTAAAGGCCCTAAACGAAAGTGCGACAAGTTGGTACAATTTTTTTTACAAGAGAACGGATTTTCTCCCTCTCTAAAATCATAATTATGAAGATTGCACAGATTTTTACATTATCCTATGTTATGGTGCTTCAATGGTGCTCAATTCATAGTCTATTACTCATTGGCTTAATCACTTATTCTCCTAGTTTATCTCACATTGGATGGTAGCAATTTTCGGTTCTTCTGTTATGGGAGTTGTGGTTCCTGTTCTGTTTTTGCTATGGATGGTGATGGTCTTCGTTTTTGTTCTATTTATCTATAGGTGGTGGTAATATGTTCTTGTCATGGTTCAAGTTGTAAGTTCTAAGGTGGTTGGTGGAGGTAGTTTGTCAACTATGTATTGAAAAAGTGTCAGTTATTTTTATTCTATAACAAGCACAACCTATGTTGATGTTCTCCATGTAACTCTCGTTTCTCGTAATGCAATAGAATGAGCTTATTTATCAACAAAAAAAGGAATGGTGTATACAAAGGTATTCTTTGAAGTATGTTACTTGTGGTAGTTGTGAGATATGTGGCTTTCTGAAGTAGGATATATAAGTTGAATCGAGCTTTAAAGCTTTTCATCTATTTTGTTATGTGCTTGGTCATTATTAAGCCAATTGTGGGATGGAACAACGTTGTTCCTTGGAATTGGAGATTTTGTTTCCTCTAGAGATAAGCCAGTATCTCGGGCTCTTTATTTGTAAGAGTTTGGAGTTGGAGATGTGAGGTTTGTAGTCCCAAAGGAGTAAGAAGAATCTCATTCAATTGGGTGAAGTTGTGGATTTGGCCATTGGCCCTTTTTTTATCTTCTTTCGAGAAGTAGCCTAGTTGTGGACATTGTTTTGGAATGCCCTTATAGGATACTAAAGATTTTTGACCCTTCAAAAGTCTTTGGGAAAGTATCTTCCCTATTGGAGTCAGTTTCAATCCTTGAAACCAGTCTGAAAGCATAGCGGAAGTTTTGGAAATTTAGGGATTGCTTAACGGAAGTTTGGATTTTTAGGGATTGGATTTTTGGCCCCATCCTTTGGTTATATGACTTAATATGAGTTGTGACCATGGGCTAGCAAAAAGGGCTAAAGGGGCAGAAATCCAAAATCTGTCAAATATTGGAATATGTCAAGTATCGAAATTGGGCACTGGGCTCTATTAAGGGTGGAAAATCCAGATGTTTGTCAAAGCAATTAGTGGGAAATAAGTATGTTCTAGATATCTAAGCATCAGAGAAAACCTTATAAAGGTTTTTTTTCCAAATAGATAGATGTCGTATGAGGATTCGTAGATGCCATATGAGGATTTGGAATATGGCAAGTGATGGAGCCCAACATTGGAATCTATCAGGGGCAGAAGACCGGTCATCCGAGAAAACTTATACATGGATTTTTCCCAAAAAAACATGTCAGATGGCCTAGATGGCGGAACCCACAAGTGGTGAAACTCTCAACAGGAGGAACATTGATGTCAAGGTTGCAAGAGATCAAATTTATTAAGGGCCACAAACCGACATCAAAATTTATTAAGTGTTGAAGATAGACATCTAGACTCTGTCAAGGAGCGAAAGTTCGAGCACATAGGAAAATAAAAAAAGAGAGATTTATTGAAAAACCCAAATCCGGATGCCAACATAGCAAACTACGTGGAAGTCACGTTGGCACTCATACACCCTACGGGCAGTTGTGTGCTGACATGGCATGATGACATGTCACACTGATGTGGCATGAGGGACATGTTTGGTTGACTCTGACATGTTGACGTAGCATGCCAACATGGTGTATGTGGCAAATTGTGATGCAAAAGAGTTGACGTGGCAATCAACATATCACTAGCCATCTCAAGTGATGTGGAATTCAGAATCCCATAGTTTCATTTAAATGGGACTTTTGAGATTTCGTATCCAGATCTCTGGAATGTCAACCTATTGACAGTAGCAGGAATCTGGAAGAAAGGAATAGCCGCGATGGAGAAAAGAAAAGCTTGGATCGGGATAGATTCAAAAGGCTAAAAATCTGGAAAATTGCAATAATGGGGGTTTATGGAAAATCCTGGATCCAAATGTGAGCGATATGTGGACATGCCCTAGGTGGTGGTGACATGTGGACAAGGACTGCCATCCAAATGTGAGCGATATGTGGACATGCCCTAGGCGGTGGTGATAAGTGGGCAAGGACTGCCATGTGTTAGCGATGTGGCATTTACCATGAGGCATATGGACAAAAGGACAACCATGTGTATGCCATGTGGCAATGGAACAGATGTTGATGTGGCACTTGAGAGGACAAATTTCTAGATAGCATAACTTCGTGTTCAAAGCTTGGATTTGAATGAAATTTATATGGTTAGAAACATATCGATGAGTAAAAAAAGATAGTAGTCACAGAAATGAGTTTTAAAGTGTTTGAGGAGAGAGTAATTTTGATAACCCCGTTTCCATAAAGTAGCCTTAAAGGGTCTAGACACCCCTTCCCTTAAAAGACCTTGAGGAGACTGGGAGTCGTTACGACTTCCACAATAAATTATCTCAGAGAAAATGCTAATTACATTTTTTAAAAGTTGTAATACACTTTTTAAGCACATACGTACCTTCCTCAAAAGTCCCATCATAATTGAGACAATGTAGTTCTCATTCCACTCTCGTTTCTACGAAAAAAAACAGCTTCAGATATCTCAACCTTTCATGTTTCAGGTACATTGCAAACCAGCATGAAGTACTTTAGCTAGTGTATGTCAATAACCCTCAAAGGCCAAAAACTTTTTTAAATCTTCGCAACTATCATTTAAAAAAGTAAAGGTAAAGCCATACCTTTGTAGTAGTAGTTTCAATTTTGGTTTCTACTCATTAGCATCTTTGATAACTCCTTCCATGGAGAGAATCCGTCTGATTTTGACATGACAATTCCTTTCCAACATTTGAGGATGAGGATCTTGGTGACCCTGGCTATCACCAGATAGATCAAGGAGATCAAGCAGACAGTCCCATGAGTAGATCTTGGTGATAGATCAAGGAGATCAAGCAGAAAGTCCCATGAGTAGATCTTAGCTTCTACCGAGGCATAGAATATTCATGGCAATATGATAGATTTTAGCTTCCACTGGGGCATAGAATATTCATGGCAATATATCCGAGGCAAGATAATTTTTCCTGGCTTAAGATAGTATCCTCGGTTACACTATCCTACTGTGTATTCTGAGCATATCTTAGAGTAAGAAAACCAAAAGGGAAGCCTATCTAAGAGTATGAAAACCGAAAGGGAATATCTTAAGGGAAGAAAACTTTTCTTCAAATAAACTTGGCATATCTTTAAAATATGTGCATTAAGAAAGAATGTTTAAAAAAATCATACAGTTGACTATCAGTCTATGCAAAATCTGGCAAGTGGTGATTTTATGAAATTATTATGTAAAAGTTTGGCTAATGTTCTACAAAATGTTTGCTGATCGGGGCATTTGCTGGTTGCTGTTTTTTCTGTTAAATCTCGAAACTAACTCCTTGGCAAAGGCAGCCAACGAAATTTTTCCTGAACCTCAAATAAGGTTGGAGTATATCGTTGACTTTATGTCCAAGGATGAGATACGTTTTTGGGCTCTTGGGCCTTGAGTATGATAACCTCAAAATGAAATATCTGGAAATTCAAATGTCTCCATGCGCTATTGAGATGAAAACTGAGAATGAATATCTTGATGTGGCTAGAAAATATATGTGACAATAATATGTTTTCCAACAACTAGCCAGATAAATTTGGTGACACTGGTAGCTACCAAATACAGCAAGGGTATTGAATCAAGCACCTGTAAGAACGGAGTCTGGCTTCTGCAAGGATACAATGGCCACAGTAACAGGATTTCAGTAATCCAGGAGAAATAATTCTTCCCCATTATAAGAATCTCTTTAGTCTTCTTTAGTCTCCTTGTGCCAGAGTGTCTACTTCAAGCCATTATGAGAACCTAGAATCCAAACAAGGTTGACATTTGCGTTTTCGCCATTAAATAAGGAGACTCAAATGAAAATAACTTTTGAATTCATGTCTACCCCATTGCATGTGCTGCTCAGCCCAAAATATGTGGCCAACACCTTATTGCAAAAGAAATGCTCCTTTCCCTCTCCACATCAACAAGTGTCAAGCAAATGCAAGGTAGATTTCCTAAATCCTTCATTTGTGCATACAAACTCTCCAAATGAATATTCTAAGAATGTAAGCATAATCCGTTTCCAACAACAAATTCATGATCATCATTCTTCACCTCAATCCAGCTGCATCCTGGCCCTTTTTTCAAGCCCCTGTCTGTCATCATAAGCCTCACGCCAGCTGCTGCATCCCACATGCCAGCATCGGCATAGATATTTGACAGCAATATGTAATTCCCAGCATTTTCAGGCTCCAACTTAAACAGATGATATGCTGCATATTCTCCTAGATCTATGTTGCAATGAATTCTGCAGGCGCCAAGCATGGCCCCCCAAACATCAGTTTGAGGTTCCACTGGCATATTTTTGATAAAATTGAATGCTTCATCTAAATGCCCAGCACGCCCTAGAAGGTCAACCATGCAAGCATAGTGTTCCATAGAAGGTGTGATCTGATAGTGCGAAATCATAAGATGAAAGAATCGCCGGCCTTTATCCACCAGCCCTGCATGGCTGCACGCAGACAGGACAGCAATGAAGGTAACATGGTTTGGCGTCACGCCTGACTTCTGCATTTTGTTGAAGACTAAGAAAGCATCCTCACTGTACCCATGCATGCCATAGCCTGCAATCATTGCTGTCCATGACGCTACATCCTTTTGGGACATTTTGTCAAATACTTTGCGTGAAAACTCTATATTCCCACACTTACCATACATGTCAATTAAAGAGCTACCCACAGGAATATCTGATTCATATCCATTTCTCACTATAAAACTATGGACCTCTTTTCCTTGTTGCACAGCTGCTAAATGGGCACATGCCGATAAAACACCAACAATGGTGACTGCATTGGGTTTCAAATCCTCCACTTGCATTTGAGAAAAGAGCTTCAACGTTTCACTGGCTTGCCCACCTTGCGTATGACCTGAAAGCATTGCATTCCATGAAACTACATTTTTCTTTAACATTTTATCAAACACCCGACGGGAATCTCCTGCACTGCCACATTTTGCATACATGTCTATGAGTGCGCTGCCCACAAAAACATTTGAGTCAAGTCCACTTTTGATACTGTAATCATGAACTTGCTTGCCCAACTGCAAAGATGTAGAGTTTGCACATGCAGGGAGAACAGTGGCAAGAGTTACCGAATTGGGTTTCATACTGGTCACATGTAATCGAAAAAGTAGTTCCAAGGCATCATCAAATCTTCCGTTCTGAACACTACCTCCAATTATAGAATTCCAGGAGGCTGCATCTCTTTGAGACATTTTGTCAAACACTTTGCGTGCATCCTCAATACCAGAACATTTTCCATACATTGCTACAAGGGCATTTCCTACAAAAATATCAAATTCAAATCCACATTCAATTACACAGGCATGAATGATTTTTCCCAGATCTAAAAACTCCATGGCAGCACATGCCTTGAGCACAAAGGGGAAGGTGTAATTACTGGGCTGAACAGCCAACTTCTGCATTAGATGATACAGCATAAGGCCTTCTTCATGGCACCCATGTGTAACATATCCTGTGATCATTGCATTCCATAAGAAGATATGGGGTTTGTGGATACTGTCAAAAAGAAGGCGGGCATCCGTAAAACACCCGCACATGGCATACATGCTCACAAGTTTAGTACTTAACATAATGTTTAACTCGTTTCCAGCCATAAGAAGCCGGGCATGGAGTTGCTTACCTTCTTGCAGGGATTTGGCGTTGGCACAGATATATAAAAGATAAGCATAAGTATTAGAGTCAAGTGGAAATTTTAAAAAGCCCAAAGCCTCCTTTAATCGGCCTTCCCTACACAGTAGTTGAAAATCCGTATCGCTGCCACGATAAACCTTTATGGACTGGGATTCTCTACCGGTTATAATTGTTTTACTTTCATGGATGAACAATACAGGTTTGTTTGGGTGATGAGATAATCTTAATGGTGTGCGTGCTTTGTTCAGTCTGCAAGCCGTAAGCATCCTGCGTCGTTAGAGTGCACTAAAGAAGAATGAACCATTTTTTTTTAAATCGGTGGGAAAGCTTCTCAACTAGAGGAGTTGGCAATTGGGTTGGGTTTCTATTTGCAAGGCACAAGGTTTGCAATAATCTCTAAGTAAATCATATGCATTTTATACCGAAATTATATAAGTTACATAATATAAGTTATGTATGTAAGAGATTTGAATATGGAGAGTAGGAAGTGGTGGGCAGCTCATTTGTTTCACTAGCTTAGAGTATGTCGATATCAATCATATGCATTTTATACCTAATTTATATCAATTATATGTATTTTATATTTAATTTATATAAGTTATATAGATTTGAAATATAGAGATTATGAAGTGGTGAGTAGTCTATTTGATTTACTCGTTTCACATATATGTGTGGATATCAATCATATGCATTTTATACATAATTTATATAAGTTACGTATGTAAGAGATTTGAATATGGAGATTAGGAAGTGGTGTGTAGGAGATTTGAATATGAAGATTAGGAAGTGGTGGGTAGTCGATTTGTTTCACTCATTTCACGTATAGGTGTGAATATCAATCATATGCATTTTATACATAATTTATGTAAGTTATGTATCTAAGAGATTTGAAGATGGAGATTAGGAATTGGTGGGTAGCTCATTTGTTTCATACAAGCTTTATGTTACTCCATGTGTGGATATAATGCAATGTAAATATCCGCACAAAGTAAAGAGCACTCACAAGATATGTGGGATAATGGAATATGATTGGTTTCAATATGAAGATTAGGAAGCAGTGGGCAGCCCATTTGCTTCACTCGCTTCAAGTTACTCCATGTGTGGATATCAATGCAACGTAAAGAGCGCTCGCAAGATATATGGGATAATGGAATATTCTTGATGTGTTTAGAGTTGTTTAGTGTTTCCATATGTTTGAGTTTGGGGGAGGCCTACTGTAGGGGAAGTGTATCTCAGAAGTGGAAGAGTGGTGAGAGTTTGCAAGTTCGAGTTTAGTGTTCTCATCTAGGTTTGGTCTGCGACTCCTACACAAACTTGTAATTCCAACTAATACCTATTGGATTTCAAACAAATTTTACCTTAAAATATGCTAAAAAAAAACTTAAAAGAATACGACTATGCCATTCACTTTTTTATAAGTTCATTAAAGATTTCAATGAATTAACTTTTTAGAAATATGAAATTTTAATTTTTTTTTAATAAAAATTGATGCAGGAGCATCTGCTTTAAGTCAAAAGTCCAAGTAGAAATCAGACTTTAGGGTCTTGACATTTGTCCAGGGAGGGACTATTGTAAAGAGACATTGTAAAACTCATGTAAAAAGTATTTTATTTCTTAGTGAGCATTGATAGGGAATATGCTTATTTGTTAGGTGTCAATGAGTGTTGAGTTAATGTAACAAATCCCCTTAAGAAATGGGATGACTCGAGAGAGGATAGTTTATTGTTGATAGTCATTAGTAGATGAGTCATAGATAGGGATAAGTTTGGTTTTCTAAGAATATAATTTGTTGCATTTATTTAGGAACAGATTGTTGATTAGTAGGGGCAGTAGTTAGTGATCGAAGGTCGGTTATAAGGGAATAAAATCGAATTGTAAACGAGGAGGTGTGGTAGAAGTCAGAACTAAGAGAGAGGGAGTTCAGAGAGGATGGCCAGAAAAAAGATGTATCAAGCCATAAGCCAAAAAAAGGCAGAGCGGGTTTTCTAACTTGTTTTTCTTTTGTATTCTATGTGTATAATGTGATTGAGCAATGTTAGTGTAAGAGACTGGGTAGAATCATGTCATGTGATTCCAATTTTGGGGTTCAATAGTTGGACAGAATCATACTCTCTGAGATTTGAGTTATTAGTTGGAGATTGGGTAGAACCAAAGAGGTTCCAATCTTTGGCAGAAGTCTATGGTGACTTAGATAATGTCCTATGAAACAGAGTATTTATACATTTCATTTTTGTTGTGTGTGAATGTGTCTAAGACATGGAGAAATTGTGTTTGCGTGACTGTGGCAAGTAGAAGTATGACTGCCATAAGCAAGTATGCTTGAGTATATTCATCGACCCATATTGTGATTGCGCAGAAAATGGTAGTCTTTAGAATAGACGAGATGAAGGGTTTGAACTGGTGAGAATGTAAGAGGACTGGTCCAAAATTGGGGCAAAAGTTCGAATAATTCTTATTGAATTAATGTATTGTGATTGTGTCAATCCAAATCTGGGCGATGTGCAAGATTCTCATATCACAGATGCGTTGTGACCATTGAAGGTTGAAGATTGCGCAGAGAAGGCAAGACCAGGGTTGCAGAGATATAGTGGGTTTACTACACATAGGCAGTGAAGGAAATCCTAAACAAAAAAATCAGATGGTAGTTGTGCATTGGTATATTGATCCAACGGTGATGAACAATCAAGAGAATGACTGTATGAAAGACTGAAATCGTAGAAGATGATGAGGATGGTCAAACACATTCCTTTGGTGTATGTGATGAGTATGTATAAGAACGCTCTTGGTCACAACTCTGTGGTTTGGTGGGAAACAAGCATTGTTGTGTGAAGTGAAGTGGCTCTTAAGCCTTAGCCTGTGGATTTATGAATAGTGTGGTTTAAGCATTTTTGGAAGGGCGCTTGATTGTTGTGTTATCCTAGGGGTAGACAGACCTTAGGGAGGGGTCTGTCATAAAAAATAGTTACACTTTTAAATATTTTATCGTTTTTACATTTAATAAGTATAGTGATGGAATTGGGTAAATAATTTTCATATCTTTTTAGAAGAAAAAATCATAATTTTAGAATCTAGTTTAATTAATAAACATATTCTTTAAGTGTTTATTATAAAATATAAAATAGATATGATCACTAACATGAATAAAATTACATAATTAATGTACATATTATTTTTTATAATGTAAGAAATAATCCTAAATCTTTCTCTTTTTCTCCTTATTTTTCACATTATGTCATCCTTATGATGAATGATTCATATTGTTTATATGTAAATTAGAAAAATAAAGATCAAAAGTGAAGAGGGGACCAATTCTGTATTGGAAGCAAAGGTGTCAATTTCATGAAAGTGCTTCATTCCACCTAGAGAGACAAAGGTGCAACTTCAATATTTGATGAGTAAGCCCTAGTATCATTGGCTTATGCTTTATCTTTCAAGATATTACAAGATTTCCCATTTAGCACTTCTAGATAAGTAGGATTAGCCTTCTCAAAATCTTTTGTCTACTTATTTTCATCATTATTTTCCTCTTTTCCAATCAAAGGAAATGTCCAACTCTTTGATTTAGAATTAACTCCTTTGCATGAAGAATGAGCTTGTGCACAAGCAAAAGAATCAGGTAATTTTTTCGTAAGATGATAGATACAACACCATGATCTCATATTCGCACAATCTAAGGCCTATTCCATCTAAAATTTTCCCATCTGAGAATCATTTTATTCAGAAGACTTTACTGAGATCTATTTCAACAAAAATTCAAGCATATGTGCATAGTCTAGCGCCTTTAGTGATCAAAATCTATTTTATGTAACTACCCTAAGTATTCCCAATATCCTCCATATTCGAGATATTGCAAAAAATGTAAGGAAAAATTAATATTAAAAGTGAAGAGGGGACCAATTCTATATTGGAAGCAAAGGTGTCAATTGCATGAAAGTGCTTCAACATTCCACCTAGAGAGACAAAAGTACAACTTCCATATTTGATGAGTAAACCCTAGTATCATTGGCTTTTGCTTTATCTTTCAAGATATGACAAGATTTCCCATGCAGCGCTTCTAGACAAGTAGGATTAGCCTTCTCATGATCTTGTGTCTATTGATGTTCATCATCATTTTTCTCTTTTCCAATCAAAGGAAATGTCCAACTACTTGATTTAGAATTAACTCTTTTGGATGAAGAATGAGCTTGTGCACAAGCATAAGAATCATGTAAATGTTTCGAAAGATGAAAGATACAACACCATGATATCATATTCGCACAATCCAAGGCCTAAGTCCATATAAAATTTTCCCATCTAAGAATCATTTTTTCTAGAAGACTTTACTGAGATCCATTTCAACAAAAATTCAAGCATATATGCATAGTCCAACTTTAGTGCTCAAAATCTATTTTTATGTAGCTACCCAAAGTATCCTCAATATCCTCCATATTTGAGATATTGCCAAAAATGTAAGGACAAATTGGGAAGAGAAACCCAAAATAACATCTAAGTAATACATATAATTCTTGGATCAAATTCTGGAAACCAAGTAGTTATAAATAGTCGTGTGCTTCCCCGAAATCAAGGGTCCTCCTCTAAAACATTCTCATAGTCAACATGAAAAAAAAATTGAACTATAAAAACATCCCTAGAACATAGATATATCTCACAATTCTTTGTCCAATCAATTGAATCCTGAAATACAATATGATGACAAAGCCCTATAATTATGAATTTTATAGATATTGATTAATTCATAGTTGTTGAGAAATCTAAAGGGCAATAGTTAGGATGATTTCTCTTTTTCTGATAACTATTGTGATGCCTTTTTACTTGTTCTTATTAGCTTCTTCACTTATTATGTTTGTATATCATTAAACAAATATCAAAACAAGAAGAACGATAGTACACAAGAACATAAAATGTAGCACTACAAGGAAAAGACCTTCTAGTAGAGGTTATAACAAAATATTTTAGTGTTATAAAATTGGCAAAAATTGTCAAAAAAATATACGCTAAAACATATGTTTGTGGGAATGGATGTTTTAGTGGAGCTTATAACGAAACTTCATCACAGCTGAAAAAAATTGGGCAGTCGAAGGTTTTTTTTTTTTTTTTCCTCCAATGTGCTTTATGGAACAAGAAACACCGGTGTGCTACTTATAGAAATGCATTGACCTTCATATATAATTAAAATCATCGAGGAATTTAATTGAAAGAGCACCATAACCTGAAATGTATACCACCTTGGTGCTTACAACAACAACAAAAATCCCATGCATTCAACTCCAAGAGCACCAGACCTTGAGACGTATACCGCGTCAGTGCTTATATAAAAAAATCCTCAGTCGTTCTTTGATGAAGGAATGACTCCAGTGCATGAAAAAAATAATTGCAACTTCGGCGCTTTCTCTTAAAAATGCAGCACCGACACATCTTGTTTACATAAACGCACCGGTGCATTTGTTATATAGAGGGTCCAACTTTTTTTAATTTTAATAGTGCACTGGGAATGGAAATAATATTTTGTAGAACTGGGGGTGTTAGTTATATGAAAGCAATGGTGTGTTAAGAGTTATAATGCACCAGGGCATTAATTAAAAACAATATCAGTGCTTGTAGTCTTGAAAGCCTCGATGCTAGCTTTTTCCGAAAAGGAACCAGTTATGCTAAAAGATGACATCATGGTGCCTTTAGTTAAAGTAAAGCATCAATGTGTTTTTATGTTATGGATGCACCGTTTTTTTGTATGATATTTTCTCTTTTATGGAGACATCGACCTGTGATCACTAGTACAAAATGGCTAATTAGTTATTAAAAAAAATAACTAAGTTTTGCATATAAACGACCATCTTTCAGTCAATGACCAGTAGCTAATTTACAGTATCTTATAACGCGACCAACTTTAAGTCGTTTTTAGCTTAGTTATTAATTGGTTGTCTCAATTTTATTGTCTACAAGTATATTTAGCCGTTAATTTGGTCATTACTTTAGTCATTGATTTAGTCATTAATTGTCACAATTAATGACCAAATATACAATAAAATATATTACTATATGATCACCTGATAAAACCAATTAATGACCAAAAAACATGACTAAAATGTTGGTCATGTTATAAGATATTGTAAATTAGCTATTAATAGTCATATATATGCAAATTTTAATCATCGTTTGAAACCAATTAATGACCAAAGAAATATGACTAAATTTTGGTCGTGTTATAAGATACTGTAAATTAGCTACTAATAGTCGTATATATGCAAAATTTAGTCATAATTTGTAGTCACAAATTAATAATTTGTAGTAGTCATTTATCTTTCTTTTGTAGTTTCATATTCTTTACATAAACGACTAATCTAGTCATTTATATTCATTTCATTTACTTTCATTAATAATCATTATAAATGACTAATTTAGTCATATATTCATTTTATTTATGTTCATCAGTAATCAATATAAACTACCAATTTAGTAGTTTTAGATTGATTTTATGTGTTCATTATTAATCAACATAAATTAATTAATATGATTTTGTGATTAAATTAAAAAGATTTCATACAATATGCATGTTCGTTTAATATGAAAACACAAAATTATATATGTTAATCACAATACTAAATAATGATCAAGTGCAACTATAAACAATTTCAACCACATAAATTATATTATATGAAATTTCAAGTATTACAATACGAATTTCCAACTTAATATTGGTTGGACTACAATTTACACATGAAATATTGTTTCATCACTTCAAAACATTATCATTATGTTTCCAATGCATTGTAAGTGAATTCACCAACTCTGAAGACTTGGTCATCGGTCTCTATATGTGTCTCATGTGAGATATTGTCAGAGTTTCAATCCCATTTTAGGGATTCTTGTAGTTTTGGGCTATCCGGCTATAAGAGAACCAGGAACGGGGAGTCGTATGAGGTGGGAATCTCATGTATGGTTTTAAAGCGGAGATCATTTCAATGGAATGAACAACCGTAACGGATGTCAAGGGTATCATTCTACATATTCTCTTCTCTCTCTCTCTCTCTTTCTGCATTTTTCGCTCCAGTGTTATTGTTCTCCTCTCTCTTCAATTCCTTCTTTTGACCATAAAAATTTGAGTGCCTCTTCTGAAATGAAAAAAGATATAATGCAAATTATAAGACATGAAATACGATTAACAATAGAATATAAAATAAAGTAGACTATAAAATATTTACATGGCATATACCTCAACATCAACTATGTCAATTCCATTTTTCCCCAGAAAATCAAGAAACTCGAACAAGTTTTCTTCAGTTGGGAAATGGTGGCCACTATGTGGCTAGATGGCATGTATAAACAAAACAAATAAAACATCACCATAGAAAAATAACACCTTGGGAACTTTATAACAATCATGTCATCTAAGTTACAATCTAAAAAGATCAAGTTGTAGATATCTTGTGAAAACAAATAGAATGAAAAAGACAACATATAATAAATAATGTATGACAACTAGCTGGAAAATTACACCATATAAGGAGAAAATTCTCCTATGGTTACCCATACATGTGGGTGGGTAAAATTCCCCAATATGCCATGATCCTTACGGTCAAGAGGAAGTAAAACTCCTACTAACGTAATGATTGATTGGTTGCATGTTGGCCTTGCCTCTCCTTTGTGAGTCAAAAAAATAAAAATAAGTCCATTATTAACTAGTTGTACTCCATATTATCATTTTCACATGTTATCTTCACATGCCTACCAAAATTTTCATATATGTCAAACAAATGGCATTTTGGAATTGTTTCTAAAACTATGTCATTTATACCCCCTTCCAATGTGTCTAACTAAATGTACCCACTTGATTTTCTTCTTTCATATTCATTTACATCCTAAAAAGTATTTGTTTAAAAAACAAAGACAAACCCAATATCTCCATATCCTAATTCTCATCCATATTTTCCATAAACCATAAGAATTAATATTCTCTTATGATCAACATTGTACAACAATGAAGCTACACAAAGCTAACTATTCATATAAAACAAAAATGAAGCTATTGGTGTAAAACAAATAATGAAGTTACACAATGAAGCTTAATTTCTATTGGTATAATGAAGCTTAATTTATATTGGTAACTACACAAAATAGAAATGAAGTTATTGGTATAAAAAAAACAACAATGAAGCTACACAAAACACTCAGTCAATCGGTATAAATTTCGAACATAATGAGAAAAGGAGCAGTGCATCATTCTCTGCCATGTGTTCTACCAAATAAAATGTTAAAAATACTAGAGGAAAACTCTCTTCTTTACAATGCATTTTAAGAAGTATAAATCGATATTCAGTTCCTTATATTCTATTTTAAGATATCCATTTTCATTTCAATGTTGAAGTACCTCCACATAAAGAGATATAACATTTCAAGTTTCCATATATATCATAGAAATTCCGGGTGATACTTTCATAAACAAGAAAATGAATTAGACCTAGACAAATCACATACTTGTGACAAGAAAAGGTATGCAAAGCATTGGTTATCTTGCATAGATAAAAAAATTTCATTATTATGTCTGTGGATCCTATAGCTAATGGCCACTCATTGAAAGAATTAAGCACAAGACAATTAAACTAGATAAATAGAAATCTAACAACAACAAAAAAGTAGGGCATGTTACATCTATCTAACAAGAGATTTGATTAACCCCAACTTTGTAAATAATGGCAGTTTAATCCTTGGTCTACCTTATATATATCACATAGAGTGGAGAAGGTTTAATCAAAGGCACTCCCCTCCCTAAACAATTAGGAACTAGACAGCCAATTAATGGGTATTTTGTAGATGATTCCTCACATTCTGGAGGAACATGAATGAGTGGAAAATATGATGGACTACCTTCAAACCTACCCAACTCCAGGATCATGAATTCAATGTGTCAAAACAAAACCAATTGTTCCAGACAATGTCTATGAGACCACATTGGTTTGTTAGCTGATCAACTACGATCCTGAATTCAACAGGGTCAAAGATGTAAATTCATTGGTATCCCCTTCAAGTCGCATGCTTGACACAAGAATATTTTGGACATGGTCATTCAGGGAGTGGAAAATTGATTCAAAAATTGTTGACCAAGGTAATGGATAACACTACTAGATTTCAAATATGAACTAAGGTTCTAGCTGCCACCCCATCTACAATATTCATCTTGTTGGGGTTCATCGTCTAATGCATAACAACATCATGAGAAATATCTCCAAAAATATTTTGGCTAATAAAGGATGGGGCAAACGCTTCTATCACATCAACGGAAACACCTATTGCATCCAAGGAGACATGAGGTATAGGAATCATCAAAGCCTATACTTAGGTCTCAAGCCTTATATTTTTTTATCTCATGTGGAGTCCTTGAAGTTCAGAAATTGGTTTTTATAACAAACATATCCAATATTTTTCGCACAAGTAATTCACCTTGTTGACCATTATCTCAGAACATTCATTTATAAAGGGGTTTTACAATTTTAAAAGATAGAGTCAATAAATTGCAGTTATATGGGGGCATTTATATGTATTGGGGGTTCTAAAAAAGGTATTTAGTAAAAATAGGTATACCTAGTAAAAATAGGGTTTTTTTATTGGAAAGATGTATTGGGAATGGGGTTTAAAACACTGTTACCAATGAAATAGGTAACCTAAACTCAAAACGGGAACTCTAGCCCAAAAAGACGCAAAAAACATGAAAAAACACCCCCAAAACAAAAAAAAGTGTATTCCAGAACGCACTTGTTTTTTTTGAAGGTCAAATTTCAACATTTTATTAAAAAAAAATTAAAAACAAAAAAAAAAAGAAAAAAAATTGAATTAAAATTTAAAAAAAAAAATCAAATTAAAAAAAAAAAATATATATATATATATATATATATATATATATATATATTAAAAATTAAAAGAATAAAAGATAAAAAATAAAAAAAAAAGAATTTTTTGATCGTGGTGGCGCCACCAATCGGCCTCCCGCCCAGGTGACGGCGGAGGCCGATTCCGAGAATCACCCTCCCGCGGTGGGAGGCCGATTTCGGGAATCGCCCTCCTGCGGCGGGAGGCCGATTCCGGGAATCACCCTGAGGCCGATTCTGGGAATTGCCCTCCCACGGCGAGAGGTCGATTTCGGGAATCACCCTCACACGATGCGGGAGGGAGATTCCCGGAATCGGCCTCTCGCACAGGTGGCTGCGGAGGCCGGCCGCTGGGCGGGCGGGGGGCTACATGCAGCCTCCCTGCCCACCCAGCGGCTGGCCTCCACCGCCACCTGGGCGGGAGGCCGACTGGTGGCGCCACCACGATCAAAAAATTCTTTCTTTTTTTTAGTTTTTAATATATATATTTATAAATTCAAAAAATTCAAAAATATTTTTTTTTTAATTCAAATTTTTTATTTTAAATTTAATTTGTTTTTTTTTGTTTTTGTTTTGTTTTTGTTTTTTTTAATTTTGTTTTTAAATTTAATATTTTAGATTAATTATTTTTTAAAATTTAAAATTTATTCATTAAATTTATTAAATTTTAATTTAATTTAATTTAAGTTTTTTAATTTTTTTAGTTTATTTGGTTTTTCATTTTTAAAATTTATAAATTGTTTCATTTAAAAAAAACAGTAAATTTATGGATATTTGTTTTTTAGTTATTTGCACGTGGTTTTTTTCATTTTTTTTTGTTTTTTAATGATAGTTTTTTTTTTAATTATAATTCTTTTATTTTAACTTTCTTTTTCAATTTTAAATTTTGTTTTTTTTTTTTTTTTAATTTGTTTTTTTTGTTAATTTTAAAATTTGTATTTTTGTTTTCTTCTTCTTATTATTTTTTTAATTTAAATTTTAAAATTTATTTTTTTCTTTTTTATATTTTATTTTTTTTATCTAAATTTTAATTTTGTAATTTAAATTATTTTTAAATTTTCTATTTTAAATTTTTTTTTTTTTAATTATATGGATTTTTTTAATAACTTAGAAAAAAATGTTTTTGATGTTTTTTTTCTTTAAATTGTGTGTTTTTTTTTTCAAATTTTGTCGTTTCTTTTGATAAAATTTTCAATTTTTTTTGTTTTTTTTGTTTTTTGTTTTATTTATTTATTTTTGTTTAAATTTTTTATTTTTACGAGTTAATTTTGTTTTTTTTTTTTTACATTTTTATTGGTTTTATATATATATATCTAAGTTTTGTGTTTTATTACCAACATGAAAATCACCACTCTAAAAAAAAAAGGTTGATGCTGCATCAATACGTTTCAAAATTAGCATGAAAATCACCGCTCTAAAAAAAAAAAAAGTTGATGCTACATCAATACGTTTCAAAATTAGCATGAAAATCACTAACATTTTAAAACAAATATTCATACTTCATAAATAAAAATATTAGAGTGTCAAAAATGTGCTCAAAAAAAAAAAAGGTGATTCTGCATCACCACTTTTCAAAATCGGGTGTTTTTTATGCTACCAAAAAAAGTAGGTAACAGTGCAGTTACGGCTTCCATCGCAGTATGTTTTTATAGAATACTTTTGGAAGAACACTGATATGCCAATAATATATTCCTGAGGGAGGGCTGAGATTTCAAAAGTGACTGTTCTTAGATTTGGTACCATATATCAGTGTTTTTAGGAGGATAGATTGGAGATCAATCATCATATTCTGAAGCTTATATAATATGTATGTTTCCTCAAAAAAATTGTGGTCAAATTCTCCGTAGTGAGCAGTGTCATTAAAGGGTTCAAAATTTTTGAAGGAGGCTAACATTTTGTACCTTCTTTTTGAGTTTATACCAGTAGGCCGAGATTGGTCATATATTGTCACCAAGTGAAGCTCTAGTTTCATTGATCTTCCTATATTGTAATAGCTCCTTGAATTAAGCAATAAAATTAATGGTTGCATCTTATTTCGTCTTGTTGTAGTATCTCCCTTACTGTGCACACCAAGTGTTTGACGAAATTATTGCACTCTAACTGTTTGTAAAAATTTGTCAAAGAAAGTTTGTTTATGAAGGAAAAATTTGCATAATTTAGATTTGGTACATCACAGTCACTATAAGAGCATGCTCCTGGCTAGCTGTGGGACTATAAAATATTGAAAAGAAGAATTTTGGAACCAGAATAAGAAGGTCTAAGGTAACTAGGAAAAACAAATGTTTCCAAATCATAGATTTGAAGACCATAGCCAAGCATTCATAAAGGTAACAGAACATTTGGAAGTCTTGGTATCATCAAGGGCTGCCAAGAAGGGAAGAATTAATGACAAACCTGAAGTTGATACAAGCAGGACTGAAGACTTAGTACATTTAATTGAGAATACAGATAAGGACGAAGATATGGAAGCAATTGATTATGTAGAGGATCAAAATGAAATTGAAACTTTGAAAAATGCATTTAGAGGGAGCCAAAAGGTAAATAAATATACGGGAAAGATGTTAAATCCTACAAAAGAGACAACACCTGCATTTGAAGGTGAAGTCCAAGATCGAGATATCAAGGAAAAATTTGAAGGAATTTTGCATCTTGAAGAAAAGTATAGGATAGACAGTTGCAAAAATGGCCCAACACTTTCAACAATGAATGAATTAGTGTCATTGTTTGTTGACCAAAATCCTTCTACTCAGTTGCAAATTTTCCAAGTCCTGCAAATTAAGTGGCTCATGTTTTCTCAACCAATTCAAGAATTAAAATGATATGGTAGTATACGTTATCAAAATAATGGAATAAACTCTAAAACCAACATATTGGAACCCATTTCTAAGAAATATAAAAGGCTTGACAGTCTAACAAGTTTCACTAGTTTATTGCAAATGAGCAATGTGCACAAAGCTATTGGACTCATTTGGAAATAAAAATCATGGCCTTGGAAAATGGAGGGCTGACAGTAATGTGTTAGAAGTGGGAAAGAAACGATTGTAGGTAATGGATTGTAAATCCCACCCTACCCTTACTGGGTTGCAGCAGTTTCACTTGTTTCATACTCAAGAGGTACCAAAATCACCTCAACAACCACCAGCTGAGGTGGTTGAGGATTTGAGCTTGGTGGTGAAGAATTGGCCTTTTGGCATGTAAACGATATTTCTGCCCAAATCCAGAATATAAAATCAACAAAAAACTCATTTTCAATGAAATATACTTTCAAAACGACAAATAAGATAAAGTTGGGGTTTGGAAAATATGTTTACCTGCAAATGGATTTTGACCTCGTCATTGGTAAGCCCATACACCTTCATCAACTCTCTAATTTTCTTTGGTGTGGCAACTAAATGGCACACCAAATTATAACAAAATCATTATTTATGTGGGAAGAAAACAAAATTATTATTAATATGGAAACAAATGTTTTGGACAACATGTATCATCTAGTCAAATTAGGCATAGATAGGAGTATATGAACGTCTCTTAGTAATAGACTCCAACTATCTAAATCATAATCCCAAATATATATAAAACATGGTATAACTAAATATATTAAAAAAAATCCCACTATAAGAAAAGGTTAAACAAGATGAGAAATTGGTTAAACAAAAATTTGGGATAATTACACTATAAAAAGGTTAAACAAAATGAGAAATTGGTTCCAAAATCTAGGGATAAATAGATAATAAAAGTATGGCTTACATGAGTATAATATATGCCCAACATGCTCCTCTAAAAATTCCATGAAATTCCTAGCTACATGAATATCTTTGAGAGTGTACTCTTTTTTTTGTTCTCAACATGTAGTTAAGACCATCCCTTTCTAGATTGGATGGTGTCAAGGATAGGGAGCAACCATGCCTTAATAAAAATGGCTCTCCTAGTATTTCCTGCATTTAGAGAAAATAGAATGAATTCTTATGATGTAGCATCCCTATTAAATCCCATAATACTACTGAATTTAAGAGTCTAGTCTGATTTGTGTCCTAGAAATGTGGTTAAGGCATCCCTTGCTATAATGGTTAGTATCAAGGATAGCAAACAACAATTCCTTAATATGAAGGGATCTCCTGGTATTTCATGCATTTACAGAGAATAGAATGAATGCTTATGGTTCAACATCCCTATTATATCCCATATTACTCACAAAGTTCCTACCTAGAATGCTTTAATAATTATTCATATATTTTGACAGCCATGGATTCATTTTTACTAGAGTGGATTGAATGTAAGGATTTAATAACTATTGTCTACAATATTTCCTTGCATGTTTCCTGGTGAATAAAGTTGGTTTTTTTTCTTTATCTTGGTATGGTGTTCCATGGGATGGATGTTCTTGTGCCAAGTTAGCTTATTTGGTATTCGTTTCATTATCCCTTGTTGAGTTAAACCCTTCCCCAAAGCATTTGAGGAATATATGTTTTTCTTACTTATAGTCATATGGAAAATTAAAAACCTAAATTGCAAGAAGTTGGGTAAGTTAGTTCATTTGGCCTAGTTTGTTTGGATTTAGAATTTATCCTAAATAAGGCCTATATTGGTTTGCATATTAGACTCGTTTTCCCTAGATTAATAAGGTGTTAGTCTTTATCATTTTTGGCATTTTATTTTAAACCCCATTTTTTTGTGGTAAACAAAGTTTAATTTTCAGCAAAATCTTATGTTATTGACTTGTTGACGTATGGCTTAGGGGAAGGGTTTGTTTAGAATTTTGAATAGAGAAACTAATTTAAAGTTTATAATGCATTTTTCATCATTTTATAGCTAAATATGTTGTTGTAAAGTTTAGTTTTGATGCAATTCATTGCCTTAAAACCCTAGTTTATAATAACCTTGAGTTTCTCTTAATTTGGTGTATTTAGGTAACATATTTGAAATTCCTTAGGCTAGAAATTAGCCTTTAATTTGACCCATAGGCCCCTTGAACCCAAGTTTTGATTTCAATCCTTCATCCACTGAAAGCCCTAGTTTTCCATACCCTAATACAATGGCTATTTTTATTGTAAGATACTCAAGGGGCACTTAGCTAAGATCCTTGGGTTATTTTACCCCTAAGCCGTTGACTAAAGATAGGGGAGTAGTTTCTACGGTGATAGTGATAAGTTGGTAGCATTCCAATATGTTTCACATTGTTTAGGTCACATAGTGAAGCCTTGCACTAGGTGTTATATTTCACTTTAACAAGCCCCTGATAGTTTCATTAGGGGAATTTTGAGGTGTAAAATGAACCTCCTAAGGAAATTATAAAATAATAGTGGAAATAATAAAGTAAGAATAGATTACATCATCAAATTTTAGAGAGAAAAAGGAAAAAACTACTTTTTCAACTTGTATTTTAAAGTTATCTCCCTATGCGTTTACTCAAATTTTGAGTGGGAACACTTGTTGAATGCATAATTTGATTCCTCATCCAAGGAGTACCCATGTTTCATACTTTCGATGGACCATTCTACACAAAAAATAAGAAATACATGAAAAATGTTATTGCAATCACACTTTTTCATGTATTTCTCATTTTCTATGTAGCAGGGTCCATTAAAAGTATGAAACATGGGTACTCCTTGGATGATGAATTAAATTTTTCATCCAATGAGTACTCCCACTCGGAGTTTGAGTAATACCTCACAAAGATATGTTGAAAATACAAGTTGAAAAAAGTAGTTTTATTATTTTATTATTTATTAATCTTTTTACCTTTTTACCCCAAAAATGGCGAATCATCCCCTACGGTCGACATCATCATCTTGAATCCTATTGGTTCTTATAAATTTTATTTTGGTTGTACACTTTTCTTACGAGGCCCATTTTAGACCTCAAAATTTCTCTAAGGGTTATTAAATTCATGAATGCAATTATAATAGTTTATGTTATAAAGGAATGATTATTAAATAATTTATGATTATAAAAGAATTCCACTATTTGTAATGCTCTAGGTCTTATATCACAATTTTAATATTACACACATGTCACTAATACAATTTATGTCAATTGGATCTAGTTCTAGTGGTGTAGAGAAGTTATTATCCTCCCCAACTGGGTTCAAAATCCACTTGTGACATGTTCACTCTTTGTGAGCTAATTTTTTGATTGGGGCTTGCAAGGTACCAACAATATAATTATTCCCCAGAGGTTGGACGATGGTAGCATACCAACATGGAAAAAGGGTCATCATTATAGTTTATAAACGTTGATTCTTGTTACCACATGCAAGTCGTTTCCCAAATTTATTACAATAGGAAACCAAGTCAATATCAATATGACACCCATGAATTTCTCTAATGAAGATCTTGTTATAAAAATCAGAAAATAAAATGAACCAACCTAAAAAAAACTAAAAGTGCTTAAAGTCTTACAGAAAGGAAGACAACATTGACTTCAACAGCTTGTGTTATTAATTTATTGACCAGCTTAGTTAATGTCTAATACACCTATAATTTTAGTTCATAATGCACCTATAATTCACCTATAATTTTAAAAACTAACTCCTTCGCATTTGGGATGTTGTTAAATCACTAGGACACTACAAAAAAATTGCACATAACATATATACAAACAATGATACAAATATGCTCTACACCTATTGAAAATGTAGCGAGCATGGTCTTCTAACTTGTACCTTAGCTAGTGTGGACGTCGAATTGTCCTCATGAGTTAGACTTTAGTTACGATGAGTCACTTGCAGTTTATTGGAATAATCATCAAGTTAGCATGTGTAGAGTTGGAGCTTTCGTTAAGTGGAGCCTTCGTCATTTTGACTATAGAATGAGGTGGAAGTTACAAATCTAGTTAGAGCAAGTTAGTCTTCAATATCTAGTAAAGGAAGGACAAGTTAAGAACTCCAGTGTTTATTTAAGAGAAAAATAGTGTCACTCACAATTAACTCGTCAATAAGAACTCAATTTCTAAATTTGGACTGAGCCTCCTTGCATGCTCGAATTGGGCCTATAAAGTGGAGTATGAAGGCACAAGGAATTAATTGTTTTGTGTAAAAAGGTTTGTGTGACAAGAGAAAGCTCATGAATTTGAGAGAGTAGCCTTGTTTGTGGAGAGCGTAGGCATTGTTTCCTAAGAAATAGGAGGAATAAGTGCACTAGGATTTAGGAGTTCGTTGTGCGCAGTGAAGAGAAGTTGGGGTCCTAAGAAATAGAAGGTTGTAGTGTGATAAGAAATAGGGAACAAGTGCATTAGAAAGTAGGACCTGAAGTGTGCTAGGAAATAAGGAATATGAGCAAGGAATAAGTCTTAGAAGTGCACAAGGAAGGAGAAGAATTGAGCCATTTAACACTCAAATTAGCCAATAAATGATAAACAATTTTCCTTTCAATATTTGATAATCCAAAAATATGGTTGTGATACTCTGCAATGAAGAAAATTTTGAATGCTTCATCTAATGTTTTCAAAGAACACAAAGATCCTCCTCCTTTAAGAGAAATTCAATATTCAGTATAAATTGTTCAAGCATATAACTTTCTCAAGCAACACAACTGCCCAAAAAATGCCTTGTCAAAATTCTTTCATTTAAAGTGTTATAGGTACACAACTCTATTAGTCCCTTAGAAGACAAATAGTGTTTAAGAAATAATTATCATTGTTGCAAATATCATTTTGGGGAATATATAGACAAGGGTCGAGAAAAATTTATAGGAAATAATGGAGAAATTATCAGCAACTATCAGAAAATATAAGAAAGAATCAACTTAGACATAAAGAATTCTCAAAATGTCAGACAAATAGGCAACCTAAAAATTTCGGGAGAAATCAAAGATATTGGCAAGACTACTAATAATAGAACACTAAAAAAAATCATTGTCAAACCCAACTATCTTCTTCCTAGAATTTATGATTTTTTTTCCTCGGAAAAAGTCGTAATTTTATTAACAAAAATAAAATTACATGTTGCATCAGCTGATAATTATTCAACAACTAGTCAAGACTAGTGTTCAAAAGTCAAACAAAGAGATTCATAAAAATACAATAGGAGAGAAAAATCAAGTTTTTCTCCCTTTTTTCTTTTCGACCTTGCGCCATTCACCTTGTGATGGCGTGGAGGAGACAAAGGCGAGCTGATTTTATTCTAAGTGTGTCCCATTATCCTTGTCTAAGTCTGAAGGATCTAATAAATGAGGTCTCTTAATCTCTCCGATGTCCATATCCATTCTCTCTTTTGTAGGCCTTTCCAGGGCCTTTTGTAAGTCAAAAGGATCTTGTGATTCATTCCTTTGTGCTTCTAGTTATGTCGCTGGTTGTTCATTCTCATTGGGAGTGGGTTCTACCACTTCTTCTTCTACATCCTCCTTTGGATCACATGGAGGAAATTTCCATCCTTTAGGTGCCTTTCCATTTTTCTTTTTTTCCCGGTTTTCTCTTTTTTCATTTGGGCATGTATTTTGTAGATGTTCGGTCTACCTGTAAATTCTACATCTGAATGCAGTGTTTTCATAATCCAAATGTCATTTCCATATTTGTTGTTTATGTAACAACACAATGCTTTCTGGTAACCCTTTGTTGAGATCAACTTCCACACAGATTCGTGTGAAGGTATAGATCCGCTCCTCCAAGCATTGTGTATCGGTTTTGATATATCTCCCAACGATGTTTCCTATGGCTATTAGCACACATTCATTCTAGAAATGTAGGGGGATATTGTGTAACTGGACCCATACTGACATTTTTGAAACAAACATATTATTAGCATCAAAATCCAGGAACCATGGTGTAATTAAGAGTCTAGTTGAACCCAAAAACCATGGTCCCTCACGAATTATAATGTCTTTGAATTCCAATATTGAAAATTTGATGATAAAGAATCCTTTGGAGCAGAGATGGATTTCACAGTCCATGGTCCATGTTGTGAAGATCCAGTGGAAAATTTCCATTAGTTTGGGCCAAAAATAGTTGAAACAACATATAATAGCTTGAGCTTCATATGTTGAGTGATTTTCATCTATCTCTTGTACATCTATGGCCAATTATGGTGTTTGGTTTAGTTATTCTACCATGTATGGGCCTGGGGCACTTCTTGTTGGTTATGTGAGTGCATTTTATTTGGTTTTCCCCTTCAGAATGTTCTTGTAGGACGAAAATCCTTTGGTTTGTTCCTGTTTTGAGCAGTTGCTACCCCTAGCTCCCCCTAGGAATTTGGATCTCCCATGTTCCACAACTCCTCCTCTCAGCCTCAGGTTGAGTGTTATTGTGGAGCCTGATAAGATGTGGTAATCCTTGATTAACCTGAAATCTTGTAAAATTTTGCCTCCATAGATAAGAGATTGTAGGTATATTGGATATCCGATCGAATAACAAATGCTTTGCTTCAGAGTGTTTACCATCTCAGTTTCATATACCCATAATATTTTGTTTTTCCTTGCAGGGGTTCTAATAAAAACTTGAAAATAGATTGGTAATGAATGTTGTTTACTGTTCGTTACCCTTTTTTTTCCATGCCTCTGTGCAGTTGTGATCTGTTTGGGTCTTTGGCTCCCAAGCGAGGTTCAATCGATTCTTCCAAGAGACAGGGTAACTGCATTTGTGAAGGGGTAGTGTAAGTTTTATGGACGTAGAAATGCTAGCTTGTGTTCAACAAAAGTCGAATATGTATGCCAGGCAGTAAAAAAATGGACCCATAACCCATATGTAGTTTGAAGAAATACCCAATTTCCCGTTTATATACTGGGATGATGTGCTGAACCAACAAAGAGAGGATCAATTTTAACTGTGCAGCGTACCACCGAAAATCGTCCTTGGCAAACCTCCTCCTTCCTTTTTTCATTGCATAAAATTTCCCATTGCCGCCAGATTTGGGGATAGGGCTCGTTTGCTCTGATTCTATAATATGTTGCAAATTTATAGTCAAAATGCATAAGTGCAACTCCCAACCCTTGACTTTTATATGTCATGGAGAGGTTTGAGACCACCATTCCAAGAGCCCAGCTATGAATAACAATGTTCTCCTACGATTTTCCTCCCCCCAACAACAGCGAGCAGAGAGGGCCATAGGCCCCCGCACTAGGGTGGATCCCCTGTTCCTGAATGAGCCAGAATATGGCGGTGGCTTCAAAACCATAGAACCCTAAACCAGTAACCCTATCTCCATTTCGCTCCATCTTTTCTTAACCCTCCCTACCCTTGTAACTCCTATTGTTTAGAATTTATGATCTTATTGACTAGTTGTAAGGTAAATATTTTTCTAGAAACAATCTTCCTGGAAATCATTAAAATGGGAAGAACTTATAATATTCAAATTATTTAAGGCTAAATAAGACATTTTTGAATAGTTGATGATCCTAGTTCCATTTAGAAATTTTGACAAACAAAGATTCAAGCAACATCATCACCATAATCTTAAGCCTTTCCGAGTACTTATACCATCCAACAAGTTCTTGGAGCATACAAATTTCACTTTTATTTGTTTGCTAACTAGCTCTCTCAGGTGTTCAACAAAAATTTCCCAACTATGTGAAAATGGGTGGTGAACATCGTATTAAGCAACATGAAACTATGACACATATCAATGTAGTGGAATGCAACACGATATGAAATAGCATTTTATATTTATAGAAGACTAGTAACAAAAAATAGTTTTCCCACATCTAATTTGTTAGTCAGCATAATTGTTTCTTATTGTAAGTACATTATGTTAATAATTTATTGTATAGTGACGTAAGGATCTAGCCCGTAATTTTCAATCAAGTCTAGCCCAAGTGGTTGTGGGATGAATTGTTGTCTTTTAAGTGACATGCTGACCCCATGATGAGTATATTGTTGTAACAACTTTGAGTCCTGTTGTTGACCTAGCATTGTGCAATGATTAAGCTAGGGTTTACCCTAGTACCATTATTAAATAAAGAAAACACAAGATCTCATCCACTCGCCTTGCTTACATGACCCCTTTCCTAGAGAGGCCCCATTATTCACCTTATGATGAAAAGGAAAATTTCAAATAAACTATTGAGTTTTGATTTGCAAACTAAGAGGGATGAAAAATTAAGAGTTATAAGTTAAATGAAATGAGTAAAATATTACCACAACTCTTCAACATTATTCTGAAAAGGCGTCCCAGTAATCAATAACTTATTTTTGGTACTAAATTCTTATGGAAAAAAGACATCCATAACAACTACTATTAAAATCATATACAAGTAACAATTGCAATAACTAATTATTATCTGGTATGGTAGACCAATTGGATGAATTAATCACTATCAATAGGCACAATCAGGGCAGAGAATCGTACACAGAGAGAAGTGTAGAGTGAGGCTTCACTATTCTTCAATCAATGTGCTTCATCAACCATTATATAGTTCCACTTGATATTTGAGAGAATGGCCCTGTCTTTCAACATAACCTCATATGTGGTCAATAATGTGTTGAACTTAATAAGTTGACCATTCTTCTTGTTGTTATAGAATTCATACTCCTGGAAAACTTGATAAAACAAAGAATCTCAAATTAGAGAAGAAAATTCAGAATTCTAATGAGTATTATAGTATCTACATGTAACCTTAACCAAAGAATATTCCTCTGCATTCCAATTTCCACCAATAAATGGTCTCCTGTCATTCTAAACAATTAGATACAATGGGAATTACTAGAGTTAATGATGGATCCAATGAAATTGTTTGCAAAGAAGAATCATGAAAATATGATGGTTCATCTCCCTCGTGAGTCGATGCTCCTGTAGTGGTGTGATCATCAACCTCAATATCAACTTCCATGTCTACATCTTCACCTCCATCCTTTGAACTCTCAACAACATTTCCAAAGGTTGAAGGAATATCCTTCATCAAGCCATTTCCCTATGTACTCTAAGGACTTGAAAAATCTCCAATAGCACATTCTAAGGCCCTGGAATCAGCTACCTGCCTTATCTCACCTTCCTCTAATTCATGGTTTTTATGAGTATTGTCACTGTAAGTATATACTTTATTGGGAAACTTGTTACATGTTTCATGCTTAGGCAAAAGAAAGTTTTCAAACTAAGAATATGATGTATAGTTTTCATCCTTACAAGCAATTTGATTCTTATCTATGGGGAAATCCATGTTTTACTCATTCATTGGATATTTTTTGTGATATTCAAATTTAAAATAGGAAAGTATTTTATTCTTTTCATCCCTAATACTTTCTCTCAATATAGTTTTCGATGCAGCTCAATTTCAGAAGGAAGTAAATGAAGTGGATAAAATCTTACATTGATCTTCTCCATCTGACATTGTGACCTATTCCTCACTAATGACAGACTCAAGTCGCTTAAGTTGTGACTGCATACGTAACCAAAACGGACCCAAAGAATCTCCATCTGATATAAGGGCTTTGCAGTCAGCTACACAAATTTACGCCTCCATTGCATAACTTAGTCACAAGTTCAGAGCTCAAATGGTATCAATTTTCCTGAAAATGGTTATATGTATAGGCAACTATTAGACAGAATCTAGAAAATGCAATATGTAAAAAAAAAATTACTCTAAGAAACATGAATATAAAAAATATCAAAGTCATAATTTGAAGATAGGAAATTTTCTTCCATAATAGATCAACAATAAAACTGAATGTAATATATACAGTACCCGTTAAGAGCCTTGAATCTCAAAGACAACTTTTCACTCCATGTAAGAATTTCAATAGGATTGGGACTTTGCTCTTGAATCTCCTATTTGAGAGCTATGAACTATTTTTCTTGGTTAGGATCTTTTGTTGCCTCTAAACATTGTACTCCCATATCTTCTATTTTTGTGTTTTCAAAGTCTCCATCTACCATTTTCTTCGAGGAGACAAAATTACTTGGGATAACTTCTTCCACTCCATGTTCATTTTTTGGACATGGTTGATCCTTAAACTCGACAATTATGTCATTATAACATGTCAATTTAACATCTCCATCCTCTTCTTTCAATTTCTCATTCAAGTTAACTCTGGTTATCTATTCCTACAGGTATTTTTGCTCATTGTCATGAAAAAATGTTTACTAAAGGCTTTAAATTTTTAGGTAGCATTGAAGTAGAAGTAGGATCCTCTTGAATACCAATGGCCCCATGTTCTGCCTCCTATACACCCTCTCGCTCCAAAGTAGTATCATTAAGGCCTAACCCACCTCCATGTGATATTTCTGCCTTTGATAGATATCTTCCATCAACTTATTATGTAACTTGTTGAATCAAAGAAATGGGTATTTCCCATAAAGTTTCCCTATTTTTAACATTCCAATAATAATATCGACCACTTTTATCATGCTTAACAACTTTCCATTCATTATATGTATCTTCAATCCTCTATTCTTGTGTAGAACCAAGGTCTACAACCATGTAATTATTGGAGTCCTTTACAACAATCACAGAACCTTCCAAGACATTTATTACAATTTCCTCTTTTGCATCTTCTTGAGACAGGATATATTTTTCAACATCTACACCCTCATGTTCAACATTAACATTTTATTTAATAACATCCTTCTTATGGTTTAAACTATTTTAAAAAATTCCATTGTTTTTCAAATCTGCCAGTAAATATGCCACCTAATAAAACAGAAAAGGGCACATAAATCTAGGACCAACATTTATTAGTAAATATATCAAAAGAAAAAATATATATAACTTAATGTGAATATTTTTGATTCGTCACAGTGAAGATTAAACAAGGAATGAGGGTTTTTCATAAAAATCCTTAATAGTTATACATGTTCAGTTGCACAACTTGAAGGCTTCAACTCAAAGATATATGCATCCTTGGTTTCTGTGATTTCCTCACTTTATTTGCAAAGAATTCATAATGGGTTTTCCTGATGTTGACTTGGAAATGACAGACAAATAACATCAATCATAGATGACGGAAAAACATAAATGGCATTATTTAATAGATAAATGGACTTTCCATCACTTCTATTATGACCAAAAAAATAAAAGGATATCTAATCTAAGATCCATTGGAAGAGCCCATTATCCCTAATACCAACATAGAAATACAGCCCTTAAGAGCTTCAGATTATTTTCAGTGCATCAAACACACAAGATATCAACGACCTGGAGAAATCATGCAAGTGTTAGGAGACACAAACCAAATAAAGCTAGAAGTAGACAAACCAAAGTGGTAATTTCTGCATGTTGTCACTAAAATGTTGCCCAGATGGCCTCAACAGGTTAGGAACCATTCAATTTTCACTATTGCATTTTGAATTGATCTGACCATTGAATGTTCCCAACATCAGAGCTAACGTACAAGGGCTCAGAAGAAATTTCTCATTCCAAATAGTATTTTTTGAACCAACATTTTTGAGTTTTCCCATGCAACAAGTCCCCCCTAGGTAATTCTTCCATACATAGGCCTCCATTAAAATGCCCAATGAATCCCTTCATGGTGACGGTGAAGAGGAGGATCAAACACCATGATTTTGATCAAAAACACCTCTAGATTCATCATGTAAAGAGGTGTTCAAGCCACAACTCCTAAAAAACATAGTACAATCAAATAATTAACAATTTTTCACTCAAATAAGATATAAGCAGTAAGAAAAAATATCATCACTATCAAGAACCATGGAGCATGCATTAATAATAGATTTTACATGTTAATATTTGGCATAAATTAAACAATCAAATGCGATGCATTAGAACTCCATATGCAGTATGATCTATAATGGAATATGCCTTGACAAAGCCCATTGAAGTTAGTGTAGTAACCTAATATAGGCACAACAGACTAAATCTAGAATGAAAACTAATCTGGGAAATTACAATGATGGCATGTGCATGCGTCCTCTATGTTTACTTAATAACAACTTGCCTCCCAAGGCATTCTAGAGGATTCATCATGCATGCACCCAATCTGTCTACATAAGAACAACGTGCCTCCCAAATCACTCTAGGGTTGTGCCCTCATCCCTTCTTTTCTATTGTTGTACACTGATGCATTGAGGAAAGTAAGTGTCCCATTGTTGTTGGAGGACAAACAATGAGCATTCTCACATAAATTCAATATCTTGAATAGTATTGATTCAATGGTGATGCTTTTGATTTTGAAGTGTTTTTTTTACAAAGAAAAGTCTTAAATTGCAAAGTATTTGTTGGAAGCCCTAAATTTTAAACCAATCAAACCATTACCAACAGAGGCCAATATTTATTGAGATTGCAGACAGTCAAAACAACATGGGCATTGGAACATACCATATTAATGTTCATTATTTTTTAATTGTCATCATACACCATCATTGAGCTTGACTCCTTCACAACTTGCTTCATTTGAACGTCGCCCATATTGTTGTTAGTAGCATGTTCTGGATTATAACCTATCTTATCATGGAATGGGGAACCTAGTGTTGCAATTGAATTTCATGTTGAAATGAGTGTGCCATACCACTTCCAGAGCTACGTAGGTCTATTATCAACCTTTCATAGCTCCATACTTAGTCATTTCAATTAGTGATATTTAAAAAAAAAAATTGCAGTTCTCCAAATCTACAGAATTGGTGAATTTGATGGAAACTTTAAAATTCAATGATGGATCTTAGTATCATGTATTTTTTATATATATAAAATACATAAGCAATCCATAAGGATTTTTTTTTGGTTAGAATTAAAACATACTACAAATTTGACATGTTTGTGAAAAATATAGGATATTTTAACATTTTTCAAGGAGTTACAACAAAATTTGGTCAGTTATTTGTCAACACAACAAATTTTGTCATGCTTTTTATCTGGCAATTTCTTTTGAATTTTGTTGTTGTTAAATTCAAACACAAACATGAACCAGGTGATATTAGGTTGCATGCATTTTTTTGTTTCACTTGGATCAAGCATAAATGATGAAAGTAGTGAAATAATGATAGAACCAATACAACAAATATTTGAAACAAGACCAGAGTCATTGTTGGGTTTGGATATCTCAACATTACTTCTCTAGTTTAATTTATTCATACTTTGATGGGATACTGTGTTATGGATTATTTTTCAAGGACCTGTTACCTATTAAAGGTTAAACAAGAATGTTTTTGAGACTCCATTGATTGTCAACGTTTTTCTCTCTTATAGAGAAGGAATTCAACACTATGTGAAACAGGTGCAAGGTAGCTACCAATCTGAATATGTCATTCAAATAAATGTGTTGTAAAATGTATGTATTTATTGCAATACCAATGTTGCCAATTATAAATCTAGTGTTTGGCATGCTCAACATTAACATAAAAATGCATGAAAAAATATCTTGATGATTGCCATAAAGCCCATACTGAAAAAAGGCATCAACTACTTGGCTGCATTTCATGCAATAAAACCACCTCCCTTCTCTTGGTCAAAGATAAAGGTACATTTTTAACATGACAAAGTACTCTTTTCCCAAGGTTGCTAATGTTCAAGGGTGTTAGTGTCGGTTTTGGTAAGAGGATACGATTTTTAAAATATGGATTCATTGGTATGCGAATATGAGCCTAACATGTTAAAAAAATGTTTTTGAGCCTAAGAATGAAATATGGGGACATTTTGTGAAGTCTAAGAAATTTTACATTTTCTTATTTTTAGAACTTAAACACAAACATGTAACAGTCACCAACAATTTTCAAAAGCATGGTATTTTATATTAACTTAGCCCAAATTGGGTAAAAATACACATCGATAATCTGAGGGGATGTTTTCTACATGATTTTTGGAATATATTTCCCCATTAGCCACTCCAAACCTTCCAATATAAATCATACCATTAACACAAAATAGACCGTCGGTAGAATATATTTTGCTTAGAAAAAAGAGGTGTAAATTCTAACTATAAAACAAGAGAGATATACATTTTTTTACTAGACTATCGATATAATAGATTTTGGGAGTGGCATTCTCTCGAAATGGCAGGGAGCACACCCGAAAGGTCTGCAACATTTTGTTTAAGTTGTTTCGCTCAGACTGTTATTTTAGGGGCTGGAGGGAGGGGGGATGCTTCTTGCAACTATGCTGCAAATAACAAACCTTAGAAAGATGGAAACTCAATGAACACTCAAAATTGTTGTTTTTATGAAAGGTATACAAAGTTGAAACACATAGCTTACTAAAAAATATCAACAACAAACTACACAAACTTGCAACACTCAAAATCACACATGTTTTTATTTTATTGGCTGGAAGATGAAACTGTACAATGCAATCACTACAAAATACCCAACGTTTTTAACTAGGAGATAACTTGCACAATTCCATAGAGAAGTTATTTAGGGTTTATAATATTGGAACCCTAACCCTAGGTGCCTAGGATAAAGTTTCCAAATTGCATGGATACATGTGATTGGCACCATAGGGAAATGTGCCTTAGCTGGATAAGACTTGTGCTACTTTCCTTCACCTTCTCCTTGGGATAAACCCCTCCCTTTAAATAGGAAAATATACCTAACTATTGTACCTTTCCTAGAGATAAAGCAAACTCAAATTAGAAAAACACCACCTATTTTTTAACTAGATAAATATGCTAATTCTATGGAAGTAACCTAATCTATGCACAACAGACTAGATTTGGAATGACAGCTAATATGGGAAATCACAATGTTGGCATGTGCATGTGTCCTCTCTATTTAATTAAGAACGCCTCCCTTTAAATATGAAAATATACCTAACTATTGTACCTTTCTTAGAGATAAAGAAAACTCAAATTAGAAAAACACATTTTTTTTTTAACTGAAGAAAATCTGCTAATTCTAGGGAAGTAACCTAATCTAGGCACAACAGACTAGATCTAGAATTACATCTAATCTGGGAAATCACAATGTTGGCATGTGCATGTGTCCTCTTTGTTTATTTAAGAACACCTTGCCTCCCAAGGCATTCTAGAGGATTCATCATGCATGCACCTATATATCTACATAAGAACAAATTTCCTCCCAAAGCACTCTAAGGTTGTGCCCTCATCCCTTCTTTATTGTTGTTGTACACTGATGCATTAAGGAAAGTAAGTGTCCCATTGTTGTTGGAGGAGAAACAATGAGCAATCTCAGATAAATTCAATATATTGAATGGTACTGATTCAACAATGATGCATTTGATTTTAAAGTGTTTTTTAGAAAAAGAACAGTCTTAAATTGCAGAGTATTTGTTGGAAGCCCTAAATTTTAAACTAATCAAACCATCACCAACAGAGGCTAATATTTATTGAGATAACAGATAATTAGAACAATGTGGGCATTGTAACATACCGTATTAATGTTCATTGTTAACTGTCATCGTCCACCTTCTTTGAGCTTGACACCTTCATAGCTTGCTTCATCTAAACTTCACCCATATTGTTGTAAGTAGCATGTTATGGATTATAACATATCTTATCATGGAATGGAGAATCTAGTGCTGCAATACAATTTCATGCTGAACTGAGTGCACCATACCATTTCCAGAGCTACGTGGGGCCTTTGTTTGGAAAATAAGAGATAACCTTTAGAAATTGTCTATTATCGACCTTCCATAACTCCATGCTTAGTCACTGCATTTGGTGATAATTTTAAAAAAATATTGCGGTTCTCCAAATCTCCAAAATTGGTTAATTTGATGGAAACTTTAAAATTCAACAGTGGATCTAATTATCATGTAATTTTTTTATATAAAATATATTAAAAAAAAATCCATAGGGATTCTCTCTTTTGGTTTGAATTAAAATAGACATGCAAATTTGACATGTTTTTGAAAAATATAGGATGTTTTAACATTGTTTCAGGGAGTTACAACAAAATTTGGTTAATTCTTTGTGAAACACAACAAATTTTTTCATGTTTTTTATCTAGCAATTTCTTTTGAATTTTGTTGTTGTTAAATTCAAACACAAACATGAACCAGGTGACATTAGGCTACATGCAATTTTAATGTTTCACTCGTATCAAGAATAAATGATGAAAGTAGTGAACTGATGATAGAATCAATATAAAAAATATCTAAAACTAGACCACAGTCACTGTTGGGTTTGGTTGTCTCAACATTACTTCTCTGGTTTAATTTGTTCACACTTTGAAGGGATACTGTGTCATGGATTATTTTTTTGGGACCTATTACCTATTCAAAGTTAAACAAGAATAGTTTTGAGGATCCATTGGTTGTCAACATTTTTTTCTCCCATAGAGAAGTAATTCAACATTGTGCAGAGCAGGTGCAAGTGAGTTCCACTCTGAATATGTCATTCAAAGAAATGTGTTGTAAATTGAATCTAGTTACTACAATACCAATTTTTCCAATTAGAAATCCATTCTTTGGCATGATCAACATTGACATAGAAATGCATGATAAAATATCTTGATGATTGGCATAAATCCTAGACTAAAAGGAATCAACTACGTGGCTACATGTCATGCATGTAATTTCTAGGTTTGAATTGTTCAAATACCCTAATTGAGTCACGAATGTTAATGTTTGTAGCATTGGAAGTTATTCTATGTAGGCTAAGTGTCTAGAAATTTTCTCATGACTAAGAGGCTCGAATGACTGAAGATAAGGGGAAAAAGTGTGCAACATGTATCTCCATAGAAGAAATTGGACAAACCGAGAATCTGAGAAGAGGGGTCAGAATTTTTAGGATTTAGAAAGGGTGAGAGTCCTAATCAGGCTAAAATTGTGAGTGAGGGTTGAGACTAGGGTGAAAGAGAACATATCTTCTAATGCTTACAATTGACGGGCATATTCTTCTCATAGGAAATGAGGTCATCCTAAAACTTCTAATTAGGAATATACCCAGCTTCTTTTGGGGAAAGTGATAGCTTTTAGATTAGAATTATCAATCCCGACCTCAAAAAGGATTGGTATCTGAAGGAAATACGTAAACCTTCTTTAGGTTGGAGCCAAGATAGATTTGTTGCCTCTCCTTACCTATGTTAGGTGAGGGTATATATATTTGGCTCATTCAGGTATGTATCTTGTTTTATTCTCTTTTATTTAGTAATAAAATATAAGATGCATTCTCCAAGTGGAGAAAACCAAGGGATACAATCAATCCTCTTTGACCACTATAGAAGGAAATTCTAAAGGGTTTCCTTAATCACAAGGGAGTCCTCAATTGTTCCAATGTTTGTTATATTATTTTGTTCATAGTCTAGTTTATGGTTGAGATACCTGTTTATATAATTTAAAGAATGCCATGAGATTTTAGCATCCATATGATTGCTTACACTAGCTTGCAATGTAATCATTTTCCAAAATAATTATGGCTACAACTATTTAAGTATAAAAAGAAATAAGGGTGGATAATGAAAAGCAATGTTGGTTCATCAAGCTACAAATTTTAAAGATATGTGCTTGAATGGAAATCTATCCATTTACCAAAAAAATTACCCTCACCCATAATATGCCTCCATGAAATTTCCCACTAATAGATCAATTAGTTTAATCTGCCCCTGAACATATGGAAACTACAAATCTCTATTTGGTAAGGAAATCTTCCCCTATACAACTAGAGTGTCGAATGGAAACCGACTATGCTATAACTCCTACAGAGTCCAAATAAATGAAATATCCAAGGGTATATTCAAGGATTCACATATTTCCATAAATTTAAGATCCAATATTTCAATTATATTGTAGCCTTTTATGGATTATCAATTTCATTGGAATAGAAGCATTACATCAAGTTTGGAAACTTGCCTTAATGATAGTATAATGTTTGCACCATAATTTATATGTGATTTAATTTTACTTTAGTTAGATATTGACCATTCAATCATTTATTATGGAATGGATGCCACACTTCACATATATGGAAATCTGCATCATGTTCATCATTAATTGCATTTATTTATCTTCTTTTCCCCCGAAATAACATGATGCTTATATCACTAAAAGAGATGCAATTTTCTACCTTCTAAAAATGGCTCACTAATCCAACACCCTGAACACCCTCTCTATTGTTTAATTAAACATGTTAGTCTTCCATGTTCCTTCCCTTATCTCCAAATCTCTCCTCATTTTTTACAAAGAACTTTGATACAGTAGGAGTGCTTTGCACAAGATCAATGACAAGAAGAATTGGAAAGAATCCCAAAAGAGAAACACATGTCAACGAAATAGAAATCATGGAAGTTAAAAGGAAACTGAAAAGGTGAAAAATGTCAATGGACCATATACAAACAATCAATTCTCATGAAAGAATCAATAGGAAACATCAAAAAAGATCTGGAAAAACTTTGGGAAACTATTGAGTGAATCTAAGATGGGGAACAGATCTCGACCTTTGATAGCATCTGAGTTGTGAATATTTTGACAACCAATACTAAAAACCCCAGTTAAAATCAAACTACAACAAAAAACAAATGCACATATGAATAAATATAAACTCTTGTGTTCACTTACTCAAGATAAGTGATTATTGAAAATAGGTGTTGAATGTTTTTTGTATCCTTGTTTCCAAAAAAAATTTCTTGAATTGATCTATGTAAGAAAGGAGTAAAAAAATTTCTAATGGTAATTTCAAATGGAAAGATAAGAATTTTAAGGAAGTATAACAAACTTTCTCAAATGTATGTCTCTTGGTAGCAATTTGATACCTATAGATATAGTCGAGGCACAATTGTAAAATTTTGTACTCTTGTAGGAATTTTATTTGCAAAGTTCCTAAGAAATTTATTTTATAAAGGACGAAGTAGCATATATTCCTCCTTAAAGGGGAAACCCCCCAAAATTCCCACTGTTGGACAAGTTTTGGGGCAACTCAGTGAAGAAACCCAAAATTGGGGCTTGGAGTAAAGTTTACTCAATCATTTTAGAAGAGGAGGCCCCTCTCGCAAATATATAAATATGAGATTGATGAATTCATTTTGGAGCATCATTGTGGATCAATTTATCTCTGTTTTCTTTTATTCATAGGCTATGAGGGTTTTAAGACAAGCTTCTCTCTTGTCAATTTCAATGGTGAAAGATACCACCCTAGTTGGCATTCCTTTTCTTTTCTCCCTGTTTTGACACAAAGGTTTTTCTATTTGGGTAGTGAGATTCTTGGGGTATTAGTCTTGGGTGACGAATAAGAAAAGTATTTCTAAAGGGAGCAAGAATTATTCATTTTCTCTTGGATCTAACCATAATAGGAGGGAAAAAAAGTTCTTTGTTTTTATTGTTTGGCTACAAGATCCCTCTCATTCAGGAAACAAGGTCTTTTGAAGTTGCCTCTGCACCATAAGGGAAAAGTTAAAACGTCTATCTGAACTGAAAACCCAAGTTGACTCTTGAAGCATCGAGGTCCATTCCAGGAGGATAATACAAACTCATAGAATTTTTGAGCAACTAAGAATTGTGGAAGTTTGAGGACAAAAGTTGCAGTAGGACTTGTAATGAAAATATAAGGCCAAGAAGGCCCTCAGCACACTGCAGATCAACTTATTGACTAGGACGGATGCTTCTCTGTAAAGGAGATAGATTTATGTGAAAAGCACTTGGTGTCCTCTTGCAATATAGCCCAATTATCGGAGTACAAAATCCTCCTGAGGCCAATTTAGAGCAGGGATCACTTAACAATCTTAGAGGGTCATCAAGAATTTGTTCACACGTAGAGATCATCTAGATAAAACAAATACATCCAACTTGAGCTAAATCAGAACCAGTATCCTACATTAGTAGGGACAATGAATGAAAAATAGGGACGCGGATTTGAAGTCAGTGAGATATATAGCAAAGGAAGGATTTATTTCTTGAATGTGTTCATATCAATCAATACATAGGATTATAGTTGAACATTGATTAGGGCATCTAAATTTCATGTGTATAACTTGGTTCTTTATCTGAACACAAAACCATATGAAATCTTGTGGTATGATTTTAATTGAAATCACATTGATTATATTTAATGAAGAAATTTATTCACAGAATTTCATTCTATTCAGTACTATGTTGTACTTATTGAGTTTATCATCAGAATATATATTGTTTGAATCTGATTTAGTTGTTAGTTGACACAAGGACATCTTAGCCTCGAACCCTAATCCCCATAAACCCTAGTACATTAAACTTACCTAGATCACTACATTGTTTTTGTTAGAAAAGTGATAATGAGATTCTATTAATGTGATATTATTTCTCCTTCACAAACATTTCTACAACTGGCTTCCTTGTTCTTTGCATTTATGGCTTGCAAACAATGGCATGTCCTATGATGTCTAGACTATAATACTTATATAAACATTACCTAGAATATTTAGTTGATAAAAGAACTTTTGAATTCTTAGTAGTCAATCTTGTAACAATTTTTCTTCAACAATCCTTAGCATTGAAGAAATCTTAGCTCCCAAACTCCCTTTCCCGAGAGTAATTGGCCATGTCACTAAAGTTAATTTAACAAGTACCACTCGATTTTTAATTTCATTTGTTTACAACACTTATGTTCAGCTCACTAGAAAATAATATTAAAAACCTTCATTAGTGAGGTTCCCTCGTATTTTCCTGAGGCCATTAGACACACAAATTAGAGTAACCTCACCCATTAAAATGTTTCTAAAACTTTAAGTGGTCTAGGGGCTTCACATATGTTCTCAATTTCATGTTGAAAGTTAGGGGTATTAATGTCTTCTTAACATTATTTTCAATTTTGGGCATGATATAAATATAGAGTATCTACACAAATAATAAAAAATGGGCATAACATTACCAACCCAAGGATTTGATAGATTGCAATGAAAATCACATGCACAAAGCGTATAAACATACATTGCTTTAAGGATGACCACACAACCATTGTAGCATTCTTTTCAACATACTTCTTTGACTTTGAAACTTCATTTTGAAAGGTCATTCCCGCAAATTCCATAGAGCATGTAAACACTAGCATATGTCCCAATCCTGACCTCACTGGTATATATATTGGTAACGACGCCCAACCCCTTTGAGCCATCTCTTGTAATATATTTTTGCACACTCTAGTTCTACTGTGGATATTCCGAGTCTTACATCTGAAAAACTACACCACAGAAACCTCCAATCTAGCTTCATCATGCAAGTTAAAACGTCACATCTTAGAAATTACTTATTTAGATTGGAATTTATAAGGGTGTAACATTTACCGTCTTTTGACATTTAAATATAAAGTTCCACAACTTTTTCTAGAAAAACATTCACAAAGTTTCATGGAATAATGTCATCTTCAACTCTATTGGCCCTCACTCTTTAGAATAAACAATATTGAAATTTTATGTTGGCGTTCTCTTTTATGGAGTGGATTTCCCAACCTCCATTGAGTGTAAATCCAATAGTAATCAAGGTCCCATCTTCCTTAAGAGAGTTCCCTCCATAGGATGTCCATGCAACGGAAGTTGGATAATTGTTAATTTTCTCCCTTCTCCAAAGTAAGCATGCCTACTTTTAAGGAAAAATGAGCTTCACCTATGGTTTCCACTACCAGTGGCAATAATTAACTATTGATCACAATTCCAAATTCTTGGGCTTGGTTCAGTTGCATGTGCCATAGGCCAAATTTCAAATCCCCTTAATTTAATTGAATGGGACAAACAAGACGGCCAAATAAAATGAGAAAAATGACTTAAAAATGAGAACTGTGGAGATTCCGAGTTTTGAATCTAAAGATGGCCAAATAAAATGACTGAAAAATGAGAACTGTGGAGATTCCGAGTTTTGAATCTAAGGATGGCCAAATATCGAATCTATTTTCTCACGCATTCTTCAAGTGCCATGGAATCACTTAAGTTCAACTCTAAAATTAGATATAGCCAACAATAGACATCATAAACCTCTATCAATTAGAGACCATAATTGACCACCTTGTTTTAAAATTATATAGATGTTATAAATAGTTGTACTACTTCTAGTTAAGCCGATAAGGTATCGCAGAAATTTATTTTATCTGAATTTAAAGCTAATAAAAATGGATAAAGGTGTTAAAACTTGGAAAGGCTATGAATAAAATCAAGGACTTTCCTCTGGTCGGTTGGCTACCATGCCACTAATTATGCCCACTTGTTTCACGCTAGCCAACCTAGTCTAGATGGTGGATTGATAGAGGGTTAAAAACCCATCTCTCTTCCCTTCTCCTTCTATAGTTTGTCGAGTTTGTGATGCTTCTATGAGGATCAAAACATGGATTTTTTCATGGCATAAAAAGGGTTACAACTTACAATCCCCAACCTATCCATTGAAACTTGTAATACGATGTGTAGCCATTAGTTGCTCTTCAAAAATATCTAAAGCTATGTATTATTTTTAGTGCACTATTGTCCATTTTGGGTCGGGTAAGTTCAACAAACTTTCCTGATTTACATATACAAATTTGATTAATATGATCCTTTTGATACCACGCCAGAGGGTTTAAAGGTTTGAACAAGTGAAAAAATTGTTTAGGATGGCTGAGGGAAAGGAATTATAACATAAAGAAATTTCATTATTTTTCATAGGCCAATGGGACTCAAAATTAAAACAAAAGATAATTGTAATGTGACAGTTCCTAGCGTCTTTTAATGGATAATACTTTTGTGTGTGTACTGCTTTAAATCTAATATCAAAACCAACATAGAAAAATAAACATGCAATGTTATACTTACTAGGATTCTTGTAGCAAGAGACTACGAGAGGCCTCTTCTCGAGAGAGTACTGAGAGAAACTTTTGTAGCAGTATGGTTGGCTTGGCGCAAAGTAGTATAACATTTGGGGCTTTCAAAAAAAATTCCGTTGAATGTGACTACTTCCCTAAAACGAGGGGCATGATTCGACCCTTCCTGTATGCAAAAATATGAAGGTATATTGAAACAAATCCTCTAAGCAAGCTCCTACAACTGGTTCTTGTACATAACTGCACTAATAGTAATAAAAAATAAATCCAGTTACCCAAAACTTGATTCCCAGAATAAGAAAATATAATAAACTTTCAACTCAAAAGGAACTTTAAAAATAACGTAAACCTGTCACCTATATGTTACAAATGTTGCAATCCTTCTCAATACGATATTTTTTGTTGTAACATATTCATCCTTCTATAATCGTGACAAAAAATAGTGATTCATTCATTATATTGTTCTCTGGTACATAATTATAATTTTGGATTTTGAGAATTTGGGTTTCGCAAAAAATGAGAAAAAATCCAAAAAAAACATAGTAAATGCCAATCCTTCAAGGAGGAAATATGCATCATACTGGTGTCCTTTCTCTTACATTATTTTGCGGGAAATAAAAAATAAAAACCAAAATGAGTTGGAACATGTGAAATTCCTCTCATTGCCTAATGTATATTACTTAAGTTTTCCCCTGTCTCAAACCCAACATTTGGGCAAGTTATTAAATCAATCAAGGATTAAAATAATTCTCCAAACTTAAAAATAACTAATGAAAACTAAAATGGGTTGGAACATGTGAAATTCCTCTCATTGCTTAATGAATATGAGTTAAGGGTTTCCCCTGTCCCAAACCCAACATTTTCCCAAGTTATTAAATCAATCTTTGTATTGTGAGGATTAAAATAATTCTCCAAATTTGAGATGTATAAAGTTTAACATGGTATATGGAGAACTTTTTGTAACATTGTATATTGATTCAGAAAGAAACCCTTAAAGGGGTTTGAATCTATTTGTAGTGTTAAAATTTAGTGAAATGTGACACTTCAATATCAAAATTGAAATTTTCCATTTCCCTAGTGTCAGATAAGCATGTGAGTGCAACATGTCACATTAGGCTTGAATATAATCCTTTCATTGCTTACAGGCTTTGGAAAAAGAATGTAGATCATTGTTATAGGTTGGGAATCTATGAAAACCATCATAGAGTATTTGGATACGATAGACCATCAAATGTTTGTGTCATGTGGGAACTACATCAACGATATGAAAAATTGGCTCATAGGGTCCCTGTTGTGTATTTATTCATCGACCACAATTAAAATGACTACTTTGTATTATTGTATTACTTTTTAAGTAGTCGTATTTTTTTCCTAAACTAAATTAGTCATTCATGTTAGTCATTTTTAGTTGCATTACTTATTATCTAGTCGTATATTTTAACCCGAGACTAAATTAGTCGTTTGTATTAGTCATTTTTAGTTCGTTCACTTAAGATTGCTCACTTTTGGTTGTATTTCACATGGAAAAGTTGTGGTGACTAATTTTTTTAGTCACCTGGACACTAATTTCATAATTTTCTACTAGTGGATAGTACAATTTATTATAATTTTTTAAATCTATTATTTATTGAGAAATGTACATATATATTATAACAATATTCATGTAAGTTAATAATTGATTAGTTCATTTGTATATTATGTTTAGATTAATTTGTTATATTATCAGATTTCACATTTCTTCATTATAATATTTAATCATCCATATATTTAATCAGTGGTGTAACATTTCACAACGACATTGGATAACACAATAGAATAAATTAAAATGTATTTTATTATATATCAATAAGAGACTCTTTTTCGTACAAAATGAGATTGTTATTGGTAACCCCTTGTCTTTCAATTGGGACACTTTGTCCATGATTACATTAAACAAAATGTCTAATTTTCACAGACATTTATTTCAAAAAATACAACAAATTTCATTTATATCCAAATATATCATCATTCTTCATTGGAAATATTGTTAGTGCTCGAGCTACTTCCATGACTTGGGTTATTTGGAGGAATTTTTTGTTCATTGCGTCGATTGTTTTCATCTTCTCGATCTTGTTCCATCTGCAAACATAAAAATAGAATGTAATGAGTATATCTACATTGATGAGAATAATGAAAATTGAAATAAATAATATACATCAATGTAAATCGAAAAGTAATGTACCATAGAAATAAGTGACTCGTGAATTATACACATTCTTTGAGAACCAAATCTCATGCCTTCTTTGAACAATTGTTTTGTTGACGTAGTTTCACACTTTGTTTCCTGCAAGTTTTATACCCCATAATGAATCATATATTTAATATAAAGGATTTTTTTTTTGTTATATTAATTATAAACTTAGAGAAGTAAAACAACATAGATAGTTACAAATTCCACAATTAATTTTTGATATACCAACATATACTTACAACTATTATTTAACCCAATGTCAATAAATTCTTTTGATGGCTCTTCTATATATGTTAGCACCTATTTAAATACATTCAAGGATGGTTGTTATAAAACAACTTAAAATATACAAAAAAGAAACCTTGAGTTGTTATAAGGAAATATTATTACTCACAAACTTTGAAATCAACCCTTTTCTTCCTTTTCATTATGTTTTATGTGTTGAATGAGTTCCATCTTATTTTCTTTTTTACAAAAAAAAATACTTGAAAAATAGTATTTAATGCTAAATTATTTTTTTATATGTACAAATTAAATCATGATTGCATACATTTGAAGAATGTTGTTGTTGAGATGGCCCCTCCTGTGATGTGATTATGTCCATTTATTTGACCATATCCTTATACACTTTTTCGGACATTCCTACTTGCATGTTTTGTATATCAACACGTTGATCATTTGGTATTTTCATAATCTTCCTAAAAAAGTAATAAATAATTTTTATAATGATATATGAAAACTAAATATAACAAAATCGATATTAATAAGTTAATAGTTTGTAGTAATATATACATATAATTATAAAAAATAATTTTATACAATTAGGAATATTGCCTTTTGAATGATTATTTTTTGTTGTTGTATGTTTTTTCTATTGTAAGTCTGACATGTCTTATTGACCATTTCTCTAGAAACAATTCCTGTAGTTTAGATATAATTTTTTTCTTAGAATCATTGCATTGATTTTTGTATTGTAAGTGGAAAGTACGTCTATACGTTCATTCCACTAGATCCCTCATAGTTCTGTAAAAAAATGCCCCCCTTTAATTAATCTCCAGCCCCACTCCAGATGGGCTAAGGACCAATTCATCATCATTTACATGTTCAATAATTTTTCTTTTATTATAATGACATTGAACTTTTTCTTCGTTGTAGCTCCATGTAGAAGATTAAACATATGTGAATTAATAGATTTTTTGAAACATGTTATCTAATATTCTTAAGTATATTATTAATGAAAAAAAAAATCATATTGAATCGTATTTTTTCATTCACATGATTCATCATTCTGCTTTTTTTCTATTAGGATTTTACGCTCTTTTGTACTTAGATTAGAAATAATCTTATTGTCCTTCTTCATTTTTTGGCTCTGCATGACACACACTAACTAAAACATATTAGTTAAACTTTCATATACTTCAAACATATTAATTTTGTAAATAATGTACAAAGAACTTACCTTCTCTGATTTTTTTTATGTGTTGTCATTGTGTCGATCAATATTTTTTTTACTTGAGACCTTCTAAGACATTTTTATCACTATAAAACCTATACCATTCAATATAGACGCCATTAGATATATTTTACAAATAAATCAAATAATTTTCAGAAAAAATAAAAATAAATAAATGAATAATAATAAAAACTCTGGTAATCGGCGTGTTTATCTGAATAAACACATCGGTGTGTTTATAATATTAAACGCACTGGTATTTAGCACAATGTGATTTGTAAGGCTAAACGCACTGCATTGATTTAACAGTGCTATTAGGAACATACACGTTGGTGTGTTATATTACACTGGGAGAAACAATGAACAAACTAGACAAAATCTAAAGTGTTATAATATATCGATGTGTTGAAGTACTTAGATATCCCCGGTGTGTTATATTACAGAGGGCGCACATCGAAACATATAGCTATTTTTAAAAATAAAGGAGAGGGTTGATGGTGCATTATGGGAATTTTGAGGTCTAAAATGAGCCTCGTAAGGAAATTATAAAATAATAGTGAAAATAATAAAATAATATTAGATTACATCATCATATTTTAGAGGGAAAAAAACAAAAAACTATTTTTTCAACTTATCTCCCTATGGGTTTACTCAAATTTTGAGCGGGGACACTTATTAAATGTAGAATTTGATTCCTAATCCAAGGAGTACCCATGTTGCATAATTTTGATGGACTACACAAAAAATGAAAAATACGTGAAAAACATGATTGCAATCACGTTTTTTCATGTATTTTTCATTTTTCATATAACAGGGTCCATTGAAAGTATGCAACATGGGTACTCCTTGGATGTGGAATTAATATTTTCATCCAATGTTTACTCCCACTCAAAATTTGAGTAAAACCTTAGGGAAATCTTTTGAAATTACAAGTTGAAAAAAATAGTTTTATTATTTTATTATTTTTTAATCTTTTTTCCTTTTTTACCTCAAAATGGGTGAATCATCCACCATGATTAACATCATCATCTTGAATCCTATTGGTTCTTATAAAGTTTATTTTGGTTGTACATTTTTCTTAGGAGGCCCATTTTAGACCTCAAAAGTTCTCTAATACAATTTGTAAGGCAAAACACAGGGGAATGATTTAATGATGCTATTAGGAATAAGCTCTTTGGTTCATTATATTACACTGGGAGCAACGATGAAAATACTGGGCAGAATCAAAAGTGTTATAATATAGTGTTGCATTGTGTTACTCAGGCAACCCCTGTGCATTATGTTACATAGGGCGCATCACAAAACATATAGTCTTTTCTCAAAATTGGAGAGGGTTGAGGGTGTGATTTGCAAGGCTCGATGCATCGCAATGATTTAACGGTGCTATTAGGAAGAGGCGCATCGGTGCATTATATTACACCAAGAGTAAGGATGAACAAACTAAATGGAATCAAAAGTGTTATAATTACTGGTGTATTATATTACTTCGATAGCACCAGTGCATTATGTTACAGATGGTGCACCGTGTAACATATAGTCATTTTTTTTAAAATGGAGAGGTCCGACAAGATTTGGATTTAATTCAATAAGTGATTCCCATACTTTATATGTCAAACACCCTATATATAGTAAGTACACAAACCCATTAAATCTAAAATGCATAAATTGAAAAACCCTAATTGTGAAGTGGTTGAGAAAATTAAACCCTAATGTGAAATTTGGCAAGAAGAAGAAAGGGTTTAAGATAAGTATTGATTTTTTGTTTTTATTTTTATTTTTTTATTTTTTTATTTTTATTATTATTATTATTTTTTTTTTTCTGAATTCTAATTAAATTTAAATAGGAATAGAGATTGTAAAAAACTTTACTAGTAAAATCTATAATAAATTTTTTATTATACAGGGTTTCTATTTTTTTTATTTTTCCTGAATTGTGAATAAATCTAATAGAAATTGCAAAATATTTGAACACTAAAATTTAAGATTTTTGTTATCCAGGGTTTTGAGTGAATCACCATACCTTTCAACTTTTGATCTTTTGGTAGATCCAAAATATTTTGCGGCTCTGATCTGATCTTCTCTTGCAAATGATCTCTTTTTTAATTAAACCCTAACAAAAATTATAAAAAAAAATTATTAGTAAAATAAACAATAAAATTTAAAACTTACTATGTAGGATTTTGAGTGAATCACGATATCTTTTAACTTCTGATATTATGAATAGTTTTTCTTCTCCAAAGTATTCAACTACTGCTGCACATTACTCCTAGTATATCTCTCTTGCAAATCACTCCCTTGAAATTTTGGGTAAAATAATGAAATGGCGAATAAATTTGTATTATTTAAAAGACTATGAAATTAGATTTGGAAAAAGAAATTTCTGCTCATTTTTCAATTTTAGAAGAAGAAGAAAAAAATCACACTTTTTTTATTCAATTTCTCTGCACATCGGTGTGATCGATAGTCAAGTGCACGATGCATTTATATAAAAAGCACACTGAGATTTCTGGGGCATCATATTTTTTCAATGCATTGAAAGGATTCATTTTATTTTCATTTTTGAAATCCCGAAATGGTGCAATTATTTTTTAATGCAATGGTGTCGTATATATTTAAAAGAGCACCGAGACGGTTGAATTCGTTTTTATTTTCTAAATTAGGAAAACAATTGTGTAGTGGTGTTGTTTTTTATTTAAACGTATCAGTGTGTTTTTATGTGAAAGAGCACTTATATGATAACTTATTTTTTATTTTTTCAGAATGTCGAAAACGGTGCAGGTATTTTTTAAACGTCGTGTTTCTCTTATTTTTTAAACGGGTCGGTATGGTTTATTCTGATTAGCGCTTCGGTAAGGTTTAAAAGCTATCTGAAATTTTATTTTCACATAAAATGGCATATTAATCTCAAATTGTCCTTTAGGATGCATCCACATGAATTACAGTAGTTCATAGTATACATTTTCCATTTAAAGTCACCTTGTTCTTGAAAATTGGTTTCAAAACTATATTGAAATTATGATTGTGGTTATATGGTTCTCGAGATCAATTTTAGATATTGACACAAAATTTTATTTTTTATTTTTCTCAAATACAGGGAAAAAATCTCAATAATATCAAACTTCCAACTCTTCAAATTCTAGCTCATTCCATATTGTTGATCAAAGTGCTTCATGGAGTTCTCCCTTTCCATCTCAACTAAGTTCATATTTTATTTATATTTCGATTAGCTAATTGAATTTATTTAATTTTAATCCATGTCAATTTGAATAAAAATGTATGCAAATTATTTGCAGGATCCAGATTCAAAATCGAGTTCTGATGCAAAAAATATTACTCCATATTTTTTTTGAAAATGTCATAAGCTCTTAATATCGTAAGAAGTTAGTAGATGAAAATGGAAAACCTATTCACCCTTCTAATTGGAACATGGAATATTCTAACTGCAATCCTGGATTAACAATGGTAATAATTGTTTGGTATACTAAAATTTCAACAAACCAATTGCATTATCATGTTTACTAATATAATTTATATTGTACTATTAGCATTCAATATTTTTGAAATTAGGATTATAGTGATGATGAGCGACCCACCTACCACCTTTTGGTGCACCCCACTACAATGTCAAATCGAGACAAAGTTGCATTAAGAGAAATACTCGAAGAATACACATACAAAGAATGGTTGAACCAACCACCTATTAAATTCCCACTATGTCCAAATTCACCAATTAGGAATGAATACAACAATAGTAGTACTTCATCATAAGTTGGAAATGGAGGCAATCAAATGGAGGTTGGTATGGATGATTACTTACAAGATACAGCTTCCATGGAGGCAATGTTGTTATATGCATTCCAAAACGATTATCTAGGGGATGATGCTCATATCGCTGATACCTTATTTGAAAGCCTAAAATATGCTTCCACCACACCTCTCTTTGGAATTGGTAGCAAGTCTAAGTCTACTCAATTGGGGATAACGATGTTGTTGTACAATGTTAAAGAAAAAAATTTCATGTCGAATGAATGTTTCTTGGCAATATTGAGGTAATTTACTTGCATGATCGATCAAGTTCCTTATATTTTGTCACACAATCAAATTTAAAAATGGTCGATTTTATGAATTTTAAATATTTTAAATATTGTAAAATTAAATTCCCCACCAACTAAAAGATGTTCAAAGATAAGTTTATTCTGAGTGATAATGTCTTATTGGGTAGCTGCAAAGAGGCAAAGCAGTTGTTGAAAATGTTGGGTTTTTAGTACATATCATATCATGCATGTCTAAATGATTGTATTCTATATAGAGGAGAATATGTAGACAAAGAGGTATGTTTGAAATGTTTTCATGACATGTATCATGATTCAAAAAATGGGTAAATCACATGGTCCTCCTCATAAGATATTGAGGCACATGCCCATAATCCCAAGGATTTAATGTCTCTTTCATTACAAAGAATTAGCTATGTTTCAGGGATGAAATTCCTCACAGAGAAGTGATTCGGAAGTTATGTGAATCCCAACATATTTAATATCCATGAATCATATAGATGATACATGGCCTAAAAAATTCAAGGATGAAGTACGAAGTCTACGACTCAATATAGCCATGGATAGCGTCAACCCATATTCCCTCCAAAACACCATCTATTTTGTTTTTCTTGTAGTAGTGATCAATAACAATACCCCCCCATGGTTAACTATGAAGAATGAACATCTTATGTTGGCTCTCATAGTCCCTAGTAGAAGACAAGTGAAGAATATGAATGTCTACTTACGACCATTGGTATACGAATTTAAGGAATTATGGGAAGGGATAGATGTGTACGATGTATCAAGACACATCACAACAGAGAGGAGTTTTATGTTGTATGGCATATGTGCTTACACCATACATCATTATCCAGTCTTAGGAGTTTTATCTTGTAAATTACATACTTATTGATTTTTTTAGTAACAATATCTTTACACATATTAATTTAATCTATTGAAATTGTTCAGATCTTCATGGTCGCTAACATGTCGTCCTGTGTACAATAATTTCACAGGTCTTGTAACAAAAGGGTATCATGGATGTAAATGTAGTGGACCTTCTCTGGACCTTCTCTGAAGGCTAGGTGGTTCGACAACGTATGAAATCCAGTGTATGGCTTCTCCAGGGTATTCCTCCTAGAAGAACACTCTTACAGAAGAGAAACATCCTCTTTCAATGGTAAACTAGAGAGAACCCAAATGCCTGCAATAATGACACCAGTTGGATGTCTCAGAGCATATGAGATAGAGAAGTAGAAGTAGTTTGTAGAAATTTTCGATCCAAATATGGAGCCTATGTTCTATGATCCAAATTTCTTCGACACCTATGTTGAGAAATTTTCCATTGGGATGAAAAGGAAATATGTCTACTATGAGCTCCCATATTGGGAGCATCTTAATATTTCTCACTTACTAGATCCCATGCATATATTTAAAAATGTTTCATCTTCTTTATGGAGGAACGTATCATCAAAAGAAAGTGACACAATGGCTATTAGGAGAGATATTATTTCTTCAAAAACTAAAAATCAACATTGGCCAAGACAAGAAACTAGTGGAGAGGTTGGCCCCTCTTGGTCTTTAAAAGAAGGTGATGTCCTATGGATTTTAAAGAAAGATGATATTTCTCTGGAAAAGGAAGTTATAATGAGTGTGAGGGTGGCTTATTTATATGGGTTTTCACTATGACGTTGCTTCATTATGGATGACCATTTGTCGGGGTTGAAATTGAATGACTATTTGAACCTTCTAAGAATATGTATGTCAAAAACATGATTTTTTTATTTTTTATTTTTATGTAATGAGATATTTTATACCCCGAATGTGGGTGACATGACGCGAACGTGCGAATCTAGTTCCTCCCATGCACAATATGACAAAGTCCTGCACCGCCAGCTTTAACTTGATGTGGAACCTCCTCTCAACAATCATTTACATGAGCACCCTGATGCACCTAATATTCTTCCATACCCTAAATCACATGCAACCCCATGAGAACTATCCCAACTCGCATTTGCGAACGTGTCACAAAATCGCAAAACATCTATGCTTGTGCCACATGTCTTCAAAATGCGAGGTCTTTCCTCATTGTGTCATCCCCATGCTACTCCAGTTAGCCTCCAAAACCTTCTTCACCTCCCTTGCCATATTTCTACTACCTTAGTCTCACTGCACGCTCCCCCAGCTGTGCGCCCTCTCTCTTGCATGCCACCATACTAGTGCTAGCCCACTGGGAACCCATCCTGCTACTTCCCTCCAGGCCACACGCTCCCCGTGATGTTCCCTCCAGGTTGTGTGCCCCCCTTTGTAATTCCCCGCCTCTACAGATTCACCCCGCTGCATGCTTTCAGAGATAGGCTCCCTCATCGTGCACCCCCCTTCAGTGATCCCCCATGCTACACAGTTCTCAGTTGCGCACCCCCCTGCTCCGCTTTTTTATTGAGTGTTCCCTTGTTGAGAAAGTCACTGCACTTGGACCTACCTCCCGCACTCTGTCGATTTACCTCCCCATGGCTCTGCGTCAGCACCAAAATACCATCAGGGGTAGCCAAAGAGGAGAATTCTTGGATCGCTATCACTGTGGTCAAGACAATAATTTGGAATCCATCGAGGGCTCCTCTTCTAGAATCCATGACAGGGAGGCACCACAGCGCTTTGAGCGCACCCAGGAGGAGATCGCCCTAGCTCAAGAAAATCAGAGGGGAAAAAGGGGCCCAAGGAAATCCACCATCGCGCACCCTGAGCAACCTACTCATCACAAATCTGAGCCTCTCCCAGTTCAGGAGGCCTCAGGGGAGGACACCAATGTGTGGATCATGGAATCAAATGGATTTTGGACGTGTATTCCTGATGCTGAGTACCCGATCGCTCCCATGCTTTGCGCAACTTCTACAAAACCCCCACGTGTGCCTTCCACTGAGGAAGAGGCCATAGCACAAGAATACGGATGCTGCATCAAGGAGAAGGACCCTGTTACAGAGGATGATGAAGGAAAACCATGACTGCGTGTTTACTCAACTCTTTTCTATTTTCTATTATTTTCGTACATACTATAGATCTTTTGTTTTTTTTATGTGTCACGACACAACTTGTAAATTTTGACTGTTTGATGCTATTAAAGGGTTGGTTTCCTCCTAGGAGGCACTCCAAACCTACGTTATTTTGAAAGCATCGAAGGTTGGGATTGGATAAGCACAACTTACCATCTCAGCCCGACGCCTATGTAAAATTTTACTTTGAATTAATATATTTTAGCCTAACTTACCAAAAGAAAAATGAGACATTTTATAATTAATTTTTCTATAATGTATTATTTACTATACAGTTTCATTATCCTCTGTTCATGCATTGGTGTCTGAACCATGACTTCCCCCAAGACCTGTGACATGCCATATCTAAATTATATGGGTTTGTACATTGGATCACATCAAAGGAGATTCATATGGCTAGCATTCCGTAGTGGCGTCAATAGATAGATGAGATTGTTTTTGTGTTTGAGAAGGATTTTCCGACGAGTTTCGTGGACTTGCAGGTTCATCATCTAATTCATCTATTAGATGAGGTACTTGAATTATTTGGAGTAGTTCTTATCATTGGATGTTCTTATTAGAGAGGTACATGAAGAAATTGAAAGGTTTTGTTCGACAAAGGGAAAAACCTGAGGGGTATATACTGTATGTGTCTTTATATTATGCCAATGATTAAATCAAGTATATCAACAACACACAAGTGCAAAGATTTGTGACAAATAAAGGGATGAAGACAAAAGAGAATGGGAGATTCTTGAAACAAATGGAAAGAGGCGCATGATAAAGAGAGAGTGCATGCTTATCATTTGTCAAATTACTACACAATAACTATTCACACTAAACTTCATATTAATGCATATTTTGATCTTATAAGTAATATATATATAGATATATATGTTGGTTTTATTTCATCAGTGAATTCATAAATTGAAGCCATCAACCAATTCATTCTTTACAATATGGAAGCAACACAACCGTGGGTTGCATTATATGAAGAGAAGAGGAGGAAATGGGACAATGACAGGAAAGAATTCAAACAGTTGAATGGTCAAAGCATGTTGTATCATGATCATTTAAAAGAAAATATGCCAATGGCATGCCATATCAGTTGGGTTGCTCATCAAGTCAGAGAGAAATACAGAGCAATTGGTTGTCACCCACGTGTTGAGGAGGATGCGCTAAGCATAGGGATTGGGTGGAACAACTTGATAATTATAATATCTTTATCTACAATTTTAACTTCATATTGCACCTTTGAATTGTAACATCTTTATATATATATATATTATATTTTTAATTATGTTTAGGTTATTAGACACATGGCACTGTGATTTTTTCACTTTTTTTAGGTGCATTTGTGCCCATCTATGTGGACATATGGACATCATTTTCACACAAAGGATGTCGATGATAGATGTGTGACACAAGACTGTGGATTGGAAGTCGAGTTCAAACAATCTAATCGTGATAGCCACTGTGATCAAAACCTAATACAAGGGACATTAGGTTATGTTGGAAAGATACAAGATATCAGTCAAGTGGACTTCTCTTCATTCCAATGTGTTATTTTTAGGTGCAAGTGGTGGGACACCTTTGATCGAAATAATGTAAAGGAAGACCGTGATAGTTGGTTGATATCTATCAACTCTATAAAGATGTGGCATGAAGCTAGGGAGACTTATGTTTTCCCAGAACACTGCAACCAGGTGTTTTTTACCCGGATGTGTTATAGTAGGGATTGGTGGTTCGTATTAATACACGACCTTAGATCAAAAAATGTTTTTGAGAACAACAGTGTTATCATGCCAAGTGTCGAGGAAAATATCAAGGTGATGACAATGGAGAGTGATATGTACTTGTGTTATTTCATCATTTATACTATTGTTGTATGTTTTTTCTTTCATTATTTCACTAAGTATTTCCAATTTTTGTTGCTCCCTATGTTGACATATCTGCTACATGATTGACATATAACATGCATCAATCTCATACATAAAATACGTTTTTTTTTTTATTAAATGAAAAAATTATTTACTAATATGGAAATATAACTTTAAATTAAAATAAAAAGCATTATCGGTACACCAAAAACATTGTCATGCACTGGCTTCACTGCTCTGTAAAACACAACCACACCATAGACGGTGCGCACATACCTATGACACACTGTTGTAAACTAAAAGGAGGTCTTATGCATGTATAACATGTTGATTACATATTTGTATGGACCATAAGAGAAACAAATGGGCTTACATAGATGGGTGAGAGGTTTTAATTTTTTCTTCATGGATAATGGAACAATTTTGAATTTTCTTTTCAATGGTAATTATAAATAATAGTTGAATTAATAAATATTTTATGGCTAAGAATTACATGATAAATAATGTGATGGTGATTAAGAGGAATTTTTTTGACTTTCAAATAGACTTGGTGATACGTTTTTCTTTCCTATTTAGATTATGTAAAATAAATATCTATTTTTATGTATTTACAAGTAAATAATTTAAAGTAGACACGTCTTTATAAGCTCAGTAATAATAAGTGATAAGGATACATAATAAGGTGTTGCGTGTGATATATTATTAAAATCTATCCGGCCCAAATTAATCATTGAAGGTGACGATCCCAAGCCATATACATCATGTCATTGAAATTCATGAGCCTAAGCCATATACATCACGTCATCAGATTGAAGGGCATTAATTGTACGATACGACAGTGGTGTGTAAGGAGCACATGTAAATTTTCATGGTGTTTGGTGTGTGATTGATAAGGCCCATGAAACCATAATCTAATATCTTTTCTCCGTACAACTGCCTTCTAATTTCACTCTTATTTTACCATTTGAACTGACAACGCTTAACAAAGTATAAATTTTTCACAGTTCCATTTCTGAAATCCATGGTGTCATGACGATTTGTAGCAAGGGCCTCTGATATCCAAGTAAGACACATGGAGTGTTTATTGTAGGACAACAATTAGGTGTTATCCCTCTCTTTGGCCTCCCATGATCAGACCATATTATATGGGTTTGCCATTTTCTGCTACTCCTTCTCTTTCTCCTGCTCCCTTTGTTGATGTCTCTACTACATGATTGACATATAAAATATATCATCCTCCACTAGTAGAAAATGATGAAATTCATGACTAGGTGACTAAAAAAGTTAGTCACCGCAATTATTTCAAGTGAAATACTACTAAATTTGAGAAATTTTAAGTGACCGAACAAAAAATGACTAACTTAAATGACTAATCTAGACTAGGGATAAAATATACGACTAGATAATAAGTGACTAAACTAAAAGCGACTAACTTAAATGACTAATTTATTCTAGGAATAAAATATACAACTAAATAATAAATTACTAAAGTAAAAGTGACTAACTTAAATAACTAATTTAGTCTAGGATTAAAATATATGACTAGATAATAAGTGATAAAATTAATAATGATTAGTGCAAATGACTATTATAGTCCAAGAATAAAAATATGACCAAATAACAAGTACAAAAAGTATATGAATTAGTCATTTATGTCAGTAATTTTTAATCGTATCACTCTATAAATGAAAATTTTCAATTTTGATACCGAAGTGTTACATTTCACTAAACGAGTCTCTGAATCCATCTGCAGTGTTAAGATTTAGAGACAAAGGGGTATTTGAGTCCATCTACAGTGTTAAAATTCTGAATACTCTTTTCTCTCTAAAGTTTAACACTGTAGATGGATTCATCTACAATTAACATAAATATTGCATGTATCATCTATCTACTTTACACTAATGCCTTCATTATAGTTTTAGTAAAGGTAATATTTAGATAGTCAAATTAATATGTATATTTATATTTCTTTGGCCACAAATTTTAATCTTTAAACTTCATTGATTTATGTTAAAAGTGTGACTCTTGTTTTAAATCTAAGGTCAAATCTTCATATTTACATTTAATGAATAGATAAACATAACATTTCTTTTTGTAAGTCGATATTCATTCATATGGTGAAAAATATGTACAACCAACAAAGGAAAAACATGTGGTCTCACCCTGACTAGGTTTGTTGACCAATGTTTGCAACAAGTGACAAAAATACAAAAATGAGGCTAAGGACAACATCCATAAATGAGCGGGTCAAAGACACAAAAATACATGTAATACATAAAAAACACCTGAGAGCATACTAGTCATTTGACATAATGGAAGCTAGGTTTTCTAGGGTTGTTTCTAGAGGGGGTGGTGGATGGAAGTTGCAATGGACATGCCCTTCGAAGTGTGTGAGCCAAGTGTCCAACTTTTCCACTTTTTCTACAAGGTGGTTTTAGCCTCGCTAGACCACCACCAATACTCGCTCCCTGACCTGGCACTGGAAGTAGTGCATCCTATCCAAAGTGGCCATAAATTCAACATGCTCCTCCCTATGAACCCATTCCGCTGTGTCCACCCGATCTATAAGAGTTTTAATTAGGTCCTGACAGTTTTCTGAAAAAATGTTGAATTTACTGTGGGCTGAGAGGTATATGCCTACAAGTTCCCCATTTAGTTGTTCCTCCTTGCTTTCCACCACCCCAATGCTGCGTTTGTTGTGACCTTACACTTCCACCACCATGGGAGGCATGTTTTCCTCTAGCACGACCGCCTCACGTTCCCACACTAGCAAGCTGGGAGTGACTGACGGTCTTACCACCTTGGAGTGCTCCTACCACCACTATTTCCATATCATCTGAGCCAATAGATCCTTGCTTGGCCGGGGGTGAGGATTTCCTGCGCTGCGAGGATGGTTGCATTGTGATACAACCAGGAGGGCCAACTCCAAATGTTATCAGATTCTAGTCTACTGGAACTTTCCCCTACCACCGCACCCAAAATCCAGATCTCTCTTCACCCTTAAATTTCCTTAGGAAACCACACACTATTTCCCAACTACCATCATACCACCAATTGGGAAACTTGGAAAGAACTTGAACAATTGGAGAAGGAGAAAGTGGGAGGAACACACCCCAGGCTAATGCTTCCCAGGAAGCTTCACACAACCCACACTAGGATATCAAATCTATGTATTCCAAAAGGGCGACTCTCCTGTCGTCACTAGACACCAAGAACCACCCACCAAACCACCAGGCACACCAATTTCCAGACCAAGCACTAGAAATGGAGAATTCCACACAGAAGCACTACCACCCCCAGTGATACCTCCTTCAATACCACCTTCGTGCACCTCTATCAGACCAACAACTCGCACATACTAAAAACCACGGAAGACCAAAATAACAAGTTCCCCCATTGACATGTCATAGTGTTCAGGATTTCTATTTACTAGGCATTCAAATGAAAATAAAGTGGAAAATGTGAGCGAGGGAGGATTTTTTTAATGGCCTTGGCACCTACAGTTGCTACATATATCTATCTACATTTGGGGTCGTCCCTCAAAATAGAAGGAGTCGTAAGAAAATATATAGAAAAGGAGGTTCTATGAAACATTGTGGCAGGTGTTCGACATGTTTGAGATTTCTATTTGCTAGGCATTCAAATGAAAAAAAAGTGGAAAACATGAGTGAGGGAGGAATTTTCTGATGTCCTCGGTGCCTATTGTTGCTATAGATATCTATCTACATTTTTGGTTGTCCCTGGTAATAGAAGAAGTCAAGAGAAAAGAGATAGAGAAGGGGGTTTTGTGATAAGTGGTGGCAGGTGTTCATGAATGGATTGTGACAAGAAGCCCAAAACCCAAGTCCATCCCAATGATAATGGAGATGTGAACCCCAACTCTATAGGCATGCTCATTCTCATTCTTCTAGTTATCCTTCTATTTTTCATTTATTTCTATATCTTCTTGTTTCTATTAGTAAGGCCTCCTAGATTGGTAGTTGATTGAGCAGAGAAGTTGTGCATGCAAGAGGGATAGATCAGTGACACTTATTATCATTCTCTCCATGTTTCTTTTAGGGTAAATGACAAGTGAATGTTGCAATAAATGCTATTTTCTTCCTTTTGTGGGTGTGTATCAATAATTTTTTAAGGTTTCATTTCAAATCTTCCTAAGATGTGGGGTGCCATCACTTATGGGAGAAATGGCTTGGAAGGATGAATCACACTTAGTTTTTGGTTAACCCATAAATTGCACCTTGCCCAAACCTCTTATTTATGTCCGTGAAGAAGTGAATCTTGATGGTTTGCCTAGTGAAATGCCACCATATTCATAAGATAAACATGGTCCCATTGAAATTTTTTACTTATTTTGTCAGCCATGGTCTACCACACTAAAATTGTATCATGTTTCCCACCTCTATTATGACTACTTGGGCACACTAGTACCCTTGAGTTTATGCAACTATGTGGTAAAATTATGGATGCTAGTTTTTGAGTTATGTTGTTAGTAAGGGTAATTGATGAACCTGTGTCCCTCACTTTTATATTTGCTTGACAATGAAATGTGAAACTTTATCAAGGGAATTTAAGTGAAGTCATTTATATTACAGATGGAATTATTACATTAGATCAAAATTAGGCTTTTTTATTATCCACATAAGTTCTAATTTTCTCATCAATATTCGACTTATTTCACAATTCCTTTGAATTATATCTCATTTTTTTTATTTTTCTTCATGCACATATGTACAAATGTCAAAAAGTGATGACAGTGAGAAGTAACTACATACAATAGACTAACTCTGCATCCAAATTCAATTATTTGTTGGCTATTGAATTTTTCTTTATCATCACTTATGATGATGAGAAGTAACTGCATATGATAGGATGCAAAGTTATCCCTCAAACCAATGTAGAGATGCAATTATTTATTGGTTGTTGAATTCTTATTTATCATCACTTACAATAACTGACACTATATTTGGACTTTCTTAAGGAAAAACATCTTCACTTCCATAACTCGTAGGACTCCTCAAAATATTTTCACTTCCATCAATGATGATCCCTTTCAATATCAATTTTTTATGCATTCCTCCAATCAACTCTTCATAGTCTCTATCTCTTTTTTCCCCTAGAAAGACATACATATTGGTTATATCCAAGCCCCATAGAACATACAGATACCTACAAGCACCAAATCTAATTTTTAGTAATATGGATCTTGCTCAACAAGAATTTATTGCATGGGCACCGTTGAGCCAAAAATACTACATGTAGTTTCCAAGAGACTAAAATCATCAAATTAAATAATTGCATAGTCTAAATGTCGTTATGGTAGTCAACTTGAGGTTGCCAATCTATGGTGCATTTCTCAACTTTAACCAAATCATTAAGATATCAAATATCGGAACTTAGTCATATGCAAAATCAATATTCAAAATATTTGGGCTTAGTATTGATTGGAATAGTTGGGGTTAGATGAGTTTGTGCTAGTTTAGTATTCCATTTGAAATGACTTAGACCTTAATTCTTTTGGTTGGGTTTATCTAGTTCTTCCTCGGGTGTTTTTTTTTTTTGTTAATTATATATTTTTTGTTTTTGTTAATATTTTTTAGTTATACGCGTGAGGCTACATCATGGTCCAAGAATAACACCTGAATAAAAAAAAGAATTGAACTGATCACTTAACATCTACCAATATTCAGCACCTCGAATTTTTAATTTTGAGTGGCGGCAATATTCAGCACCTCAAATTTTTGATTTTGAGTGGCGGGAAGCATAATATGAGTTTCTAAGGGATATAAATGAAATTTTAATCTTTCACTTCCCGGAATCGAAGTGGGTCCTCGAAAACTCGCCTTTAAGCTACACGAAAGGCGTCAGAAATTGAGAAATTTGCAGATAGGTCTGGGGATCAATCCTCTCCGACTCAATCTGAACAGAAGGATATCTACCAGGGCGGTGCCACTGCCCAAAATCCTTTCACCCAGCATGCTCTATCTCCCATCACTCGTTCTCAGCCCAATGACGTCTCTCAACTCTGACCCCTTTGATTGCACCTCCAATTCGACGTCATGCGATGAATATTCGATTTCACAGGAGGAGAGGGTCATTGCGGAGAAGGGATTCTATTTTCATCCCTCGCCTCTTCAAACGCCAAGGGAAAGTGATCCAGATCTGCTCCTTTTTGGTTCAGTGTGAAGAAGAAATAGGCACGACTACCAATCTGTAGCACCTCGAATTTTTGGGTGGCATCGTATGAGTTTCTAAGGGATAGAAACGAAACTTTAATCTTTCACTGCACGAGTGCCTTTTTATTTTTCTAGTCGAGCTACATTATTTTACTAGCTAAGACATACATTTACAAGTTCTCAGTTCTGGTTGGAGTTGTTGGGCCGCATATACCTGAGCTTGAGGGTCGATATTCCACATTCCATTTGCTAGACGAATATGCTGAGAAGGGCTGAGTAATCATATTGATTAGCACAATTTTCCTAACCATATAACAGTTGTTGTGCACCCTTGCAATGACCAATCAAATTACTCTCTGAAGGCTACGTATAATCTAAATGAGTTTGAGTTTACACTATCCAGAGATCCTGGCATCACTAATTCATGTATTGACTATTGCTCACTAAGGGAAACACGAGTTCCTTATCTTTGGTATGGGTGAATGCAAACATCTGGGCATAAAATGAACTTTTGGACTCTTCATTGCGTGTGGGACAGTCATCTGGAAACCAGCAAAAGGAACACACCAGTCCCAGGTTTCTATACTTAGTGCCCCTTATTTACATGTGTTTATTGACAACATAAAATATTGATAGTATTTTGGCTGTAGTGGATGTCATTTTGGGAATTAATATGAATACTCATTACTCCTATTTCTGAGTTATATTTGGCAGTCTTGTGTGAATATTATGCTTGGAATATGCTAGTTTGAACTTTGGGTCATTTATTTTCGGTGCATGTCATTTAATATGAGTATCTTCTGAATTAAAATTGTTAGTAAAGCACCTATAGCAGTACCCAAACAAATTGTTTGACATAGATATGAACGAAAATTTCACATAGACCCAGAAAGCTATTGCAAGGAATTTTACAACTAGGGCGATGGTGGGGATGATAGTGCATTGAATCTAGACTATACATTGGGCACATTGAGTAGGAATACTGGCATAGGTCCGTCTAACCCTTGTCATGATATGGACATTGAATTTTCCAACCTCTGGTGCATTTCTTGAGTTTACACAAATGGTCATCATATCAGATATTGGAACTAAGAACTATGCAATATCTAGCTTCACAATAGCTAGGTTCAGTACTGATTGACCCTAGTGTGTGCTAGGTTAATATTCCTCCTTGACCAAACCTAGAATTTTTTTTTTTTTTAATTGGGTTGATTCTCTTGTATTTCTTATTTATTATCTATTTTATAATATTTTCTCTTGACAAGAACTTGAATCAAGCTGCATTGTGGAAGCCAGGTGAAGATGGGTTAATTCATTCAAACTGTGTGTGATGGTGCATTGTATACATTGAATATGGACACATTCACGTTGAGATTTCCAATGCTCGGTGCATTTCTTGAGAACCCAAATACTCAACATATTAATATTACAGCTCAGAAATATGCAAAACTCAAGCTTTATAATTGCTCGGTTTGATATCTAAAAGTAGGTTTGATATACCTCCCATGTTTGATATTGAGTGCATAATAACTACACAAACCTATTAAATTTCAATAATGAACTTAAATCTGAATTATGCCAAATTAATAACCATGCACAATAGCACTTAGAACAAACATATACTTTGGGAAAGTGGATATGTTTGTTAATAAAATGCTAATAAAAGTTGATGCTTCTATATGGATATGTTTGCTTGTTGCCTATAGAACACATGAAAATCTAGAGCTAGGTGAGTATGTGGCAGAACACATTTTCAGGTTGGACCCTAAAAATCCTGCACCTTATGTGCTTCTATCAAGCATCTACGCTACAACTAGTAGGTGGAGGGAACATTGAAAGGTACGGAAAATGATGAAAGCTAAATTTATAAAAGAAACACACACCTGGATGTAGTTGGATTGAGGTAAATAAACATGAGAGAGATTGCATTAAAAAATGCAAGAAATATTTAGGAGGTTTGAGATATTGGCCTTTGACATGAAGGTCACAGGTTATGTTCTCAATGATGTTTATAGGAGGTTTGAGATATTGGCCTTTGACATGAAGGTCATGGGTTATGTTCTCAATGATGTTTATATTGAATTATTTAGGAAGAGAACCAGCCTAAATTCCACCATAAGAGAAGTTGGAAATTGAATTAGACTATTAAAGGTGTTTTCTATAATGGTCGTTCGATTTATTGAAAACCCTCCAGTCTGAATACTACGCTTCCACTGTATCTGTCTCCAAAATTCGCTGGAGGAGGAATTGCTGAGGCATTCCAACTGGCCAGCATCAAGGATGGGTAGTGTCACTCGAGGGGTTAGCAGCCACATTCAATGAAGTAAGCTATAAAAGGCATGGGCATGTTGAATCTTTCATTGTTTGTAGGGGACTAATGTCTAAGGTTTGTTTCAGCTTCCAATAGATCAGAGCAGTTGAAGATATACTCTTTGCTTTTGGCCCTGATTGATAGGGGCAATATGGCCAAGATTATTTTATATTAAAATCAATATTTACTTATAGGATAGGGTATTTTATCTAAATCATATAAACGGTAGCTCTCAAATTGTAATCCAATAAAACAACATTCCGATTGGAGCTTTAACTATCAAAGAAGCACATCCATACAAAATTCGGTACGATAATATATATATCTATATGTGTGGAACAATCATAACTCTCTCCCCTTAATAACTTCAAACCAAGTAAGGAATTATTCGCCTGAAACATTATGTTCATAGGATTATAAGCCATCAAAAAGGAATTGAAATCCAATAGAATATATAAAATAAATTATTCATTACATTCTATTAAATAAATTATACATTAAATTCTTAAATTCAAGGGGTTCGTTTAATCAGTGCTGTTGGACATTTTTTATCAGTGTAGCTGGGCATTTTTCTAGATTTGTGCTAGCAGCTGCCTAATTTGAATTGCCTAGTTTGAACTCCCTGGGTTTCCCAAGGGGCTGGGGATGGGTTAACAACTTCTTGGTTCAAATTCCCGGGTTAGGCTCCCAAACCGGTTTGAGAGGGATGCCATCCATCCATGTTGATATATATGATTATAGGGGAATATAGGGAAGAATACAAGGAAATTAATATAGGGATTACATCCATGAATATAGAAAAAAGGAAATGAATATAGGGATAGCATCCATAGAGTAACGAATATAGGGATGGCATCCATCCATGATATAGGAAAGAGTATCAAGATACATATCTTTGGAAAAATACATTAAATCCATAATGTCCATAAAATTCTCTTTGAAAATAAAATAGTACATTAAGTCCATAATGTCCTTGGAAGCCCCCACAATTCATGCACCAACTAATAATCAGCTTTCAAAACTTTCTCAAATGACCCTGTAAGCTCTTCACCAATTCTTAAATACTTGGCAGCTCCTCCAACTCTATGCATCAGCAAGTGTTCAACATTTGAAGTTTTGAAACACCAGGAAGCCCTCTTACTCTCGTCAATTCGCATTGGTCTCCAATTTTAGGATTATCAGAGTTGTTGGAAATGCTCCAACCTATACCAGACCATTACAATTCTTAATTTCGACATCTTGAAGGTTGGAGAAAACATCTTCAAAATATGATATGCTTTAGAAGAGTCTTTTAAATTGATAAATGTTTCAATTCACCTCCATATTTTTTTGAATGGCGGGTTTCTTCGTTGAAAATCCTCTATTGAGAATCAACATTCTAATGGAATTGAGAAAAAGTTGAACTCCAATTCCTTCAAGCGCCTTAGAAGACCGAATGAAAGTATTCCCAACTATTTGATTTTTAAATGCAGAAATTCGAAATATGGAAACCTCTCCAAATGGGAGCAGGTGGACATGCAAATGATTAGTTAAGTTGCCAAAGGAACCTATTAAACCTTGCAAATTGGAGCAGCTGAAGAAGTCAATCCTTTAGAGGTTTAATATTACAACTCAGACATATGCAAAACTCAAACTTTATAATTTCCCGATTTGATATCTAGAAGTAGGTTTGATATACCTCCCATGTTTGATATTGAGTACAGAATAACTACATAGAACTTTTAAATGTCAATAATGAACTTAACTCTGAATTTTTCCAAAGTAATAACCATGCACAATAGCACTTAGAACAAACATATACTTTGGGAAAGTGGATAATTATGTGTATGTTAATAAGTGGAAAATGAATTGACTCAAGTATATTTAATTCTCTTTTCTTAAATATTCACAAGTTATATATGGTGTCAAAGGAAAACTGGGTAGCCTGATGACTATAAGTAGACAAGCACACCAATGCAGAATTCATATGGTAATTGTTATATATTTTCCTCTCCGACTCTAAGCTATATCTTGCTCTTCAACAACATTAAAAAACATATCTATTTTTTACAATCATACAGTTCTAAAAGTTTGGAATCAGTCCCCACCACACATTACTGGCTTGTTTAGCACTGGGGGTTTGACAACATTGGTTTGAGATTTTTTTCTCAGAAAGGCTCAATACATAATCATGAAATACTTACCCACATTTAGCCAATTCTATGTAGTTCTTGAATTTTCATCATGAACTCCTTGACTTTTACTCCTTGTTGTTTATAAACTCTTCATCAAGGTTGAATTAACCTTATTGTGCAAAGCATCAATTTCTTCCTTAGACAACTGCATCCTTGATCTATATCTACTGATGACTGCAACTGTTTACCTGCAGTTCTTTGAAATGCAACACCATGATGCTATTAAGGCTCTTAATATCTATAGGCGAGCTGGTAAATAGGTATAGTTGGAAATATATTGTTCTAGAAGTGTTGTAATTGATGTCTTCAGTTTCAAACACTTTCAAATAGTGCATATACCTGTACTTTTTTGTTTTTAAGGATTATTGTGATCCAGCATTACTTTTTTTCCAAAAACAAATGCTTCAGTGGCATTCCCTCTTAACATGTTTGAAGTTTTTATCATTATTTACTTCCTCTCATGATGCATATACATAATTTCCTATTCATTTCCAAATGTTTAGTTTACGAAAACAATTTTTGTGACAACATTTCTAGTGGATTCATTAATTCATTAGATGATGTGATGTCTCATTGAGTCATTACATAGTAGGATAAGAGGAGTACATTGCAACATCTTGACTTGTAAGTTCCCTAGTAGGACAAATGACAAGAACAAGAATAGGCGGTATTTTATGATCTTGGAGGACTGGTGACTTGACTATCACCTCAATAGAAGGAAACAATAATGCTACCATCACTGTCTTCCTTTGTGTTTGTCAATTGAGCCATTTGCTTTGCACTTTTCCTTGAAAATCCATTTAACCATTTGAAATTTTTCCTTTAGGCATATCCTCAAGTTTCGTCGTTTCATTTCTCTGTATGGAATCACATTCCACCTCTGTTACTTTGTCCCATTCTTCTTTCCATGTGCATTGAATCACATTCTACCAGAATTGTGGTGAACTTGTGATCAAAGCCATATATAACTGCTGTAAAGAAGATTGTTGCAATATTCTTGATTTCTTGCTTCCTTTATTGCTTTCAGGTAGTTCCTGTAGCTTTGAGCCATCTAATGTTCACAAATGTTGTTTCAGAATCTTCTTGGGCATTGATGATGTTCTCACTGCTAGCATTCCAGAATCTTCTTGGGCATTGATGATTTTCTCACTACTAGCATTCCATAATCTTCTGGGGCTTTGACGATGTCCTCACTATTAACATTCCAGAATCTTCTTGGGCTTTGGTGATGTCCTTAGTACTAGCTTTGACATCATTGACTTCATTATCATTGGATTCTTGATTGCTCCTTTGTTCCTGACTTAGAATGCTTTCTTTTTCTACCTTTTTACCTCTCCCTTCAATAGATCATGGCACTTCAACTTCATTTGAATTACCTTGGATATAGTCGTCCTCAAATATAACATCTTCGTTGAGTGTATCTTTTTCCAAATAAAAAATCTGATCTCCCATAGACTCTCCATTGTACCCTATCAAAAATACTGCTAACCTTTATCCTCGTGCTTATGCACTTTTTTGAGAAACAAGTACACAGAAATTGCAAAGAAACACTTTGGGATGACTCTCCCCTAGTTTCTCATCACTCCATGCTTCTTTAGGTGTAACATTCCTTGCAATTTTCATTGTATTTCTATCAACAAAATACACTAGTGTACTAATTTCTTCAACTTAAAAATTATTTGATAGATTTTACCTTTTATCATTCTCCTCGTCATCTCTACATCTATCCTTCCTTTGCAACATTTATTTATCTGTGAATGCCATGAGACTTGTAATACCTATAAAATATTGAAATTATGGTGTAATATTCACTTGTGTCCTCATGCCAACCTTACATGTAATCAAGGCTATAAGTCTACACATGTGCAACCACAACATTTTATTGTATTTTTTCAATATATACTATTTTATGCTAAGGCCAACGTAGTCAACTTCCTTGGGGATAGCACCCCACTAGCCATCTCTACATCTATCCTCAATTTGTCAAGATGTCCTCACTATTAACATTCCAAAATCTTCTTGGGCTTTGGTGATGTCCTTAGTACTAGCTCTGTCATCATTATTTTCATCACAAATTATTTTGTCATGAGCTAAGTGTTGTCTTATGTGATTCTTTAGCTTATGGGCACCTACATCTCATTTTTCTCATGTTCATGGGTTCATCTTCTCTCCTCTTCGTGTTTATGATTTTTTTTATGTATTTATGGTTTTTTGGTTGTTTACATTCAATCCTTGTTTATCTCTTGTAATCTCAACATGGTATCAAAGTAGGTGTGAACTTGCCTCTTTGGATTATCTCATTTCTTCGAGGTTTTTCTAAATTTTTTCCTTGGGTTTCACCCATCTTTAATGGCACACTGCAATGTTGATCCGGAAGTGGTTCAAAGTCATCTTTTCTAAGGTTTCTTCCTTTTAGAGCTTCCAGGTAAGGCTCAATTTTTACTATTTTGATCAAGGGAATTGCTTAGTGATGGAATTTTTTTGGTTAATTAGTAGATCTGTTAGACTAATGGCCAATAGCATTTCCCCAAGGGTTGCAGGACTAGGGTTTTTAGATCATCTTCATTTGAGAGTTTCAAACCATTCTTTCATGCACACCTTCTTAGGTGTATGCAAGGGATCTCTTAACCCCTTTTCTTTAAATTTATAGTTTTCCCTAATCAAAGTGGCTGGTTATTCTTGGGTAGATTTTGTTTAGGATGTTATTAACACACATTTATATGCACATATTTTACTGCACTATGCATGTTGGGCTCTACACATTTCAGGATATGATGATTTGGCTCATTCATCATTGGAGGCTTTCCTTATTTTTTAGGAAATTGTTGTTTTATGGTGGATGCCATTGTTGATGATGTGAGGCATATGTAGAAAAATTTAACTAGCTAGCAACCTTCACAGTTTTAAATTTTTGCTCAAATATATTTCCGACAGTACCAAACTAGAAGGTCTGATATACTTGAAGTAAACATAAGGCTCTAAAATATTATTGTTACATAACCTATTAGCTTTGTAACCTATCCTATTTTATATTTTCGAACAACCCTGCCTTGTGTCAGGCATTGTTAAGCTTTGCATTGACTGATAGGAACCTACTTATGTCATCTATGGGTCTTATTCCCTTTTTTCTTGCAAGATAATGTGTTATTAACTTATATATATATGACAGTCCCAACTCGTTCGTTTTGAAAACTTGTTTGATTGTGATCGTGCAAAAGCAATTTTTTTAGGAACAAAGTAAATTGATCGTATAGTGCCCTGAAGCAATTATTAATTTTTTTTAAGGATTGAAAAAGGGTCATATAGATCAATTTTTATGTTGTATAGGGGTTGAATAAATGATTCATAAGTGACAAGTCTGTGTCAGTCATGGAAAAACTAGAGTGGTTGAAATAAGGGTCAAACCCTTCTGCCAATAGGGAAAGAAAATTGTGCGAAGAAGGGGTGGCTGACATTTCGGTTGGTAGAAAAGGATATACTAGTATCACCTCAAAGAAGCACATAGTTTTGAGTGTATTTTTCTAGGAGAGGTGGGAACGTATGGTCAACAGTCATTGGTGGAAGAACTGTGGCCTGCATGCAAGTCTGCACTCAACAAAAACAAAACCACAAGAAGCATAAGGTGGAAAAAAACTAAGAAGGAAGAAACACGAGCTAGACTAGTCGACACCACTCAACTGTTGAGAAATTGCGAGGGGAAAAACACAGAAATGACCGATAGAAGGGAAATTGTCAGGATAGTTTGTGGATGGAAGAGTGCTATCAAAGCTAGCTAGACCTGTGTCAGTGCAGGCTTAGTAGCCACCACATGTGGTCGAGTAGCCTAGTTGAAGCCGCAGTGATGGGCCTTCAGGCACAATCCAATCGAGAACTGTAGAAACAACAGTTGACAAGCGAGGAAGCACATAGATCATAGTCATAGGTAAGCAGGTGGGATGTCGGGTCGGGTGCAGGAGCCTGCATCAAACTTCAAGCGCCTACATCCAAAATAGTTTTTCCTTCAAAATGGTGCATGTTCTCAAATATAGTTGTTTAATAAGCATACATCCTCACGTGTCACATTTGGGAAAAGAGTTGTAGTGAATCTCCACAATTCCCTCACTGTCCATGTCTTTCCTTGTACCAAATCACTAATATTCGTGCATAACCTTTACTAAATAGCAAAAAATTTCTCTCTTCGACATCTCATAATTGTAATGAACAATTGCCTCAAGATGTGGATTATCAATGAAATTTTCCTCATGAGAAGGTGTCTTATCTTGAGGAACAATTTTTTCATCAACCGACCATTTTGAGGTAATTTATAAAGAGGATGATACAATAAATTTAAGAGACATAGTTAAAGATGACTTCATATTTCCCCAGTTTTGTAGGGGAGGTGAGTAATGAGGCATTGATGGATCAAATATAAAAGGAAGAATTACAAACAATTTTGCATTGTTTCCAAAAGTATAAGAACCGTCAGTCACTTCGTAGGACAATAGAATTCTTCTAGTGGTTCTATGACTTCCTTAAAAAAAAACAAGAATTGCTGACAAATTCAAATACGCAAGCAGGATTTGGGAGCTTTCAATTCAACATTTCAGGCTTTAATCCCAAAAATTAGACAAGAATGAGATGATTTCAAACCCATATCACTATGTAATTTCATCTAGAAAATCATTGCAAAAATTTTTGCATGTAGGGTCAAAATCCACTAAGCTGATTCCATGTCATTAGAACAATTTTGTATCCTTCCTAGGAAACAAATCCATTACGGAATAGGAGTAGCCCAAGAAGTAATTTATAACATCAAACCAAAAAATTACAAGCAATGTTAGTGAGTTTGTCTTTCCAAGGCATATGATAGAGAAAATTGGCTTTATTTAGGGATACTCATTCATATACGGTTCAATGTGCAATTGGTTAACCAGATAATGAACTATCTTTCCTCAATATCTTTGCAATTCTAATTAATGGCTCAGCCTATTCTTCTATCATGCCTACAAGAGACCATGGGTAGGTATGACTAATGGCTCCTCTGCTATTTTTTACTATAGAGTAGGTGGTCTCAACAAAGTTCTAACAAAAGAAATATAATCTTGACAACTATACAAATAGGAATTACCCTAAACTTGACATATTTACTCTTTGTTGATTAATTTTTTCTTTTGGATGATAGGACCAAGGCAGATGCAATTATGCTGAAGGACCCCACCCTTGAGGAACTAAAATTCCTACCTTAAAAACTACTAGGTCAAGTACTCTATAGATATCACTTCCATTGCATACTTTCTTCCCATTTACAGCTGTAATGATGTCTCCCAAGACAGGCCGGCCATAAGCATCTCATTTATTTTTTCACTCCAGCTTTTCCAGCTAGTCCATCTACAAGACCATCAAGCACCAGAACTCTAGTGACACTTAGTTTCTCAATAGACTCATCCAGTGCAAATATAGTACCCAAAATGGGTCAAGTAATTTTCTGAAAATTTACTAACTGATCAACAATGACACTTACAGATCTACTGGAATTCAAAAGCCCACACCAAGTGATGCTCCTAATGGAGAGTACATAGAAGTGTTTATGCCAACCAAATTTCCTGAACTATCAAGAAGGGGACCTCCAATGGTCCTTTACCATCTGTCTAAATCACATTGTTTATTGGAAGGCCATTTGCAGCTGAAGTTATCTACCTGGAAAGCCCACTAACGATAACAGTCATCAAGGTGTGATCCAAACCAAATGGATTCCCAATTGCATACACTTTTTTCCTACAAAAATATTTGGAGAAATTTCAACTGCCATGGGTATCAATTTATATTTTGGTGCATTCATCCATAGCACCACAACATCGTTATCTTGATCATCTCCAACTATATTTTTATCATGTGTTGACTGAACACCAATAGTTACTCTCAAATATAACAAGAAATTCTTGTCATGATATGCTTTGGAAGTATCTAAAACTGTCTATAATAGTGCTCACTTACGACTTGTAGATTTCATGAATCAGTTTGGAAAGGGTCTCATTAGTAAGATCCAAGATAAGCAGGTGGGAGAGCTTTAATTCTGGCTGTAAGTTTATTCCAAAATAACACATGAAAATGCACCAAAATGCATGTCTAGACTCTTTATAAGTTATAACTACTCATCTGAGCAGCATGCCTAAAACATGCTTATGCAATTTGAGATATTGCATCAAAAGGTTGATTGCCAACATCATCTCTACTTTAAGTAGATATTGTTGGATGAAAGAGAAGTTTGCTAGCATTGATGCTAAATTAATATGGTTGGTTCCTCCAGTTGACATAGAAGGAATTTTGGCACTGCGAAGTTCGATTACTACTTGGGATATTTACAAAGTGTTGTTGCAGGGACATGAAGGCCATCATCTAGTTAAACACTTTTGTACTCTCCTTGACTGTAAGTTATATATCCTACAAACCATCTGATATGGTTAGCCTCCTTTCAGGTAAGTATGGGTTTACTTGACCCTCTATAATGATGTTTACAATTTGGGGGCTGTTGTAGCTCCTGGAATAGTATCTTGGTTTGGTACTTGATGTGGATCTCATGTTTGAGTGTATGGATATGCCCATGATTAGAAGATCATAATATGATTTGGGCAAGAAATCACCACCTCCTTTATTTCGGTACTGTAGTAATGAAGATCACTTTGACATTCCTTTTCCAAATTTGTCCTCCAAACAACTCCTAAGGCCTCCTCAAGTTGCCCGTCAAACTAATCCACATAGTAGGCATCACTTTGACCCAATACTTGACAAACTCTCGCTCCAAGTTTGTTGCCTAATCACTGTGGCAACTATCATTAGTTTCGGGCATCTAACCATGAGATCTTCCACCTCCTCATTAACTTCCACATGCTTCCCTATCATGATTTAAAATTGATCCACAAGTTAGGATCCAACATCTACAAGAATGCACTGAAATACATACCTTAAGCTCACTATTTTGAGGTCTCCATTGTTGCAATCTAGGCCTAGTTAGGGCATCACATTGTCCATTATTCTTGCCTTCAATTCTACCCAGAATTTATCTAGATGAAAGTGGATGCCCTTTGGAAGTACCCTCCTCAACTTTGTTGTCCTGGGCATGAACCAACCCTAACACTGCCCTACGCAGTTCTGTTTAGGTTGGTTTAGGCCTGTGGCCTTCCCACAACCATCTAGGGATGCAATTGTCTCTTCCAAGGGTCTAAACACCCTAACATACCCTAAAACATACATAAATTCTCTGCTCTGCCTCGGCCCTCTAAAACAGCAAATCGACCTTCATAAAAGTCACCAAGAGTGCCCTGAATTTCCCTCTTCTCCAAGCTGTCAGCCCTCTTATGTGTGTGGCCCAAAACATAAGTTTTCTTCTCCTCCCTTTGTGATGGAAATGACAAGAGTATTGAAAATATTCACAAGTGTAGGTCTCCTATAACATGAGAGGTAACAATCCAAAAGGCCAAAATTCTCCAAGTCCAGCCTGCTTGGGTGCAATCTTCTACTGGATTAATTCTCATGCCATATGATGGGTAATAGGGTCCACAAATCATGCATTTATTTATTGGTTGGGCATGCCCACCAGCCTAGGAGGATATGTTGTCATTTCCCTACCAAATATGTACCCACACATGGGGACACCTACCCTGACAATTACTCATACATACATCAGAAATGACATGTGGCAATTTCTGTAAGAATATAAGACTCAAGTATTCATACATGACTATGTTAGATGAAATGTTTTTATGATTTTATGTGTTCTATTTCTGTCACTGATAAATGATATAGTCCATTCTCATGTATGCATGAGATTTTTTTTTTATCCTTGTCTCTTTTATCTTAGATGGGACGTAGATGCATTAAGGATGTGTCCCACCCCTAAGGGATGCATCCACTGATGGATCAGTCGGTGGATCTATGCTCACTGTCAGCCCTCCCTGAATGGATCTGGCCACCAGTGGATGCATTAGTGGATCTATGCCCCCACTTTCATATGAAAAATGAAAGTGGGTTGGCTTAGACTTTAGTGTTTCCTTGTCCATGAGGTATAAGGCAACTATTGGGGACATCTCTTTTTCTTTTGGGACGTTACACACATCCCAGAAAATTGGTGATGTAAATGATCCTGAAGATGGGTAGATGTCCCTCAACTGTCTTAGGAATGTCTAGTTGCCACCTGTCAAAATTAGTTCCTCTTAAGTGCACTTGATGAAAAGTGGAAACAAATCTAGCATTCCCTTGGGTGCACTAGCATGGTATACAGAGGAAGGAAAGCAAGCAGCGGTGTTACTATTAGAGCTATCAGTAACTAAAAAATATTGGCAACAAATCTAACATTAGAGCTGTCCACCTTAACTGAATAAGGCCCATTGAATAAATACTTTATATTTATCAACATATGAAGCCACCTTCACTGCATAAGGCCCATTGAATAGTTAGTTAACAATCACTCATTGTAAAATGAATCAACTTTGTTAATAAGGCCCAAAATAGCTAGTACGCTCTCATTATAAGTGGGCCCATAGATAGATAAGATTTTCTATGGATAGTTATATATTAAGTGGAAGGATATGTAATTTTTTTTCAAGAATTATGTATGTATTTGGAGAATTCCTCTTAGAGGTTGCCCCCTTGAAGTGGAAAGTAAACATAGCTCTCTATTTTTTATCATCAAATAGATCTTTCTTAGGGTTTATTTCTCTTTTCTCTTGTGTTTTTGGGTTCTGCACTATATTTATGTGATTCTCTAAATTGTGGAGTTAATTACACTACAAGGGTGGTGGTTCTTGAGTACATTCCTTTGGATTCATAAGTTGCAAATATTTTTACAAAGCCCCTAGCAAATGCAAAGTTTAAGATGCTGAGGGACAAACTAGTTTTGGTGGAGAACACTTTCCTTGCAATGAAAGAATTTATAGTTTTTATCTATTTCTCAATTAGCTCTCTAACACTGATGGCATATCAATAGGACTGATTTATACCATGTAATGACATGCTCCAGCAGATCCATCTTCCTAGTTTCCTATGTGCAACAAAGAGAGAGAAAAGTGATGGTTGGACACTAATTTGTTGTGGAAGGAAAGTGGCAATGATATAGAGAGAGAAAGTGAAGGCACATGCATGCTTCCAATTTGCATATACCAGACTCATCCTTGTCCCAAATTTAGAACTATTGTTCAGTTAGCATTCCAAATAGCTAGAGTTTGATTTTACTAATTGTAGCATGTAATATCCCCAAATAGGGATAATAGAAAAATTACAATATTTCCAAAACTTGGGCGCAGAAAAATATGAAAATTTATTGGTATATAAAAAATTCTACACTAAACCCAGATTTATATTCAAATCACTAATCTTATTTTTTTGCTAAAATAAGTAAATTACTAAGTATTTATGAACTTAGAAAAATTATAGCAAATCCCTTTATTTCTACCCAGAAATTCCAGAAATGAAATACAATGACTTTCTTTTAATTTTTTTGAGTTGAAACAGAATTAAGCATGTACATTTAAACACAAAGCACCTCAGACACTATTTTTTAAACCCTATTTATCCTCTTGAATGTTCAAAATATTAGAGCTATCATTTGTGTGAATACAATTTTTTCGGTTTCTTATGATTAATCATTAACCTATAAATCTAACAAATCTGTATATGCCCATTACTTCAATAGTTTTGACAATAATAGATGGTATTGGTTGCATATTGTTTAGTTGTCATTTATCATTCGTCTCATTTGATTGTACGTCTTTTGTAGGTTGTTGGCCATGTTTTTCTTGTAATAACAATTTTGGACATTTTTTCGAGCTAGTGAACTTTCTGGAGGTTTCTCTGACACAAGAACCAGCTTAGAGGCACCAAAAGTTTCAGCATTTTGGGTAGCAGTTTCATAAAAGGAGAATAAAATTTCTTCCAATGTTTTTGTGAAGATTAATGTTGCAAATATTGGTGATGCTGCCAAGGTAGTTGTCAACAAGAAGAAGAAAAAGAAGATTTTTTCAGTAAGGAAAATTTGCAGCTCCCACTGGTGATTTATATAATGCTTATAAGGTTCAAGAGGAGGAGGAAGATGTGAACCTTCCAGAACCATCCAAAGTAGTAACCGATGTTTTCAAGAGTAAGACTTCTTCAAAAGATCTTGAGAAGCAAGTCCTGAAAGAAGTGGACGATTGGGAAGATGCAGCTGAGCTTTCAAATCCTATGAGTCAAGTAGCTATTTTAGTTACTAAATGTTTAGGAGACAGAAAGTACTCCAGTGATTTTTTTTTTGAAAATCAAGGATCAATGCAAAGATCTACCAAATCATATTGAAATTTGTCTAGACACTGTTGAATTACTTGGAAATTCCCAAGCACTTGCAAGTCATGTAGGAGAGGTTGATGCATTAGCAAGCACTGCAAGAGGTCTTGAAATTCAACCGAGTGGGAATTATCTATTTGAACTTCGTGGGAGAAATATGGCCAGTTTGGATGATGATAGATGGGCCAAGCCAGTGGATGTTTTTGTTGTTGGTTGTGATATGCGGATGGATGCGGGTCTAAGTGGTTCCTCTTCTGTGTTTCGACTTGGCCAAAGTTATAAATTGGCTTTGCAAGAAATACTTGTGCAACACAAATGAGTATGAATGACATCCTTCCTGGAGGGCCTTATGTGGAAGCACCATTTCCACAAGTTGGACTAGTGAGAAATAATTCTGATGTTGATAGGTGGCAGCATGCTTCTGGTTCGCAGAAGGGTTTGATTCCTCCTCCACAGCCTTCTCTTCCCATAATTCATAAATCAGAGAACCGATATGAAGTGGGCAAGGTTTCTGATGAGGATCAGTTGAAAAAATGACAAATTAAATCCATCCTTAATAAATTAATGCCCCAAAACTTTGAAATTTTTTTTGAACATGTCAAAGAAGTGAACATTGACTCTGCATCATGTCTTCATGGTATAATATCTCAAATATTTGACAAAGCCTTGATGGAGCCGACTTTTTGTGAAATGTATGAAAAATTCTGTTTTCAGCTTGCTGCAGGATTACCAGAATTTTATGAAGATAATGAGAAGGTTGTTTTCAAGCGAGTTCTTTTGAACAAATGTCAGGAATAATTTGAAAAATACGAAAGAGAAGAGGTAGAGGCTAAGAAAGAAGAAGAGGATGGTGAAAAAATCCTTTCAGTAGAAGAAATACGGGAGAAGAAGGCTGCAGCACAACGACGAATGCTAGGAAATATAAGGTTTATTGGTGAGATTTATAAAGAAAGTATGCTAACTGAAAGAATTATGCAGGCATTCATCAGGAAATTAATTGGTGAATTTCAGCATGCGGGGGACGAAAATGTTGAAGCTTTGTGCAAATTGATGAGCACTATTGGTCATATTATTGATCATTCAAAGGCCAAGGAACATATTGATGCTTAATTTGATAGGATGACAAAAATTTCCAATACCCAAGGGCTTCCCTCTAGGCTGAGGTTCATGTTAAAGGATCTGATTGATCTGAGGAGGAATGGATGTAAACAAAGGTGGAAAGTTGAGGGCCCCAAGAAAATAGAGGAAGTGCATCAGGATGTTGTGCAATAACTACATGGATAGGGATGCATCTCTCGAGGTACCAATATAGGGAAGCACATAGATCGTAGTCATAGGTAAGTAGGTGGATTGTCGAGTCGGGTGCAGGAGCCTGCCTTAAACTTCTTACGCCTACATCCAAAATAGTCTTGCCTTCAAAATGGTGCATGTTCTCAAATATAGTTTTTTAATAAGCATACTTCCTCACGTGTCACATTTGGGAAAAGAGTTGTAGGGAATCTCCACAATTCTCTTACTTCCCATGTCTTTTCTTGTACCAAATCACTAACATCTATGCATAGCCTTTACTAAATATCCAATATTTTCTCTCTTCAACATCTCATAATCATAATGAACAATTTCCTCAAGATGGTGTTTATCAACGAATATTTCCTCATGAGAAGGTGTCTCATCTCGAGGAGAAATTTGCTCATCAACTGACCATTTTGAGGGAATTTATAAAGAGGATGATAGAATAAATTTAAGGGAGATAGTTAAAGATGACTTCATATTTCCCAGTTTTGTAGGTGAGGTGGGTAATGAGGCATTGATGGATCAAATATCAAAGGAAGAATTACAAAAAAATTTACACTATTTCCAAAAGTATAAGAACCCTTAGCCACTTCGCAGGACAATATAATTCTTCTAGGGGTTCTATGAATTCCTTCAAACAGAGCAACTAAGAATTGCTAACAAATTAAAATACAGATGCAGGATTTGGGAGCTTTCAATTCAACATTTCAAGCTTTAATCCCAAAAATTAGACAAGAATGAGATTATTTCAGACCCATATCACTATGTAATTGCATCTATAAAATCATTGCAAAAATTAGTGCATGTAGGGTCAAAATCCACTAAGTTGATTCCTTGTCATTAGAACAAATTTTCATCCTTCCTGGGAAACTAATCCATTATGGAATAGGAGTAGCCCAAGAAGGAATTTATAACATCAAACCAAAAAATTACAAGCAATGTTAGTGATTTTGTCTTTCCAAGGCATATGATAGAGAAAAATGGATTTATTTAGGGCTACTCATCCATATAGGGTTCAATGTGCAATTGGTTAACTAGATAATGAATTGTCTTTCCTCAATATTTTTGCAACTCTAATTAATGGCTCAACCTATTCTTCTATCATGCCTACAAGAGACCATGGGTAGGTATGACTAATGGATCCTTTTCTATTTTTGACTATAGATTAAGTGGTCTCAACATATTTGTAACATAAACAAGTCAGATTCAAATTTTATAGATAAAAAAGATAAAAACAAATGTCAATGTCTTTGTGGGCTGGTTACTTGACTCTGCTGTGGGCTGGTTACAGAAAATGTTATTGGAAAAAGGATGGGGAAACAATGCATATCATGTCATGGATATGGTTCATTCGTTGTTAGAGATCGCTTAGCCACTTGAGCCATCGACTTTGGAAATGTTTCTAGTAGGAATTCCTATGGTTTTTAATGTTGTGATTATTTCACCTCATGGTTATTTTGGGCAAGCAAATGTCTTAGGAATGCCAGACACGACATCGGTGGATAGGTAAACAAATCTTTTATAATTGCAATTTACATTCCATGATATCCTCTATTTATTGTTTGATTGTATTTTGGATGTTTCTTTTGATTTTGTTTTGTATTTTAACTATGAAATTGAAAATACTTAGTATAATCATGTTCATTTAAACAAAAACCAAAGCTTGAAGATGAAATTAGTATTACACTATATTGATTGGAATCCTTATAGCTATTTTTTGTTAAAATATTTTCATGACTATCAAAAAAGGTTACTTTCATGTTGTTATTTGAGTACATGTTGTTTATGTACTTGACTAAGTTCATGCGTTAGAAAATGAAATTTTGTTGTAAATAAAACGACAAGTATTAAACATCACACCTCATATTATTATTTTTCACAATATATCTACAACTTGAGCTTTTTAGCAAATAACTTAGTTGACATGAACTTTCCTAAGCTTTCCTTGAATTTTGAATACTAAGTTACTAAGGTGTTCTTTTCTATATATGGTGACATTTTATTTTCTTTGTTTATACAGGTTATTTGGCCACATTATAGTGGTCATTATCACCCCAATTAAGAAAATTTGTTCGAGTTTCTTACTTGTATCGGGGAAAATGGCTTTGACATTATTGATGTTGAGGTATATGTCGTATAAACTATTTATAGTCTAATTTAGTTTATATTCTAGTGTTCATTGTCTTTCATGTCTTACACTCTACATTGTATCTTCTTTTGTTTTCAGAAAATGAACTCAGTATTGATGGTAAGAAGAAGGAATTGAAAAAAGAGGGGAGCAATAACATTGGAGCGACAAATGCAAAAAGAGAGAGAGGAGAACTGGTCTTGTGATACCCTTAGAGCCAATATCCCACATAATACACATAAAGACTGATGGTTAAGTCTTCCGAGTTTGTGAATTCACTTACAATGCCTTGACAACACAACTATAATGTTTTGAAGTGATGAAACATCATTTTGTGTGTAATTTGTAGTCCAACCAATATTAAGTTGGAAAACCATATTGTAATACTTTAACATTTCATATAATATAATTTAAGTGGTTGAAATTATTTATAGTTGCATTTGATATTGTTTAGTATTGTAATTAACATATGCAACTTTGTGTTTTCATATTAGATAAACATGCACATTGTATGACATTTTTTAAATCATACAAATTAATTTATGTTGATTAATAATAAACACAAAATCAATTTGAAACTACTAAATTAGTAGTTTATATTGATTAATGATGAACACAAATAAAATGAATATACGACTAAATTAGTCATTTATAATGATTATTAATGAAAGTAAATGAAATGAATATAAACTACTAAATTAGTCGTTTATATAATAAATATGAAACTAACAAAAAAAGATAAATGACTACTAAATTTTGCATATATATGACTATTAGTAGCTAATTTACAGTATCTTATAACACCAACAAAATTTAGTCATATTTTTTCAGTCATTAATTGGTTTTCTCGAGTGATCATATAGTAATATATTTTGTTGTATATTTGGTCATTGATTGTGACAATTAATGACCAAATCAAAGATTAAATCAATGACTAAATCAATGACCAAATTAATGACCAAATCAGTGACTAAATTAATGATCAAATCAATGACTAAATTAATGACCAAATCACTGACTAAATTAATGATAAAATATACTACTAGACAACAAAATTGAGATAACCAATTAATGACTAAGCTAAAAATGACTAAAAGTTGCTTGTGTTATAAGATACTATAAATTAGCTACTATTGGTCACTGACCGAAAAATAGTCGTTTATATGCAAATGTTAGTCCTTTTTTTAGTAATTAATTAGCCATTTTCTACTAGTGCTTATACATAAAATACATTTTTTTATTAAATGAAAATGTATTTATTAATATGGAAACATAACTTTCAATTAAAAAAAAACATTGGTGCACCAAAAACAGAGGCATGCACCGATTTTGTTGCTCTGTCAAACACAATTGCACCATAGATGATGCACGCAGACCTATGATGCACTGATGTTGGTTCACAAATTTAAACTTTCATTGCGGTGTGTCACACATATGCATCAGTGTGCACATATAACATTTTCGCGCCGGGATGAAGCGTTCACGTTATCAAAAGCACGATATATAGCTATATTTTTAAATATTATTGAGGCAGTGCGTTGGGTAAATATGATAGCACCGACGTGATCAGAACATACCAAACAGGCCGCATTTGTGAAGTTGATTAAGAGGAATATGTTTGAGTTTCAAATAAACTTGATGATGCATTTTTGTTTCCAGTTTAGATTATGTAAAATAAATATCTATTTTTTATGTATTTGTAACTAAATTATTTAAAGTACACATGTCTTTATAATTATGAGCACTATGTAATATTAGTTAGAATAAATGTGAAAAACATGAATTTTAGTGAATATCTCGTGATAATTTAATTTGTATTATTTAAACTTTATTATTTAACTCACATATATTATAAAAAATATTAAATTTAAACAAGTACAATAGCAAATAAAGAACCAAAATAACATCAAAATGTTATATCTTTATTACCAGAAAAAAATTCACTTGCCTCTAAGGGACAACTTCCCATAGAGAAAACCCCCAACTACAAGTAACTCGATCACAAACTTTATTTTACATTTATTTATCCTCATATTTAGAGATAAAAATTCTTAATTTAAATTGATAAGAGTTTTTATAAATATTAAATTTAAATTGCTCGAAAATCTCATAACTTTATTAATAAAATAAATTTTATAAAAATATAATTTTTTAAGTTGTATTAAATCTAAATTAATCATGTTGAGAGGCACTCTACAACTAAGTATGGGAGAGATGTTGTCACTTAATGTTACATTTAAAAATAATAAAATAATAATTCAAATTAAAAAATTAAAAATAATAATAAGAAAATAAATTAGTGTCGGCCATAATTACAACACTTCAATTTATACTTTAATCTTATATAATTTTATATAGAGATATAATGTAACCTAAACTAAAAATAATAATTTAACTTTTATTATGAGGAAGAAATGTAATGAGTAAAAAAATATAATTTATTTTTCATTACAAGGAAAAATGTAATTTTTTCACATGACAAGAAATCGTATTATTGATATTACATTATGTGTAATTCATTCTATGTTCCATTACATGTAATAATTAAAACAAAAATATATTTATAACAAAAATTATTTTACCCACAATCATAAGGAAAATATTTCATTGTCCATATTAAATAACATAATTTTATAGATACTTTATATAGAGAAAAATAAAGTAATTTAAATTGAAAATTTTCGTATATTTTCACTTTAGTGAGAAAGATTGAAAGAATTATTATTCCACCAAGAAAATGATTTCTAATCCATCCAATGCATGAGGGATATTTGTAAATTTTTCAATGTTTAATATGGATTTGATATGCAATATTAATTTAAAAATTATTAATAATAAAAATAATAAAATATATACATACAGAAAAAATATGAAGGGACATAATTTAACATTTTAATATGGAGAACGTGAATTCTAAAAAAAAATATTTCAATGTCAACTACATATATATTAATATACCAGTTTCTTAGGTCCACCAAGCCTGTGGAGGGATCAAATCTCTTTTCACTCATAAATTTGTTTGCATCTCAAGAGATTTGATCCCTCTCGACACTTGGTATATCTTGAGTTAAGATGGATCTAGGTTGTAGGTTGTAAAAAAAAAATGACTTAAGGTTTTTAGATTTAACAATAGAGTGAATTTTATAAATCAATATTGAATTAATCAAATTCTATTTTTGAATAATTTATTATTAATAATATTTTATATTAAAAATTTAATTAGTTACACATTTTCGTCTTTTTAAGAAATAACTAAATTATTTTACCTTTAATTATTTTATCGTTGTGAGTATTGAAATATTTTACTAATTAAGTTAGATTGAATATCAATGAACTATCTAAGCAATCGAAAAAAAATTGTCGAAATTTTACAATCATAGTTTCAACCATATTAAACTTTGTAACTTTAAAAATATCTTTGTATTTTTTTTTAATTAAGTTGTTTTACATGAAATTTCATATATAAAAGTTTGATATAATTACCAATACACCATCTATAATAAACATTATTTCATAAAAATAAACATCATGACGATAATCATCTAACAAACATAAACACCATCTAAGATACGCATTCGAATTCACTACCATCATTTAATTAGATACACTTTTAGTAGCACATAAAAACGTCATTAGCTAGCACAAAAATCTAATAATCTAACATGGCATCATCATCGTGAACACATCTAACAAAACACAAATATTGTAATCTAACATCATCACCAGACACATCCTCAAATTAATATAAATCTCCTGTCAAATAACCATCATCACATACACATCTATCTGCAAGCACTAAAAATGAACATATCTAACATGACCTAACAATATACATATCAACATCAACATATAAATTAAGTAAAAAAACATGAACAAAAAAATGCATTATATATATATATATTCACACACACACACACACACACATAAATAAGCCAAATAACTACATCATGAAGTCAACTAAGTGCAATCAAACATATGATACAATAGACGTAGTAGTGCCTACATCATGGTCTACAATAGAAGACTATGGATGGTCAACTACTACCTAATCAAGTACGTCTTTCGAACTCAACTAAGATGGAAAACAAAGAGGTGGTGGATGAATTACTGCTTTCCTATCATAAAGATAAGGTCTTCCCAAAACAATACCTAAAATCTCAAGTGGGGGAGGAGTTCACCCCATAACTTTTGGAAAATTCGACCAAATTGAAAAAAAAGAAGTCTATTCTAGATGATTTGGACATTCTAAACACATTGAAGTAGGTTTTAGGAGTAGTATATGATTGTAAATAACACGTTTTCACATTTTAGCTAGTACAGAGGCCTAAGCGATGGAAGCTAGACCAAGGAGATGTAGCCTAGGAGGTGTGAACTCCACCAAAAAATAGTGTTAATGGATCATTTTGATGGTTTTTTGTACATTTTATTGATGATGTTTAACACTATGTTTTAATGTTTTTATGCTCATGAATTTAACATAAAATTCAACTCATTTACCTGTTTAACACTCACAAACACCTCAAGAAACCTATGCACATTAAGCAAAAGATCAGAAAATTGTTTATAATTCTGAAGATGAAATTAGTAGAGAAAAACTAACATTCAGATTCAGATCGACATAACAATACCCTGCCCCTAGATGCCCATGCCCCCATAAGGATGTGCCTCACCCTCACCCTCTTGCCCCTCGCCCATCTCCTCATCTCCTCCATCTGGTGGTGGGGGAGGAGGCATCTCCCCATCATATGATTTGATATCTACAAAATATATAGTACACAAAAATAATTACACAATTTTGTTTAACAATTTAATAAAATGAGTTAAATAACATGTTAGAATAAGTTTTATTCTAATTCATTAAAACAAGAAAATGAAACTAGATTAATTTAAATAAAACACTTATATTACCTCTATCATATGGATGCTCATTCGTTATGAATAATATGTTGGGAAAACCTCTCCAATTAATCCCCACATATGGATACACCAACACAAAAATCGCATGGTCATCCACACTAGACAGTAGCACCAATGCCTTGTCTGAAACCTTGGCCGGAAAATCCTGCATTCCCCTCTTGGGCACCATCTTCCCCCATATGTGCATTTAGGGCCTCAATGATCGGCCTAGGAGGGTGACGATAAAATGTAGGCCTCGTCTCTGAAAACCTATAAAAAAAGAAACAAAAAATCTCAGAAGCAAACGGGAAGGTATCCCTCCCCTGTCTTAGTAATGCACGACATCTATCTAAATCCTTGAAAATTTGCCTCAAAAAATGGCAGACCATCTGTTGCAATGTGGAATTTGAATCAATAATCAACATAATACAAAATAGTAAAAATAATGTGCTTCCTATCACCACAATAATATGCAATGGTATTGACTAATAATGAGAGGCACCTAGCCTCCTCTGTAGCAAAAGAGGAAATTAGTAATCATCCACCATGGACCTAAAAACCTGATGGACGGACCACATGAGGCCCAACATAACTCTAAGTGTATGCAATTGAATCTCAACTGCAACAACATGGGGGACATCATGGAATTGGAGATTTTTCTCCCCTCTCCTGGATAGGTCAGTGATAAAGTAAATTTCCTCCTTAGTGGGCCTATACCACAACTCATGACTGACACAGTAAGCTTCCTGTTGGACATTCTATTGGCAGATCAAATGTGCCAATAAGACCGAGTGTGCCTTGAGGGATGTACCATCCTCATATTACTTTAGTAGGCTTACATTCCTCAAGAGCACTTGGGTTGTTGTAGTAATATGGTGAGGGTATAAATCCCTCTCCCTCTCTTTATCCTGCCATGGTCGGACCATATTGTATGGGTTTTCTTATTGCACATGCTTCTGCTCACGCTCCTTCTCCTACTCCCTCTATTGATGTCTCTGCTACATGATTGACATATAAAATACATTAGACTGGTGCATAAAATACAATTTGTTTTTATTAAATGAAACATGTATTTATAACTATGCTAACATAAATTTCAATCTAAAAAAACAAAAATTACCGGGGCACTCAAAACACAGTCATGAACTAGCGTCAGTGTGGTTCAACTATAATCACATTGGTAACAGTGCGCACATAATTATGATGCAATGCGGGTGTTTCATAAATTTGACTTTTCATAGCGGTGAGACATACTTTTACACCGGTGCGCATGTATAACATTTTGGCACCGGTACGGTACGTTCAGGTTATCGAACACACCGATCTATAGGAATATTTTTAAATATTTATCCTTGGTGCGTTTGTAAATATAAACACACTGGGAGTGATGCGCAGACACACAATCTGTCGCATATTTCCTTATGCATTTATATTTACAAAACACATGCTCCAAATCCATGCTCCAAAAATAATAATAATAATTTTTCTTTCATTTTATAAAATACAAGAATCAAAAGCACATTTCATATTTATGAAGACATAACCTAGTTACACATTTTTCAACACTCCCTCTTAACTAGGGATGTATTCATAAATGCTACATGAAAATTCTCAATCCAAAGAGATCTCATAAGAAGAGTCAGATTGGTAACCCATCTGTCTAGCATCATAAAAGCCATTATTGTCACATAACAAGGCCTTGACTAAGATCTCTATCTCTCCAAAAGATCACAGCACAATGCTGGTGAGACCAATGATTTATATGCACCATCATCATTGTCTCTCAAGCCACATACGCCACCTAAGTGTTCACAGAGTATGTCCTTCATTGGACTATTCTTATCTTGGCTATCTAGTCCTCAAATAATATGTTTCCTCGACTACTCTTATCTTGGATTCCATACCTCATTCCCAAAGAGTATTGAATGCTAAATATTTACCCAATCCTCCATTCTGTATTCCCAAGTGAATACAATAATGATGTGCATATATCTCCCTCTCAAATAGGAAGGATATATCAACCAAACCAAGCTTGTCTATCAAATACACAAGCTTCTTATTAGGAAGATATTTTTTCAATGTGTCAGCTACTTGCTCATCGGTGGAGATATACTGTAGCTGAAACACACCATCTTATACTAGCTTCTGAATGTAATGATATTTGTTGTTTATAAGAATTTCCTTTACATGAAACGTTGGGTATTTTGACAATCTTATAAAACTGGTGTTTTCACAATGTATCATTGTAGGGTCCATTGGTCCTTCAAATAACTCGTAGCTTCCTCAACCAGACAACTTCTTTGCTTACTTCATAGGCTTCAATCTATTCAACCTCAACAGCTCATCCATGAGATCATGAAGGATCCCAAACTAAAACATTTTCCCATATTTCTCCTTTCATCTTTCTCACTGCCTCCCTAGTCGTAATTTTTATATCCAATCAAGTGGACATCTTTCCTCCTATCATATTTCAGGAAGTAGTGGATTTTTCCTTGCAGATATCTCATAATGTATTTGGTTGATATCCAATGATCATGCCTTGGCTCCACTTGGAACTAGCTGAGAATATTTCTGACAAACCTTATTGTTGGCGAGAAGTCAGGTCTCGCGGACAAGACCTAGGTTCAAGAGTTGTGGCCAACAAAGGGGTCCGGTGTAGTCTAGGAACACGCCGGCATTTTCACCCTACTCTGGAGAGCAGTGCGTCTCACCCGAGGTGTGCTGCAACCACATGCAGAAGGGGATGAGATCAATGGCAAGGAACAAACCCGCAACTCATGAAGGACAGTGCATCGATTACATATACCAAGTTATATACGCAAGATCACTTAATAAGCATTCAGACATTTGCAAATAAAATTTTAAACCAGCATAAACACATTACAGGCACATAAAAATCTTATTGAGACAACAACCTTCCATTGTATTAATCTCCTGGCCAAACACATGATTACATGGCATTCTCAATGATAGCTTTCAAATCTGATACAGATGGATTTCGGAACAGAAAGGTAGAATAGAGAAGAAGAGGAACCATAGAAAGGACATGCATGATTCTTCCGCAGTTGCTCTGTGCGTCTTTCCCTGACTCGAGCCTCGCAACCTCTTCAACATCCTCCTCTTTTCAGCCGGGTGACTGTTATTTATTCACCCACTCTCGCGACTATCAGTTCCTCTGTGTCTTTACTGCAGCTTCTCCCGGCTTCTCTCCTGTTATCTGTGTGTTCCACTTTATGTCTTCTACTGTGTGTTTCCTTCATCTGTACTTGTCCCTGTTCTATCTCCAGCTATCGCATGCTTCCGCGCCACCTTGATAGCTCCGCGACTCCTGGTAGTTGCAGTGCGGTCGTGGTTGCCATGTGTCTTCATTCCGCAACTCAAAAAGATCAAAATTCAAAATGTCTTAGCCAAGATTTCAAAAACTAATAAAAAACAAGGGCCCCAACAGGCCCCGACCACAATTCCTTGACTCGTCCCCGAGTCAATCACAAATAATAGTCTCCACTTCCATTGCCCCGCTGGCTCCCGTGCTCTGTTCTGCTGTGCCTTCACCCCGCGCCCTTTCCTACTGTGCTCCGCCAAGTGGTTGTTCAAACAAGGGCCCCAACTCCGGGACCCTGCGGAGTGCTGTATCTTTAAGCCCGGTAAAGTCCGCCACCGCTTGCTGCCATTCCTGCATAAGCAAGTCGGCTTCTTCAGAGATCCTGGTGGCGGCGGCCTCCTCTATAGTCGTCGGGACAGCCCCGAACATCGTGGCAAGCTGTGCCTCGGCCTTGGCATCCAGCTGTTGTATGGATTCAACACGGGCTCGAATGGGCGGACGGATTTCCCGAATGACTTGTTTGGCCGCTGTCGAGTCGGCCTCAGTCTGTTGCATTTGAATTTCAAGCTCGTCTGCCTGGGCATAGAGCTGATCTAACCGTGCTGGGTCTGGTCTCCTGAATTTCATGGGAAATTTGTTGCAGCTGAGCAGAGATAGGCTGCGTCTTGACAGTGAGAGCGAGTGAGCACTCCTGCAGACTTCGCAGAAGGGCGTAAGCCTCGCCCGCAGTGGAATGGAGAGTCGCCTACATACTAACTGCCTGAGTCTGCTTGGCAATCACCTGTTCTGAGTGGACAATCTATGGATCCGGAAGGGTAGGCCGTGCGGCTAACGCCGCTTGGAGTTCCTGGTTCTCCCTGCATAGATCAGTGAAGACAGTCCGGAGGTGGTGAGCTTGGATTGCTACACTATCCTCCACTATGTTGGCAGGAAGTGGGGCATAATGAGCCCTTGCAGCAGGCCATAAGTCGGAGAACGCCTGAGCAGCAATGGTGACCTACTCCTGTAGGTAGGTCTTCTCCCTGGTCAGCCGATCGCGCTGTTCAGTAAGCGCTGTGAGCTGGTTGTGCTGCTCGGTACACCGTTGCTGCAGCTCTGAGTGAATCTGTTCGACCTTTAGGGCTGCCCTCTGAATGAGTAGGTACAGCTGTCCTGTACCCCATGGTTCTGCATTGGTCGTGCTGGGAGCGCCCTGCTCCAGCATCCGCTCCTGCGAAGGTTGGCCACTGGCCACTGATCGGTTTGAGGTCTCAGGAGGATGGACGCCGTCTGCTGCTACATTGAGGTGGCCATATCGGACTCCGGCCGATCTTGCTGCGTGGTCTGGTCTGGAGGAGGGTCAGCCAAATCAGCCCCAACAGTGGCCAGCCGGATAGATATAGTCGGGACAGGATCCTGGGGTGTGGCCACGGGGTCAACCGGCAGTACTACGGCTGCAGTACTGGAGGTGACTTCCACCCCGTGGTCTCCTCTGAAAAGTTCCAGGATGAGAGGATCTGATACAGTGGCTGACGAGTTGGATGGATTGGAGGAGGTGGCAGGTGGATGGCCGGTGGAGGGGGCAGTGGATGGGGTGAAAGAGGTATGGGGGAGGCGAATGTTGAGGAACTCTGATGGATCGATCAGAGGTTCCTCCGGAATCAAAGTCACTGTGAGTGGAGTGGATGGTGGATCATCGTCCGTAAGGTCCACCACTAGATTTGTGACAGCAATGCGGGCCCTCTTGGATGGAGGGGGGTCTGATGGATCAGGTTCTGGGCCCATTTCACCCATCGGTGTGATGATAGGGGTGGTAGAGGTGAATAGGTTGGTGGGGATGGGAGAAGTGAGAGGGGCGGTATGGGAGGGAGCAAGAGACCGACCGATCTGAAATTCAGAAAATGAGGGAAATAAAGGGGCACCACTTAAAACAACTTGGGTTACCACGTTAAGGCGTCGTACCTGGGCATTGAGGTGTTGTACGACGGGGACCAATGATTCAGGCAGGTCTTTTGCGGTCTCGGCTGCATCCTACGGAGGTCCCACCGCAACCTGTGAGGCCCCCGCTGCGCCTGTCTCGGCAGGCCGCTGCGCCGGCATCATCCGCTCAAATTTATATCGGGGGACCCCGTCGCGGATGTGCTTCGTGACCCCCGGCCACGTAGAGACCTCGCGGTGAAATGTATCATCATTCAACTAGAATCTGAGGGGTGCCATGTGGAAGGTGGCTTCCAGCACGCAAGTTGGGCGGAGGTAAGTGTGCCTGTGGCTTACCCCGAACCACACCTGCTCACTATACTCATCCAACAGGTGCCTGGGCACCTGTTGCTGGTTAGCCACCACGTTTGTCATTAACCCATACCACGCCCGAAACGCTGCGGCGTTCACCTGTTTGGTGCTGGGGTCCGAGGACACCTGCCAGGGGGTGTATTTCATCGCGAGAGGCTAGCTCGCGGTAGTCTCCGCCGGCATCCGGACAGGAGGAAGGTGCCACTTCCACATGGCGAAAGCTAAAATCAAGTACCCGTAAATGAAACTAGTGGTGCGCTTGTAGTTCTCTTCGCAGGCCGCGAAGAGTTCTTTCAGCACGAAAGAGCACCAATTCAGCCTGACGCCCTGGATACAGTGCTCCGCAATGGAGATTGTATCCAAGGTGCACTCTCCCTTCGTATAGTGCCACATCGTCTTGCTAGCAATGAGGTAGCAAGCGAACCGAATTTCTGGCTTATTGATCAAATCAATTTTGGCACCTTTGCCCCCCCGGCGGGTGCCATACTTGGTGTACAGGTCTGATTCACCCGACTTTCGGGCGCGCTTGGAGGATGTCTGGCCGGCAGCGGAGACATCCGCGCCATTCTGAGACAGCCCTGTAAGCTGATGAATGTCTTCGACATGAATTGGGATTTCCTCATTGAGCCACAGGGACCCGTTCTGTATGCGACTGAGGAGGAACCGGGTGCATTGCAGGGCCGGTCCTGTAGTTCCAAAAATAGAAAGAGTCCTCAAATTCATCAAGGATGATTGCTGGAGGCCCCTGTATTCTTGGCGCAATCGAATGTTGGAGCTGCTGCCTGGCGTGTAGTGGTGCTCCATGTAGGTCTGCCAATGGAGGTGGGGGAATTCAGCTGGGTCAGACAGATTGGCGTCCATCATCACTGCGCTATCATACTTGCCAATCAACGACTCTGTTCGGTGGATTCGGCTATCTAACACTGGTTCAGGAACGGATAAGGGAGCCTTCGGCATCTTGGCGCGGCGCTGGTAAACTTGGAGAATTCTTCTGGAGTTTCCTTCTGTGTGCGGTGCGCTTTGAGGCTGCAACTGCTCTGGAGTCGCTGTAATTGCCAAATTGAACTGGTCCGTCATTCTCGTGCTGTTGATATTCATGCAAATTATGTCATCCACTGGCACGAGCGGAGTTGATGAGACTCCATAACGGCAATTAATTCTTACTATCCTTCTTGCCTGCGATAATCGTGCGATCAATCGCATGCCTGTGTGTAATCTGACAGTTGCTGACGGCGTCATGGGGAGATGGGCGGACGCGACGGCTGAGGGAACTGCGGGTGATGGCAAATGATTATGGTACGATTACTATCTACTTATGGTAATTTATGATGCAAATCTGGGTGATCCTACGGATTGACAAAAGGACTGACGGACATGATCTGGACTGACACTGGCACGGGGATGGATCCTACACGGAATACACGCTAGACTGGCGCTGTGACACGCTGGACTGGTCCGCCCCGACCACAGTCGGTTGCGGTGATGTACCCGCAACTGACCGGTTATTTGACAGATTACCTATGAACGGAAAAGACTCCCTATGCTCATCCCGGTTGCGGGAGAGTTATTTGACTAAGATACTCTACGGGTTCTCTCGGTTGCGAGAGTTATTGATGAGAAGTGAAAGGTACCTACTCCTGGTAGGGTTTCAGGCGTGCGCCATTCACCCACCCAGGGAGAACTGTACCGTCCAGATGTGCCAACCGAACGGCTCCTGAGTCACGGATCTCGATGAAAAAGTAGGGTCCCAACCAGTGCATCTGGAGCTTGCCTGAAAACTTCTGGAACCGACTATCATATAAGAGAACTTTGCCGCCAACTTGGAAGGCTTTGGTTTTGATGTGGCGGTCGTGCCACGCTTTCTGCCTGGCCTTCTAGACCTTCTGGTGGAATTCCGCCAGGAATCGGGCCTCATCCAGCTCCTGTAGCTCCTGGAGGCGTTCCCGAAGTGACTCCTCTTCTGAGAACTGGAGAGACGTTGCGACCAAAAGACTGGGTACAGTGAACTCGGCGGGAATCACAGCTTCCCAGCCATACACCAATTGGAATGGTGTTTGGTTGGTCAAACGCTTCACCGTGGTCCGGTAGGCCCACAATTCCGCTGGGAGACGCTCGTCCCAATCGTCGCGCTGCGCATTGCAAATTTTAGTCAAGCCCTTTTCAAGAATCTTGTTGAATGCTTCCACAGTACCATTGGCCTGTGGGTGGTATGGGCTGCTTTTATGATGCTGAATCATAAATGTGTCCAGTAGTGACTTGACCATAGCATTAATGAAATGCGTACCCTGATCGCTGGTCAAGCTCCGAGGGTAGCCAAACCAGCTGATGATGTGTTCAAAAATGAACCTGGAAGCGGTCTCTGCCGAGTAGTCGCGTACCGCTGCTGCCTCAGCCCACCGAGTGAGGTAATCCGTGGCGGTAATGATGTACCGGGCCTTGGAGTGCCTGGTGACCGGGGCGATGGGACTTACGAAATCAATAGCCCACTTTTCGAACGGCCGCAACACATGCACTGGGTGTAGCGGAAGCTCGTCCCAGTGTGAAGGCCATCCTGTCCGCTGGTAAACATCGCAGCGCTTCACGTAGGCCTTACAGTCAGCATGTACCGTCGGCCACCACAGGCCAGCTTGGAGCACCTTCCTTGCGGTGGGTTTCGCACCCACATGCCCTCCCGCAACACCACTGTGACATTCCCACATCACCACTTCCCTTTCATGGTCAAGAACACATCTGCGCAACACCTCATCAAGGCCCAGTTGATATAGCTGCCCCGCGATCAATTGGTAGTCGGCCGCCCGGACAACCAAGTGGCGTTTCTGGAGTGGGGTATACTCCTGAGGGCATTGTCCCGTGGTCAGATAAGTGGCAATGTCAGTCAGGTAGTCTGGTACTGCTTCGACCCGGAAGAGGTCGGCATCCGGCAGCTGATCGTCCAACGAGCCATCATTCTCTCCCGTCTCCAACCTAGATAAATGATCGGGACCAACGTTCAACCTGCCAGGCTTGAAAATCACCTCAAACGTGAATTCCTGGAAAAGTAGAAGCCAGCGACAGATCCGTCCTTCCAACACAGGCTTATTCACCAGATACTTTAATGCAGAATGGTCCGTGAAGAATGTGAACTTGCCGCCCAGAAGATAGTGGCGGAACTTCTGGAGGGAGTACACCATCGCCAACGCCTCCCGCTCAGTCGTGGTGTAGTTCTTCTCCACATTCGATAACCGACGGCTGGCAAAGTATACGGGGTGGTCAATTGTCGTCTCCCCGGGTTGCGCCAATACCGCCCCGAGTGCAATACCGGACGCGTCAATATGCACATGGAACTGCTTATCCCAGTCGGGATGAACAAGTATGGGTGCCGTCACCAACTTCTCCTTCAAGGTGTCAAGTGCCTTCCTACACTCCGTTGTCCACTGAAACACCTCTGACTTCCGCAACAGTTTCTCCAGAGGGGGCGTAATTTTGGCGTAGTTGCGAATAAACCGCCTGTAATATCCTGTGTGCCCAAGCAGTGCCCGCAACTGCTTCACGGTCTCGGGGGCCTCCATGTGGACGATGACTGCGACCTTGGCGGGATCCACACAGACCCCTTGCTTGAACACCACGTGGCCCAAGAGTGTGCCGAATGGAACTGCAAAAATACATTTCTTCAAGTTCAAGGAAATCTGCAGCTGACGACACCGGTCAAACATAATACGCAACAGGGAGGCGTGTTTCTTCAACAGGCTGTAGACGGTCCAGTCGTCCATGTAGACCTCCAGGAACTTGTGAATGTACTCCCAGAAAGCAGCAATGAAAATCAGGGAAAACACAGCCAGTGCGTTCTTCAAACCAAACGGCATAATGTGGTATGCGAATGATCCCCACTCAGTGGTGAAGGTCATCTTTTCTTTGTCTTCCTCGGCGATGCGCACCTGATGATAACCCGAAAACCCATCAGTGAAGGAATAAGCTTAGTTTCCCGCAACATGGTCTAGAACTTCATCGCTGAACGGAGTGGGAAACGGGTCGTGGATGCAGGCATTGTTCAGGCTCCGGTAGTCTACACAGACACGGATCTCCGCTTTTTCCTTCTTGTTCTGGATGACAATGGGACTCACCCACTCTGCTTCTTCTACTGGGAAGATAAGACCTACAGCCAGCATCTTTTCGATCTCCATCTTGACCTTTTCTTTGATGCATGGGTTCAACCAGTAGGGGCGGTGCTTCACCGTCCTGGCCCCCGGTTTCAGTGCAATGCGCATTTCGCCCAGGTCCCCCTTGATCCCCTTTAGGTCCGCAACTGAGGACGGGAATAAGTCTTCGTATTCCCGAAGGAGGCTAAAAATTTCTTTTGTTGTCTCCTCGTCCCAGTAGTCTCACACTGTTGCGAGCTTGGGTTTCTCTTCTGTTCCAATGTTCAGCTTCTTCGTCTTTAGTGGCTGTAAATGGACTCCTTCAGTCGCCGGCTCTTCACTGATGTTCCGCTCACCTTCCCTTTCATCAAAGTAAAGATGTCTGAGGTCCTCCAGACTGTCGTCATCCGGATCGCCGTCAATCCGGTGGAAAACCAACTCGCACCTGACCTCAGGTCGTGACATAACTGGGCCCCCGTCGGGCTCAGGATGGCAGAAGAACAAGACCTCCTTGACTACCTGTAGGGCCTGAGACTCCTGCGCCGTCTCCCCTTCGAACAAGAAGCACCGAAAGAACTTATCCGCGACTGCCTGCCAAGAGCAAGTTCCCCGTTTCCGCTCTTCCTTCAGGTACCAGGCCTGGGGAATTTTACCCAGGGAGTGGATAAACCTGTGGACCCACAGCTCCTCAGGGTACCGGTTGCTACGCCACTGTTCCTCACAGGTCCGCAAATGGTGTCGCGGGTCGGAAGTTCCATGATACTTAAGCGTACTGCAGGGTCCTTCGTCCTCTTTAAAGCGTGCCCGTAGAGCATCCACCATGCACTCCCATCGCAACAGAGTGTTGCGGTGATTTTTCCACCACCGTGTCGACGTTGACTGCAAGGCCACATCCAAAAGTGGCATCCGGCTTTCAGCTGGGACCATGTCTTCCACCTTGGTAATAAAAGTATTGACTGCCCGCATGTTCGACAAGGTGGGATATCCGCGGATCTCAGTTCATACCCATTGGACTTGGGCAATGGAGGCACATCTCCGCGTGGTGGTCTCGTATCCCCCTTGCTGCCAGTCTTCCCAAGCGAGTTCGGATCTAAGCTCCGAGCTCTGCACACTCCGCCAACTGATAGAGCCAGTCGCGGTCGGGTTAATATAATCATCCCGCTTTCCTGCGGTCATCTGATAAAGGTGGTCCATCATCTGAGCATCCTCCCGATTGTCCATTGTTTCCGTATATCGCGGGCCCTGATACGGGTCGAGAGGCTGGGTGACCCGTACCTCCCCATCCTCAAAGATCATCAGCTCCTTATTAAGGTCGATGATGGCATAATTCTCAAAATCCCAATCAATGCCGAGTAAGGCAGGATAGGGATCCGTGTCACCCATGATATCAATAACCTCAAAATCGGTGTATGTCTTCACCCCCGCAACGTCGACCTCGACACCCTCGAGCCGGCCGATTGGCAGAATGCAGTACTGGTTCACCATCCTGAGTTGGATTGGTGAGTAGGCTAGCCGTGGCCTCCCAAGAGCCTCCCATGTCTTTCGTGGCAGAATGTTGACGTCGGACCCCAATTCCAACATGGTGTCGCTGATTTGGAATCCCACGACCTGCGTGTTAGGCCGGAATTCTTTGCCTGTTCGTTGCTTGTTCCGCTTGATGCGCTGCACGTATTAAGGACCAGCGTCCGCCGGATCTCTAAGTTCTGTGCACCCCTGCAGTGCTCCTTCCAAAGCATGCTTGAGCTGCTGTCGCAGCGCAACATTGTCAACAATCCTGAGGAATAGCCGGAGCCAATCCTCGACCACAGTACCTGCGACGTTCTGCACCCTAGATTCCGGCAGCATGGGCTCCTCCAAACCTCCCTCATTCCGCAACTGGGCGAACGCCTCAACTGCCTCTTGGAAATACTTCTTCTGGACTTCGGGCCCGATCAGCTTCTTCGGGGATGCCGGCCGAACCACTCGTGTTGGCTCCTTCCCGTGGGCATCCTCTCCAGTCTTCTTTCCGCCCCTCATCACGATCGCGACGTTCTACAAGTCTGGGGTTGCGGTCCCTCGCGGCTCTAAGTTTACAAATTCGCTCCCCTCTGCCTCGCCCGTTCTTCCCACTTCTTGATGAACTCCGGACAGTCTTCTGTAGCATGGGCATTGACCCGGCACTGGGAACACCAGGGTCGTCGCGGGAGCGGACATTCTCGAGCCACGTGACCCTCCTGGTCACAATTGTAACATTTTACCAGACCGCGTCCGCCTGTGCGGCCTCCCCGCATGCCTCTGCCTCTTCCCCTCGGAGCCTCGTTCACCCTGTAGGAGGGACGATCCAGTCGATCCGCAAGTGCGTCGAGCGCCCTGCACTGATCATTGTTGTGAGTCGTGGACACACAAAATTCGCAGTACACATTATTCGGGACCGTGGAGTACTTCTGTAATACCGGGCACATCCGAGGAGGATGCCCCAGCGTCTGGAAAATCTCGCAATATTCTGTGGTGGAGGAACCCGCTTGCGGTGGGAACCCCGCGTAAGTCTGTTGCAGCTGGTAGACTCCCTGCGGGTTCATCGCCACGCCGCCACCCGGCGGTGGACCCCCCTGAATTGCTGCGACCGAGGGTCCCGCTCCTGTGCCGCGCAACCGAGGACACTCTGTTGCGACGTGGCCCTCGACCAGGCAATGAGTACACCAAACATTCGGTCGCGCTGGTCTCACCGGCTGAAGCTCCTTGAGCTTCTCAGTCAAGCTGGCAATCTGATGTTGCAACCCTACCAAAGAAGGGTCTTGCGGGGCCAGGCCCCCCTGATATTCTTGGGGGTAGCCTGCCATGGCTTCAATCTTCATGGCCTGCTCCAAAGCGTCCTGCAGATTATCAATCTTCTGCTGAGTGAGAGGGTTTCGTGTCAAGGGAAGCAGAGCCTTGATGAACCAGTCCCTCTGGTGGTTTGGATCGATTGGGTAGCTGAGTTTCCCGATCGCGTCCTTGAATCGCCGCATCAACTCCCACGCGGTCTCACCTTCCTTCTACTTAATTTCCCACAACTCTGACAGGCCCTGCTGGTCTGTCTGGGGAAGCTTGAATTCGCGGACAAAATCCCGCTTCACGTCCGCAATTACAGGGTTAGGATGAGCCTCGGACCACTTGATAAACCATCGCAAAGCCCTCTCTCTGAGCGTGGTTTGAAATTCTATTAACTTCCCTGCATCCGGCGTCTGGCGAGCCCTCCAGATGGCTTCGCACAGGTACCAGTGTTGCTCTACATCATCATTGCCCCGGCCAGAGAACTCTGGATACCGGGTGAAAGATCCAGCCATGTGTGCTTGCGGAGGATTAACCAGGATAAATCCTCCAGGTCCTGGTTGCGTAACGGTCCCACTAGGAAAAATACCGCTACTAGTAACGCTACTGCTACCGGACGTTACTGACGCTGATGAAATATTGTATGACTGACTCAATGCTTGTAATTGAATAAAAATATTACTTAAAGGTTGATACAGTACCAGGGGAAGGTCGGGATCCTGGCCATGCAGAAGGTGAGAAGTAGGGCTGCCTGGAGGGGTGGGTGCCATCTGATCTTGAAACATCCGCTGCATCACGTCATGCCATTCATCATCGGAACTCTCTTTGGGCCGCATCTTTCCATTATCTTCGCTAGTCACTATCTCTCTTTCTCGCATCGTTGGGCTCCCATGCACCCATTGCACTTCCACCGCTGTCCCGTCTTCTTCCCGGGTATCCAAACCCATAGTTCCTGTCCTCTGAGGCGCCTCCTTCTGATTTTTCCTCTTGATCTCTCTTCTCTTCAAACCTCGCATTACCCTTCTTCACCACCTATCGGCGATCTGTGCCCGCCGATGCACACGTCGCTCCCGCAACTTGCATGCAGCCTCAACATCCATTCCCCTCTCCCCACTTTCACATTCTACACAGCATCGATCCCCTCAACCCTTCCCCCAGCACGGGTGGTTTACGCTTCCATCCCCGTTTTGTGGAATTCAATCAACCCTTCGTCCACCATCAGAGCTTTGATCCACAACGGAATCTCCTTCAGCAGCTTCCCTCTTAGCCCTGAGTGGAAAACAGCCTCAGCTTTCGAGAAGGATTGGTAGCACTCAGCAGAAAACTCCACAGTATATCCTTCCAACGTGGTCCTTACCCAAAAATCCACCGCGCGGGTCATTTCAGTGTCCACCCGATGCAGTGCCACCAGATCTTCGTGCGCCCACCTGCGGTTTATCTTCCGCAAGCCTTCTTGGGGCACCGTCGCTCGTAACCTCCGCAACCAATTGTAAAGGTCCATAGGGAACCTTCCCCAGAAAATTTCGTACGTATCACTGGCTGAGTCAGAGAAAAGAACAAGCTCCTTGATCGCCGCCTCCTTTTTCTTGGTCAGCTCTGCTTGCTGAGCAATGAACTTGTCAAGATGATCATCCCACCATCGCCGTATCGCTCCTTCAAAAATCCTCGATACCATGATCTAGATCCCCTCAGAACATGCAGGTCCCGGCAACGGAACCATTTGTTGGCGAGAAGTCAGGTCTCGCGGACAAGACCCAAGTTCAAGAGTTGTGGCCAACAAAGGGGTCCGGTGTAGTCTAGGAACACGCCGGCATTTTCACCCTGCTCTGGAGAGCAGTGTGTCTCACCCGAGGCGTGCCGCAACCACATGCAAAAGGGGATGAGATCAATGGCAAGGAACAAACCCGCAACTCATGAAGGACAGTGCATCGATTACATATACCGAGTTATATACGCAAGATCACTTAATAAGCATTCAGACATTTGCAAATAAAATTTTAAACTAGCATAAACACATTACAGGCACATAAACATCTTATTGAGACAGCAACCTTCCATTGTATTAATCTCCTGGCCAAACACATGATTACATGGCATTCTCAATGATAGCTTACAAATCTGATACAGATGGATTTCGGAACAGAAAGGTAGAATAGAGAAGAAGAGGAACCATAGAAAGGACATGCATGATTCTTCTACAGTCGCTCTGTGCATCTTTCCCTGTCTCGAGCCTCGCAACCTCTTCAGCATCCTCCTCTTTTCAGCCGGGTGACTGTTATTTATTCACCCGCTCTCGCGACTATCAGTTCCTTTGTGTCTTTACTGCAGCTTCTCCCGGCTTCTCTCCTGTTATCTGTGTGTTCCACTTTCTGTCTTCTGCTGTGTGTTTCCTTCATCTGTACTTGTCCCTGTTCTATCTCCAGCTATCGCATGCTTCCACGCCACCCTGATAGCTCCGCGACTCCTGGTAGTTGCAGCGCAGTCGCAGTCGCCATGTGTCTTCATTCCGCAACTCAAAAAGATCAAAATTCAAAATGTCTTAGCCAAGATTTCAAAAACTAATCAAAAACAAGGGCCCCAACACTTATGTCTAGTCGAGTATTCACCAAGTACATCAGTGATCCAATCAATTGTTTATACCTGGTCGGATCCACTGGGCTTCATTTATAACTCCTTAGACTGTTCGAGTTTGTAATCATTGGGGTTTTCATTGGTTTGCAATCCATCATGTCAAACTTCTTTAACATATCGATCACATACTTCTCTTAACCTAGATATATCTTATTAGGTCCCTGCCAAACTTCAAGTCCCAAATAGTAGTGCATCATCCCAAGATCATCCATATCGAATTCGGCTACTAGTTTCTTCTTGCATTCTTGGATTCGACCTTCTACACCTATCAATATAATATCATCCACATACAGAAGAATAATCATGGGTTTACCGTTGACAACCTTGATGTAGAGATTTGGATCAACAGAACTCTTTGTGAAGCCTAATATTTGAAGGTATGCATCCATCTTTGCATACCATGCCCTTGTTGCCTGCTTAAGGCCATATAATTCCTTCTTCAATATGAAAACATATGCCTCTCTTTCTTTGACTTCAAATCCCAATGGTTATACTATATATAATTCCTCATCAATTGTGTCATTCAGGAATGTAGTCTTGACATCCATTTGATGTATTTTCCATCCCATCAATGTTGTCAAAGAGAAAAATGATCATATAGTTGTATACCTTGTCGTTGGAGCAAAAGTATCTTCATAATCGATGCCTTCTTGTTGAGAGAAGCCCCTAGCCATGAGTGTTTCCTTATACTTGTTAATACATCCATTTTTTGCATGCTTTATTTTATAAATACATTTAAAAGTTACCATAGACTTTTCATCGGGCCTAGGTATGATCTCCCATACCCCATTCTTCATTATCGATTGATATTCTTCATTCATGGAATCTTTCCATTCTTTATGAATTACATCTTCTTCAAAATTGGATGGTTATTCTTCTATTACGTTTATATATGTTGCATACCTTGAATACCTTTTTGGTTTCTTTCTTTCCCTGAATGTTCCCTTAGCATCTCCATGTCCCTCTGCATATAATAGAGAATATTTTAGCCATTTAGACTTCTTTCTAGTCTCGGGGATTACCACCAGTTGATAGGTTCACTGGGACCTTAATCTTCATGGTTTGATACTTCTTCTTCCCTAGAGACTTCTTCTTCAAATATTGGAAGTTCTTCATCATCAGAATCTATAGGGATATCCTTTGATTTCTTGAATGCAATAATTTTTTCAAATATTACATCTATATTGACTTCTATTTGATGTCCTTCCTTTATGTAGATCCTATAGGCCTTAGGAGAATTACTGTAGCCAAAAAAAAATCCCTTCATGCCTAATGGATCCAAATTCTTTCTCTTGTCTTTTGGTACATTAATATAAACAAGAACCCCAAAAATCTAGAGATGATCCATGCTTAGTTTCTTCCGAGTGAATACTTCTTTAGGATTGAAGTTTTCTAGTGACCTGTGGGGCCTTTGATTTTGTATGTATACAATTGTGTTTATTGCTTCACCCCACAAAAATTTTGGTAAATCTTGATCATGTAGTCTAGATTTTACACTTTCTTCAATGGATCGATTCTTTCGTTTTGCAACACCATTTTTCTCTAGATTATATGGGACTATCATCTCCATATTAATCCCAGAATCCTTACAGAAAGCTAAAATTTCCTTGGATGTGTATTCTCCTCCATTATCAAATCTTAATATCTCAATTCTCCTTTCTATAGGGTTCTCTACTTCACCTTTGAATTCTTGAAATTTGCTAAATACTTCATCTTTGGATTTCATCAAGTAAACCGAAGTTTTCCTTGAATGGTCATATATGAATGTGACATAATATAGATAACCTCCAAGTGATTTTGGAGTCATAGTACCGCATACATCAGAATGAATAAGATCTAAGATTTTTTTGACCTTGAAGTAATGCTTCCAAATGGTATCTTGGTGTTCTTACCCAATGTGCATCCCTTACATACTCCTTCATGGTATTATTTTAGTTCGTGGATGCCATTCACTATGGTATTTAGGGTTGGAAGGATTTTGTAGTGGAGATTACCAAAATATTCTATGCCAAATTTCACATGGGCTAACTTCAATGTGAGTCAAAGCTTGAGCGAGGGGAGTTAAAAATCTATCAATTCTTCCTTCATGGATCCCAATCATTCTTACTTCTTATATTATTGATTCCATCAATTAAAGAAATTCTATCACCCTTGTCTTCTAAACATGAAATGGAAAGTAAATTCTTGTGCAAACCTAGAACAAATAAGATATTGTTGATATGAATTTTTCCTCCATTTTCTAGCTCAAGTGAAGTTGATCCAATTCCTTTCATAGGGTATCTTTTGTTTTCACCAAGTTCTACAGAGTAAGAGGACTTCCCCTTTTATAATGTCTTCAATTGTTTTTTTCGATCACCCAAACATTCTCATCATGAAATGTGTTGGTGAGTGTTGATAATGTTAAAGAATGTAACTAGGTTTGGTACTCATTATTAATGTATTTGTCAAAATAATTTATTGTTATTATTAAATGACTTATTAAAGCATGGGTTTCATGCTTAGGCTATATTTAGGTTAAGGTCTCAATTTTGGACTTCTAGGTTAGTTGTTACAGATTTAAATTGATCCAATTTTTGGGATTTTAAATCATCTAACATTAGGTTTTCAAAAGGCTCCTCCATCAATTCATCTTCTTCAAGGTCATCATCCTTGAAATCTACTTCAAATATGATTCCAAGATACTGGATTAAACAGATCCTAGCATGTAAAAACTCATGTGCTTATTTTAAAATTAAAATTCTTCGTTGAATACACAAATATGTTCAGCTCAACAAAATACATATGAAGGAATCAGAGCCATATAAATAAAATATTGATATAAAAACATAAAACTCCTCGGCCAAATATTACAATGGGTGGCCTCTTGGCTCTCAGCCCTTCAAACCATTCCTCTTACTCTCTATATTCCTCACCTCTCCTCACTTATCTCCGTGTCACTTGTTTTTCTTCCTCACACAACCCTCCTATTTATACATAAATATAAATTTATTTCATTCCATAATTTTCTCCACACAAATCTCAATTTAAAATTTAATTTAGATTTATCTTTTTTTGGACTCAAATAAGTCTCGTTTATGGAATTCCTCATCCCTAGATTATCTACCTAATTCACTCCACTCATATCCTTAATTATTTAAGGAATATTTACAATAATCCTCAAATTTATATTTTCTCTCCTAATTTATTAAAAATGAGAAAATTAATTAATAAAATAATTAAAATATCTCACCCCCTAAATTACATAATTGAATAATGAAAATTTAACTTGATGCTCCTACATCAAACTCCCCATGTAGAGAAGTTTCCATAGACTCCTGTCTATGAGGTCTGTCGCTTTTCTATAACAATGCGACAGCCACAAGTCCTGATGAATTTATCCCTCTAGGATTCCAAACTATGTTCTTCCACTGGTCCTTCAAAGTATCAACTTGATTTGGTAACTCATCACTCACTTTGTTGATCAGATTCCACCGGCCTTTCCAACAATTGCTTCTGTCAATTCCTCAGAGTAATTCCTCTTTGTCGAATTCTTTCGTCTCCAACTGAGCTGAACTCTCAACTTCCTGCAATGGAGAATAATCAAGAACTCTTTCTTGATTACAACTATAGTCTTTGATTGCTTTTATAGCAACAACTCTCCCATCCTGTGTTGTACCTGCATTCACCAACAAACTGTTAGTTTTAAAAAGATAAGACCTTTTGGTCTCTTTTGATACTTCAAGCACCAATATTCCATCATCGAATTTCTGGTCTTCAGTAGATCTTGTTTTGAACCACTAGCTGCTTTCATATTCATCCTGCTGATTCAATATTTTTGTCTCCTTTATGTCTCTACAGACACAACTTTCTCACTGCTTCTGATCTTCCATCTCAACGCCAAATAATTTCTTCTCGATTTCTCTGATTTCGACATCATATCTGTTAATGTCAGTTTTTTTACATACACTTACATCATTATCTGAAAAGTTATAACATTCTTTCAAATCTATAAACATTTCATCTCTATTATGCATAGTAACTGTAATTTCTTCTAGATCAGGTTCTGCAAGTTTTACTTCTCCATCAGGTTCCTTAAGAAATTGTTCCAAGAACTAGATTTCCCTATGAAATTTTTTCAACACTTCGTCACAACCTTCATTCCCAACTTCATCCTTCTTCTAAAAATCTTCCTGAGTTTTCCTGGTTTCTATTCTATCACATTGTAAAATTTCGTCAGCAAATTCATCAAACAAATACATTTGTTTACCTCCTTGGAATATCTCTTTAACATTTCTACTATGCTCCTGCTCCATAACATTTTCAACTTGTAGTCTCACACCAAACAAGAATTTATTTATGATTTCTTCGTGCTGCAAAAAATCATTACCCTTTTCTTCTGAAAGAAATTTTCCATCACACTTCTCCTTAATAGTTTCTTTCATCTCTGTGACAGTTCCATCATACTGCTCACCCTCTTTCTCACATCCTGCAAACATACATAAACTGTGTGATTTAAAAATGTAAGGCTTCATAGCCTCATCTGCTTCTCTTGCCAACACATCTTCAGTTTCTTCTGAACTATCCCAATAGTTTGTGAGATCTTCCTCATTGATCTCTTCACCTAGAATTTCACCCTATTCTAGGCCACAAATGGAAACATCCATTTTTAACTCAGCCTCTCTGAGTTCTTCACACCTCAACATCTGCTCGAGCTTCCTCAGCTCTTCTGCCAACTGTATGTTTACCTGATTTTCCCTCTTTGCATGTAGTCTCTTCCACTTCACTTCCTTTCTCATGGTCCAACCATGTGTCTAGTCTTTCACATTTTCCTGCAACAATTCCATTAACAATTCAAGGTGAACTATTATCTCAGCCTTCTCTCGCTCATAATCTTCATCCATCAACTACTCACAAATGCCACTTACTTTGGAATTTTCCTTCTTCTTCCTTCTACTGTGGTCTTCATCAGATATTCGGAAATGATTATCAACAGTCATCTTCCCCTCCTTGGTGAACTTCATTTGTTCACATGTGGATTTCATTCAATCGTCCTTTCACCAATCCTTCACACTTTCCGTTCATAAAAAAATGTAAGTTCTCCTCCTGCGCTTGGCTTCTCTTGGTTCTTTTTCTTGGAACCAATCTCTAGCAACCCTCTTGCTTCACTTTGCTGCAAACAACAATTTCAGTAATTCATAGGTTACAATGACCAAAATCTTTGGGTGTCGGGCTCCGCCGATCATGCACCCCATTACATTCAGAGTTTTTACTTAGCTTACGACTCTTTGACTTCAGACTTACACAAATTCATCATCTTGGACAAAAATACTCAATCTTAACTCAAACTATCCAAACTTTCATTTGACTCTAACATCTATTTTTACTTCAAGATTTGCCCCAATAATTATGATAGTGGATATTTTGACTTAATTCAAGTTATACAGTCCTCCAACAAGCATACACCCCTAATACATCTTTAGGATGTAAAATCTTCACTCTCTTTCATACTTCATTCTTATGAAAAATCATCAGTTTTCCCTTATCATTTCACATGATACTGAAGTCTTTAGTCGAAATGCATTTCAAGTTTTTCAAGATTTATTTTAAGTTGAAAATAAATAAACCATTCAATCTTCAATGTTCAAAAATACCTCCCTGAATTATCATACCTCATGCTCCTATTAAGGTTATTAATAAACCTTTCTCTCTGCAATCTCAATTCTTTGGTTTCCATTCTTCTATGCCATCTTTGTCACTGTAAATACTAGCATGCCCACAATCTCATCATCTTAATGTAAACATTACCCTACACTTTTATGCACCATACAACATCAATTCACATCTCTTCACCTGTGTACATAGAACATGTTTTTAACCTCTTCGATGAATAATGTACAACTTGTACATCACGTCCATCCTGAATATCACCTCCTTAGATACCGCCACATGATGGTAAAACAAATATTCTACAACATCAAGCAATTATGTTTTCAATCACAAATCAAAAGAATTCTCCTTTTCCCAACTACAAGCTTTGGTCCAAAATGACTTCACCAAAACTACGAAGAATCCACATTATGCATAATGAACCCTCTCACATAAAAATGCATGTTTCTCTTTATATCACCCAGGATTAGCACATTTTCCCATTCATTTTCAATTCATTTATACTTCTACATTTGCAATGAGTATGGAAAGGAAATTTAATCATCCATATTTTAAAATACCTCTACTCAATTAATATTGATTCATTCAATGAGCACTTACCTTGAATCTTCTCGCAGTTGAAATGATCCAACCCTCCTCTTGCGTATTATTTTAGGAATACATTCAAGCCTCCACAAATTTACTTTGAATGTGCAAGGTCCATTCTCTAACAATCTCTTCCCAACAAATAAATTTCTTCCTCGCAATTTTCTAACACAAATATTTTCCAAGCAAATAATGTTAGAAACCTTCAAAGTACGCACAATCTCCCCCCTTAGTTTAAGCCAAGTTCCCTCATCTCAATCTCTTCAATTTCAATTTCTTGCTTTGAAAACATGAAATCTTAATGTAATCGAATATCCTTTCAAGATTACATTCTCCCAAAAAAAAACATACATGATCTATTTGCAAACACTTTACCTCGATCAATCCCAGTGACCTTTCTTACGCTGGAATATGGTACCATGGAAATACTAGATCCATACCTTGAATTTTCTACTGGAGCCGCACCTCTTTCACAAGCCCCACACTTGCCTTTTTTAAGTGCCTTAATACGACTGGCTTCCAAAACTTGATGTAGAAAGAAAATTTCCACTTTCAAAGTAAAATATTAAATTTTACTAAGACCCAGGTTAATCTTCACTTGATGCAATTGATTCATTCTCCGCCACTTAGTGTGCAATTACATACTCCATTCCATCAACACATAACATTGAAATATTGCAACATTATGCAACTCCACCTTTCAATATTAAATGGGTTCTTTTAAGGACCATTTTATTTAATAATGGATAATCCAAAGTTAAAATTTGAAATCCACTTAAGCAAAACCACCAGCATACCTCACGAGCAACCAAAGGAATCAAATTTCGTTGTTGTCTTTTTTTGTTTGAGCCTATGGTCTATACAATAGTCACACAAGGAAGAAAAAGTATTGCAATCAAAATCTACGATGTCAAACTGACTACGTTATATTGGAATGCGTTGTTTACAAGATATATATCAAATGTTATTGTCACCTTGACCCCACGGGTTGTGTTTAATATTTGCGCAGACTCCACGAATTTAAAGCTGCACGCCCACATCACAATGTCGCGATATGGCAGTGCAGTGGACTTACACCACTGCTCCCCTCAACGCATTGCCTGTAGCATTATTACTGTAACGAACTTCTGCTTCAGATATGCCGCACGTTCCAAGCCTCCAATGCATCAACGCATTTCTGATGGTGTCTTTTCCTACGCCCACACAAATGCTCAACATGGCTGCACTCACCGTAGTATATTAAGACTGCTCTCTTGTGCTCGGATTAGTCCGAACGCACTTCACCGCAACATTTGAAAGCTATGCACCATATTATATTAAGACTACTCTCTTGTGTAGGATTGTTCCGAACGCCTTCACTGCAATATTTTAAAACTACGCACAATCTCTGCACATGAAACTTGGCCTCCTACAACTCATACATTCATAGGCGGCATACATATATGTGCATACTCAACAGTTAAAAAAAACCATATAGTACCAAACACAAATTAGATTACTAACGCATGGACTGAAGATTTCATTAGTGGCCCTTTGCATTTGCAGTTTACACACTGGCACTCTTCTCTCTCTAGTTCCCAAATGAGGTTCTCCACAAGCTTTGCTCAATCGATCATTGTAGCCATTAATCCTTTGTGCTCAAACCTCCACAGACAATGTGAATATCCCACATATGGTAATCGGATGAATGGCCACTATTGTCTCACTCACAATTCAATCCAATTCGTTTATCAACTCCACGAAGCTCACATGGCCACAGAATGTAATTTTCTTGAGCAGTGATCCATGATATGCTCAATGCAAAATTTAAAGGTACCTTCATAATAACTTCACCACTCAACCTGCTTTCAAGGCTGCAAACTACTCTGTGCAGTCTCCTTCATGCCAACAGAATGGATCCCAAGCAACACCAATGGATCGGGTCCTTTAAACAATGCCTTCCAATCCTATCTTGAGGCAGCTCCACCACAAACTCTAATCATTCCCACAATTGAGCCATACGTATTCACCTAAATCACTCGACTTAGCAATCACGTCTGTGCCATTTCAAAAACAATTCCAAGGGAAAAACATAAACTCGATTTTGCCTCTACGCAAGAAATTTTGACACTCATACATTAATAGAGGTACAACAAAAAATGAGGCCCTTAACCATCAGCTCTGATACCAAAATGATGCCAGGATACTGGGTTAAACAGATCCTAGCATGTAAAAACTCATGTGCTTCTTCTAAAATTAAAATTCTTCGTTGAATACACAGATATGTTCAACTCAACAAAATACATATGAAGGAATGAGAGCCATATAAATAAAATACTGATATAAAAACATAAAAACTCTTCGGCCAAATATTACAATGGGCGGCCTCTTGGCTCTCGGCCCTTCAAACCATTCCTCTTACTCTCTGTATTCCTCACCTCTTCTCACTTCTCTCTATGTCACTTGTTTTTCTTCCTCACACAACCCTCCTATTTATACATAAATATAAATTTATTTCATTCCATAATTTCCTCCACACAAATCTCAACATAAAATCTAATTTAAATTTATCTTTTTTTGGACTCAACTAAGTCCCATTTATGGAATTCCTCATCCCTAGATTATCTACCTAATTCACTCCACTCATATCCTTAATTATTTAAGGAATATTTACAATAATCCTCACATTTATATTTTCTCTCCTAATTTATTAAAAATGAGCAAATTAATTAATAAAATAATTAAAATATCTCACCCCCTAAATTACATAATTGAATAATGAAAATTTAACTTGATGCTCCTGCATCAAAATACAACCCTCAAGACAAGTGACACAAGTTAGAAAAATTTCACTCTCAAGTCAACTTCACACAAGGGACACAATTGTACACAATGCTCATTTCGACTTATTTCCTATAGACAAACTACTATATATACCCCACTGTGATTTCGCATTTCCTCACTCATATTCACGGATTCTTCTCTGCAATTGGGTTCATATATCATCATGGGGATCAGTGAATTTACAGTGGTACAGTGGCTCAGTGCTAGTGCAATATTACAATGGTGTAATGGCTCGGTGTTGGTTCAAGTGAAATTTTACAGTGTAACAGAGGTTTGGTGAAACCACAATGGTGCAGTAGTTCAATGAGGAGAAATATGGCTCGGTGTGATATCTATGACAGTGGCTCATTGATAGGATAAGAAAGTATGATCAGATAGTAAGGCAGTGACTCAGTGACATGATACTACATTGACACTCTTTATGGATCTCGGTGATGTGTTGTCTTAATGCTCAGTACTCAAAGCTGAATTTCTGAAGGAAGAAGGATGAATGCTCAAATGCAAGCAAGGGAGATCTTGGTGCAAGAAGATCTTAGTGCTAACACAGTGAAGGAATGACTTTATGGAGGAAGCCTATAGTCTAAGGGTCTTTGTCGTCTCATCTTGAAACTATTGAAGGAATAATTTTGACCGGGTTTTCCCCAAAGAGTGGGGTCTTTCCCTGGAGTGTGCCTACATCTTGTGTCTTCTTCTATTTGTTTATTCACATTACTCTGGATGATAAAATAAAGAACAAATAATAAAAACTAAACATCACAATATAATGTCATCATAAGAGAAATAATTAACTGTTATTTCTCTAACATGGTTTCAGAGCGAGGCCATGATAAAAAGGCAGTTTGAAGGATGTCTACTATACAGTAAGCTTATTAAAAGACACTCGGAAGGATGTCTACTCTATAGATATGATATCTCAGTGATTAGAATTAGAGATCATATTAAATGGTTTGATACCGTGAAGAGGATCTCTGTAATAAAGTTTAACAACTATACCGCGGTTCTAAGGTTTCAGTAATATGGAGAAAGTATTGATATCTCCACAGTAATTACAAAAGTAAAAATAAATTTAGAAATTACAGTGATATGGATAGGTGTCAAAACAACAATTGACTATTATATAAATTAACCCATAGTTCAATGACCACTAAATTTTTTTATCATAATACAGTGAAAAAGTTTGAATCTTCTCTAGACAGTATCAGTGCAGTCACACTATTACAAGGATAAAGATGAGGTGCCTTCACAATTAAACAAGCTTGGACCATCCTCTACAATTTGGATCACTATGAAGTTCAGTCATCTCAGTATACTACAACAGTTTTATCTCGCGATGATATTACAGTCTCGGGCTATGATACACTCTCAAGTACAACAACTCCCATCATGGTTAAGTCTTAAATACTTCAATGCCCATCATGGTACTTGTCATGATCATAAGGAGATTTTGAGCTCAAGTAATAAAAGGTTGAAGTACTAAGGCATTGTTATGGTTAGTGATAAAAGTTCTATCTTAGTCATAGAGGAGAATTCAGATTATATAGTGGTTTAGTCCAAAGCATCGATTTGGCACAATGATGTTTAGGTAGTGACATACAAGCATGTTCAGTCTATGGATATCTATCAAAGGTCTGAGATAAGAAATCAACATAATAAAATTCAAGTATTGCAACAATTCCAACAAGTTATCATTCAAAGGTATGTAAGATCAAGGTGCGTATTCTCATAGATATTTCAATAAGTATAATGTTGAATGGATATTATAATTCTTGTTGATATATATTCTAGGGAATGGAAGTATACTCTCTAGATAAGTTACTAGAACATCAATTCTCTCCTTCTAGAGATTAAAAGTAATCTAGATAAATATCCTACTGTCATTTAAAAGAAAAATTCGACCTTCGATTTAATTATCCATAGTTACATAGGAAATATATTTAAAGGAATCAAATAATCTTCTTGGTATCACATGGTTTTTATTGAAAGTATGAATTGTCGGTATAGGAGACCATGACTTACAATTCTAGGAATCAATCTGCTAGATGTTCAAGAATCATGGAGAGGGATTCAAGGATCAAATAAGGAGTCCACACAAGTAAAAAGGTTTGTCAAAGAATTAAAGGTATGTATTGAAATATAAATTCTTGTTACTCTCTTTGAAATATCCAATTATATGCTACTAACTATTGATATTTCCAGCACTACTGAATCCTAAAAGGATTCTTGTTTGGGATGAATCATCACCTTTTGAATCTACCCACCTTATACACCGTGCATTGCTTATATAAATTGAACCTTAAGGAGGTTCCCTAGAAAACCCTAACCTAAGTATATGTTGATAATGTGTGAAACCCTAAACCTATTTAGGGATTTTTATGAAGAAATTTCTATTTTGATTAACATATTAATAATGTCGAGTTTGGGATTTTGATATGATCATGGAAGCTATGGACTTGCTTGAGTTAAAATGATGTTGTTCAAAATCTCAAACCTCTGAAGTCTAATATAATAAGGGATTTCTTTGACAATAAATCTAAAACCCTAAGTTTTGGTCTGCAGGTAAAATCCTTGTTATGGAAAGTCCTAGAAGGGAAACCCTAGGTATATGTTCTCTTGATTGAATCCCTAGCCTAGTATAGGAAAATATATGTCTAATATATTAATGTTGACTAACATGTGATGTGCTTATAATGGTGATATCCTAGATATGTGTGTTGACCTATTTTATAATGGTCTTATAGGGTTTGAAAACAAACCTTAGTCAAATTTTGAAGGATCTTGTAATATTCCCAAATGGGGAATGTAACAATACAAGATAGATATGCAGGAAAATAACGCAGTTCATCCAAAGAAAAGCAGGAGGCCAATAAAGATACCTTTCAAAATTATTTATAGCAGCAAAATAGATGTATAATGAGGCCCATAAGATTCATAGCTTGAAATACAACTCACCAATAGAAGAAAATCCTCAAAAAGAGGTGTTGCAATGACATGTATGGATTGAAAAAGGCTTGACAGCGTTATTTATTGAGCTGCAGCAACTGAAGATTAAAATTTAGATATAGAACATATAAGTGCATTAAAATTCATATCTATAATATATCCATACACTATAGAGGCTCCTCTTTCAAATCCCCTTGGGATTTCTAGAAAAACACCATGTATAAGCATTAAATCTGAGATCTAAGTATGCAGATCTGCAGAAATATTCAGATATTCAGAAATATACAACAGTATTCATATCAGATGTGATATGACAAGAAATAGATCTTCCTTTCATGGATCTTCAAAGTGGAGGGTAGATCCCCAACACTTCAAAACCATCTCTCCCAATTATGTGCCAAAACACCTTGCAATGGCACCTACAAGAATAACACAATTATGGAAGCAAGACTGTGTTGTAGGGTTTAGAACATAGTTGGCCACATGCCAAGATCTTAAAATGATTCTCTAATGATCCAATCTCTCTTTCCAATGGGATAGAATCCTTCACCACTGAAAAGGAGCATTGAAATGGTCTAGATCTGAGTAGATCTAGCCTCCACTTGTTGCAGCTTTCAAAGACAAACAAACCCTCAACAGGATCTGTGTTGTGGTCCTTTCCTTTTAGAGGTAGCAAACACATGCCTCTTTCCTCTTTGATATGTGAAAGGGAAAGGCTCAATATTGTTCATCTGAATGCCCTCACCATGGCTGGCCTCATGACTGTTGTTCTCTTCCTTAATGACCTCTTCACTGCTGTGTTCTGCACTATGTTCTTGAATGCCTTCATCAACCTCACTTTCATTTTATTCCATGCTAACATCACTGCTATGATCTTCATTTTTATCATCATCCCTTTCTCCCTCACTGATATCAGATTCAATATCTTCTTGACCCCTTTCTCCCTCACTGATATCAGATTCAATATCTTCTTGACCCCTTTCTTCACTTGTTTTTTCACTGTTAGAGGTGTTATTATAGGTTTCTGCATTGTTTCCTTCATTTCCTTCAATACTGCTAGGAGTCTCACTGTCTTTGGCACTGCTTTCTGCACTATCATCATTACCACTATCAGGCTTATTATTTTAACTTCCTTCTTGGCCATTAGGAATGTTTTCATTATTGTCACTGCTTCCCTTCTTACTGCTGCTGTCATCATTGCTGTGATTTTCACTGCTGTTATCAGCCTCTTCACTGACTTTTTGGTTTTTAGTGTCATTGCTGTCATCATCATCATCATTGCTACCAGTTACCATGTTTTCTTTTTCATCACTGTCCTCTTTGTTTCTAACATCATCACAACCCTTATCATCACTTGTGTTCTCACTGTCAGAGGTGTCATTATTAGTTTCTTCATCAATGTTTGCCTCTTCACTGATTTCTGCATTTTCATTTTTCTCATTAACTTGTGGGATGTTTCCAACATCATCATCATTTTGTTAGCTGCTTTCTTCATCACTTGTGTTTTCATATTCATTTTCATCTACCTCCATGTATTCTGTTTCATTGCTGACCTCTACCTCTTCATCATCATCTTTCTCTTTGTTTTCCTCTTCTTCATAATCTTCCTCTTTACTATCCTCTTCTTCATCGTATTCCTCTTTACTTCTGCCTTCTCCTTCATGGTCACTAGCTTGTTCACTGCCAATTCCCTCTTGATCTGATGCATTGCGAGAGGGTGAGGAAGGGGATTTTTCTTGAGGTGAGGGTATATGGGTAGATGGTGAAGCATGATCAGTAGAATATGATGGGGGAGTAGGGGGAGGAGGATGAGATGACGAGGGAAAATTTTGCTGAGGATGGGGCTGTGGGTTTGTGAAAACTTCATGGGCAATGAACACCTCCCATGGAATACCCTTTTTCTCTAATTGATGCAACACAACCATCTTGATCAGATAATGGTGAAAAAGGCTTCGCATTTGTTGTGAAGGGTGCTTTTTTTTCACAATGTAAGACATCTTATCAATACTCCTATAGAGATAATAGAGAAAATGTAGCATCTTTACCCTAGTGAAGTGCATGAGTAGTCTGTAGAAATTATATGCACTAAGCATGCATATGTCCTATATTCACCTGATCTCACACTATTTAACTTATGCAAGATACTGAATCAATTCCACTTGTTAATCTATTTGCGGAAAAATTAATTGCACAGACATGTGAAGCATAAACAAAAATTAATCGCACATAACACATTTTTTAACCGGGAAAGCCTGAAGATGAAAACCCAAACTACATATTATGTATCATGGAATCATATGAAAATCCTCATACAAAGCTTATAAAGCTCTCAATACAGTACAATCGTCATACACTAATCAAGAACAATCTTGGAAATCCATGCACCGATCTCTGCCTCCTGCTAGCCTGCCTCCACTGCACAATCCCTGCTGAAGAATAGCTCTGAATCAATTCGAATTACTCTTGCCTTGACTGCACAATCCTCATTGGCAACTCCAATGTGTGTGTGATGCAATCAATGCATCACTATAGTCACAACAGATAGTCCATCTTGCCCTTTCACCTATCTCTCCATTGGGTCTCCAATGAAACTGCCATGCACTGTAGTTAACTGTTGTATTGTTCAGTTGATTAATGAGTTATTATTTGTGAATTAATTAAATAATTAATTCACTCCGCCCTCACTAGTGTATCATTCAGTTCGACTAGATACATGATGCAGGGGCATTAAACACTAGCCAGCAATGTAGGAGTTTTGTCCACATGTTGTGGCTAGGAGGGTTTGAAAACATTTGAATTGTTACAGCTAGGTTTCAATACCTTAGCTGAATGTATTATTAGATTAGTTAGAGTTAGTGGAAGTCGAATATTTAGCCATCTATCATATTTCAATTATTTGAATGAATTGCAATTAGACCTTTGAAGTCTAGAACGGTCCTCTCAGAGGAACCGAAGAGTCGCATGTTGGTGTATATAAATGTAATCCCTCGGATGTATTGAGAGGGTAGAGAGGGAGAAGAGCAGAGATTCTGCAATAAAACTCTGTGTTAAAAATTGTTTCCAGTTAAATGATTTCAATGCTCATTGGCCATCGAATTGTCTCGAATTCTTATTAATGAAGAAATTGTTTGATTGAGAAACGATTGTGCACTGGTTCGGTGTGAAATCGTTGAGAATGGTGATTGTATAATTCCACATTATCTACCTAGTATTCCCGTGAATTGGTTGGATAAGCCTTGCGATTTAAATTCCACCATAGTCCTCTTTCTGTTTCCTTATTATGGAATTCCCCACTGCATGACCGTAACGAATTCTATTGAACGAACCCGAGCCATAGACTAGATTTAAGGCATATGAAGAGCATCCCAACCCCGACTCAACCTTTGGTTGATCACTGTAGCAAAACCACGAGTGGATTCCCCAAAGGCGGATTGCCCATATCGCACCACTTTTGCGGAGAAGGCGGTATTTTCTGAATTGAAGCAGCCATCGACACGTGGCATCGAACGGGAGTACAAAACCGCCTTTCCGTATTCTCATCGCATGTTAACGTTCATACTGGGAGTTTGAGCGATATCGTCGAGTGTCGTCGATCTGGCGCAGAGTCATTGGACGGTGGTCATCTGACGAAGATGCATGAGGGTTAAACAAGGCACGGTGCATGCGTTGATTGGTCCATTGACCGTAGAGGTGGGGTCCAGGACTAAAAGTATATTACACAGTTATTTATTTAAACAGTGCGTTGGTTTATATTGAGTGTGAAGGTTTAAACATTGGTTATAAAGCGCAGAGATAATAGATATATGTCGGGGATATAATATAAAGTTCAAACATTGTGGATAGTATTGTTTATCAAATTCTACGAATTTGATAATTAATAAAAATAAATAGACCACGTGGAGCAAAGGAAAAGTTGACAAAGCCACGACGATGATTGACCATCTCTCCTCAGGGCCGACTTTCAGTTTTTGTTGCATCATCTGTGGTATCAGAGCTGTTTTCTGAAGTTGTTTTTGCTAACATGGCAATCCAAGTTGGTAGAGGTGCTGGCAGAAGGAGGCATGTTGCCAACGCTGAGGTGTTGGGGATGTTGCAGAGGGTCGAGGCCAGAATGGATGTCATAGAGCGAAGACAAACCAGAGATCCTGAAGACATCAGCGAACCTGAAACAGAAGAAGCAGAAGAAAATGTTGAGATTACTCCTGACATGAGGCTCCTTAGAACTGTTCTGGGGTCTGCAGTGAAGCACAGAATTGAAGTGTCGAGTTATGCAAGGGGACTGAACCCAGAGGAACTGGTGGACTGGATAAATGAATTGAAAAAGTGCTTCGATTATGAAGAAATAAGTGAATACAAAAAGGTCAAGTTTGCAGTAACAAAGCTGAAAGGACATGCTGCACTTTGGTGGGATGGAGTGCAGGAAGAAAGGAGGAGAGTTGGCAAGAAACCTATCAAGAGCTGGACCAGAATGATGGCTAAATTGAAAGGTAAATTATTGTCTATTGATTACCAGTTGACATTGTATAAGCAAATGCAGAACTTGAGACAGAGGTTGCTGACAGTAAAGGAATACACAGAGGAATTCTACAGAGTGAGCATAAGGGCCGGGCAATTCCAAGACACATCTGAGAAGATTGTTAGATATGTGAATGGTCTCAAGCTGGAGATCCAAGATGAGATTGGTCTCCTATCTCCTAAGATAGTGGAAGAGGCCTATCAGATGGCCTTGAAAGCAGAGGAGAAACTCCTGAGGAAACAGTCTGCCAAGAAGAGAGGTACTTTCCGTGGGAAGGGAAGTCAGGGTGGTAGAGGAAATTCTACTACACCCAGGGATGGAGCTAACAGTAGCTCACCTTAGAATGCATCTATAGAGGATGATGCAAGGGGAAGAAGGGGTTCTTACAGAGGAAAAGGAAGAGGAGGCAGAGACAGAGGCAGGGTTAGAGAATTGAGGTGTTATAGATGTCAGCAAGTGGGACATAAGCACTATGAGTGTCCAGAGAATGTGGGTGCTGGTCCAAGAAATGCTGTTGTTGCCCAGGCTAAAGAAGAGGCAAAAATTGAAGAATAAATTCTTCCAGAGAGGGGAGAATCCTTGGTGGTGAATAAGGTCCTGTTGAAGCAAGCCAAAGAGGTCACTGAGCCTGCACAAAGGAAGACTTTGTTTAGGAGCATATGCAAAGTCCAAGGGAAATGCTGCCAGCTAGTCATTGATAGTGGCAACACAGACAACCTGGTTTCCACTGAGGTAATAGAGAAGTTGAAGTTGAAGACAAGGGAGCATCCTACTCCCTACAGGGTGTCCTGGCTGCATAAAGGGCACCAGCTGGTTGTGAAAGAACAGTGTGAGATAGAGCTGCAAATGGGAAAATATAAAGATAAGGTCTTGTGTGATGTAATTCCCATGGATGTGTGTCATATACTACTGGGTAGGCTTTGGCAATTTGACAGAGTAGCAGTGCATGATGGCAAGAAGAACACTTAAGTTCTTCAAGGATGGGGTACATCATACATTGATACCCATGGAAGAAGGAGAGCCATCCAGCAGAGTGATTGATCCAAAGACCTTGTTGCTGAGCGGAAAGGAATATCTGCAGCAGATAGAAGAAGAAGAGGTAAGTTTTGCTTTGGTTTGCAAACCCAAAGTAGTTCTTACTTCTACAAAGATTTCTGATTTACCAGTAGAGATACAAGAGATGTTATACAATTACTGTGACATTTTTGTGGATGATTTACCTGATGAGTTGCCACCTATGAGAAAGATCAGCCATCAGATAGATTTTATCCGTGGTTCAAATCTGCCAAATAAGGTAGCCTACATAATGACTCCCAAGGAAAATGATAAAATCAGGAGACAAGTATAGGAGTTGGTGGACAAGGGACTGATCAGAGAAAGTCTGAGTCCATGTGATGTACCAGCAGTATTGAGCCCAAAGAAAGATGGAAGCTGGAGGATGTGTACTGATTCCAGAGCAATCAATAAGATCACAATCAGGTACAGATTCCCTTTACCCAGAGTTGAGGACTTATTGGATTGTTTGAGTGGTGCTAAATATTTCTCAAAGATATATTTCAAGAGTGGATACCATCAGATTAGAATAAGAGAGGGTGATGAGTGGAAAATTGCCTTTAAAACAACTGAAGGATTATATGAATGGATGGTAATGCCTTTTGGGTTATCAAATGCACCAAGCACTTTTATGAGACTTATGAATGAAGTATTGAAAGAGTTCATTGGTAAATTTGTGATAGTGTATTTGGATGATATATTAGTTTTCAGAAGAACTAAAGAAGAACATTTAAGACATCTTAATCATGTCTTGAAGAAGCTACACCAAGAGAAACTGCTGATAAATCTGAAGAAATGCTCATTCATGAAGGAAGAGTTGGTGTATTTGGGGTTTGTTGTTTCTGGAGAAGGATTGAAGATGGACCCAGAAAAGGTTAAGGCAATTGTGGAGTGGCCTTCACCCCGGAATGTTTTTGAGGTAAGAAGTTTCCATGGACTTGCTAGTTTTTACAGAAAGTTTATAAGAAACTCTAGTAAGATCAATGCACCCATAATTGAGACAATAAAGAAGAGCAAACAACCGTTTAAGTGGACTGCTGAAGCATAAAGAAACTTCCAACTTTTGAAGCAAAAGATAACGGAGAAGCCTGTTTTGATTCTGCCTAATTTTACTAAACCATTTCAAGTAAAATGTGATGCCAGTGGAGAGGCCATTAGAGTTGTGTTGAATCAGGATGATAGGCCTATGGCATATTTTAGTGAAAATCTGAGTGACACCAGAAGAAAGTATTCCTCTTATGAGAAGTAATTCTATGCAATTATTCAGGCACTGAAGAAATGGAGACATTACTTGATGTCCAGGGAATTTGTATTATATTCTGACAACCATGCTTTGCAGTATATTGTACAGCAGCCCAAGTTGAAACATAAGCATGCTAAATGGGTTGAGTATCTCCAAAGTTTTAATTTTTTTTTGAAACATATAAGTGGCCAAGCCAATGAAGTAGTTGATGCTTTGAGTAGGAGGCACATGCTTGTTCAAGAAGCAAATTTTGAAGTTGTAGGATTGATTTTCTCAAAGAATTGTATGAAACAGATCCAGATTTTAAAGAAGCATTTGAGGCATGTAGTAACCCTGTTTTGACAGATAGAAGCCAGTGGCTAGATTATTTCTTGCAGGAGGACTTGTTATTCAGAAGAAGCCAACTGTGTGTACCAAAATGTTCCATGAGAGAAAATTTGATCAAAGAGAAGCATAGTGGAGGACTTGCTGGACACTTTGGTACTAATAAGACTTATGAGCAACTGAGTCACTTTTATTACTGGCCCAAGAAGAGAACAGAGGTGGACAATTTTGTGAAGAATTGCAAGATTTCTCGATATGCCAAAGGAAGGAACCATAATGCAGGATTGTACACTCCCTTGCCTATTCCAGACAGGCCTTGGGACATGGTGAGTATGGATTTTGTTCTAGGATTGCCCAAGACTCATAGAGGGAATGATGCAGTCTTTATTGTAGTGGACAGATTCTCCAAAATGGCGCATTTTATTCCATGTTATAAAACTAGTGATGCCACCCATGTTGCTAACTTGTTCTTCAAAGAAGTTGTTATATTGCATGGGTTACCCAAGAGTATTGTTTCAGACAGAGATACCAGATTTGTGGGTCATTTTTGGAGGACATTGTGGAAGAAACGTGGTACTAAACTGAGTTTCAGCTCAGCTTATCATCCTCAGACTGTTGGACAAACTGAGGTAGTGAATAGGAGTCTGGGAAATTTATTGAGAAGTCTTGCAGGAGAACATCCCAAGCAGTGGGATCATATTTTTCCCCAGGCAGAATATGCATATAATGACTCACCAAACAGAAGCACAGGGCAGAGTCCATTTCATATTGTTTATGGAATGCACCCCAGAGGAATATCAGAGTTAAGAAGTCTGGGAAAAGCAGAGCTAAGAAGTGTTTATGGTGAAGAATTTGCTTCAGATATCCAGGCCATACATGAACAAGTGAAACAAAAAATACAAGGCAGCAGCATCAGATACAAAAGCAGAGAATACTTGAGCAGAAAAGAAGTTCACTTTGAAGTAGGAGATCAGGTTTTGGCACACTTGAGAAAGGAGATATTCCCAAAGAAGCAGTACAACAAATTGAAGTTCAAAAAGATTGGGCCATGCAAGATACTTAGGAATTTTTCTGCAAATTATTATGAGATTGAATTACCTCCTGATGTTGGAATATCTCCCATTTTTAATGTTGCAGATCTGTACAAGTATGAAGATGATGGTGCAGAAGAAAGAGCAGCAGACAAGGAACAGATTGAGTGGAGGGAGCAGCTACCTCCAGCGCAGCCATTGCAACCAGAGAAAATATTGGACAAAAGAGTGTTCAGAAGGACCAGAGGACAAGAGTACTTTCAGTACTTGATCAAATGGAAGGATAAGCCAGAGGAAGATGCCACTTGGATGACTGAAGAAATGTTGCAGAAGATAGGTAGATCAGTGGAAGAGCTCATGGACAGGAGCCCATGAAGAAAATTTCCCTCGGGAATCTGATGCAGGGGCATTAGGCACTAGCCAGCAATGTAGGAGTTTTGTCCACATGTTGTGGCTAGGAGGGTTTGAAAACATTTGAATTGTTACAGCTAGGTGTCAATACCTTAGCTGATTGTATTATTATATTAGTTAGAGTTAGTGGAAGTCGAATAGTTAGCCATCTGTCATATTTCAATTATTTGAATGAATTGTAATTAGACCTTTGAAGTCTAGAATGGTCCTCTCAGAGGAACCGAAGAGTCGCATGTTGGTGTATATAAATGTAATCCCTCGGATGTATTGAGAGGGTAGAGAAGGAGAAGAGCAGAGATTCTGCAATAAAACTATATGTGTTAACAATTGTTTCCAGTTAAATGATTTCAATGCTCATTGGCCATCGAATTGTCTCGAATTCTTATTAATGAAGAAATTGTTTGATTGAGAAACGATTGTGCACTGGTTCGGTGTGAAATCGTTGAGAATGGTGATTGTATAATTCCGCATTATCTACCTAGTATTCCTATGAATTGGTTGGATAAGCCCTGCGAGTTAAATTCCACCATAGTCCTCTGTCTGTTTCCTTATTATGGAATTCCCCACTGCATGATCGTAACGAATTCTATTGAACGAACCCAAGCCATAGACTGGAGTTAAGGCATATGAAGAGCATCCCAACCCCGACTCAACCTTTGGTTGATCACTATAGCAAAACGACGAGTGGATTCCCCAAAGGCGGATTTCCCATATCACACCACTTTTGCGGAGAAGGCGGTATTTTTTGAATTGAAGCGATTCCATAGAGCCATCGACACGTGGCATCGGATGGGAGTACAAAACCGCCTTTCCGTATTCTCATCGCACATTAACGTTCATACCGAGAGTTCGAGCGATATCGTCAAGTGTCGTCGATCTGGCGCAGAGTCATCGGACGGTGGTCATCTGACGAAGATGCGCGAGGGTTAAACAAGGCACTGTGCATGCGTTGATTGGTCCATTGACCGTAGAGGTGGGGTCCAGGACTAAAATTTTATTGCACAGTTATTTATTCAAATAGTGCGTTGGTTTATATTGAGTGTGAAGGTTTAAACATTGGTTATAAAGCACAGAGATAATAGATATATGCCGGGGATATAATATAAAGTTCAAACATTGTGGATAGTATTATTTATCAAATTCTACGAATTTGATAGTTAATAAAAAGAAATAGACCACGTGGAGCAAGGGAAAAGTTGACAGAGCCACGACGACGATTGACCATCTCTCCTCAGGGTCGACTTTCAGCTTTTGTTGCGTCAATACAGCTAGCTCAACTGAGTCTAACTGAGTTAAACTAAATACAACTCCATAACAACTTCTTCCAACTGTGTCATAACTTTTCCACTTGAGTTCTAACTGAGTCTTCCATGCATTAGCTCCAGTAAACCCTTGGGAATTGCATAATTCCCTCAGTCCACTGATGTGCCACATCTGTGCACTGAAACAAAGTGCTCCAAGAGAATAAGTTGTTGTTTAGTGTCTGATTAATATTAAGAGCTAATAATAATCGACATGCATCTATTTTTAGATCAACGATCTATAAATAGACTTCGCCCAATATTCTAAAAATAGAATTTCATCTATTTTTCCAACTTGGTCAACCATCCACAAATAGCATCCTGCAACTTCTGAAATATGATCATCATGTCTAAAAATAGACATAGTGTAAAAATAGACTTGCGCCAAAAATACCCAGTGGGCCCACTTAGTGAAGGCGTTTGTTTTCACTAAGTTCATCATCTTGTTGAATCTCAACACTCCCTCTCAACAAGATAGGGAATATCCTTCACCCTAATCCTGCCTCTATGGTATTCGAATTTTCTCTTGGTGAGCGCCTTCATTAGAATATCTGCATCCTGATCCTCCATAGGAATGTACTAAAGCAACATGATATTTCGTTGCACACAATCTCTGATATTATGATACCGGATATCAATATGTGTAGATCTATCATGAAACAAATGATTATCTGAGAGTTTAGTGCGACTTTGATTATCACAATGTATCACTGTGGGATCTAAATGTGAACCGAACAAACCAACTAGTATTTTCCTCATCCAGATAGCCTCACTTGTAGCTTGACTTGCTGCCATTTATTCCGCTTCCACTGAACTAAGTGCCATAGATCTTTGTTTCCTGCTGTACCAAGAAACTGCCATAAATCCGATACTGAAAATCCCTCCTGATGTGCTCTTTTTGTCTGTTGGGCTTCCTACCCAATCTGTATCCGTGAAGCCATGCAACTTCACCTCATCCATCTATCTGTACCATAAACCATACTCAGATGTGCCCCTGAGATATCTGAGGACATGCTTGCCTGATTTCCAAAAGAGCTTGGTAGGCTTAACCATCACTTGTGAAAGTTGGTTCACCGTGTTAGCCACCTATAAATTCTGATATACCTAGTGGTGGCTAAATTTGTTTTCAAGCCTTCAAGAGATTTATTTCCTTTGAAAATATATCATCCTTGAAGTCTTATGTTTGTCCTATCCTGGAGGTTCATCTTCACTACTGTTTCCATCTTAAAGCCATGTTGATTCACCAAAGAAAATTGTTCCAAAGGCCACTGAAACTGCCCATGTCCACTTATTTCCTTTCATTTCCATAAAGCCTTCTTTTCATCTTTTAACCCTCCATTTAGCCTCTTAAAGCCTTTAATCCCCTTTAAGCCTTCAAAGATTCATTTACAGGTTTAAAGACCCTTTTCTTCCCTCTCTACCGAAAGCCTAAAAAGCCTTAAAACCCTTCAAAAATCCTCAAAAATCATTCTTTTCCATCCAGGCCTTAAGCCCCTTTCGGCTTAGCCCTTAGCCCCTTTCTCCGCATATGACCCGGTGCCCAGGACCAGGAGCTAACCCCCATCATGCAATCACAATCGGGGTTTATAGTTTCTTTGTTAAATTTTTATTCCAATCTTCCGATGCGATGATGCCCTTTCTCCTCCGATATGCCGATTTGATTTGAACCGTTGAATCCACAAGAACAAACGACCAGGATTCAATCGCATCTCACTTGCAGCCCTCTTTCATTGCATCCGCCGATTTGATCCTGACCGTTGAATCCACAAGAACCAACGACCAGGATCTCATCGCGCTCTGCTCATAGGCCCTCCATCATTACACCCTCTGATTCAATCCTGACCATTGATCCCTCACCCTAATCTGACGTCCAATGCTTAATCGCACATCACAAACTCAAGGACCCCGGTGCTTTGACCTCTTTCCATTTCTCCGACGCGATTTAATCCTAGCCGTTCATTTTGCCAGATCTGACGGTTCGCACTTCATCGCATCGTGCTCATCCATCATGTGATCCTCCACTATCGCGACCTCCGATTTAATCTCCACCGTTGATATTCCTTCAGATCGGACGACCCTCCCTTCATCGCATCGCAATTTTTCTTTGCCTTGGGTTACACCCGGTCCCTTTCCGATTTGCGATTAAGATATTCCTGGGTCCCACTTCCCCCTCTGTAATTCTCTGCTGTCGATCATCCTTTTCGATCGGACGACCAGCGCAACATCGTACATCGCAGCACCCAAGTTCCCCCGTCCTTCGCTGCTCCCCCGATGTGATGAATCTCGATTTAATCACCGCCGTCCATTCACCCAGATCTAACGACCCACATCATATTTCGCTCTCCTTTCATTTGATCACCCCCCCTGCCTAATAACTCCTCTGAAATATCTTGACTGTTGATCTTGCAAGATCCAACGGTCCTGGTTCTTTCGACCGCCAAAAAGGTTTGAACCTAATTTGTTCCCTCCGCCTTGGTTTTTTCTGCTTCCCCGCTGCATTCACTTACCTTCTCACTGCTCCTTCGCCTCCGCCCAAGCCTTCTGAAGCAGTTTTTAAGCCCCCACGTAGGTTTTATATAACAAGTTTGTTGCTTTGTGCAGGTTCATGGAAGTTCTGTGAATGGAAATCGTCCCACAGTCACAAAATGGTGACACGAAGGCTAAGGATGACGATCTGCAGCCCTGTAAATGCAAAAGGGACCAAAGGGGTTATCTCCAAATGTTTCTCGATACTTCATGAGTATCAACCATTCAAACAAACCCTCCAGCACACCATTGCCACATGTGCACAAAGAAAAGTGAAGATCAAAGATCAGAGAAGATTAAAGTCATAAAGGATTAAGAGAAAAGCCTAAAATATTTTAAAGCTTAAATCCTGCAGATTAATGGTTAAAGCACACCAGGACAGAGCAGGTTAATCCATCAAAATATCTGAAAGTCACCTGTAGCCCTCTTTCACTCTCAAAGGACACTTGGGCAGTTATTGGGCTGACAACCATTCTCTAAACACTGTCAGAATAGTTATTAAAAGGCATGGGAAGCCTCAAAAGCCATCCTTTTACTTAAATTTCCACAAAAAACAAACAGAGTACTACAACCAGAAGACTCCTCCACAAAAACGCTTTGGAGTTATTACTAAACTTGTCAAGTTGGCCACAAAGTCAACAAAGAAACTAAATGGGCCAGGCATTTATTTCATTGTTCATTGAGCAGAGTGAAGCATTCTAATACTCATCCGATCTGTTTTTAATGAGCATTAAAACTATTTTTCCACCTACTTCTCCTAATTTTTCTATAAAGACTCTTTGAAGTCTCATTGTAAAAGGTTGGCATTTGGTGATTTCTAAAGTAATACATATTGCTTCTTTGAAGAAGCATTGGTGTTCTGAAAGAGTGTGAAGATCTTTGTTTTTCTGTTGATGAAGGAGGCTGGACCATTGGATCCCTAAGCCTGGTTTTGGTGAAGTACTTCTTATTGTTAATGTTATTTCCTGTTTTCCACTTTGTTCCATCATGCTTTACTTATAGTAGGATAAAAAGTTTAGGCAGAGAAATGTATCTTAGAAGCACCTCTAACATGTTTATCCTTCACTGTTTATATGTTTTCTGCTACTGAATGTGACCAGGTAGTCTAATAGCTCTCTTAAATATTCAGTTTGTCTTATTTTAGAAATGGTTAATTCAGTTGTGCTAAAGACTGTTTAGGCATTCCCTCTTTGTTTGCCACTGAATTTTGTATCTGAAATCTCCCTTTAATTATTAATGCTTGCAGTTTGACAGAGGAACTTGTTTCAATCATACCCTTTGTTCATTATTGTAATTATTGTGTTTGAAGGTCCCTATAACTGCAGTCCTAGATGTCTAAGGCGTTCCCTCTTCTTTGAATGCAATTGTATGATTTTGTCGATTAAGCCTTCAGCAGTAAATCATAGGAGGAAATAGGGCGTTTCCCGAATCCTATAGTTCATTAAGAAGGTTTTAGTATGCATTTCTCCTTTCTTTGAGTGATACATTGATTGAGTCCAAAGTAGTGAGCTTACTGGAGGAAATAGGGCGTTCCACGAATCCTTTAAACCATTGTGGAAGGGTTTAGCTTTCTTTCACTCTTAGTCCTTGATGTTCATCCCATTTCACCTATATTATTCAATAGATCCTTGACCAAGTTAGATTTTCCCTCTGGTTTGTTAAGATTGCAACAAGATGATGAGCTTAGTGAAAAGAGTCGCCTTCACTAAGTGGGCCCTCAGGCTATTTTTAGACTATGTCTATTTTTAGACATGTCGATCATATTCTATGAGTTGCAGGATGCTATTTGTGGATGGTTGGTCAAGTTGGAAAAATAGATGGACTTCTATTTTAGACATACTGGGCGGAATCTATTTTTAGATTGCCAGTCTAAAAATAGATATGTCGAATATTATTAGCTCTTAATAATGTTTGGAGTCTAAAAATTATCTTATTCTCTTGGAGCACTTCAGTTAAGTGCACAGATGTGGCACAGGAGCTAATAGAAGGAATTACGCTATTCCTAAGGGTTAAGTGGAGCTATTGCATGGAGACTTTATTTAGAATTCATGTGACAGAGTTTGGTGGAGTTATTGAGGTAGTTGGTGGAGTTGTGTTCAATTTAACTTAGTTAGACACAGTTGAGCTAGTTGTATCTAGTCTAACTAATTGATACACTAGTGAGAGTGGTGTGAATTAATTATTAATTAATTCACTAAATATTAACTCATTAATCAACTGAAGAATACATCAGTTAACTAGAGTTCATGGACAGTTTCAGTGGAGACCAGTGGAGAGGTAGGTGAAAGAGCAAGTAGACTATTAGTTGTGACTATAGTGTTGCATGATTTGCAACACACGGTGGTTGGAGATGCCAATGAGGATTGGGTGAGCAAGGCTGGACCAATTCAAGTTCATTCAAAGCCCATATTCAGCAGGGATTGCGCAGTAGAGGCAGGCTAGCAGGTGGCAGAGATCGGTGCATGGGATTTGCTAGATCGGACCTGATTAGTGTGTAGAAATTGGAGATTGTATTGAGAGCTTGTGATAAGATTTGTATGGTGATTGTTACACGATCTCTATGACATATATTATATATATAGTTGGGGGTTTTCAGCTTTAAGCTTTCCCATAAATCACTGTGTTCATATGTGTGAATTTGTATGGTTTTAATGTGTTCATGCAATTGATTTAATTTCCGCAAGTAATGATCAATGGTAGAAGAGATTCTATATTATGCATGAAGTCAAATAGTGTGTGATCAGAAGAATATTGGATGTATAACAACTTAGTTATATAATTTCTACATGGTATCAGAGTGATATTGATCATTGGAGCAATTGCAAAACATTGAAGCAGTTGAGTTTTGTGCTGGTGGAATTCGAATTTGCAGCAGTGTTTTCTTGGTGTCGAAGTTGAGATGTCTTTCAACGGATTGCAATTGGAGTATGACCTTGAGGGAAGCTCTAATTATGTTGCATGGAAGGATAGGATGGAGGCAGTGCTGGAGGATAATGGGTTGAAGGAGTTCATAGATGCAGAAATTCCAAAACCTGCTTCTAGCGATGCTGCCGCACTTGACGCATGGAAAAAGAAGACAGAAAAATGTCGAAGGATTCTGTTGGAAGGTGTGAAGGATCACATAGTGTCCAACCTTCATGGTAAATCTTATCCATTCTTGATGTGGAAAGCTTTGACAGATTTGTTCCAAAGCAAGAGCGACCAGAGGAAGTTGGCGCTCAAGGATAAATTCAGGAAAATAAAAATGGAGAAGGGAGAAAGTATACCCAAGTACCTCACAAAGTTCATCCAGTGCAGGGATGAGATGGGAAGTGTGGGGGTTACTGTAGATGAAGAAGAATTGGTGAGCTTGGCTCTCCTTGGGCATCCAAAGAGTTGGCATTCCTATGAGGACTCTGTCAATGGTTGGGAGAAACTTCTAGGATGGGAGCGACTTTGATCGGATCTTGTGCAGGAGGATATAAGGCTGAGTACCAAGGATGGATCTTCATCGAAGAGTGAAGATGAAGAAAATTGTTCTTTGGCTGCCAAAGCAAGGAAGGGGAAGAGCAAGAAAAATACTTCTCAATCTGATGCGAAAGGCAAGAAGCAGGACATGTCCAAGGTGAAGTGCTTTCACTATCACCAACACAAACATTATGCCACTAATTGTCCACAGAAGAATAAAAATAAGCAAGCTACTGGATCTGCAGCTGGAGAGGCCTTAGCCTCGCAGTTTGAGCTGGATTTTTCACTGATCACATGCTTGATCTCATGTATGATGGGTTTAGTGTGGTTTCTTTGCAATGTTGCGTCTTTCCATATGACCGGAGACAAAGATTTGTTTACTGATCTGGATGAGAAGGATCTTGGAGTGCACATCGAGATGGGTGATGATGGTAGATACCGTGCGACTGGTATCGGGACCATTTCCTTTGAGAGGGAGTCTAGAAAACCTTTCATCTTGAAGGATGTCATGCATGTTCAAGGATTGAAGAATAATATGATCTCTGTGGCGATGTTGGAAGACAAGGGATATGATGTTGTCTTTAGCGAGGGAAAGGCTTTCCTGTGTAGTAAGACAAATGGTGAAACCCAGAGGATAAGGGTTCGAGTTAAGAACCTTTATCAGTTGTAGGTAGATGGCTGTGCAGTAATGGCAGGCAAGGCAGAAGGAGTGGTGAGCCAGGATGAGGGTGAGCTTTGGCACAGGAGATTGGGCCATCTTCACCATGGTGCTTTGAAAATTTTGCAGTAGATTTCTACTGGGCTTCCCAAAGGTACACTTGTGCAGTTAGATCAGTCCAAGGGATGTACTTTGTGAAAGTTTGTGAAAGTCACCTTTCACGAGAGGATAGTCACGCCATGAATATCCTTGAGAGAATTCACATAGACGTGTGTGGACCTTTCTCAGTAGCTTCGATAGCAAAGCACAAGTATTATGTGATATTTGTTGATGAATTTTCTCGAAAGTGTTGGATCTTCTTCATGCAGAAGAAGAGCGAGACATTCTCAAAGTTCTATGAGTTCGAGGCACTGGTGGAGAAAGAGTCAGGGAAGCAAGTGAAGGCTCTTGGGAGCGATAATGGTGGTGAATTAATCTCTAGTGAATTCAAGGACTTTTGCAGCACAGAAGGAATTTGAAGAGAGCTCATAACGCCTCATAACCCACAGCAGAATGGGGTCGTTGAGCGAAAGTGTTGGACATTGGGTTCAACACTCCCCACGTGTTTCGCGACATGGACTAACCGCCTCTCGTGGATCCTAACTCTGGCAATTGTAGCAGAGACTAATGCTTACGGGTTTTGGTCTAATGGAAATTGTGATTCCAACAAGTGGTATCAGAGTGACAGGTCTCGAGTTCGACTTAAGCATTCATATATATTTTGATCTTCATTTCCTCCTTAGGCAAGGGATTCGACCATCTAAAACAGGTCATTGTGGAATTTTCGCTCTAACTTTTTTTCTACAAACGCTCAAAAGCTGAAATTTTTATGAGGGGAAGCCGAAATCTTGAGGAAGCTGCAGTAAAAATTTCAGATCAAGTTGCACAATATCTTTGGAGATAGGATATGTGGAAGTAAGGGTTTTTGCAGGCTCCTAAAATTCATCTCAAAGAAGTGACCTTGGTAAAATCATCATAACTCTCTCTATGAGTATCGGAATGGAATGTCATAAAAAGTGACGGATAGTGCACAGTGTGTAATTTTCGCTCTATAAATTTCAGAAACAAATGAAGAAAAAATGACACGTGGTACACCGTACAATTAAGCTCTACTGAAACAGTCCATAATTAGGGCATTGTGAGAGATTGGGTATAACTCTCTCTTCAAGAATCCAAATTGGGTCAGACCTATGGCATTGGAAAGATTACTTAGAGGACTACTATAGGACCGAAAATCAGATATTGAGGATCTGAAATGACAAAGATACACTAGATTCAATATCGAGCTCCTAGAAGGCAAGAAAAAGCTAGATCATGTTTTGTCAAGGGTTGCAAAGGACCAGACTTTCTACGGCAGAAAATTAAAACAAGGTGCAGCAGAGGGTAGCATGACAAGAGCAGCATCCAAGGTGCATAACAACATCAAGAAGTTCATCATATGAAGTCTTCAAGTGGGCAACACTGCATACAATCATTGTACTTAGTCCTTGTAAATACATTATTGTACAAATTGTACTAGTATCTATCTGCCAAGGGTTGAAGAGGTAGTGTTGGGAGGTCTAGGATCATCACTAGGTGGTTGTGTCAAAGTTGGGGTTATGGTCTAGTATATCTTCTTCTTCTACATCATTCTATATCATTGTAAAGTGGACCATTTTCCCTGGTACGGGAGTCCATTCTTCTTTTATTCTTCTATAGGGTGCTAGGGTGGTGCTAGGGTGAGTTGTAGCTCATTGGGTGTTGGTGCATCCGTTCAGTGACTACTGAAGAATCTCGGGCATTGGAGTGTCCATCCAGTGGGAGCTGGAGAAGAATGCTTTTCTAGATTCTAGGAAGTTGGAGCTTTATTTTCAATTGGAGTTGAATATTAAAGAATTATTAGAAAAGCATTAGGTGGTTTTTGTCCCGGAGTGGGTTTCCACCTTAAAAAATGTGCGCATTTGTGTTCCTCTTGTTTGCTACTATCATTGTACAAACACTGATAATAATTGAAGATTAACTAATGCTCTAATTGAAAGAAATATTGATTCACCCCCCCCCCTCGGTATTTCCAACAATTGGTATCAGAGCTTGGTTCCTTCAATAGCAGTTTAACAGCTGGAAGGAGGTCATGGAGCATACCAAGAATGGTGTACCTCTATTCAATGAAAATAATTATGCACTTTGGAAAGGAAGAATGGAGTTCTATCTCTTGGCGCAAGGTTACGAAGTATGGGACACTGTTCAAAATGGATTTACATCAACCACGGATGAACAAGGTAAGAAGAATTTGGTAAATGATGCAAAAGCAAAGAATATTATTATTAGTGGACTTATTGAATCTACTTATCATAAGGTGTTGGGTTGCAAAATCACCAAAAATGTATGGGACAAGCTTGAGAATATATATGCAGGTGACTAAAATGTCAAAGAAGCAAAGCTTCAAATCTATAGAGCAAAATTTGAGCAACTCAGAATGAAATAAGATTGAAACATTGCTGCATACTTTCAATACATTGATGAAATAACCAATACTCTGGAAGGATTGGGAGAGCCAGTTGACGAGAAGATTGTTATACGAAAGATTCTTAGAACGTTACCAGGGAGATTCAACCCAAAGGTATCGGTCTTAGAATACAGTGCAAATCTGGACAAGCTTAGCAAAGAGGAATTACATGGAGTTCTCATAGCATATGAAATGAGACTTGATGAAGAAGAGGGTACTTCACATCTAGAAACTGTGTTCGTTGCATCTAAGAAAACCAATAAGGAGAAACAACCTTCAATTGAAAAGACATGCACCTACAAGTGTGAAGAAAAGGGAGATGATGAAGAAGGTCTTTCAGATGAAGAATATGCTTACTTCACGAGAAAACTACAAATTGGTAAGGGACAATTCAAAGGTAAAATTCCATTGATATGTTTCAGTTGTAATGAGGTTGGGCATTTTGCAGCAAAATGTCCAAACAAAATTAATGGCAACTCAAAGAGAAATAAAGGCTTTAAGAAATTCAACAAGCAAGGATCCAAAAGGAACTTTCTCTCTAAAGAAGATAGCTCATCATCCGATGAAGACAATGATAGTGAAGAAGAAGCCAATGAGAGAGTATTGTTTATGGCCAAGCACAATAAACCCAAGCACAATAAGCAAGAGGTATCAAACAACGAAGAAGAAGGATGTACCATATTCGAATTTTATGAGGAAGCAATCAAGCTTATAAAAGATCTCAAGGCGGAGAAGATCTGTTCCAAAACTCTTGAAGAACAAGTTCAAGGTCTCAAAATTTAAGTTGAAGAACACAAATGCATTGAAGAGTCACTTCAAAAGAATTTGGAAGAGAGTAACCAAGAAAGGGAATAATTAGAAGCCCAAGTAGTCTCACTGCGTGAGGAAGTGAAGAAAGGAAAAAATATCCAAAACTATGCCAACAGCTCAAGGGCATTGGAAGAACTCATCAACAATCAACGATCTTACAATGAAAAAACTGGCATCGGTTACAAAGAAGAAGAAGCAGGACCTTCTACAACAAAATACAATGAACCTATGAGATCTGACATGCATGAAGACTTCATTGGACAAGATTCGCAAGAACAACCTTGGAAGACAATTCCTCGACAAAAATTTCCATCCGGGTACCAACATATTTTTTATGGCTACTGTTATTCATGTGGAAAATTTGGTCATAAAGCTGTAGAATGTCGCACGTACCCTAGGAACGAATATAATTCCAGGAGATCTGTCAAATATGAACCTCCCAGGGCTCAGCGAAATATCAATAGATTTGAACATTTAAGAAATAATATTGAATGTTACAAATGTCGAAACTTTGGACACATAGCCAAAGACTGCAGACTTCAAAATCCTCTAGAAGAATCTTCGAAGCCATAGAATGAACGAACATGGAAGAAGAAGAGGAATGATAATTGTGCTCTCACTCTCAAGGCTCAAAAGAACAAATATGTGTGGTATGTTGATAGCGGTTGCTCAACGCATATGACTGGAGATAGAAATAAATTTGTATCTCTGAAAGAGAAGAAGGATGGAACTGTGTCCTTTGAAATGATGGATCTTCAAATGTTATAGGATCAGGTATTGTCACTCTCGGAAGCAAAGATTCAGTAGCCAATAATGTTCTACTGGTTGAAAACATGAATCACAATCTGCTCAGTGTTGGACAAATGTGTGTTCAATGACACACAATACTATTCAACTCCACGAAATGTGAAATCAGGAAAGGCGTGTATGGTGAAATTGTGGGTATAGAAAGTCGAGCTCCAAATGACAAATATGTTCTGGATGAAGCAACTAAAGCATGTCTAATAGCTAAAGAGGATGATACAATAATTGGTAGCAATGATGATCGACTAAGTAAGAATTTTTCTACAAAGGTGCAAAGTGATTTCGAGATGTCTTTACTTGGTTGCAAATTGAGCATAGATGACTCATCTAAGGATGTGGATCAAAGGTTGTACAGATCTATGATTAGTAGTCTTCCATATGTAATAGCCTCCCGACCAGATGTTATGCAAGTAGTTGGACAAGTAGCAATATTCCAAGCAGCACCAAAAGAATCACATATTAAATATTCGCCAACATTGAAATATCTTTGCCAGAAGCTTGGGATTCTCCCAAGTTCTCATTAGATTTTTCTTTTTCAAAATATAAAGGGGGAGTGGAAGTGTGTACAGGTCTGCATGATGGTTGTGTGTCAGCGTGAGTGGAAGTGTGTACAAGTCCGCAGGATGGTTGTGTTTCAGGGGGAGTTACCCTTTGCCATTGATGTCAAAGGGGGAGAGAATGTTGTAGGAAGAGGTGTCATGATCGCAGGGGGAGTACTTGTGTTGCCATCAATGAAAACCGCTGATCAACAGAAAGAACAGAACGATCGTGGGTGCTGCACGAGAAATGTTGCATGATCAGGGCCTTCCCATACACTTGTGGGCTGAGGCATGCAATATTGCGGTTTATGTGCAAAACCATTGTCCTCATAGGATACTTGGCATGAGTACACCCGAGGAGGTGTTTTCTGGTAAGAAGCCTGATATTTCTCATTTGAATATTTTTGGCTCACCTGTTTACATTCATGTGACGAAGGATGCCAATAAGAAGCTGGAGCCGACCGCAGAGGTTGGGATATTTGTGGGGTACACTGATACACCCCACAACTATTGTGTGTATTTTCCAGACAGTCGGAAGACTGTTGTGCGACGAGATATCAAATTTCATGAGGAGAAAGCCATGAATTGTTCGCTTGAGAGGGAGCCACACTTGCATGCAGATGAGGAGCTATTAGTTCCTAAGTATGAGCCTCAGGATGTGGATCAACCACAAGAGGAGGTTCATGGAGTGGAAGAAACCACTCATGCAACGCCAACCATCAGAGGGCGGAAGCGCACTACAGAAGCTGAGTGACTGAATCTTGATGCAGAGAAGATTGTAGGAGCACCTACATCACAACGCAGACAGAGACAGCCACCTGACCGATATACTGGATACATGGCTCTGATGAGAAAGTGTATCGTGATAGAACCATCCTATTTCGATGAAGCTGTGGAGGACCCTGCATGGGTAGATGCCATGGTGGAATAGTATGATTCGATTGTCAGAAAAAGTGCATGGGAGATTGTCCAAACGCCAGAAGGGAAATCAGTGGTAGGTTCGAGATGGATCTACAAAGTGAAGCAAGAAATTGACAGGAGCGTCGAGAAGTACAAGGCAAGATTTGTTGCCCGGGGCTTCTCACAGATTGAGGGGATCGACTATGAGGAAAAATTTTCACCTGTCGCAAGGTATTCTTCCATACAGACGATTCTTGCTCTCTCAGTGCAGATGGGATGGCACATGCATCAGATGGATGTGAAGACTGCGTTCCTCAACGGATTCATTGAGGAGGAGGTGTACATAGAGCAGCCCGAAGGTTTCGATATCTTCAGCAGTGAGTCACATGTGTGTAGGCTCAAAAGAGCCCTGTATTGGTTGAAACAAGCACCTCGTGCTTGGCATACACGGATAGACAGTTATTTCACCGGTCTTGGATTCACGAAGAGTGAGGCGACTCCGAACCTATACCAGATTGTGGTGGAGGGTAATTTTTTGATCATTGTACTTTATGTAGATGATTTGATTTTGACGGGTGATGAATAGTTAATACTCTCATGCAAGGCTGATCTTGTAACGGAGTTTGAGATGAAGGACTTGGGCCTCCTTCATTATTTCCTGGTGTTAGAGTCGGGCTTTACATCCCTCCGTCAGAGATCATTTCTCTTATTTCATTTCCATTTTTAGGTGTCTCATTCTACTCATTCATCTTCATTCCATTAGGGGCATGCCATTATCGGACGGAAGGGTCTCTTCACTCGTTTCCCTCATGTTTTTACTTGCTGGGTTGGTCGAAATTTATCAAAATTCATTAAATTTGATTTCAGTCATTTTCAGTCATAGATGGTCTTGTGGTCAAGAAAGAGTCTTTCAGTTACTAGGTCTAGGGTTTGGTCTTCAGAATGTCAAATAATGCCCGCAGGCCATGAGGATGTCTTCAATAAGTTTTCATTTCAAGATTTTCATCATTAATAATGCTCAAGGATGTTTCTTCTTCAAAACTCTGTTTTGAAGAAGAAATCGTCAAATTAATTGTTTGTAATAAATATGTATTTTTAAAGTTTTCCGCCATGAAGTACTTCAAATGCAGCCTCTAGTCATCCTTTGTCGAAGTCCAAATGCCACCATCCCTGCAAAAAATCAACCAAGAAAGCCATCAATTCAGCCAAAAATCAAAAAGGAAACTTGAAGAACAGAGTTGTATTAAAAGTGAAGAAAAGCCAATTTTGAAACAATACAAAGTGGGTCTCTACAAAGAGAAAATCAGAGCCATGACTTTGTAAAGATATTTTCATTGTTTGAAAGGCCATTTGCATCCAAGAGTTCAAAGAAAGTCGAAGTATAGTGGTGAGAGGGCAAAGCTGTCATTTTGGAGCCAAGACTGTGGGTAATTGTCTGCGCGGTGCATTGGGTAAGAGCGCGGCGCACACAGGCTGCGCGACACACTGGGCCTCCTGCCACAGTGCATTTTTCCACTGGCGCGGCGCACTGGGTGTGCGCGTGGCGCATAGAGCCGATAGGCTTAAATTTATCAAATTTTAATCAAAAAACTAAATCGACTCAAATCTTTCCTACTCCAAGTAAGTTGAAACTCTTGCCCATTGATTTTAGTCATGTGTGGTGTTGTTTGGAGGCAAAGACATTCGAGTTTTGGTTGGTGAAAAACAAACCCTATTTCCATATCAAAATCTGCTCCCTCAGGGTTTGTAATGAAGGTTGAAATTTGACTATTGGTGCTAAACACTCCCACTCCATTTTTCATTCGTGTTTCCATCACTGTCATACTGTTATCACAGTCCTTTCCTTTTCCCTCTGTCCCAAAACAATCATATTCCTTGTACCCCATTTTCCCTATCACTAAACCCTACTACATCTCCCACTCCCATATCACTTATAAAATCCCCAAATCCCGAAGTCCCCCAAGCAGTCAAGTGACTATCCTTCCACTCAAATTTCACTTGACAATCCATTACACCCACTGTTTATAATTACCACAGTCCCTCATTTCTTACTTGGTACATATTTGACATATTTGGTATTGAAAGACAAACTCTTATTTTCACCACACATCTATCAGCATATACTTGTTATACACATTGCAAAGCACCTTTTCAAAGACAAATTCATCATATGAGAAAGGATATGAGCAAGACAGTGACTCAACCGCAGAGCTAAATGTACCGAGGAGGTCTCATAAAAGTGGCAGGCACGTCAGAGAAGAGCCCACTTCCTTGACTCAATTGCAGGCCTGCCCGCTTGCAATGGCATGATTTCAGCAACATTCATGTTTTCAGTATTATGAGATGATTGCTCAGATTTAGCATCATCAGGAGTTGGTTCGCTTATTTTTCCTACATTTGTATGATGGTCATGTAAACCTTGCTGGAGTGAACTTCACCTTAACACCAGAAACCATTTCTCAGGCGACCGGGATACCAAACATAGGTGAAGAGTGGAATAAGAGACAGCAGCTGGATAGAGCATATTATGAACCTTACATCAGGCCTGGTTATATGAGGCAGCTCAGCAGGGTGTTTCCTTTCAGATTCTTGAAGGAGTCCTATGCGCCATTAATGAAGCTCATCATTAGATACTTCAGTTGCGAGGGTAGATTCTCACGCTTTTATGCATACCACATTATACTGTTGATGCATTTCACGAGAGTGAGACTGATGAATATTCCATACTTCATGTGCCAAAACATAGAGCGGATGACTACCCTTGTGGAGAAGAAGACTCTAGAGTAGCAACATAACAGAATTTATCATTATGCACTCATCAAGATGATTGTGGTACATTAGCTTGGATTGCAGGGCATTGCATGGGAGGAGTTCATTTCCCGTGACTTCTTTATAGCCCCTCAGCCTCATCCAGAGATTTTTCACAATGCAGGTGAGCCTTCGCATCAGTTTGAGGTTCCTGAGACAGAGCCTATCAGTGTTCCAATGTGTGTTACCTATCAGAGAGGTACCAGAGCCTTATTTGCAGCAGCACGACGAGTACTATCTCCACCCGGGGTGGAAGGGGTCTCGTTACCTTCGACAGTAGCGCGATTACTATCTCCACATGGCGTGGAAGGGGTCTCGCCTTCTACATCAGCACAGGTACAGGACAGAGGCAAGAAGCCTATGCAGGATGAGGGCCCCTCAGGAGGCCAAGATACTGATTTTATATTGATCGATGTTGATTCGAGCTCTCCCAGCTCAAAGCTGAAAGAAATCATCCAGGAACAGAAAGATGAGATCGACACACTGACCAAGAAATTGCGGAGAGCTCAGTGGGTTATAAATTACTTGGAGTAGCGGAATAAACAGTTGGAGGATCAGCAGACACTCATAGAGTTGCGGCAAATTCGTGAAGACTGTGAATTGGCCCGAAAGAGACCAGGTGACATGACACCATTTGAGCGGGAGACTTGCCTTACGAGAGTCAAAATTGATCTGGAGAAGCTCTTGGCGAAGGCCAATAGGGACAAATACATGCTCAGACATATGAAGAACCACTATTGGCCCGCACACACGTTTGCAGAGCTAGGATGAAGATCCTAAAGGCGAGGTTGAGAAGAGCACTGAAACGGCGAAAAAGGCCTGATCCACTCCAAATATTGGCCGAAGCTTCCTTGGCTGAGCATGGGACATGATGGGAGACCTTCACTCCAAATTTCAGCAAATTTGGAGTAAATTTTGTCATTTTTGAAATTTTGGTTGCAAAACAGGTTTTTCTACCCGACGCGTCACGCCATTCGATGCGCGCTTACGTTTGAGAGATATTCTGGAGGAAAAATTTACATTTTTGGATTTTTTATGGTAAATTATGCATGCTCAGGAATTTCTGAGAGATTTCATCAAGTTCTGGATGGTCTTAAGGGTCAAAAACACACCAAAAATGGCCTTTCTGCCACCTTTTGCACCAGCAGGCACCAGTCTTGGGAGATTGCAGTTTTGGAGGGGAAAATGAACTCCAAATTGAAAAATTCCACTTGGGTTGGATATCAGACAGAAAGGGCTTTCCAACGAGCTATCATGAGCTCCATTTGGACTTCAGGAAGTGCCCCAAAAACAGGCTAAAAGTGGTGCGGCACATTGAGTTTTCTGGCGCGGCGCATAGAGGATTTTGGTCCAATTTTTACTTTTCAGCTCAGAAATTCGGCCAGTTTGACTAGTTTCACTTTGTGATGTAATTATTGATCTATATTGATGTAATTTTATGTCTATGATGTAATTTTGGCTCATATTTACTTGTTCTAGAGGATTCATTCACTAAAAAGTGAAAATTAAGTGAATGGATCAGTTTCCTAGCATATAGAGGCAAGTTGTTTGATTGCCTAGATTTCAGTTCCTAGTTTAGAATTCGTTGAAACAGCTCCTAGAAGGATGAGCTCGACTCCTAGAGGCATGGGAAGGGGTTAGGATGGTCTATATATTGTATTTTCTGAGACATTTTCAGGGTTGGACTCTTGGGAATAGTTTGGCACCCCATTGTATTTTCATTTTCAGATTTTTGGCAAAGGAAAGACCAGAGTTTTGCAGCACTTGTTGGGATCCTTGTGGCTCTGAGTTTTGATGATGTTTTTCTCCATGTATCTGTAAGTTTCATTAATGTTTATGTATGCCATTTCCCTTCTCTTTGCTTCTGAATTAAACAAATGAGTAACTAAGGTAGAATTCATTAGTTTGTTGGTGCCCTGCCTTAAAATTTTGTTTAGTTTTATATGTTTTCGTCAGTTTGAATAGGATCCTTGCACCCTCTTTCCCTCTTCAGCTCCTCAGCAGTCTTTTCCATCCATTCATTGAATCTAAGACATCAAATCCATTGCTTACCCTGCCCCAACTTGAACTCTAAAAGAATTTGGCCTCATCCCCAAGCCCAAAAATTGCTTTTTCCTTTTTCCAACAAAAACCCTAAAAATAAAAATCAAACTCCCTTATTCATATACCTAGCCTAAAATTAGCACTCATTTCAGTCATCTCAAGCCCTATTGATACATTTTACTAAGATTGACCCGGAGAGAGCCCTCTCCTGTTCTGGTAGGGCTAGCTACCAGACTGAGCGTGGTATGATGTTACCCTGAACTCTGCCTTGTTTCAGCCTGAGGTGGGTTTGGGCAATAACACCTGGGATTGGAAATTTGGCAGCACAGTGATGGACTATTTGTGTCTCAAGGAAAGTATGCCCAGGAGATACTGGAGAATTTCAACATGCATGGCTACAAGCCTATCAGCAATCCTCTTCTTGGTGGTTGGAGGAAAGAGGATGCTACATCGGCAGAGGTAGTGGATGCCACTGTTTACCGACAGTTGGTGGGGCCGCTTATGTATCTAGTCAATACATGACCTAAAATATGTTGCGCTGTTAACCAGCTTTCACAAGCTATGGTTAAGCCTACCAAGCTCTTTTGGAAGGAAAGCAAGCATGTATTGAGATATCTCAGAGGCACATCGGGATATGGATCTTGGTACAGATATGAGGATGAGTTGAGGCTGCATGGCTTCGCAGACCGGTATCATCATATCAGAGATTGTGTGCAGCAGAATATCATGTTACTATCATACATTCCTACGGAGGATCAGGATGTTGATATTCTGATGAAGGCGCTCACCAAGAGAAAATTCGAATACCATAGAGGCAGGATCGGGGTGGCAGATAATCTCTATCTTGTTGAGAGGGAGTGTTGAGATTGCAACAAGATGATGAGCTTAGTGAAAAGAGTCACCTTCACTAAGTGGGCCCACAGGCTATTTTTGGCGCAAGTCTATTTTTAGACTATGTCTATTTTTAGACATGTCGATCATATTCCATAAGTTGCAGGATGCTATTTGTGGATGGTTGGTTAAGTTGAAAAAATAGATGAAATTCTATTTTTAGACATACTGGGCGGAATCTATTTTTATATTGCCAGTCTAAAAATAGATATGTCGAATATTATTAGCTCTTAATAATATTTAGACTCTAAACATTATCTTATTCTCTTGGAGCACTTCAGTTATGTGCACAGATGTGGCATAGGAGCTGACAGAATGAATTACACTATTCCTAAGGGTTAAGTGGAGCTATTGCATGGAGACTTCAGTTAGAACTCATGTGACAGAGTTTGGTGGAGTTATTAAGGTAGTTGGTGGAGTTGTGTTCAGTTTAACTCAGTTAGACATAGTTGAGCTAGTTGTATCTAGTCTAACTGATTGATACACTAGTGAGAGTGGTGTGAATTAATTATTAATTAATTAACTAAATATTAACTTATTAATCAACTGAAGAATACATTAGTTAACTACAGTGCATGGACAGTTTCAGTGGAGACCAGTGGAGAGGTAGGTGAAAGAGCAAGTAGACTATCAGTTGTGACTATAGTGTTGCATGATTTGCAACACACAGTGGTTGGAGATGCAAATGAGGATTGCATGAGCAAGGCTGGACCAATTCAAGTTTATTCAAAGCCCATATTCAGCAGGGATTGCGTAGTAGAGGTAGGCTAGCAAGTGGCAGAGATTGGTGCATGGGATTTGCTAGATTAGACCTGATTAGTGTGTAGAAATTGGAGATTGTACTGAGAGCTTGTGATAAGCTTTGTATGATGATTGTTACATGATCTATATGACATATATTATACAGATAGTTGGGGTTTTTGAGCTTTAAGCTTTCCCATAAATCACTGTGTTCATATGTGTGAATTTTTATGGTTTTAATGTGTGCATGCAATTGATTTAATTTCTGCAAGTAATGATCAATGGTAGAAGAGATTTTGTATTATGCATGAATTTAAATAGAGTGTGATCAGGAGAATCTTGGATGTATAACACATTAGTTATATAATTTCTACATGGTATCAGAGCGATATTGATCATTGGAGCAATTGCAAAACATTGAAGCGGTTTAGTTTTGTGCTGGTGGAATTCGAATTTGCAGCAGTGTTTTCTTGGTGTCAAATTTGAGATGTCTTTCAACGGATTGCGATTGGAGTATGCCTTTGAGGGCAACTCGAATTATATTGCATGGAAGGATAGGATGGAGGCGGTGTTGGAGGATAATGGGTTGAAGGAGTTCATAGATGCTGAAATTTGGAAGAAGGAGCTTGGCCTTCAGCCAGATAGTGGACAATAAAATGCAAGCTATTCCAAGAGGCCTCTCAAGGAAATAGGTGGGATTCCTGATTCGGAATACCCAGTGCTAAACAACACTATTCTCATCTAAAAAACAAGGGAATGATATATGTCTAAATGGACAATATATTCAGAAATATAATAACAATCAACAACCTCCTCATGCTACCATCCTCTTCCTTTTATAAGTTAAGAGCTTGTAAACCCTAAACCACCTTCATTGAAATCACTTATTTCACACAAGCCATCTCCATCTAAAACTGCATTATGCCTCATTGATGGCCACTCCTCCAAGACACCGTTGTAGATTTGGTCAAGGTTGACCCAGTCAAAATATCCAACCCCTTTCACACCTAAGGGTGCTTGCTTACATAGCCAAGATTTAGCCTTTTTCACATTTGGCATTGATTTATTTACTGTTTAGGAGTTTTATAGACCTCCTTTACACTTTTATTCTTTAAAAAAAAAAAAAAATGAATATTCCAATTAGCTTAGGACTAATTAGGAATATTACATTCCTCCCCTCCAAAATGTTGGTCTTCCTCAAGCAACTGATAAGGTGAGTTTTGCAGCTCTTCTCCTCCTCCATTGGTGACACCATCATGTGATAATATTCCTCCATAAGCTAAGTGTTCACCAATCGATCCCTCCATGAATTTCTCCTCCAAAGTTCTCATGAGATGTAAATAGTCCATCCCATAAGGAGACAATAGCTTAAATGAAACAAACATGGATGGCCCCATGCTCTCCCTGAAACATGTAGCATAAGACACATAGAGAGTCTCCATCCCATAATTTACATACATACCTTCTCTCTTTCCTCCATACATCCCCATAAAAAGTACAAGTACATCATCAATGTAGGGGTTCAAAAAAACATATATACAAACAGAAATTTGTGCATATGGAGGTGGGTCATAGTCCCACATGTGGAACCGTAGTGCATCTCCTGCCTGCATCAGATCTAGATGTGGTAAGTGGTTTCCCCACCACTTACTTGCTTCCCATGTTATCTCACTATGGCTGAAAATGTGCGATATATTTGGTGCCTTAGGAAAGCACCCATCATGATGAAAAATCTCCCTTTGTCCTCTAAGGGAGTGGCCAAGTTCAGAAATTTGTGTGGCCCAAAGTTGGGCATGAAGTTTATAAGATACAATACTCCTCCTTGGAGTCATGACCTGCATATACATGGTAAAAGAATGCATACAATCAGAAAATAAAACATGATTTACATGAGTATGCTCTTCACCAACAATCCTCCTCATACAAATGGAGTGGTGCATAGATCTATCCGCTTCCTTAAAAAGAGAAAGAGAGGGTTGAATTAACTCTTCCATAGAGCTATGTCGCTGCTCCATCTACACATGGTACATGCATCTTTGAAAATGCTAATATAGTTCTCCTTCAAAGCCCTTCCCAGTGTAGCACCTCATGATGATGTTATTGATCTTCATTGAATATGTGTGGCTGAAACATAACTCTTCATAGGCCCTTTGTAGTAACTTCTCCTTGAGCTTGGAGGCTCTCGATAAGAAGATCCTACCATGATAATAGATGACTCCTCCTTGGACTAAGCATCCCTCTTCATGTAGCTGGTCATCAAGTATCATGCATGTGTGAAGATCTTTGGAATAATCCACCAACAGTTGGGATTTCCAATATGGATCTAAACTCCTCAACAATGACAACGCTGATGATCTATCAACTGGAATGTATGTAATGTGGCTGCTCCTTTCTTTGACATCTCCCATGCCAAAGGCATGTGTGGTAGTTCATCCCTTCCCTTATCCTCCTTAACATCTCCCATGTCGAAGGTATATGATGGAAGGTTGTTATTCCCTCCTTGCTGCCCTTCTTGTGAATGTACATACTCAATTGAAGATGGAAGTTCTTGGAAGTTAGTCTCCCATGGAAGGATATCATTTATCCAAAACCTCTTTGGTCTTGCCAAAGTATGCATGTGTGGCCACCATCTCCTATCATGTATGGAAGATTCCTCTCCAATTGAGATTATCTTCTGAGTCTCCATAGCCAAGGACTGTCCTCCTTGCCCCATGATGGTGTCCTTCTCTAATCTTGCAGCATCTTTTCTCAGCGTAGTATGAGATGAGAGAGTGGACAATGGTGATAGTGGGGAAATATTTCCCTCCTCCTTAAGCTTACCCAACACTCTCAGCGTTGTATGGAGGTCTTCTAATGCTCCCTTCCTTCCTGGATCTATGAATGGAGCATAAAAATGTGGGACATCTTTCACCAAATCTGAATCAGGTGGTCTCCCAGGTGGTTTACCACAAGATAATGATGTCTCATAGATCATCCTCATGTTCATAATAGATGGGACCATCATATCCCTACTTCCATTGTGAAAATTCATCTTTGTTTTCCGTGTGGAAGTTTCATGATAATGGGGTATCACTCTTAGGGATGCAAGAGTGCTTCTGATTGGAGCATTTGCTCCATCCTCTCCTCCATGTAATAGTGGATCATCTCCTGCCATGTCAGCGTTGTGATCCCTCCTTTGTTCTATCTCATTTTCTATCATCATAGACACATGCTGATCATGCTCTTCATATGTAAGATCCCTTGGATGTTGATCCCTTGGAGCTTCTTGCAAAGATACAAGAGCCCCTCTAGTGGTAGCAACTACTTCATCTCCATATCCAAATAGAGGTAAACCTCCTCCTACTGTCACAGTGCTGGAGGAACTTTCTAGCTCTCCCTCTTCCTTCTCCTCATCAATGGAGAATTCCTCAACATTAAGAGATCCTTTGTATTGATCTCCTTTTGAGAAAGGAATCCTCATGTCTTCTTCTTGAGAAGAAATTTTTTGCTGAAGTGGGGCCTTTGCCATTGGAAAAGCATGCAACAGCTCTTCAACCCCCTCAACATTGTTCTGAAATGGAGTTGCCTTCATGGATCCTTCCAACTCATGCAAAGGTGTTGTTTTCTTGGGCTTGGTTTGTTCTCCCAAGGAATTTTCAGATTGTTTCAAATCAAACATTTTCACTAACCTCCTAGTGAACTTTGCATAAGTAGATATATTTACATTATTCAATGAAGAAGATTCAAATAAGATGCAGCACTACTACTCTAATGGCTTCTTCTTCTGAAATTTGATGCAGCTGAAAATATGTGTCTAGCTTCCTTACCCAAGACTTGGCTATCCTCTTGGGTGACCCATCAAAATTAGGTAGAAAGAATCTACCCAAAGTGGGCTGCATGTACCTTCTTTTTCTATTGTAGTTTTTGGGTCTTCTCTCTTATTTAAGGTGACAGAACCATTGGAAGCTTAGATGCTCCTTGAATCTTTTAGACTAAGATTTGTATTCTTGGAGATAGTCACCAAGATTCTCCTCCTTTGGTGCTTCTTCTTCTATTCCTTCTCTTGCCAAGAATGTAGGTGTTGTGAAGCCAGCTCCAAAAATAGAAGAAAAGAGATATCAATGCCTTATAAATAAGCCACTTCGAGGAGGAAACCTCCAATACATTACATGAATGAACAATTCTTGGATGATACAAATGACAAAACCTCCTTTCTATATATAGGAGTCCATGGGGCCACAATGTAATCCTAGTGGGGCCACAATGTAACCCTATCTGACCTAACAATAATAATGTAAGGGCACAATAATAAAAATATGGGGGTTACAGGGATACAAAAATAACAATAAGGGAGGATACACTAACATAATAAGGGACTACACTATTAATATAGGGACTTAGCATGCCCCTCTCCTTCAAACAAGTGTTGTCCTCAACGCTTGATTATTTCTTGATGCTTCTGTATAAAATTCTCATCCTCCCATGTGGAATCTTCTACAGGAAAGTTCTTCCACTTATTGAGATACTCTGAAATTGATCATACTTTTTGAGTTCTTGTTTCTGTGACTGCTTCAAAACTTCTTTCGATGCGATGTTGATCTTCCTATTGTTTCATTAGATTCTGCACCAAAGTTAGGTTATCCTTTGAGAGTTGGAGAAATTGTTGTTGATGCTCGATGTGATCTTCCACTAATTTATCATCCATATTAGCTATTATTTGATCCTTCAAACCATCCAACTTAGCCTCCATTTATGCTTTTAAACCATCTATGACATCTTCGGTTGCTCTTCCTAATATCGAAATTTGTTGCACTTGGTACCGTAATTTTGATATCTCATACTGCAATTCTTCCTCTTCATGCGTTATAGCTTTTTGAAGGCTTAATTGGTGTTGAATTATTTTTGGGAAGCATTTTAGAACCCAATACTGATATCTGTTCTTCAATATGCCCTTGGAATAAATTCAAACTAATTTTTTTTCAAACAAGACATATGTAATTTGAAATAAATACACACCCTTTACTTGATTTTGAGGAGCTCTATATTGAAATTGAATTATCTCTATAATTGCGGATCCTCAATATCTGAAATTTGGCCTTATAGTAGCCCTCTGAAGCTTCTTTCAAATGCCACAGGTCTGATCTAATTTGGATTCTTCAAGACAAATTTATGTCTAATCTCCCACAATGACCCAATTATGGACTGGTTTAGTAGAGCGAACTTGTACGACTTGCCACGTATCATTGTTTCCTCCTTTGGCCTTGAAATTGATAGAAAGAAAACTGTAGTCTGTGTACTTGCGGCCACTTTTTACAACATTCCAATCCGATTCTCATAGAGATATCTATGAATATGTTTCCACGGTCACCTCTTTGAGATGAAATTTAGAAGCCTGAAAAATCCCTAACTTCCACAGATCATATCTCCGAAAATATTGTGAACCAAGATCTGAAATTTTTCGATGATGTTCCTACGGATTTCGGCGTCACACTCTAAACATTTTAGCTTCTGAACCTTCGTAGAAAAAAATTCATAGTGAAAATTCCACGATGACCTATTTAGGTTAAATTCAGGAGCCTTCAAAATGCCTTAAATTCCACAAATTATATCTCCAAAAATATTGCGAACCAAGCTCTAAAATTTTGCGACGATGTTCCTCGGGATTTTTTCTTCGCACAAGAAAAATTTCAACTTCGGAACCTTCGTAGAAAAAAAATTATAGAGAAAATTCCACGATGACCTGTTTGGAGCAGCGAAACCATAGAATCCAAAGCTCTGATACCAAATGTTGTGAAACCAACTCCAAAAATAGAAGAAAAGAGATATCAACGCCTTAGAAATAAGCCACTTCGAGGGGGAAACCTCCAATATGTTACATGAATGAACAATTCTTGGATGATACAAATGACAAAACCTCATTTCTATATATAGGAGTCCATGGGGCCACAATGTAATCCTAGTGGGGCCACAATGTAACCCTAGCCGACCTAACAATAATAATGTAAGGGCTTAATATATGGGGGTTACAGGGGTACAAAAATAACAATAAGGGGGGATACGCTAACATAATAAGGGACTACACTATTAATATAGGGACTTAACAGTAGGCATGGTACAATGTTGTAGATCTAAATGTGTGGCTGAAAGCTCACACACATAATATGAAGAACTGGGGCTTTCTTCATGTGAAAATCTTCTTGAGGGATCTTCATATATTTCCCTCCTCATCCCCTTGGTTTCTCTTTTAGGCCCCTGCATATTTTGGAGAAGAAGTCTTGAGAACTCCTTTCCCTTCAGTCTTCCAGATAATGGGGTTTCACCCTTGTCTTCATTGTCATTTGCGTAATCCATCTTCTGGTGTCTTCTCTTAATATACCTCTTTTCTCTATCAGTAAGAGGTTCTTCTTCTTCAGAAGACATATTGGCTTCTTAGAAAGAACAGGTTATGCCAATATGATGCTCTGATACCACTGTAATATTCCCAAAAGGGGAATGTAGCAATACAAGACAGATATGCAGGAAAATAACGCAGTTCATCCAAGGAAAAGCAGGAGGCCAATAAAGAGACCTTTCAAAATTATTTACAACATAAAAATAGATGCATAATGAGGCCCATAAGATGCATATCTGGAAATACAAGTCACCAATAAAAGAAAATCCTCAAAAAGAGGTGCTGCAATCACATGTATGGACTAAAAAAGGCTTGAGAGTGTTATTTTATTGAGTTGCAGCAGCTGAAGATTACACTTTAGATATAGAGCATATAAGTGCATGAAAATTCAGATCTATAACAGATCCATACACTATAGAGGCTCCTCTTCCAAATCCCCTTGGGGTTTCTAGAAAAACACCATGTACAAGCAGTAGATCTGAGATCTAAGTATGCAAATCTGTAGAAATATTCAAATATTCATAAATATACAATAGTATTCAGATCAGATCTGATATGAAAAAAATAGATCTTCCTTCAGTGGATCTTCAAAGTGGAGGGCAGATCCCCAACACTTCAAAACCATCTCTCCCAATGATGTGCCAAAACACCCCGCAACAACACCTATAGGAATAACGTAGTTTTGGAAGCAATATTGACCTGTAGGGTTTAGAACATAGTTTGCCACATGCCAAGATCTAGAAATGATGCTCCAATAATCCAATACTCTCTTTCCAATGGGATAGAAGCCTTCCCCACTGAAAAGGAGCATCGAAATGGTCTAGATCTGAGTAGATATATCCTCCACTTGCTGCATCTATCAAAGACAACCAAACCCTCAACAGGATTTGCATTGTAGTTGGAAGAAGGAGCTTGGCCTTTAGCCAGATAGTGGAAAATACAATGCAAACTCTTCCAAGGGGCCTCTCAAGGAAAGAGGCGGGATTCCCAATCAAGAACACCCAGTGCTAAACAACACTATTCTCAGCTAAATAGCAAGAGAATGATATATGTCTAAACAGACAATATATTCAGAAATTTAATAACAATCAACAACCTCCTCATGTTTCCATCCTCTTCCTTTTATAATTTAAGAGCTTGTAAACCCTAAACCATCTTCATTGAAATCACTTCTTTCACACAAGCCATCTCCATCTAAAACTGCATTGTGCATCATTGATAGCCACTCCTCTAAGACAGCGTTGTAGATTTGGTCAAGGTTGACCCAGTCAAAATATCCAACCCCTTTCACACCTAAGGGTGCTTGCTTACATAGCCAAGATTTAGCCTTTTTCACATTTGGCATTGATTTATTTACTGTTTAGGAGTTTTGTAGACCTCCTTTACACTTTTATTCTTTAAACAAAGATAGAAAACAAAAATGAATATTCCAATTAGCTTAGGACTAATTAGGAATATTACAGATCTAGGATGATGATTGTAAAGTATAGGGTCTATAAATAAATCCTAGTAATGATTAAATTCTCTAGTATGTATGTTCATTTCAATCTATATAATGTGTGTTGAGAATATGGAAAATATAGGGTCTACATCAAACCTAAGTAGGAACTCTTCATGATATGTTTTGATAATTGATTTGAAATCTAGCATCTTCAGCTAACTCCAGTGATATTTGAACATTTTAATGTCTGAGCTGTGATTAATATTGATTGACTCTTTTGTATGAAATCTAAGGTTTGCATGAATCCCTAGTGGAAAGTACAACATGAGAATTTTAAAAATTGATTCTAGATCTATATTGGTTCTATGATTTGCTATATGTTGTAGTAAGGTATGTTATATCTTGGAAGAAACATTGAAACCCCTAGGGTTTATGAATAAAAGACATTATGAAGTATTCTAGGGTTTATGATAAAAGTCCCTAGAAAAATGTTGAAGAATATATGTCCCTTGTTTGGGTATCTAACATATATAAAGTTGAAAATTCTTATGTGATTCTGATATCACCAACTTTATGCTTCTATAATTTTGGTTGTACTCAGTTGTCTAAAGTTTTTCATGTACGCCATAAAAATGAGAAGTTGATAAGTATGATGAGAAGGATGGAAGCCATGAAATATTCTCCAACACATAAAGGAAAAATTTGATCTCCCTAGATTAAGAGGGATCCTGGATAAAAGAAGAAATGGTTATGGTTATGTACTTCATGTTTCATGTACTAGACCAGGACTAAAAGTCGTAAGTCTTAGTGAATACCATGAGTAAGAATCATAGTCATGATTATAGAATGCTTTGGTACTACTATAAGAAGGAAAGAAGGATCCGATTGAATAATATGTTGCTACATGAAAAATAGGAAAGGAAAGTGTATCAGGAATCTTCTTTCAAATATTAAACTAATATTCCTACTAAAATTAGTTGAAGAGCAACATTGAAACCTCATAGGTTTGCTTTGATTAGATACTTGAATATGTATTGTTGATTAGGGTTGTGTTTGTATAGGTGAATCTCTCGAAGGTTTTGATAGCATGATGATTACCAATAAGTTTGATTATGAGAGATTGGTTTTCTTTTATCTGTTGGATCAAGATGTGTTGAGGCTTTTTAAGTGAATCATTTCCTGGAAAGACATCGAGCCAAGACTTTTTGTTGATGTCTGGTTGGGAGTGTGGCATCGGGTGAATGTGAACCTAGTTCCCTGAGTTGATGGTTAGTAAGTAACCTTGATGGTACCTATAGAGGCTAAAATATTTAATCCATATTATTCCCACTCAGATACATTGCATTGGTCAGTAATCTATTCCATGGCATTGCGATGCCTAAATTGTAGAGATACCAAGTGGATAGATTTCCCTGGTCAAGAATCTAGTCCATGGCATTTCGGAGCCTAAAATTATTCATAGATAAATTGAGATATTCCATGTACTTATTTTATATATGAATACATCCCTAGTTAAGAGGGAGTGTTGAATAATGTAATTAGGTTCGGTCTTCATTATTAATGTATTTGTAAAAATAATTTATTATTTTATTAAATGACTTATTAAAGCATGGGTTTCATGCTTGGGTCATATTTAGATTAAGGTCCCAATTGTGGACTTTTAGGTTAGTTGTTAAAAATTTAGATTGATCCATTTTTTTGGCTTTTAAATCATGTAAAATCAGGTTGTCAAAAGGCTCCTCCATCAAGTCATATTCTTCAATGTCATCATCATCGAAATCTACTTCAAATACAACCCTCAAGACAAGTGATACAAGTAAGAAAAACTCCCTTCTTAAGTCAGCCTCAATCAGTCTTCAAGTCGGATTCACACAAGGCACACAACTGTTCACAATGTTCATGTCGGCTTATTTCCTATAGAAAAACTACTATATATACCCCACTGTGATTTCACATTTCCTCATTCATATTCTTGGATTCCTCTCTGCAATTGGGTTTGTATCTCATCACAAGGATCAGTGAATTTACAGCAGTATAGTGGCTCGGTGCTACTACAAGATTACAGTGGTGCAATGGCTCGATGCTAGTTCAAGTGCAAGTTTACAGTGTGAAAGAGGTTCGGTGAAATCATAATGGTGTAGTAGTTCGGTGACAAGTGCAATATGGCTCGGTGTGTTATCTATAACAGTGGCTCAGTGTAACATCTATGAAAATGGCTTGGTGATAGGATAAGAAAGGAATATTGGACAGTAAGGCAGTGACTCAGCGACATGATACTACATTGAAACTCTTTATGGATCTCAGTGATCTTGTCTTTGTCTTAATGCTTAGTACGCAAAGCTAAATTTCTGAAGGGAAAAGGATGAAGGTTCAAGTGCAAGCAAGGAATATCTCAGTGCAAGTATATATCGGTACTAACACAGTGAAGGAATGACTTAATGGAGGAAGCCTATAGTCTAAGGGTCCTGATCGTCTCATCTTGAAACTATTGAAGGAAGAATTTTGACTAGGTTTTCCCCAAAAGGTGGGGTTTTTCATTGGCATGTTCCTAAAACGTGTGTCTTCTTCTATTTGATTAATAACATTACTCTTGATGATAAAATAAACAACAAATAATAATAACTAAACATCACAAGATAATGTCATCATAAGATAAATAATTAACTACCATTTCTCTAGTAGAGAATAGTCCTTCATAATGCCCTTCTTGAGATGACTTGCCACATTTTTACACTTCTTTAGGAACTTATTCATTGTAGTAGATATATTCATCATGCCCTTAAGAAACTTTAGCTCTGATACCATGTTGAGAAATCTAAAGGGAAATAGTTAGGATGATTTCTCTTTTTATGATAACTTGTGATGTATTTTTACTTATTAGTTTCTTCACTTATTATTTTGCTTGTATATCATCAAAAAACTACCAAAACAAGAAGAAAAATAGTACACAAGAACATAGAATGTAGGTTGCAAGCCAGGCCCAAAACCTCTCCCCTTGAGAGGAAAACCCGCAAAAATATCTTCTCTTCTTATAAATTCTTCAATTGATTAATTCCAAGACCAATACCCTCCAAGACCAAGTCCAACCTTTCCGGATGATGTGCTTCTCTTGTCTAATTCAATCCCAGTCAAATCTCTTCAGCAGCACAAATTCAACCCCCAACTTTAGAATTTTGGCTTCTACTACAGGTTTGAAATTTTCGGCCCTCCCTGCAGCAGCTACTACCTCACTTGTGAGCTAATTCTGGCCTCCCAAGGCTTCTTCAGACCTTCATTTGGATTTATCTTTCTTCTGGTGCTTGAGGATGACCTAATGTGACCTTCGCTGATCTTATTTCTCTTCTTTCTTCAAGTTCGATCATGTAGTATACAAATCCTAGCCCAACAGCAGAAATCAGAGCCTTTCTTTGCATGTGTGAGAGATAATTAGCCCAAAAACACTTCTCCTTCATCCCACTCCTTCTTCGCTAGCCTTCTTGTTCTTCTCCTTCGAGTAGATAAAGAGAAGTGAGTGAGTGTACAAATTAGGTTGAGTTCCCTCCTTTATATAAGCTTCTAAGATGGACGTGGCCCCTCAAAATAGGTTGACTTCCCAACTACTAGGCTGACTTGGTCTTGAAGGGTATTTTGACACTTTTAATGACAAAATTAATTTTCTTTACAAGTTACAATTTTCCCGATGGGGTCTTCAACTTATGACAATGACTCTTTTGACTTCTTGACCTAGGACAAACACTAAAAGCACTCAATGGGTGCTTAACTTCTAAAATAAAATACTTTAAGCATGAAACCCATGCTCCAAAAATAATAATAATAATTTTTCTTTCATTTTACAAAATAAAAGAATCAAAAGTACATTTCATATTTATGAAGACCGAACCTAGTTACACGTTTTCAACAATAATAAATCTACAACTAATTATAACTAAATCAATGAAGATATAAGTGATCTCTAGTGTTGTGATATCCATCAATTGCCCATTTTCCACTTTATCTACAATAGAGGCATAGGGAAAAGGAGTTGAAATAATTAAAATGGAAGCTTTTTTTAACTATGTCCTTGAAGGACATAGGATTTAAAGTTCAGGATACCTTAGGGACCACCACTCCTTCCCATAATCTCAAGACCAAATAGATAATTGAATATATGTGTAACTTATAGTCATGCAAATTTTCACAATTCGAATTCATATTGGAGACAAAATTTTCTGAAAAGTTGTGTGTGGAGAAATTGCAACGTCTGAAGTTTTGAGTGGACACTTCACCCATCTTCATGGATCGAATTTCCAATCTTGTGGTCCCTAAATATGGGTGAAGTATTCACTCGAAATGTCATACATTGCAGTTTCTCCATACACAATTTTTCAAGAAATTTTGTCTCCATTTTATAGTCAGCCAATAAAAATTGAGTTGCCAATTGTTTATCTACAAATACCAAATGTTTATCTAATCCATAAACACACCATTTAAAAACTTCAAATATTACATTAAATTTGATACATAATTACTTACATTCATTTACACAACTATAAAGCTAAAATTTATATTTGATAACAATAATTTCAACAAATACTTAACATGTAAGCAATTTATCAAACACTTGGCATGAAAATATTTCGTCAAACACTCCACCTATAGAATCTAAATGGTATTATAAACTAAATAATCACTTAGTGAAAATTAACTATGATATTATTCCTAAATATAAGAGTGTAGACAAAAATGTTTAAATTGATAAAATAAGATAGGGAAAATTGTTACCAACCATGGCCTTAGTGAAAATTAACTATGATATTCTTCCTATTTTCGTAGTGTATAAAAAATTGATAAAATTGAGATAACGAAAATTGTTAACAACCATGGTCTTATGCACTCCCAAGGATATCCTATATGCTCTTATTAACCAATATATGCACAAAGTACACTATCCCCAAAAAAAAATATGCCAATACTTTCCCTGATACAACTTTATAACAAAGGATCGACAACCCCACCTTCATTCCATCAACAGTTCACATTCTACTAAGCGGCATACCAATAGTTGTATTAAGATTTCACAATGGTTTAAAAAAAAAAAAATCAAATTAAGAATTCACAATCTTTATTTAAAAAAAAAAAAAAAATGATTGTTTTCTGAAGTTTTTAGTCTACTATAGTATAATAAAGATGGTGTAATGTTTTGTCTGTTAAACATTTTTTGATTGGGCCAAATTACATTAAAAAATAATAAATAAATAAAATAAAAAATAGAACTAATAATTAAAATAAAATAGAAGTAAAATATTCAATTTATTTTTCGTGGTTATTTGATTTTAGATGTTGACAATCCACGGTTTTTTCTATAATATTATTATATAAGAATATATATAAAATAATAATTAATAATTAATAATTAAAATAAAATAGAGGTAAAATATTTGATTTTAGACTTTCGTAATCCATATTGATTATGAGAATGTCTTTCTAATTAATCACATCATTAAGTTTTGGTTGACATTTTGAACCTTTGTCCTAAAGATGAACCACATTAGATGGTTCCAAACATAAAGGTAAAAAATTCAATTTATGTTTAATGGTTTCCTGGTTCTAGTTTTGATAATTCATGGTTTTTCCTATGGTATTCTTATATAAGAATATATATAAAATAAAAAATAGAATTAATAATTAAAATAAAATAGAGGTAAAATAGTCAATTTACCGTTTGTGGTTTCTTGGTTGTAGCTTTTGACAACCTATAGTTTTTCTATGGTGTATATATATGTGTATGTTCATCTTAACTCTAGGTCTACCAAGCTTAGAGAGAGGATCAATGTGGAAATTTCTTTTAAAGTGAAAAGAGATTTGATATCTCTCTACACTGGGTAGATCCGAGTTAACATAGATCTAGATAGATCTAGGTTAGTTTAATTATTCAATTCTATGGTAATTTTTGAAAAGTATTTTAGAATAACATATTAGAAGAAAAAAGAAATTATATATATATATATATATATATATATATATATAGATATATAATTTGTTATTTAATTTCATGAAGTAATTTTTGAAAAGTATTTTATGATGATTTTTAAGGTTAGAAAAATGAGAAATTTTTTATATTTTTTTTTCTTAGAATTTGATTTTAAATTTATGTTAGTTACTCAAATACTAATTTGATCTTGGTTGGTTTAATAATTCAATTTTAAAGGTTGGGATATATATAATATATTATTTAATTTTATGAATTCATTTTTTGAAAAGTATTTTAGGATGGTTTTTAAAGTTGGAATTTTTTTTTATATATTTTTTTAGTTTTTAGAATTTGAATCTAACTTTATGTTGGTTAATCTCATACTAATTTGATTCTAAATTTATGTTAATTACTAGAATACTAATTTGAATTTATTTTTTAAATATATTTTGTTTTTTTTTTAATTTATAGATTTTTTTAGGATTGGGAAATTTTTAGGAGACTTTTAGAAATCTATAGCATATATATTATGAATTTAATGTATTCAATGATGTTAACATGTTGTTTGACTTTGGGTAGGGAAGTTAAAGGTCCATGCTTTTCAATGCAGTGGATTTGTTTTCTCTTGCATAGTGAAAACATGACAATGAAATATTCTGAAATGGATGTATATAGCTATTGTTTTGATATTGATTATCATTCTTGTTATCGTTGTCCTCATTACAATCGTTGTTTCTAAGCTTGCATAATAATGGTGTTTGGAATTGGGCATGCCAGTAGTATCTAAGGTTTGATTAGATTCTACATCCCATCAAGACACTAGTACACAAGTTCAAAGTTTTCGTTGATTTTGTTTCCAATGATTGCAAACCTACTCAAACGTAAATTGACTTCAATTTGAACTCTAACATTTAGAGATCGCATGGAGAAACTACTAGCGAAAATGAATTCTCCCGTCTACATTATTGGTGTGGTGTTGACTAGCAGAGAGAACTACCTAGAGTGGTCTATAAATATCAAACACACTTTTATCTTTGGTGATTTGTGGGATGGCATATGTGAAGGAGATGTTGACAATTGTAAAGGAGAGGATGATAGTGGACTTAACAGTCCTACATTATACAAGGATCTAGCCATATGAAAGAAAAAAGACAAGAAAGCATATGCCCTATTGTTGTCGTAGTAAGTGAAGAGGTGAGCCACCATATTGTTTATGGTGCTCTAAATAAATTAAATCATTTGTATGACTCGCACTCATAACCAGAAATTGTACAACTATTACTAAATCTCTTCAACCTAATGTTGAAGAATAATGATCTGATGGCTATTTCCATTGAGATCGAAACCATCATGCATAGCATAGATGTCACTAGAGTGAAGATAGATGTAACACTCCCTCCCACACCCCCTTCACTATCCAAGTTCATGGAAGGTGTTACTTTAGTTTTGACCCGAACTCCAAGGTTTGTTATGGAAAAGAGTTTACAAAAATACTCCATCCCAAAATTTATTAGAATCAAATTGTAATACCATCCTTGGATTGAGCTCATCGAGATATTTCTCGTGATATAAATTTTATCTCAATTCGATGCCCAGATCAAAAGTTAAGTCCATTTAAAGTTTGGTCATTTAATCTTTGCCACATAAGCAATGACCTACCATGTGGCAACCCCACCTCACCTTGATGGTTCCACATCATTCATGGTGCCAACATTGTCATATATAAATCCATGTGGCACCTACCACATCACCTAGTCCATGGGCCCCACGAGTCTAGCCCTTAGCGTATAAATACTTTGTTTTCTGTATATCTAGTTATTGGTGCAATCTAGGTTTCCCAATATTTTACAACATTTCAGCCTCTCAGATCCCCAAATGCATTCAAACCACCCACAACATTCACCATCGCAGTGTATCCATCGCAATTGGTGCTTAATCTTTTTATACCACCTTGGATATCTATCAAATGAGTTTTAATCCAACCCTCTCTAGATTTAGCCCAAGCTAGGCCCCAACTAAGATGGCCCCCACTTTAACTTTCCCAACAAACATATCCAGAACTTAAAAGAATCTATTTCCTATGTTAGGCTACTCTGTGATAATTCTCGGATTTATCCATATTTTCTCCAATAGATCTGACTATTTACTTATATGGTGCCTCAAACATTTGGATTAACTACAGCATCTCTAGATATCTTTGTGCGCTAGCCCCCAAATTTGTCCTTTCGAGGGTTTAGCTCAACTAAGCCCCACCCCAGATGTGTCTTACACTTAACTTCTTCGTGAATACATGTGGGCCCTTTCAAATCCAGTGCCTCCAAAAAATGCACCAAGAAAAATTTCCCAAATGCATGGATATGTCTAGCGGCATAAAGTGTATCTAGCCTGGATACAAAGCTCTGGGATTATTTACCAAGGCCTAGATATAAGGAGAAACTCTACCTTATTTAGACTCATAATGGTTTTCAAGCATTTCAGGGACTTTCTAAGGTTCTCCCCATGAAACCTAGCTTGCCCAGAACATCAATGCTTAGAGGAATAATTCCCTTATTCAAGCATAATTGATTCAAGTGATTTCCATAGACAAATACACTCAAGTAACTATTAATGTGCCTACCATTAAGCATTGGAACCAACCAATCCATGACTAACAACATTTTTATTTCAATTATAGCGGGACTGGATCCTCCACAAAATGAATTTCAATATTTCCATCAGATTTATTAATATATCATGCATTATTTCATTAATTTATCTTGACTAAAGAAAGCAAACAATTAGCCTTTTAACAACAGAAATCCATGTTAAATCTTAGCTTTCCATATTCAGTGTATTAACAACAGAATTTCAAAGACTTTGAGATTAAGTTTATGGATAATACTCCACAGTAGACATGTTTAAATGTCGGTGTTTTGAGTTTATAACAGGACCCATCGTCAGGACAAAGTTCGAGTTAAAGCATGGGAGAAGAAAAGTTATGAATAGAGAGACAACACATGAACGGGAGAAAAAGGTCAACCAAATGAAATGCAACAAAGTTAATTATTTATATCTAAATAAAGTTAATACATAACTAAATTTTTAATGTAAAGTACTTTGATGGAGAATTTTTTTTTTTTAATTATTATAATTATAAGTATAATTATTATTTTAATTATATTAATATATTCAAATGAAGAATTAATATATTTAATTTTTTTTAATATATTAATAAGTTTAAAATGTATCAAATATTAATATATTAAATTAATTTAAATATATTAATAAATACTATTAAATGTGCTTAAATATATTAATATTTAATTTAATTTGTTTAATGATAAAATAATTTTATAAAAAAATAAAAATTATAATTATAATTTAATTATTATTCATTATTTTAATTATTTTAATATATTTATTAAATGAAGAATTTAAAAATATTAATATATTTAATATATTAATAAAATTTAAATACAATTAAATGTACTTAAATATATTAATATTTTAGAATTTAATTTAATTTGTTATATGATAAATAATTAATTAGTTAATTAAATAAATAAATAATAATAATAATAATACCAAATTTAGGGAGAGCGATGATGGCCAGAGGAAGGTTTAGGGTTTTCAAATTTGGGTTCTGCGTTCATTCATCTGCGGCCTCTCGTGGCGGCTCAATAGTCGGGAGACGGACCTGCATACACCCCTACAGTGGATTTGGGATAGCAAGGAACAAAGACCGGACTTGGGGCATCTCAAACCCTGATGTAGCTGACCCTCGAGACCCCACCGATTACCTCGACCTGCTGCCATGGACTGCTCTGACGGCACCTTACCCTCGTCCGTCTTCTATGCGAAGTTACATCATCAGATCTCGGGTACAGTTGCTTGGTGGCAAGGGTGTATATCTGACCAGAACTCATCTGATGCTGGTGGTTACCAAGCAGGACAGGGAACATTGCTACCCTCATATTAATGTGCTTGCTCCAAGGAATTTTGGAGGTAGCGTGCCCGACCCACAGTGTTATCCACCTGATAGCGATGCCCTGTCTCCAAAAATTGATCTCTATCGAGCTTTGGAACCTAAATCCCATTGTCCCTTATCTCTGCAAATAGAAAAAACACCAATAGAAGTCGACATTAACGTCACAGCAAAGGAGAAACAGGTAAGCTCAAATCGCTTTCAGATTTTCATAAAACCCCCTGTGGGGAATAGTTTTTTAAATGGGGCACAGGATACTGGTGGGGTTACAGACCTAAAGCAATACATCAGGTTATCCTCAGGATACCCTTGCCATTTACAGTCCCTAATCTATTGTGGGGGGTCCTTATAAGAATCCAGTGTAATCAAAGAATACTCCATTTGCCCTGGCTCCACCATTTATCTCAATCTGCGACTGAGAGGTGGCTCAGTTGTGCATAATATATCCCAGGGTCCCAAGGGGACCCAAAAAATCCAAAAATGACTTCCCAAAAGGTCCCTCTTACAAAAACATACTACTGGGGAAAAACAAATCAACATCTCCAACAATACCAGCAAAGAATGCCCCCAAACCTTACATTGTGGAACAACTAAATTATGTGCCAAAACTGCAAATAGATATTTCAGATATTGATGAACATCGATCCAAATTCGAAACCCAAGCACTAACATGCAGATTTAGTTGCTTCTAGCCCAAACCCATGGAGCTCTTTCATTGGATATTCACCAACTAGACCGTGGACTATGAAATCCATCTATGTTCAAAGGGCTTTTTCATTGTCAAGTTTCTATCCTTTGAGGCCAGAGACATCATTCTTAGGGCTGGATCGTGGTTCTGGGGAGCCACTGGGCTATTCACCACACCATGGTTTCTAGATTTTGACGCAAATACTATGGAGGTCACCAAAATGTCGGTCTGGGTCCGGCTATAAAACCCCCCACTTAATTTTTGGAATGAAGTTGTTCTAACAGGCATCGGCAACATCATTGGGAGATACATAAAAAATAACACCCAACGCTTGGAGGAGAGGATCTACACATTTTCATGCATCTGTGTGGAAGTGGACCTCAGCAAAGGGATTCTAGAGAGCATCCAACTGAATCACAAACAACAAAAATGGACTCATCATCTTGACTGTGGAAACACTGCATTTAGATGCAGAATATGCAGGAACACTGGGAATTTGAAAAACACATGCCCAGAAGAAAAAAGAGACAACAAAAAAATAAAAATACAGGGAAAGCAACCAAAGGCTAGCAATTTCCTTCAGAAGAACCAAAACAAGAGATGAAAGAAGAAGAGGTTGCACCCATCCCAAATGAAAACAACCAGACAGCAAATGAACCAGAGACACAAGAACAAGAGATGCAAGATCTATTTGAACTTACCACCACGGCCCAGCCGACAAAGTACTGTGGGGCACTGGACAGTGGAGGAAATAAAAGACCACACAATAGACACTTCAGATTCGGATAAGGAAAATGGAGCAATCATAGTATAAAATCAGCTCACCTTTATTTCCGCCACACCAACACAAGGTCCTTGGCGCAAGGTCGAAAAGAAGAAATGGAGAAAAGTTTGATCTCTCCCCACGTATTATAGATTCCATGATGTAACTTAATAGCCTGTCTTTTGACAATTACCAGCACATGCAACATGTAATTTTGTTTTCATGAATAAAATTACGAATTTTCCTTGGAAAAATAATAATAATAATTACTAGTAATTAAAATAGACCATCCAGAAATGAGTTCGACCATATCGTGTAATGCATTGGCAGGAATTGCTGTTGTTCAAAGAATATTGATAGTTCTTCGAGAATTCTCTCCGGCGAAGATTTTCCTGAAACCCTAATGGCATTCTCTGCTGCCTCGGCTCCCTTGGCCCGGTGGGATGTTGCCGCCGCCATCTCCAGTGCAAGGCGTGCCCCCCCTCAAGAATTCGTAGCTGCAGACCCACGAGACTTTTCCCCTCAGAATCTTCACAGAGCGCCGACAAGGTTCTCACAACCGGAAAAAGGGTCCACGCAGGTTGCAGCTCGAGGGTTTACCCTCTCTTGGAACGCTGCAGGTTCTGCTGCCGGGACCTCCGCCCCAACCAAAGTTTCTCCCTGCAATCGATTTGGAACAGAGGAAGTTTCCAAAGCCGGATGGCACAAAAGTTTTGAATCAGGTTTCTCTGTAGCGTCGAATACAGCTGCGCCCCTGCTTTCCATCCTCCACTGTAAAACAGGGGATAGCTGCCGACCCAGGAGTGCTTCAGATATTAAGATCCAGGCAAAGGAGTCTTCAGTTCCTTCTTCTACTGCTTTTTGGAAGCAGATCTGCTTCTTAGACCAGTCAGTACTGCCAGAAGTAGACTCTAAATTTCAGATCCAGATCTCTCTCCATTCCGGAAAAACTCTGCTTCAGTGGGTGCGTGATACAGACCTTGTGCAAGATCTTTTGCACAAACTTGAACTCCAGATGGGGATTCCCACCTCCTGCCAGAAGTTGATGTTTAATGGTAAGCAACTAGAGGACTCTCTCCCTCTTTCCTTTTACAGTATTCAGAAGGACGCTACTATTGTTCTCAGTTTTCGTCTAAGAGGAGGGTCCTATGGGCAGACCTCCTCTGCCCCACAGTTCTCTTATAAAGATGCTGTCCATAAAAATACAGCACATCCACAGCCCTCCTCAAAGGCAGCGCAACCCGATTTGGCCCAGGCATCTCAACCAACTATGGCTCCCAGGCCATTTTTGGTGGATAAACTGGAGGAAGTTCCTTCAATAGCATTCTCTTTGCCTGGGTTTGAAGAATACCAACAGAATTTTGTAGAATCTGCAATCATATGCAGATTTAATGGTTTATGGCCACGCACTGCAGATTTACACCACTGGATCCAGAACAACTGGACTAAAAAATGCCAGATCTACTTATGCTCGAAAGGCTTCTTCATTGTTACTTTTGATCTAAAGGAAGACTACCAGAAATCTATCACGGGAGGACCTTGGTTCTGGGGCACAGCTGGGCTTTTCCTTGCCCCATGGTTTCCAGACTTCGACCCTTCGACAGCGGTCATCACCAAACTTCCCATTTGGGTCAGACTCCCGAACCTTCCGGTGCATCTATGGCATACTTCTGTCTACATAGCCATTGGAGATGCATTAGGACGCTTCCTCGCTACAGAAAACTCGAGAAGGGACAATGGACTTTTCACCTACGGCAGAATCTGTGCAGAAATAGACATCAGCAAAGGGCTGCCGGATCGGATCAACCTCAAGATTGGGGATTTTCACTGGACTCAATCTTTGGATTACGAAAATACAGCCTTTCGCTGCCGCCATTGTCATCAAACGGGGCACCTCCAAAAGGATTGCACCCAGATCCTCGACAAAAAGAAGAATCCAGTTCACAAACCCAAAGTTAAGAAATGGAATCCCTACGTTCCCCCCCCCCATGGATGATTCAGACTCCTCCAGCTCGGATGAGGAGGAAATAGTAGCAGATGAGTTGAAGGATGGAGCTCCGCCGGACGCCCCCTCTGCTGTTCTTGCGGACCCCTCTGCCCCGTTGATTACGCAGAAACGCTCTCACAGGTCTTCGTCCTCTGACTCGGATAAGGAGTCTCCTCCTTATGCGCAGAATAGTTTGCAGATGATTCCCGTCCAGCCAGCTCCCAATGGTTGGGTCACAGTTAGTAAAAAGAAAAAGAAAAAATGTCGATTGGGAGATTCTACCCATTCTGGTTTGACTCCTTAGTCTAGTTCTTTACTTTATGTTCTACTGGTTATCTTTTTTCTCTTGCCATGGATGTTCTTTGGGACCGAGGTTGACAGCCCATCATTTCCGGCTCCCTTGCTCTCTTGCTTTGCTTTTATGAAAGCATTGATTGTACTATATTTCCTTAATAGATTTAGTCTTATTCAGAAAAAAAAAAAATAGACCATCCACAAGACAAGATGGAGGTGATGTAGATAATTCAAATTCAAGTGTTGCAGATAATATGGATGCTTCATACCGTTGTGGATTGAATTTTATGTACTAACTTTGAACCAACTACTTTTGAAGAATTCACTTATTGTGATGAGTGGAAAGAAGTCATGCAAAAGGACTATGGTGTTGTCAACCAAAATGGGACTTGGAAGTTAGTGGACCCTCCATTTAGGACCAATTCAATTGGTTGTTTATGGGTCTTCAAAAACAAGTAAAAATAAGATGGCTGACTTGACAAGCACAAAGCAAGATTTGTGGGAAAAGGATTTGCACAAAAAGAAGTCATTCATTATGAGGATACTTTCTCCCCCACAATGAAATGGACCACCTCACATACCCTAATTTCCTAGAAAACACAAAATGGATTAACAAGTACATCAAATGGATCTGAATATTGCTTTCCTAAATGAAAACTTGAAAGATAATGTCTTCATGTCTCAACTAGAAGGTTTTGTTGTGAAACAACAAAAATAGAGAGTACGTAACTTATCAAATCCTTATATAGCCTTAAACAAGCACCATGAGCTTGGTATTAAATTCTAACTGAACATATTCTAAAATTTAATTTCAGGCATTTTAATCTTGATGATGCAACTCTAGTTGTCAAGAAAGAAGCTAGAAAAAATATTGCATATATTTTAATGTATATAAAGAATTTATTGATAGCAAAGAAGAATGAAAGTTATATTGCATCCATAAAGAAAATTTTTAAGAAAGGATTTGAGATGATAGATTTGGGACATCTTCACTATTATTTGGGCATTGACATGACTCAAAATCCAAAGTACATATTTATCTTCCAAAAGAGTACATGGTAGAATTGTTGAATAGGTTTGACATGGTTGAATGTAACTCTCTCTATGTACTTGGATGAAAGAAACCAAGTATATAAAACTTGTGGGAAGTCTTATCTACCTTACCACCACCAAATCATATATTTCATTTATTGTTTGGATTCTTTCCATGATTATGAAAAATTTTTATAAAGAACATTCGTGTACTGCAAAAAGAGTTCTAAAATACTTGAAGAGCTCATGACTTTGGAATCAAGTATTCCAATGTGGATGAATTCAACCTGATTGAATATTTTGATTCGAAATTTGATGGGAATACAAAAATAGTTTCAACTTCAGGCTATCTCATGAGTCTTAGATCAACGGTTGTCTCTTGAAGATCACAAAAATAGTGAGTTCTAGTTGATTCCAAAACAGGGGAAAAACATTTGGCAACATCAAAAGAAATAAAGTAGATTGTGTGGCTCAAGAAAATACTTGACAATTTACATGAGAAACAAGTAAATTATGCTCCTCTTTTGGTTAACAATACTTTTGAAATTGATTTGACCAAGAAATCCCAAATTCCATGATCAAACCAAGCACATCAACAAAAAGTACCGTGTGATTCAATATCATGTAGAGGCCAAGAGTAATCATTTGAGACATTGTTCCACAAATGAGAAAATTATAGGAATCTTCATCAAAACACCTGGAAGACAAAAGTTCGAAAACTTCAAAATGATGCTTAGACTCACCAGCGCTCCTTCAAATTAGGGCAGGGGGTAGGGGGGGTGGTTTTTAGATACCTAATTATCAAGGATTGATATAACTATAAATATTATTTTAAATACAAATGTAAAGGAATATGAATATCCATTCACAGGTTTTGGAAGTTGAAACAAACAATGACCTCCTATATCCATTTAAGAATGGTTAACAGTAATGGAAATCATCAAGTGTGAATTTATTCCTCTAGCCATCAAGAGGACCTCACCCAAACATTATGAAACATTTAGATCCAATAAATAGTGCATAATATTTTTATGTTGAAATCATGTCCTAACTCTCTCTTGCAGCATGTTATGAGCTTCTCAAAAGTACCTATAAGTCATCTACAAAAATGACCAAAAAAAATATATCAAATCTATCAAATCAATAATAAAACTTCATAGTTGCAACAATTTTGGTTTAGCCCAAGCATATCAACTATTCATCAACTCTTGGTACAAGGGACATATTTCCTATTTCAACCCATAAAGGGCCTTCTTTATTCTGCATACATGGATCTCTTACCCATGCACCTCAAAGCATCTTGGTTGGATGATGTATAATCAATTAGACCATTAAATAACGTTGTATTATATCCATCTAATATAAATTCCAACCAAAAACCACCATTAAATACATGATGAACATAATTGACTTATACTTGGAAACTAGAGTAAAAACATCCTCATGGTCAACAACCACTGAGAACCAATCATTGACTTTGTCATTGGTCTTAGTGCAATCCCCCAAAAATCATTCTTCATGATGGAGTTACACTCCTCGGCCATAGCATCCTACCACATCTACTCAACCACTACTGCATCATAGCTAGAAGGAATCTTTGGTGCTCCAACTTGATCCTATGCCTCCTGCAATGTTTGGGTAATCCACAGAGGCTTGCTGAATTATAAAGCACTAAAGCATCGATTCCACCTTCAGATAATTGTTGATTTGATTTTTTTTTTTAAATATATATTTATGTGGATCAACATTTAGGATAACATACATTTCTCCCTATAACCTCTATTGAAGGCTCCTAGTACCTTCAAGACCACACATTCTCATCGAGCTTCATGTCTCGACTCTACTAGTAGTTTCCACTATGATGAAATGTAGACTGTGTATACCTTGGATTCATTGTATCCAACAAAAATACCCTTCACACTAGAGTGTTCCAATTCAATTATTTTCTCCATAAGGATATTAATATTTACAAACAACTAAAAACATGGAAGTGTGATAATTTGTTTTTCCAACTACTGAAAGCATCTTTTGGTGTTTTGTACTTTGATACCTATTTAGCATGTACACAGTTTTGATGAATGCTTATACGTAAAGGAACATAAGTAAATTGAATTTTCCTTTCTCTGAGCAACTTAATTCTACTATGTGTTGTAAGCCATTGTTAAATCCCTCTTGATCCTAACTACACTACAAACGAAATCAAATTCCTTTCAGGTAATACCATCCTCCGTTATCAAATATCAATATGTTCATGTTCTTAATTGTTTGCTTCTCCGCAAGAACTTTGAAGTCTTGGAACATACCCTCATCCTTGGTCTTCATAAAATAAACCCAGGATTTTTCTAAAATAATTACCAATGAAATAAACACATAGATATTCTTATGAGCGAAGTTGAAAACATTGTTCCACACACCTCTAAATGTACTAGATAAGGAATCCTTTTTAACCTATGCTTATTTCTTTGGAAATCATTATTGGCAAGTTTGTTGAGTGTGCATATCTTACAGATTCTTGTGCTCTCCACCTTGAAATTATGCAATCCAACCACCATTTCCCTCAAAAAAGGAAAAGCTCCATAGTGCAAGTGACCTAATTTTTTATTCCCAAGCTCACATATAATGTCACTACTATGCACCAGAGCTCCATGCTTCATAAGTGACCTAATTTTTTGTGCCCAAGCTCACACATAATGTCACTACTATGCACCATAGCTCCATGCTTCATAGGATCTACTAGAAACTTATAAAGGCCACCCTCATGTACTCCTTTGGCCAATACTTGAATAGGATCAATGCTACATTTGTTTATAATCATTTGTTGATATCAAATTCAACCATTCATTTTAGATTTATGAGATAATAAATTTAAAAAAAAAAAACATTATATATATATATATATATATATATTGGTTAAACCAAACACATACAATAATCATGTTGGGAAAGAACCCTCCTGCTAGCATGTTGAATAAGAGGGAACCCATCTAAATTGCCAAGTACTTGGCATCATCACCAATTTCCACTTGCATGTTGAAATCTCATTCTTTTAGTCTAAAGAAGGTTGATATTTTGGTTCTCATGTGTTTATAAGCTACACTTCCCACATACTACCTGACACTAGAAACGATGTTAGTGGAAAGGCACAACACCATGAAAAAGGTTGTCTCCAATTTGGTTGCAAGTTCATTTGCTCCTATAGAATCCTTTGCACTCCCTACAAATTACTTATATTGTTGCTACTTACTCGTCTCCTTCTTCTCAAGGCATTAAGAAGTATAGATATCATTCTTATTGCAATTGAAGAACTTTATACCAATGTTGCGAACATCGGCATCAGAATAAAATCAGTAATGGTCCAGAAAACCAAAAAATTGTAAAAATAGAGAAAATATTGGTAAGAATAGGCAAACAAAGGCAAAATCAAGATACCATCAAAATATAGGTAAAAATCAACAAACATTGGCTAAGCGAAATAAATCGTGAATTCAAGATGAAATTGGAATGTTATCAAGATTTTTACAACATTGTTTTATACTCCATTGATCTTTCTTCCCCTTGTTTAGAGGACCTGACTCTTCCTCTATTCTTTTGACAATTCCCATGTCCTCCTTTAATGCTTCCTTTCCCACCTTCTCAATCAAAGCTAAGTTTTGAATCCCATCTCTTCCTGCTACTATCTCCAACCTTGTCTCCTCTTGGTAGAAGTCATCCCACAATTTCTCAAAAGTGAGCAACTCATCACAAAAACATAGACCTCAAACCAATAGCTCCCAAGAAGATGATAATCCATTTAGATTTATCCAAACTAACTCACCCTAATCATTCATATCTCCTATGGTTGCAAGATAATCTTCAACCTCATTGATCTTCATCTTATAGCTCATCATAGTATCAATATTTCTCATGTAATTACTGGTGAGCTTGCTCTTTAAAAACATTTTGTCGGAGATTTCCACACTTTGATATAGTGTGGCTCAGGAATCACGCATTTTTTTGTCTTCTCTACTATATGAGGGATGAAGAGGTCCTTCACAAAATGGTGATTCTCTTTGCTTTCTCCATATTCTTCTTGTGATTTCTTAACTAAATGGAGTAAGATATAGAACCTTGGTCTCCACAAAACTCCATATATCTACTTCCTCCAAGAGCATCATTAGTCTTAATTTCCATAGTACAAAGTTGGAAGTTCCCTAAAACATGTGAGACTCTTAGAGACTGGGATTATTCATTGCTACAACTCTACAAACCCAAACTCAAACAATAGATCCATTGACAATAAGTCAAATCTAATAGCTCTCACATGTGCAAAACACCCTTCTTGTAACACCCCCTTCCCACACCTACCTAAGTAATCGGCCAACTAGGGTAAAAATGCAATGAATGGCTACTAATATGAGATTAAACCTCCTATATGACCTTAAGGAAGTGGAACCAATGGAAACATGACAAACACACTTTACACAACATCAAAAACATCCTCAAGAGGTAACCCAACCTTCCAGGCTCCTGAACCCCGAGGGAGACCAAATTTTTGACCAATTTTATCCTTAGTCGCGGGCATTCCAAGGAAATGTAGCGGCTAAAATTCTATAGCCATGGGCATCCTAAGGCAAGGTAGCGGCCAGGGCCCAGTTTGTTTAGTTCTATGCCTGCAACTCTAAGATTTGTGTCACCTTTTTAACCCCAAAGCCCAAGACACTGCCCAGAACTTCATGAAACTATAGGAGATGATAAATAAAATTAAAAAAAAGGTACAGAATCAATCACATGATCAGGAACTCATCTGAACCCCTCCCACCCATGACAATAATTTTGTCAAACATGTCATAAAAATTGCATCTACATGTGTAAACAACAGATTTAAACATAGGGGTCTCATACTTATCTGAGAATCGCTAAGAATCATTTCTCCCTTGCATCATAAGCTGAAATAAAATCTATTTCACAAAAGACACATGGTGTATTCATTTACAGGTAAAAACATGGAGAGAGCCATACTTCATCATTGATAAATTACATGGTTATAACTAGCATAATAACAATAGATATACACTAGATACAACAATAATAGAATCCACATAATAATCAATGCAATTATAAATCAATTACCAAAGGAATGAATTTCTCATTAATGAATGTGAGAACCAACCGATGATGGGACTACTACGTTCCACTCAACCATAGATTGGCTGAGCCAAATCTCTCTTCATCCAATCACCCCTGTGCCATATTCCAAGCATGAATGTGGGACTCATAACCAAATGAAAAGGAACCAAACAAGCATGGATTCTACTGGAGTTCTTCGCCTACACCGTGAGAAATTTGAGTGCCTCCTAGTCTCTCAAGATTTTTATTAACCCACAATCTGATCAAGAGGTCACTAGGCCCTACACCGAGACCATCTCTCCAAGATTTACCATACATCCCATCCTAGTACTACTAGGCCCAACAGAGAGAAATCCACCTCTTGGTTTTACCATATATCCTGTCAACCACTGACAAGAATTCTTAATCCCACCGAGATACACAATCTGGATTTACCACAACCCACAGTCTGGCTCAGGGGTTACTAGGCAAGCAGCTTTAATGTGATCCACAATTTGGTTCAGGGGCCACTAGGTCATGTGTTTGTCATTTCAGAGATCCACCCCACTCAGCTTTGAATCCATCCCACAATCCAGCTCAACCGAAGTATGAGAAATCCATCTCATCAAATCTATATGGAAATGGAAAGGCTAGGTTGAAACACTGTCACACCTGGCAAAACCCATTCCAAGACAGCAAGAAACCACATGCAATACCATGCATATTAGATTTAGCAAGGAAATCACATATGAAAATCGATACCTGTAAAGAATCTTGTTGTAGTTGGTTGATCGTGATCTTCCTTTCTTGCTTTTCCTTTCTTGATCCAATTCCCAAGTGCACCAAGAAAATTCTAAGTGCCAAGAGTGAGTGCGAGAGAGAAAACAATGAGAGAGCTCCAAAAAATGCACTCACAAAAGGTAGCAAAAGCTTTCAAACTGATCCTCATAAGACTTTTTATCAATGAGACCTCTATTTTCTTCATTTTCCATTATTTTCCTTCATTTTCCTCTTCACATGCAACTTGTGACGTTTCAAATCCCTTTTCTCCTACTTTCCATTATTTTCATAAATAAATGTGGCAAAAATGTCATTTTTCCTTTCCAAAGCCTTTGATTTTTCCTTTGTCAATTTCCTTAGCCACAATAAATCGATGAACACCCACACTAGGATGTTTTTCCCAACATTCAGCTTGGACTACGTATCCCATCAACCATTGTTATTGTTTTTACTTTTATTACATGGAATTTTCACTAGGGTTGTTATAAAACCCTCCCCCTTGGGGGACATCGTCCTCGTTGTTCAACCACACATATACCTTATCAAAACCGTTGAAAAGAAAACATACTCCCCATGGAGCTTTATAACTCAGCTCGTTGTAGTATTTACAATGAATAAACTACTCAAAAGCAAAAACCATAATGAAAATCATACAGTGTACTAGAGCTTTATAACACAGCTCATTATAGTATTTACCATAACAACCACATATATACATATGCACATTTTCCCAACCAGAAAATAAAAGGATATGATGTTTGTATCAACAACAAGGGAATTCAAAGGCTCACACCTCCACCCTCAAAGTAGTACCAAGATTCACTTCCTTTCCAGGAAGTCCAAAATCCACTGTCATATCCAAAGCTACATCCAATTTCCAACGCTACAATCCTTAGCCAAAATACCCTCAGTGAACAGTTACTGGTTCATTATTTTAGGGCACACTTCCAATGTGCATATAATTCCATATGGAAATGCTAATGACCAAAAAAAATACATCCCCGCCCTTCCCTTCTCTAATATAAAGTCCCTTGGGAAATCCAGCCATCCCCTTCCATGCAGTCACTCACCTTCCAAGTTCTCTGGCATCCCCTATCCTAGGCGATCCATCTCTTCGCAAGGCTCCCTCGCATCGGAAAATATAAAAACCAAGGCATATACTTGTCTCAACCATCATACCGGTCATAGCATGCTCATGGAAATCAATGGACACTATTAGGCACCAGTGTCCCACAATGGCCCTGCTCCTGAAGTGCTTTAACAACATGCTACTATTTGTTTCAATTCCTTTTGCTATTGATGCTAATTCTTGCAGTCAGTTCCAATCACCCAACCTACATTTTTGTGTTTTCTGTACCAAGCACAAAACTTCCATTAGATCAAAATAATTGAAATAAATTCACATCATACCTCATTGGTAGCTCGTCAACAAGGTACACTTGCAATCCTGTTCACTTCCTGTCACACAAGCCAAACTAGTTGTTTGGTCAAATCATCATGTATAACATATCACATATGGTTAGCTCAAAACACAACCATCATAAGTTAAAATCATGAATTGCATGAAATCACCATAAACCATAATCATAAATTACATGTAACCATCATAAGCTAGAATCACAGATCATATGCATAATAAAACTGAAATAAAATATCGATACTTATCCTACATTGTTCTTTACTTCTGCCTTTTTTCTTTTTGTACTCACACATCGGATCGGTTGCCACACCCGGCAAGCACCCAATTCCTTTGCTTCTCTTTACTCACGTATACAAACACATAGTGTACAACACGTACATCCATACAATGCGTACAACACCACACAATACATGCACCCAAACTCGGTGTACAACATAACGTAATACATACACCTACACCTGGTGTACAACACAATACATGTACATACACATATACCTATATTGAGTGTACAATACAACATAATACATACACATACACCAGCATACAACACATACACCTACACCTGGTGCACAATACAACACAATACATATACATATACAAAGTACAACTAAACAAATACACATGTCACGATACCATGATTACATTATGCACATACATGGTACTGCATGCCCGCAACATAACATGTACAACATGCACACAATACCACATGTATACCAGTACCATATGCACAACACGTACACAGTACCACTTGTACATGACACCACCTGCATAACGTGTGCACAGCATCACATGTACATGACACCCCCTACACAATGTTTACACAATGTCAAATGTACACTGCACCACATGTACAATTCGTACATAATACCACAGATACACAACACCACATGGATGACATATACACGACACCACATGTACACAACACCACATGCACGACATGTACACACCACCACCTGCACACAACACCATATGTACATAGAACGATATGTACAACACACACTCAACACCATATGTACATAGCACTGCATATACAGCATGTACATAGCACTGCATATACAACACGTACATAGAACCATATGTACACAACACCACATATCTAACATGCGCACAACACCGCATATCCAACATGCACACAATATGATATGTACACAACACCACATATCCAACATGTACATAGCACCATCTATACCTAGCACCGTATATGCAATATACACACAACACCATAAATACAACAGGAATACAACATCATATAGACACAATAATACATATGTTACATGTAGACATCACCATAGGTATAATTACTGAATATACAACATGCACAACATATACACAATAGTTGTACTGCACATCCATAGATCACACACACTGCACAGACCCCACAAGCAACCTTGCTTCCAGTGTCTTTCCACTATCCATGTTTATCCTAGCATGTCACAGATCACACTACTTTCACTTCGTTAGTGTACCCCTCAACATTACCTGTCCATAACATAAACATAGGCATAGTACAAGTATATAATATCGATTCATGTTCATGTGACACTGAACTCATAGATTTGTCAGAGTTACTCTTCCCACTTGATTTCTCATAAGACCAAGAACCTTTTCATGCCATTCACCTACATAATAAATCATTCCTCCACAATAATGATCCTTGAAAACCTTGTCATACAACGACATAGATACATACTTACATACATAGATATAAACATTATCATAAAACAATCATGATCGTGTCAAACAACGACATACATACACACATATATACATATAAACATTAGCATTAAACAATCATGATCCATTACGACCGTGTCAAACATGACATACATACATGTATAGATATATAAAAATCAACATAATCATGATCACAACACAATTACTAGATATCATAAGGTCTAGCTAAAGAGAACTTCCTTTATTCGTGCACATCATGCACAACGTTGAGAGCAACATTTCCCAACATAGCCAAGGAATCTAACACCTTAGATCCATTCGCTTTACCTTTCGTGTTACCTTTCTCATGATTTTTCTACCACCATCTATTTACACCAATGGATTCAACCAATCCAATCAGTTGTCATTTTCTCACCTTTAGTTGCACTTACTCATGCACCGAGGTTCATCTGTGTCTTACATTATTTGTTGGGTATCATATAGCTCTCCCCAGGCTCCATTAACTTTATTTTTCTCCAAACCAATCCCCAAGGCACTCAAAAAAAAAAGGCAAGAACAAGAGGAAGACCATGAAAAAACAAAAGCAATACGACACCGCAAAAAAATGGTATGGCCATACACTAGACATAAACAAAGCCATAAATCAAGCGCAACAACCACAAAAGACAAAAAGCACAAGAATGGAAAAAAACGCCATGACTCAATCCAAATGGTTCCCAAAGCTTCCAATGGAAAGCTCAACCATAACCTTCTCCAAGATTTCATGGCAGCCTCTTTGACATGCAATCCCCCGCATCATATTGCCATAAACACATAACTGTAAGTGAATAAATAAACATAACAATACACTAGTCATCTTACCTTGTTGTGCCAAACACGTTGACCTGTAACTGAACACATGTGTCATCCATATGTACCAAACATCAATACAACATATCTACCAATTAGAAATCAACTTTCACCAAGACTAACAACTATTTCATAATCAAAAATCAACTCGCATTCATCGGTCATAATACATAATGTTACAACTATCACTTACTTACACTCAAGTATATATCGGATATCTCAGAACATATGTGTTAGCACAACCATCTTAAAGCAATATCATTCTTTCATGCAATCTTATGGACATATATACTCATATCATGCAATTAATCAAACATTCAAACAACTTGAAAACATACAATGTTAAATAAATCAACTAGATGACATAATAGACACCAAATCACTCAAATGCCAAATAGACGACATAATCAAACATTCGAGCAACAGGTATACAACATAAGAAAACTGATACCTTAATGTATCTCAGGGGAGGTTTTCTTGTCTAGACATAACACTACACACAATCATAATTAGGTTGACGCATGCCTAAATATCATAAACCTAACCATCAAGTAACTAGCATGAAACAACAACAAGTTATATATCATGCTCATCAACAACATGTAACCTAATCATCAAGCTAACTATCATACAACAACAATTTAACCCATAACATCCCCATCAACAACATGTAAGTTATCTAACATAAAACAACAATAGCAATGCATACCACCACAGGTCGTTATCATTCATGACTATCTGACACATGTACATATAACCACACTCATCAACAAGCATCTATGTATGTAACCATAACATCAATAGAATGAAAGGAATACTCATAACCATATATAACAATCTTTAACCTATATGCCAAACATCCAAACATGTATGACGACGTGCTCTTGCCTCGAGGTCCAATGCTGCAACTTCACTTTGATGGTCTGCATCTCCTGCTCTATCTCAGCCAACACATTAGCATCATAACATACCAATATCATCATGATCTAATTGCATACAATGATCTTATGCACAACAACCTAAATCAAACCAATGCAAACTTGACCATATGCACCCACTAGACATGTGTAACAAATCATGAACGACTAATGCATATCCAACATATAGCATCACATAAGCAAGCATACACAAAAAATACACAAGCATGACCAATATGTGACCTATCATAAACAAGAAATGCACGTACAACATGTAGTAACATGTGATAAAGCGTGCACAGACAATACGTAAGTGTAAACAACACACAATCAATGATAAATCCATGACAACATGTTAACAACAATATCATTAGCACTTCCATGGTGACACCACAATCACCATGGCCAACACAACACGGATGCAACAAGCACATATAGACCACAAGCATACTAAACACATATGAAACCAACATAAATGCATGATCAACAAACTTCCCATCCAGTTTGAGGGTTGAACCATGTTCTAATACCACTCTATAACACCTCCTTCCCACATCTACCCAAGTAATCGGCCAACCGGGGTAAACATGCGACAAGAGGCTACTAATATGAGATTCAACCTCCTAAATGACCTTAAGGAAGTGGAACCGATGGAAACATGAAAATAACACCTTACACAGCTTCAAAAACATTGTCAAGAGGTAAGCCAACCTTCCATGCTCATGAACCCTGAGGGAGACTAGTTTTTTGACCAATTTGAGCCTTAGCCGTGGGCATTCCAAGGAAAGGTAGCGGCCAAGGCTCGGTATGGTAAGTTTTGTGCCTGCAACTCTAGGATTTGTGCCACCTTTTTAGCCCTAGAGCCCATGTCACTACCCAGAAATTCACGAAACTGTAGAAGATGATAAATAACATTAAAACAAATGTATGAAATCATTCACATCATCAAGAACTCATCCGAACCCCTCCTATCCATGACATACATTTCGTCAAACATGTCACAAACATTGCATCAATAGGTATAAACAACAAATTTAAACATAGGGGTCTCATACTTATCTGAGAATCACTAAGAATAATTTCTCCCTTACATCATAAGCTGCAATACAATCTATTTCACCATAGATACATGGTGTATTCATTTACAGGTAAAAACATGGAGAGAGTCATACATCATCACTGATAAATTACATGCTTATAACCAGCATAATAACAACATAAATAAAATAGATACAACAACAATAGAATCCACATGCTAAATAAGTACAATTATACATCAATCACCAAAGGAGTGAATTTCTCATTAATGAATGCGAGAACCAACCGAGGATGGGACTACCATGTTCCACTCGACCATAGATTGGCTGAGCCAAATCTCTCTTTAGTCAATCACCCCCATGCCATATTCCAAGAATGAATGTGGGATTCATAACCAACTAAAAAGGAACCAAAAAAGCATGGATGTTACCAAAGTTCTCCACCTACACCATGAGGAATTTTAGTTCCTACTAGTCTCTTAAGCTTTATCGTAACCCATAGTTTGATCCAGGGGTCACTAGGCCCTACATTGAGACCATCTCTCCAGGCTTTACCATACATCCCATCCAGGGACTATTAGGCCCAATGGAGATAAATCCACCTCTTGGTTTTACCGTATATCCTGCCATTCACCGACAAGGATTCCTAGGCCCACCGGGGCACACAATTTAGCTTTACCGCAGCCCATATTCTGGCTCAGGGGTCACTAGTCCATTGGCTATACCATGATCCACAGTCTGGTTCAGGGACCACTAGGCCATGTGTTTGTCATTTCAGAGATCCACCCCACTGAAGTATGAGAAACCCATCTCATCAAAGCTATACGGAAATGGAAAGGCTAGGCTGAAAACATTGTCACACCTAGAAAAACTCATGACAAGACTACAAGAAATACCATGCATGTTAGATCTATCAATGAAATCACATATGAAAATCGATACCTGCAAATATCCCGATGTAGCTTCTAGATCCTTCTCTTCCTTGCTTGTTTTTCCTTTCTTTCTCCAATGCCTAAGTGCTTCAAGATAATTCTAAGTGTCCAAGAGTGAGTGAGGGAGAGAGAATAATGAGAGAGCTCCAAAAATGCATTGACAAAAGGTAGCAAAAGCTTGTCCATTGATACTCAGAAGCCTTTTTATCAATGAAGCCTTATTTTCCTTCATTTTCCTCCTCACATGCAATATGTGACCTTTCATCCCCCTTTTCTCATATTTTCCATTATTTTCATAAATAAATGTGCCAAAAATGTCATTTTGTTTTTCCAAAGCATTTTCCTTTTCTTTTGCCAATTTCCTTGGCCATAATAAACTGATGAACACTCACACTAGGATGGTTTACCCAACATTCATCTTGGAATACGTATCCCATCAACCGTGGTTCTTGTTTTTACTTTTGTTACATGGAAATTTCACTAGAGTTGTTACACTTATCAAGCTCAAAAATAACACTCCAATCTTGGAGTAACTAGGGATCACACCCCACAACCTTTCACAAGTCCATATGCCAATCACTTGCACAGATCTGCTTCAATAATTGAAGCTTGGGTATTACAACCACTAAAACCCTCTAACAATTCCCTCTAAATAAGCAATTTATATCTCCCTACACATGCCTTGATACCTTGTTAATTTTCAAACCATGATAAGCAAGTTCTGCACTCAGCGAGTTTTTCATAAACCTGAGTATATTAAAACTGAAAAGATTCCATCAAAACAACAACTACTGAATACATTAATCTACAAACATACAACTGAAAATTCAAACAGGAAAATACACAAAACTAAACTCTCAATCACCAGAGATAGTGTACCCCAACTAGAGGATAATTTCAGTATGCATGCATGCACATTTCTCCATGAGATCCGTGATCTCCTCAATACCTCGTGCAAGTTACCTAACACTCCCTAGGGATATGGACCCTCATACAAACTTCCCTCTCTTTGTTACTGTGCAGAGGAGCCCAAAGCAATGAAGCTAGAACACCATCACTACTGAAGAAAACTCACTAAGCAACTAAGGTCAAAAATCTAACATGACCATGACTCAATAGTTTCTTTGTGTTTTGCAATTGTCTATTACCTTATCTCTTTTCTTGAATCAATTAAAGGGGGCATGCTTTGGCATGCCTGCCAATGGGATATTACCTAGTTATGAATCTCCAAAATTATTATTTAAAAATATTCTAAGAGTACCACAATTACCATGGGTAATTAGGCATAGAATATCTCCTCAAAAACCCAGTTAAAAAGAGAATGTAAATATAGTTTCTTTTCTTGTTTGTATGAGAATTGTTTTTTTGCTTGGAACAGGGATTGATTACTAAATAACCAGTGTTTTAAATGTTGAGTGATGGAGTCCACAGGGTCTTGGATAGACGGTGATCAGTTTCATTTTTACGGCACTCCTTGATGTGAAGTCATCGGTTCAATTCCCCGCCCCGATCGTGGTGATGTACTTAGACATGATGATAAAGATTTAGTCCTACCCAACTTACAAAAAAAAATGTTGAGTGATGGAAACAATGACCATTTTGAATTACGCATGAACATCAACCATTGTCAGTTTTCAATGACTGATTGTGAGACAGGGTTAACTCACAGTTCACACTCATTGGAAGTGTTCACTAAGAAAAGTAAATTTACCATATTGACTTTACCATTGATTTTAGTAATGTTCCACGGGGACGTGTCCCCCCACCTAGGAAACATGTTCCCGCACTTCCTTTCACTCTAGGGATGTGGGGACATCTAGGGGATGTTTCCCCACATCCCGAAAAAAAGGAAACACGAGGAAACTCGAAGGGGGGGGATTTCCTCCCAAAACAGGAAACGTTTCCGGTGTTTCCAAAAACAAATCATGGTCAGAATAAAAAATAAAAATAAAAATAAAAATTGCGAAAGAAGGTCAGGCTTCAACTTTTTGATAATGATTGGTGGGCAAATTGTTCTTATTTGGTGTCATTCATGGCCCATATTATGGAGGTCATTTGTTACATTGATTCAAATTCTCCTAGTCTTGGAGAAATCTATGAGAGCCTTGATAAAATGTTGGTTGTGTGAAGGCGGTCATTCAACAAAGGGAGTCCTCATTAGATTTCTATACATCCCAAATTCAACCCATCATTCAACGTAGGTGGGATCGCATGAAAACACCTTTTCACATTTCAACATATGAATTAAACCCGAAATGGTATGTTGAAAGGCCTGGGAGAGTGCCTCTTATTGATGATCATGAGGTAAAGAATGGATTCCTAGATGCAATTGTAGAGATGTACAATGAGGAGGGGGAAAACTTCGAAGACAATTTGTTTAGTTTGCATCTCTTAGTGGCCCCTTTAACCCACGTGGTGCTTGGGTAGATTGCATAGATCTAGACCAAGATGACTTGATTGGTTGGTGAAATATGCATGGGGATGATGCTCTAGAGCTCAAACATCTAGCTATGTGTTTATTGTCTCAAATTTCTAGTCACCCTCTGCAACAAAGAGGAATTGGTCCACATATAGCTTCATCCACTCTATCAAGAGGAACAAGCTTACCTCTAGAAGAGCGGAGAAAGAAGCTATTGTGAACAGTGTCCATCGTCTTGACCATAGGAAGACACATGAGTATTTTCCAGGAAGCAAAAACACGATGGGATGTTGATCTAGAGGATGATGCATAGGTAGATATGGAGGAGGGACTTGATGAGACACGGATGGGTTCGTTGGTGTGCCACTTAGCATGTTTGAGAATGCAAGTGATTCTGATTTGGATGGTGACATGGTTGATCCTAATGTATTCATGCAACGGTTGGATGCAGAGACTAGCGGGGCGTTGCCTTGAGAAATTATGCTCATTTTTCATTTGATATGTTCTTATGCTATCTGATTTTCTATTTCAGACTTCAGTTGTAGACTTTAATTTGTTTTGAATCTTGATATTTGATATATTAGACTTGACTCTATAAAAATTTGAATCTTGATGTATCGAGCTTGGCTTTTATTTCAATATTCAATATTCACAGTTGGAACATCAATATGGTTTAAACTTTTATTTCCATTATATAATGTTACAGTTACATGTATGATTGTATCATGTTTTTTGTTTTAAATTTGTTTCAGTTATATGATTCATCTATTTATCCTTCATGATGTAACTGTTATATAATGATAAAGACAGTTAAATTAGAAAATTTCAATGATATATTTATAATTTTTTAGTGTTTTACTATTTTTGTTAGGGTCCCTTTTGTTAAAGACCCCGACGTCCCCCCACATTTCCTAAAAATTGGTAGGGAGCTTTTGCATAGGTCGCTCCTGCATTTCTCTTTTCCCACGTCCCCACGTCCCGGAAACTTGGTAATGCCCCGTTAGTCTCTGCATCCAATTGTTGCATGAATAAATTAGGATCAACCATGTCACCATATGAATCAGAATCACTTGCATTCTCAAACATGCTAAGTGGCACACCAACCAACCCCATTTTTGTCTCGTCAAGTCCCTCCTCCATATCTATATGTGCATCATCCTTTGAATCAACATCTCATCGTGTTTTTGGTCCCTTCAAATACTCGGGTGTCTTCCTATGGTCAAGACGTAGGGAATTGTGCACAACAACTAATGTCTTTTATCTTCTAGAGGTAAGCTTGTTCCTCTTGATAGAGTGGATGAAGCTATTATATGTGGACTAATTCCTCTCTGTTGTAGAGGAACTGGCAATCTGAGACAACAAACACATAGCTAGATGTTTGAGCTCTGGAGCACCATCCCCATGCATCCTCCACCAACCAATTGGGTCATCATGGCCTATATCTATGTGATCTACTGGAGCACCATGGGTATTGAAGGGGTCACTAAGAGATGCAAACTGAACAAATTGTCTTTGAAATTTTTCCCCCTCCTCCTCATTGTACATATTTGCAATTGCATCTAGGAAGTCATTATTTACCTTAGGATCATCAATAGGAGGCAATCTCCCAGGCCTTTCAACATACCATTTTGGGTTTAATGCATATGCTGCCATGTGAAAATGTGTGTTCATGTGATCCCACCTATGTTGAATAATGGGTTGACTCTATGATATATAGAATTTTATTGAGGGCTCCCTGTGTTGAATGGTTTCCTTCACACGACCCAACATGTTATCAAGGGTCTCATATATTTCTCCAAGACTAGGAGCATTTGAATCAGTGTAACGAATTACCTCCACAATAGGAGCCAGGAATGACACCAAATAAGAACAATCTGCCCACCAATCATTGTCCAACACTTGAAGCCTGACCTTCTTCCCCAAGTTTGTCTTTCATTATGAACACAATTTCTTTTGAAAACGCAGGAAACATTTCCTTTTTTTAGGAGGAAACGCCCCCCCTTCGGGTTTCCTCATGTTTCCTTTTTTTGGGGATGTGGGGAAACGTCTCCCAAACATATCCACGTCCCTGGAGCGCAAGGAAGAGTGGGAACATGTTTCCCAAGTTAGGGGACGCGTCCCCGTGGTGTTGAAAAGTGTAACTAGGATCAGTCTTCATATTGACTATGTAATTATGTATTTATGTAAAGAAGAAGACAAAGATAATAAAATGTATTTTTATTGTACTTTCTTCATGGGTTTCATGAGCAAGAATTTTGTTATAGGTTAATAGACTTCTTCTTAATGTCTATTTAAGGTTCGTCTTCTGTTTATAAGTGTAATTAGTGTCATGTATATGAAGATCCTAGTCATCATTAAATGCTCCAAGACCTTTTCATATACCTTGTGGAAGAATGGCTTGAAACAAACCTAACTCGACGCTGAAGCTGAATGATGGAAGTCGGCCTATTTGCAGTTACATGTCGGCCTACAAACTTGGTGTAGGGTCGGCCTAAAAGGAGGGTCATATGTCCTATATATACCCTTAACTGCGTCCCATTTGTCATCAATTATTGTGGACTGTTGTATGTGATTTCCACAGTAAATTACGGACTATTCTCTGTGATTTCCACAGTAAATTGCAAACTGTTCTCTATGATTGCCATAGTAAATTGCAGATTGTTCTATGGAGTAAAAAGTGCATACTTCTGAGGTTGGGATCAAGGTTACAAATGCGGATCTCTATGAAGCATATTGCAGACTGATTAAAGAAGATGTGGATTGATTGAAGTAGATTGCAGATTGTTCTGTGAAGTTTAAAGTGCGGGTTTAGGACAGAGTTTCAGTGCTGGACTTCTCTAAGTTAATTACAGTGAGAAAAATCCTTAAACTAGTGGGGATTCATCTATGGTAAAGGTGCGAATTGCTGGAAGCATATAAGTATGGAAAGATCTGAGATTCCACAACGTGCAGCCCTGTTTCATGATTTCTTAAAGCAGTGAATGCTAATATGTGTGATAAAGTTGTGTACACCTGCTATCCAAGTAAAACAAGAAGTGCGGATGATTCACAATGATAAGACACGTCTAAGCTAAAGAGCTAAGGTGGTGGTGCAGTTCAGTGCATGTTGGTGCAAGAGAGAAGGATCAGTGTTGCGAAGCATACAAAGAAGAATTGACAAGGTCTTGGTGACATTCCTAGGTCAAGGGTCTGAGTCTTGGTCATGGTACTTGTCATTTGAAGATCTATAAGAAGAATTTCTCGTGGGTTTTCCTCTCCAAGAGGGAGAGGTTTTGCCCTGGCTCTAGGAGCCTAACTTTGCGTCTTTTGTATTTTGGTAATTGACTTGATGAAAGACTAAATAAGTTAAGGAAGAAAATACATAAGTATCTCAAGTAATCTCGCAAGTAATTATCAAGAAGAGAATTTGAATTAATCACTAGCCCTCCAAATTTTCAACATGGAATTAGAGTTAAGGTGCTGAACGCAAGGGCTACTTGACAAAGTGGACACTCCAGGAAGCGAAGATCAAAGTTTGGGTTGAAAAGACAAATCAATGTGCAAGGAAGACTCTCAAGCTATTTCAAAGATCTTCTATCTTATTCAAAGGATCAACTCATTCAAGACATTGTTAGAAGAGGACATCATCTTTTGAAGATATCCTTTATCATCAAGGATCCAAGAAAACCTACATTGGAGATTTCAATCTTAGAAGAAGCTCCTAACTTCACCATCATCAAGGAAGCCGCAAGCCACTCTACTCAAGTAAGTATCTATGACCTTACTTAAATCTGTCAAGATGAATTGTTGTAAAGAGAGCAATAAGTTGGTTGGGTCATCAAACTTTAGTGCATGGAAAAAGAGAATAGATTTGAATTTAATTGAAGACGAAGTTATGGACTACATCGAAGGATCGACAGTTCAACCACCAAAAGAAGATGCTCCAACCCATGCCAAGTACATGAAGGGAGAAATAAGAGCCCAGAGGATTCTCAAGAATCCATTAAGGACTCACTCATTCCCTATGTATCAAAACTAAAGTCTGCTAAAGAAATATATGAGAAACTGGTGGAGCTATTCTCTGTGAGCACTGCAAGAGAAGCAATCTCTCTGAGACAAGAACTATAAAAAATGAAATTGTCAAGAGAAGAAGGATTCACTTCATACTTCATGAGGATTTTTGAAATAAGAGATCTACTTGAGAAATTGGGAGAAGTAATGTCTGACACTGAGATGACTATAGTGGTGTTGAATGCTCTACCAGAAGAATGGGGAAACTTCACTTCAAGTTTATACGGGAAGAAATAAACCACACCATTCCATGATTTATGGTCTTTATGTAAAATAGAGGAAACAAGATTGAAAGCAAAAGGTGATACAGGATCAAGTGAGGGGAATCAAGCCTTTGCAGCCATATCCAAGAAGAAAGGAAGATTCGATAAATTTGGTCCTCAGAATAAAAGAAGAAATATGGACAAAGTATGATGCTTTGGATGTAATGAACTTAGGCATTATAAAAGAGATTGAAATAAATCTCAAAAGGGCAAAAGAAAAAGGGAAGAAGCCCATGTCTCAGATATGAGAGAAGAACTTGATGCAAAGAAATCTAAGAAAGAAGAAGTGAAAGATCTCTATTATGATTGAGATCATCTTCCTCTTTAAGTGATTTCAGTTGGTTGTAAAATAGTATGATATGAAACAATGTATATTGATGGCATCTTGATAAAAGCATGGTAGGAGCTCTTGGTGAAACATCTCCGGGAAAACCTCACTGATAACATTACTGATGGAAGATAGTCATCAAGATCAAGGGTCATCGTGGAAAATGATGCTGACATTTTCTAATGGAGTTCTCTATGAATTCACTAATTAGAAAGAAAGCAGAATGGTTTCATCAATAATTCTATACTACAGAATTCTAGGATGTGATGACATATTGATGAAGCAGGTCAAAGGAATGAAGCTCTTCGTTCTAGTGAAATTGCTACAAGACGATTTAAAGGAAAAAGGTATGAGATATATGTATGTATTTATATGCTAACACTGGATGTTGAAAAGTGATGTCATATGGTTGTAGGTAATGGACTTCTATATTTAAAAGTATGATCTATGGAGGAGGATCTCTCTCAATGCACTAACAGATGAAATCAACATAATATATCCTCCTATGGAATATGAAGTAGTTGTATATGAACAAGGAATTGGAAATTGGAAGTTCCTGGGAATGGAGATGTGCAGAAAGGAAGAGATCATGAAGTGCAACCATGTCAAGAGGCATTTATCATCCGGAAGCCAAGAAGATGTGACTAGAATATATCCTGGGAGGATATGTAGACTCTGATAGAAGTCTGGTAAAGAAAAAGACCCTTGAAAAAACATATCATTAGGAGATGTGTCAATCTGAATAGAGGATGATGATGCCTACAGGAAGAAGTCATGGTGAAAGATCATCACTGAGGTAACTTTTGTTTTTAAAAAGTTCATACATATATGTTTATCTAGATGAATTTGTGCAGGACTTCTAATCATGAGAAAGCATGTAAGATCCTTGGAGATGATTCGAAACAAAGCAGCATGGCATAAAAGGTGGTCCAGATAAGAAAGATAGATGAATCACTTTCTGGTAGATGACATGACTCATGAATAAAAGTGATGGATGATTTGTGTCCTATGGAGCTAAAGTTGAAGATTCCTCAATATCGAAATCCATGACATCGAGGGGAGGAATTCTTCATGAGCAACTGGGTGTCTCACCATTGTTGTTGCAAGTCCCTGATTGAGAGGGAGCCTGGTGATAAGTTTCTTACTTGGAAGAAACTGGGTAATTCCTAAGAATGAGCTTAGGTACATTCCTTATATAGGAATGAGTACATTCCCTAGTGGAATAGGTCCTCCCTAGCTGAGAGGGAGAGATACACACATCATTCTGGTCTTCACTTGGGAAGACAGAATGGAGGATTGAGTAATCATCTAGCATTCAATACTCTCTGAGAATGTGTTAGGGAATTCAAGATAAGAGTAGTCAGGGACCAATTCTTTGAGGGCTAGCTACCCAAGAGAAGAATAGTCCAATAAGTTCATACTTTGGGAACACCCGGGGGGAGTATGTGTTAGCCATCAGTAAATTTTTTTCATAGCAAATGATGGCTAAAACAGATCTTGAGCCTTCAAGAGAATATTTTTACAGAAAAATTCTCATTCTTGAAGCCTTCTGGTGCTTTCTAACTTTAAGAGTGACCTTCACTGCTGTTTCATTCAAAAAATTCACTAAGAAACCTTGTTGATATCAAAAGAGACTGTTTTTTAGGCCATTTTCCATCATTTTCTAAGCTTATTTCATTCATTTTTCCCTTTCATTTACCCTTCATTTTTCCTTTGAAAATCCCCTTTTCTCCTTCTCATTTACCCTTAATTTTTCTAAAAAACCTTCAAAAATCTCAGTTAAACCTATAAAAACACCTTTTTATGATTTGAATTACCCTATTTCACCTATCGGAACACTAAAAAACTCAAAAAACCCACTTAAACCTTGTAGGGCTTTTTTATATTAAAAAACAGGCTTTAAGCCCCTGAGGGCCTAAATCTTCCGCTCCTTTTTCTTCATATGACTTGCACCCGCGACTAGGTGCTAGCCCTCTAGCCCCTTTTCCTTCGCCCCCGATCCCTTTTTCTCCACAGAACCGCTCTCCTACCTTATCCCAAGCCCCTATTGCATCGACATTTCCTCTATAAACCCGCATTTTCCTTTGCAAACTTTCCACCCTGATAGCTATGCTCCGACGAGATCTACACCGTAGATCCATAAGATCTGACGGCCCTCATTCAACCCACCGATCACCCCATCCCCGCCACTTCCTTAGCCTCTTCTCCCTCGCTCCTAGTCCTCCTTTCCTCCATAAAACCTTCTTCCACTTTGTTCAGCCCCCCATTCCTTCATTTTTCTTTTATTACTCTCCCCGCGCTATGCATATCCCTTGAGCAATCTTGACCGTCGATCTTATCGATCTGACGGTCATCGCACTCCCTTTGCACCCTCCGATCACCTGACCATCCCTTACCTTTTCACCCCCGTAATCATATCCCCACCATCAATCTTTGAAATCCAACGGTTCTCGCTAAAGCTTCCCATTCAAAGCCTCGCTCATAACACTCCCGCTACCAAAAAAAAATGCTTATGTCAGTCGGGGCCTACCACCCACTACACAAAAAATCTCCCAATCGATGCTTGCCACCTGGCTTCCACTAGCCCTTTTCCACCGAGCAACTTCAAATCATCGCGCTCGTCTACTGTCGTCAATCTGCATCCCCGCAGATCGGACGGTTGACGCACTCCGACCACCGAAACCCCCCGACGTGCAACTTGGACACGAAATCAACGGTTTTGGAGGGACGTGTGTCAGCAATAAATGATATCGTGTTTGTTTTATGATAAACCACTTACCACCCATTTGCTGCGCGAAAATCACCGACAGTTTTCGCAAAACCGCTAATCCACATTTTCACGCCAAAAACAACGTTGAACCCTTTTTTCACAAGTTTTCACCTCTCCACCATGAAATTTCCTCTTTTGCCTGCATATCCTGCTCCTCTGCCTCCACCAGCCTCTAAAGCAGTTTTCCAACACCGCAGGTTTTTATAACATTTTTTGTGGTTTGTTGCAGGTTTTAAAAAGGTGGGTTATTCAAGAAAAACAGTCTTATAGCCAAGAAAACAGTGGCACTGAACCGAGGGTCACAATCCTCAAAGCTTAATCGATGTAGAAAATAAACTTTCGTAGGTGTAAATTATGGATTTAAATCAATGTTTCGCAGGCATTGATCATATAAATAAACCCTCCCGCATCGATGAAAACCACCTGCCCACAGCAAAAGGGAAAAGACAGTGAAGCTTAAAGTTAAAAGGTTAATACATAAAGATTGAAGATCAAAGAGGTTAACCCGACAGTTAAGGATAAAGCACAATTAAAGATGATTAAAGGAACAGGCCTAAAGCATGAAACCAAAGCCTAATTCAGTTTAAAAAGACAAAAGACAGATGACTAAAGCTAAGACAGTTAAATAGTCAGCAAAAGGACAATTGAAGACCGAAGAAGAATAAAGAAGGCATGATCAGCGTTAAAACACAATATCAGAGTTAAATCAGTGTTTTAAAGTATTAAGACAGACATATCAGTAAAGGAAGCCTCCAAATGCCACATCAGCGAGGCAATAAATCCTCAAGAAGACAGAAATGCCACCTGCCAGCTAATTTCACCTAAAAAGAATACATATTAATTGCATAGTCAAAGATATTTCCAAAGACAACTCAGAAAGTAATTGCCAGCCTACCAAAGGACCTCAAAGTCAACAAACGCAGCATAAGTAGATAATATCAGATAAAATCAATTAATAAGAGTTAATACATATCATTTCTTCTCCACTGGGCCTCCCAAATGCCAAGAAGCACTTACTCTTCATTAATTGAACAAATGAACCCTTCTTACACTCCACCTCCTCATTCTTCTATAAAAACTCTAGGAGGAGCACATTGTAAAGGGTTGGGTTTCGAATACTTATCAAGTGTAAATAGCTATTGAGGTTGTTGAAGCTCTGTTTTGTAATTGAAGAAAGATAGACTGAGATGAGAAGTTTTGAAGCTGTAAAGACCTACTGGACTTGAAGATTGTAACTGGTTTGAATATCAAATATACAAGCCTAATTTATGGGATCCTGGTCTATGTCAATGGTGATGTTTTTCTTACTGTGATTGTCATTTTACTTATTTTTTCACAAAGGAAAAATTCGTAATTTTATTAATGAAAACAAAATTACATGTTACACTTTGCTGTAATTTTCAGAGACAGGCAAATACTTTGCAGCTAGATGTTATATTACAAGAGGAGTGAAAAATTAAATTTTCCTCCCTTTTTTTTTTTCAACTTTTCGCCATGGACCTGGTGATGGCGAAGTTGTGATGAGTGCGAGCTGATTTTCAGCTATGGTTGCTCCATTGTCCTTATCTGAATCGGATGTGTCTGAGTTATGTTGTATTTTTTGTCCTCCACTTTCTGGTGCCTCTAGGTCCAAAGACGCCTAAGCCGTGTTTATAGGCTCTTGTATCTCCTGTTCTTGTGTCTCAGCTTCGGTTGTTGTCTGGTTGTTTTCTTTTGGGGTGGGTTCCGTCTCAACTTCTTCCTCCACCTGTTCTGGTTCCATAGAGGGAAATTGCCAGCCCTTTGTGGCTTTTTATGTCTTTTTCTTTTTTCTGTTATCTCTTTTAGCTTCTGGACAAGTGTTCTGTAAATGCCCTGTATTCCTGCATATTCTGCACCTGAAAGCAGTGTTCTCATAATCAAGATGTTGCGTCCATTTTTGTTGTTTATGAGTCAGTAGGATGCATTATGGAAGCCCCTCGCTGAGGTCCACTTCCACGCAGATGCGTGCAAAGGTGAAGACCCTCTCCTCCATGCGTTGGGTGTCAGTTTTGATGTAGCTCCCAATCATGTCTCCAATGCTGCCAAGAACATCTTCATTCCAGAAATGAAGTGGGAGGTTGTATAGCCTCACCCAGACCAGCATCTTGGAGACTTCCATGGTATTTGCGTCAAAATCTGGAGACCAAGGAGTGGTGAATAGTCCGGTGGATCCCCAGAACCAAGGACCAGCCTTTTGGATATGTTCTTTGATCTCCGAAGATAAGAATTTAACAATGAAAAATCCCTTTGAACAGAGATGTATTTCACAATCCGTCGTCTAGTTAGTGAAAATCCAATGAAAAAGCTCCATTGTTTTTGGCCAGAAACAGTTAAATCTGCATATGAGTGCCTGTGATTCAAAAATGGATCTATGCTCATCTATCTCAGGTAGTTCGATCTGCAGTTCTGGAGTCTGGTTGAGTTGTTCCACAATGTATGGTTTTGGGCCATAATTTGCCTGTGCTGTAGGGGCATCAAATGTATTTTTCCCCTTTAAAATATTCTTATAGGTCATTCCCCTGGAGCCCTGGGCACTGTGCTGCCCAACAGCACTGCCTCTCAGTCTCAGATTGAGGTAAATGGTGGCAGCAGGACAAATGCCATAATCTCTGAGGATGCTGGAGTCCTGTAGCGATCTCCCTTCATGGATGAGGGACTGAAAGTGGCTTGGATAACCAGTGGATAGCCAAATGGCTTTCTTCAGGTCTGTAACCTGATCAGATTCATTTATCCAAAACAATAAATTGTTCCCCTCAGGGGTTTTGAGAAAAATCTGAAAACTATGTGTGCTTACCCGATTTTCATTTGCAGTGTTGTTAGATTCGGGCTTCTGCTCGTCCTGTTGTGTCTGCTTTCGTGGTGGCCTCCCTTCGTGCACACGGTGATTGCCGACTGCCCAAGAGCTGCCCACCAGCGAGGGCTAGTGCAAAGATTAGACGGCCTTCGGAGATATGCGCATAGGGTGCGTAAGTTCCCATTCACAATAACAAAAGGAGCTTGTAGCACTGGCTTTGCCCAACTGCAAACAGAATAGAGTATCGAGCCAAGCGTCAAGCATAGGGTGTGAAGGGAACATCGCCTCCCAACCGTTGGCAGGTGGTCCATATCACCCACCATTCCAGCAATGGCACATAGTCAGTGATGAAAGGACTTTGTCTCGCACAGTCGAGAATAAAGGCATAGTCCGCTCGTCAGGTCTGCAGGGGACCTATGTAATGGTAGTCGAGGGAAAGCCCCACCATGCCTCATAAACCTTCCCATCCTTCGTATGGCCGCGAAAGAGCAGAATCTCGTTCTGTCACTGCACAGATACATCTTTGCGATCAATTCCATGGTTGCACCACTAGGTCGGTGCGTTCCGGCATGCGGCGGCATTGTTTGTGGCTTGAAACCCTAGGGCGAGAGAAAAATCACCTGCGCTCTCCATCTTTCGTGCCCTTACATTCATCTTGTCATTTTACTTATGTTTTCATACTGTCCACTATTCTCTGATAAAGAACAGCAAATATAGATTAGGATTTACTGTAAAGTACCCTAAATCTCACTAATAAGCTTTATCTTAATGTTTTCTTCTGATTGTGTTTTAAGGATAATTCAATAGAGTATAATCAGTGAATTATTGGTGAGCCCATGTTTCTTGAGTATAACTTGAGATATTGTCTTTGAAAGTTTCCCTAAGAGTATGCCAAAAGTAGGCTAGATTCAAAGTTCTTACTTGATCTTAGGCTACTTTTTATGTTTATCTTAAATGTTTTCCTTTGAGAATATGCTGAAAGCAAACTAGGTTAAAAGTCCTTATTTTATCTTAAGCTATTCTTTGTTTTAGATGTTTTCCCTTGAGAATATGCTGAAAGCAAGATGAGTTAAAGTCTTTACTTGATCTTAGGCTATTTTTTGTTTTCCCTTGAAAGTATGCTGAAATCAGGCTAGATTCAAAGTTCTTACCTGATCTTAAGTTGTCTTTTTTTTTTCTTATATGTTTACTTCTTTCACCACACTTTGATGTCTCATACCATAACTCAATCTAAAAAGATCATTTGATATAGATGACTTGCTCCATAGACCATACTTGAAACTTCTTGTGCAATTAAATCCTTTTGTGACACCACAGCCCAATGGATTGATACTGCTTCTTACCTATCCTATCAGCTAAACCATTCTCTCAACCTGCTCATATCTTTACCCTTCAAAAGACTTCCTTCATTTTGATGATATCCATCCCAACCAAAAACAAACAAAACCCTTGTACTTCATAACTAGCCTAATATCATATCATAAGCCTTAAAGAAATATCTTTGAAAACACTTATATAGAGAGATCCCTCTTTGAATCCAGAAGGGCTAGATCCTAGGATTCCAAAGTGGTTTTGATGTAGGCTCTACAGCGTTTGTTCTTGCCAATCTTGCAAATTACAAAGACCTAACATATTGAAGACCATACTGGGGAACAAAACAATATTGAGAAATAGATAACTTCACAACTCAAAGAACCCCTATTTTAAAATGAATCAAGTGTCACCAACACTGGTTATTATTGATTGTTGATGGTGAACAACAACCAAAACCTTGAAAACAAGTAAAAATCCTTCACTTGGCGACTCCATTGATATTCAATAGCCCTGCTGACCCCTCTGGTTTTTTCCTAAGACTCTACTGGGAAATTCTGAATGAATTACATCTTGTACATCCTTAAGACATCAAAAGACCCAGAACATTTCAGAGTGATATTTAAATAAATTATGGTGGTGGACCATAAAACATTTTACCTCCAAAAGAGCTAAAAATTTCCACCTGGCGACTCCACAACCTTTAATAGACCAAATGACTCCACTGGTAGAAGACTCTGAACTGGTTGAATAGATACAGTGACCTCTTTCCTGATTTACAAACATGGAACCAAGGATACAAAGGAGATATGCTCCAATGAGTAGAGATCATATGCTTGGGTTCCCACATAAGATGCCCCAGGTGTGTTGGGATGATAACCTTCCTGTTTTTCAAGGTGAAAAGTTTGATGACCCATTGTTACATCTCATCAAATGCCATATACATGTATGGAAGGTAAACACTGAATGGCATGAAGACTGCTTTATGAAAATGTTCATGTTAACATTAGAAGGAAAGGCAAGGGATTGGTATGAATGGTCAGAACCTAAGAGCTTGTTTTATTTAAAAGACATGCACCAAGTATTTTATGAAGAATATAAAGAAAACCCTTCATCTCTATTATGGACTGCAAATTGTTGTGATCAATCTCAAAACATCATACAATACCTGTTAGATATTGATGAGGATTTGGGTAATATGCACCCTGAAGATCTGTTAACAACCATTCAAGAATTTCATACCCAAGACAGCTATCTCAAGAACCTAGATGAATCAATTGAGGAAGAAATCAATCAAGGAATAAAGGACATTCCTCAAGATATCCCTGCCAGCATAAATAATGATTCATCCTCCCTTCTAGGTGAGGCTAATTTAAATATTGATGATCTAGAGTAGCCCATGCATTTTCCAGACCAAGAACATACTCAACCACTACAAGACCTAGACAATGAGCAAGACATGTATGATGATCAAGACTTTATAGAAGATGATGAGGAAGGTTGTCAAGAAATTCTTGATTGCCTACCTATAACTTGTGTTTTATTGTTAGAAGATCTTTACGAACAAAATGCAAATACTAATAGTGAACAGTACTTTGAGGAAACAAATAGCCACTTAGAAAACGTAGAATCTAATGTGGAAGGAGAACCATCACATATAGGGACTCTCCCTCTATGTTACAATTCATTTCAGATTACACAAGAAGAGTGGCATCCTGATAATGTAGAAGAAACAACTCGTGAACCTTGTATTCAATTTGAGTATCATAACAATCATGAGGAGTTGTTCGAAACAGAAGTAGATCAGGAAACAATGGAAAATCCTCAAGGTTTATCTGCAAGCACAAGTAAAGATCCCTTAGAAGAGGCTCAAGAAGACATCCAGCCTCAAAACCATTTAACACAAGAGAAAGAGGACTGATGTATTTATGTTTATGCTAAAGGAGAAATCTCTCCTTTGATAGAAGGAGAAATTGATCAGATACTAAACAAGCAGCTAGCCTCCAAACCTTCATTTGAACAAAATATTCATCAACATAGTGCCTATCCCACAAAACAACACAATGGCACTCAAGATAGAGAGAATAATAGGGAAATCAATGATAAATCTGAAACTAAGCCTCTTTGGAGTATGAATTTTGATGGGTCATGTAGTAAAACTAGTGCAAGTGCAGGAATATGGCTTTACAATACAGAAAACAAATATTTTGAAGACCATTCATATAAATTAAATTTTCAATGCACAAGCAACATAGTTGAGTATGAGGCACTCCTTTTAGGGCTGCACTTATTGAAGAAATTAGGCGCCCAATGGATTGATACTGTTTCTTACCTATCCTATCAGCTGAACCATTCTCTCAACCTGCTCATACCTTTACCTTTCAAAAGACTTCCTTCATTTTGATGATATCCATCCCAACCAAAAACAAACAAAACCCTTGTACTTCATAACTAGCCTAATATCATATCATAAGCCTTAAAGAAATATCTTTGAAAACACTCATATAGAGAGATCCCTCTTTGAATCCAGGAGGGCTAGATCCTAGGATTCCAAAGTGATTTTGATGTAGGCTCTGCAGCGTTTGTTCTTGCCAATCTTGCAAATGACAGAGACCTAACAGTATGTACATTGGAGAGACAATGACAATGGTGTCTATAAGTCATGTGTCTCGCCAGCATTGTAGCCCATTGTCTCGTTGAGAGATGGGGTTGTTAATCAAGGTCTTGCACTAGGACAACGCTGGTTGATATGATGTTATACATATGAGATTACCAATCCGATTCTTCTTATGAGATTCTTCAGTTTGAAAGTGAAAATGTACCTGTATGAATACCTCCCTAGTTAAGGGAGTGTTGAAAAGTGTAACTAGGGTCGGTCTTCATATTGACTATGTAATTATGTATTTATGTAAAGAAGAAGACAAAGATAATAAAATGTGTTTTTATTGTACTTGCTTCATGGGTTTTATGAGCAAGGATTTTATTATAGGTTAATAGACTTCTTCTTGATGTCTATTTAGGGTTCGTCTTCTGTTTATAAGTGTAATTAGTGTAATGTATATGAAGAGCCTAGTCATCATTAAATGCTCCAAGACTTTGTCATATACATTGTGGAAGAATGGCTTGAAACAGCCCTAACTCAACGCTGAAGCTGAATGATAGAAGTCAGCCTATTTGCAGTTACATGTCGGCCTACAAACTTGGTGTAGGGTTGGCCTAAAAGGAGGGTCATATGTCCTATATATACCCTGAACTGTGGCCCATTTGTCATCAATTATTGAAGACTGTTCTCTGTGATTTCCACATAAATTGTGGACTGTTCTGTGGAGTAAAAGGTGTGGACTTCTGAAGTTGGGATCAAGGTTACAAATGCAGATCTCCATGAAGCAGATTGCGGACTGATTAAAGAATATGCGGATTGACTGAAGTAGATTGCGGATTGTTCTGTGAAGTTTAAAGTGCGGTTCAGGACAGAATTTCAGTGCGGACTTCTCTAAGTTAATTACAATGAGAAAAAGCCTGAAACCAGTGCGGATTCATCTATGGTAAAGATGCGGATTGCTGGAAGCATATAAGTATGGTGAGATTTGAGATTCCACAGCGTGCAGCCCTGTTTCATGAATTGTTTCTATGGTAAAGATGTAGATTGCTGGAAGCATATAAGTATGGACAGATTTGAGATTCCACAGCGTGCAGCCCTGTTTCATGAATTGTTAAAGCAGTGAATGCTAATATGTGTGATAAAGCTGTGTACACCTGCTATCAAAGTAAAACAAGAAGTGCAGATGATTCACAGTGATAAGACACGTCTAAGCTAAAGAGCTGAAGTGGTGGTGCAGTTCAGTGCATGTTGGTGCAGGAGAGAAGGATCAGCATTGTGAAGCATAGAAAAAAGAATTGACAAGGCCTTGGTGACATTCCTAGGTCAAAGGTCTAAGTCTTGGTCATGGTACTTGCCATTTGAAGATCTATAAGAAGAATTTCTCGTGGGTTTTCCTCTCCGAGAGGGAGAGGTTTTGCCCTGGCTCTAGGAGCCTAACTTTGTGTCTTTTGTATTTTGGTAATTGACTTGATGAAAGACTAAAAAAGCTAAGGAAGAAAAGGCATAAATATCTCAAGTAATCTCACAAGTAATTATCAATAAGAGAATTTGACTTAATCACTAGCCCTTCAAATTTTCAACACATGGAACACTAGAATATACTATAATGAAGCAAGTATGCTTCACATCCTACAGTGGCTCTCCTTCATCTAAGCAGTCGTGAGTAGGGGGTATCTATTTTGCCAAAGTTGCTTAGGACCTGCACCTTACCCCAACCACAATTAACGGTCTATTTACACTGGTACACTGGCTCACAAGGGGAAACATGCTGCTGGGGTGATTTGAACTGTGGTGGAGCAAATAACAACACCTTTCTTTACTAACCAACTCAGCCCCCATCGACATCTTCGCTTTACTGAACTGTTGCTACCATGCTATATTGATCCTAATCCTCCTTTACTCACAATGTGCCAACATCTTTTCCTTAGGTGTCTCGAGCTATTTTTCAGTAAAAGATAACAAGCTTATAGTGCATGTTTTGTACATTTAATCTGCAACCTTTTTGACAGAAATTGTTCTTTCATCCAGGCCAAACGCATGGCAGAACATACATTTTTGTAGCACCATTGAAAAGTGAAAATTGCCTTTGGAATCTTCCATAGCATAATACAGGTGTACCGAATAGATTACAAACTGGGGCTAGGTAAATTATTGTTGCAAGAAAACCATGGCACTTAGCAGCCAATTACTACAATTCCTGCAGCACGAACAAACATAGTATATTAGTGGTCCATTTCAGTGTTAAGTAGCAGATTGAACCAGGATAAAAGAAAATAGGACAGCAAAAAATCCTACGCAGGTTTGGACTAAAAAAACCTTTCCACTTTACCACTTTATATATTTCCTTTCAAACTAATAAGTAGAATAGTCATACTGGATAAGAATACACGATCCTGCATACATAAATTGTTGAATAACCATTCAGAAAGATGTGAAAGTCAGAATTACACTTGCACTAATATATATTCAAGCATTTCATGTAGCCATGTTAGAAATAACCCATCAAATTCCAAAAATTCATTTCAACCTAAAAACAGTCATATAGATGTCAAATCACATTTTCCAGTATTTAGAAGATTTTACTCACAAGATTTGAGTTGCATAAAGAATCAAAATAAAATATATTTCATAAGGTATGTTTGCATAGGATTCCTAAGTACCACAAGCAGTACTTGAAGCGAATACACTATTTCCTGCAGTTTGTCCAAATTTATCATTTAAAAAAAAACTAATAACGAACTACAGTGTGAACCATCTTTTGTACGCATGCTAACTGATCCGCCTGTGCATAATGGCAGTTTGTCCAAATTTATCCTTTAACAGAAACTCTAACATGTTGCAATGTGAATGATCCTTTATACTTGTGCTAATCATCCTATGCAAAATGGTCCCTAATCTTCTTGTCAACGATGAAATAACTATTACACATGAAAACAATATGCATCCCACACCATGTGTGAAACATGCCTTTCGAAACTCATGCCATAATTATTACCTTGCAGAACCAATGTCATCTTTGTTTCCTTGCATTAAACTGCACCAGTACTCTGGTGTTTTGTTATGTTGTTTGTTCAAGAAGCTTCACAAACTATCCCACAATGATATAATGTAACCCTAAAATGTTGAAAACTGTGAGCATCCATCACAAAAATTCTCACCGAACAATTAGATGAATTTGGTGGCACTGTGGATGTCACCCTTCACGCAGGTGATTTAAACAGTTTCCATAGTAATGTTGAAAACTGTGAGCATCCATCACAAAAATTCTCACCGAACAATTAGATGAATTTGGTGGCACTGTGGATGTCACCCTTCACGCAGGTGATTTAAACAGTTTCCATAGGGCATGTGTTTGTAAGCTCATGTGCAATCGAATATAGACCTTAATCCCCTCCCATTTTATATCGCAAAGCTTCAGACACATACCCTGAATTCTTCATCTACTTGGAGATTCTCAACATGGCAAATATGTTCTCTGATTGTGGGCACGATCAATCTCCTCCAAAGAACACGTGGTTTCTGGTATTGACTTCAATCCAGCTGCATCCTGGCCTTTTTATCAAGCCCCTGTCTTTCATCATTGCTCTGACCTTTGCTACATCGTGCCACCTGCCTTCCTCAGCGTACATATTTGATAAGAGAGCATAGTTACCAGCATTTTTAGGCTCTAACTCAAAAAGATGTTCTGCCACATGTTCTCCTAGCTCTATATTGCAATAATTTCGACAGGCACCTAGCAAAGCACCCCACACATCTGCACTAGGTTCTAGTGGCATCATTTGTATGAAGTAATATGCGTCGCCTAGGTGACCTGCACGACCAAGAAGGTCAACCATGCATGAGTAGTGCTCCATCACGGGTGTGATTTGATAATCTTGAGTCATGCAATGGAAATATTGCCACCCTTCATTCACTAGGCCGGCATGACTGCATGCATTCAAAACACCGGTGAATGTAACATTATCTGGCTTAATTTTTGCCTGTTGCATTTGATAGAAATGCGCAAGAGATTCCCTACCATAGCCATTTTTTCCATATCCCATAATCATTGCATTCCAAGAAACCAGATCTCTTTCAGGCATTTTGTCAAAAACACGGCCTGCAAGCTCTATACTCCCACTTTTGGTGTACATGTCTATGAGGGCATTCATTATAGATATAGTAGAATCAAATCCATTTCTGATGATATAATCATGGATCTGTTTACCCAGTTGTACAGCAGCTAATTTGGCACATGCTGATAGAGCAATTACAATGGTGACTAAATCAGGTACCATGCCTTCTAGTTGCAAATCACAAAAGAGTTTCAAAGCCTCAGTAGCATGTTCGTTCTCGGTATAGCCAACCATTAGTGCATTCCATGACACAACATCTTTTTCAGCCAGTTTATCAAAAAGTTGGCAAGCAGACTCTAGGCACTTGGACTTTGCATACATATCTATAAGGGAACTCCCCACAAACGCATCCAATTCGAATCCTCTTTTAATTAGGTAATGGTGGATCTCCTTGCCTTGTTGCAAAGCTGAAAGGTTGGCACATGCGGATAGGATGCTTACAATAGTGCTCGAGTTGGGTTCCCACCCTGCTAATTGCATTTGGCAAAAAAGAATTAAGGCGTCTTTTGCATGCCCATTCTGAGCATACCCAGAAATCATTGCATTCCATGAGACCACATTTCTCCTAGACATTTTGTCAAAGATTTGGAATGCATGCTCTAAATTTGCACATTTAGCATACATGTCCAAGAGGGCACTACCCACATATACATCCAACTCAAATGCATTCCTAATTACACAACCATGTATCTCCTTACCCCGTTTCACAGCTGCTACAGAAGCACAGACCGGAAGAACACTCGCAACTGTAACTGAATTGTATGGTACTCCTGCTACCTGCATTTGATGGAAAAACCTCAATGCTTGATCACAATCTCCATTCTGGGCATAACCTGCAATCATGGTATTCCAGGAGACTACGTCTCTCTGAGACATTTTGTCAAACACTTGGCGTGCATCCTCCATACATCCGCATTTAACGTACATCGATAGAAGCCCATTCAATACATAGATATCCGGCTTAAACCCAGTTCTAATCATATAATCATGGATGTTCTTACCCCGTTGCAGGTTACCCAGATCAGCACAAGCTTTGAGAACAAAGGGGTAAGTGAAATTGTCTGGCTGTGTGCCTGTTATTTGCATCTGATGATAGAGTTGAAGTACTTCATCGCAATGACCATGCACAATGTGCCCTCTTATCAGTGCATTCCATGAAAATACATTTGGTTTAGGTATTTTATCAAAAACTAGCTTGGCATCCACAAAGCTCCCGCATTTGGCATACATGCTTACAAGTGCTGTAGATAAAAATACATTTAGCTCGATTCCAGTTATGAGCGTGTGGGCATGGACTTGCTTGCCTTCCTTCAGGGCTCCCCTGTTGGCGCTGCCCTGTAAGAGAGAAGCATAGCCATTGCAGTCCAGTACAAATGGTGCGTTTTCCATACATTGTGTGATTGTGTGAATAAGCCTTGGGAACGCGCTTACCTTCTTGTGGTGGTAGGATATGTCGATCGTATTCCTGACCTGCATACTCCATGAAATTGGAGGCGTAATGTCTGTTGGGCTGCAACATGTGCGTTCAGCGTTGCAGCGTAAATACTAAAAATAAAAACAAGTGTTTTAATGAATGAACCAAATACTTTGAGTTTTTGGAGATTTTGATTTATGGGATCCATCCTAACACCACTCGGAAGAGCTTTTATAGTGGAAAAAATTACTCATCTTTGAACCAAATATTTAAATGCTACGGCATAAAGCAATAGATTTGCAACATAATAGAAATAGAAAATAGAAATTTATTTGAAAATTTTGAACTTGTTATTTATATTAGGTTTTCTTTTATCGGATATTGAACACTAGAAAATTTATAAGGCACTTTGATGGTGTAGGGGTACTCATTTCAATAAATTAGACTGGATTTTAAAGAAATTACATTGGATTTCACTAAAAGACAACTTGCATAGGAAAATTTTGGAATAATCAAAGTAATTTATGGAATAGACATTTGATTGTGTAGGGGTACTCATTTCAATAAAAACAAGTGTTTTAATGAATGAACAAAATATTTTGAGTTTTGGAGATTTTGATTTATGGGATCCATCCTAACACCACTCCAAGAGCTTTTATAGTGGAAAAAATTACTCATCTTTGAACCAAATATTTAAATGCTACGGCATAGAGCAATAGATTTGCAACATAATAGAAATAGAAATAGAAAATAGAAATTTATTTGAAAAAATTGAACTAAAATCTTGTATTGTGTTATTTATATTAGGTTTTTTTTTATCGTATATTGAACACTAGAAAATTTATAAGGCACTTTGAGAGTGTAGGGGTACTCATTTCAATAAATTAGACTGGATTTTAAAGAAATTACACTGGATTTCACTAAAAGACAACTTGCATAGGAAAATTTTGGAATAATCAAAGTAATTTATGGAATAGATATTTGATTGTGTAGGGGTACTCATTTCAATAAATTAGACTGGATTTTAGAGAAATTAGAGTGGATTTCACTAAAAGACAACTTGCATAGGAAAATTTTGGAATAATCAAGTTAATTTATGGAATAGACATAGAAACATTTTGGGATAGTCAAGGTAATTTATGGCATAGTATTTTCATTTAAAAGATGTTTTTTACAAGGTAATTTACGGAATAATTTTTTCATTTGAAATAAACTTTTCACATAGGATGGAACTAGAAGTTGTGGGAAACTAGAGTGGATTTCATGAAAAGACAACTTGCATAGGAAAATTTTGGAATAATCAAGGTAATTTATGGAATAGACATAGAAACATTTTGGGATAGTCAAGGTAATTTATGGCAAAGTATTTTCAATTAAAAGATGTTTTTTACAAGGTAATTTATGGAATAATTTTTTCATTTGAAATAAACTTTTCACATAGGATGGAACTAGAAGTTGTGGAAGAGATGGAAGAAATGGGTTTTAGAATTGGAATGTAGCAATTTATTGGTTATATGAATATATAAAATTCAAAATTAGAATTTTTAAGGGGCCTTGTTGGAAAGTTTTTATGGTGATATTATTGTAAATTAAAGTTGTCATCTATCTTTCACACCTTTTTGATAAACATAAAAGGTGGTGGGCATACATATAATAAGGATTATAACCAAAATTTTGCTTTATGGAGATGACAAAATACACAAGTTGCAAGTGCACCTTAGAGACTTTTTGCACATCCCCATCTATCCTTCACACTTTTTGTACATCCCCATCTATCCTTCACACTTTACGGGGATCACACAATACACAAGTTGCAAGCACATCGTAGAGATTTAAAGACCTTTCGAACAAAGGTTGGATGTGCATGAACAAGGATAAAACCAAGGCATAAAGGTTCTTGCCCAGAAAGAAAAGGAAAATGCAACCCCAAATTAACTTCGATGAAGAATCATTGAAAGCAACTCGAGAGTACAAATAATTGGGATTGGATTTCTGCAAAAAAATGAGTTGGGATATGTGCCGAAGGAAAAGCCTCCGAGGGGAAAAGAGGTATCTTTCTAATCCAAAACAGCTGTAGTCAGTGGATATGTGGAATTGGGAGATGTGGCATTCCTTCTTCCAAACCCTTATAACACTGGTTCTTTTATGTTGCTACGAAGTTTTGGGACCAAATATACCCAAGCATAGGTGGAAGCGACTAGTATGAGCACAAAAACACTAATAAAAATTATTTTAAGAGTGAAAGATGATAGCTTGTATGAAATACTCCTTACAGAACTAAGATTGTACCCGATAGAGTTGGGAGGTTCTTGGAAATCTTATATATGGGGAAAATGATGAATATTGAGACATTTTCAACCAGAATTGTTGAAAGAGGAATTGAGAAGACAAAATAAATCATAAGACCTATAGCATAGAATTTGGCTTAAGGATTGGGACACAATGGAGACTATTTCCGTTGAGCCCCAAGGGTTAGCTCAATCGGTGGAGTCCCCGCTTGAAGTACTCCCCGATTGGGAGGTCCGAGGATCAAATCTCGTTGACACCCGCAGGGTTAGGCCTCAGTGTTAGGCCCGACAGTAGATCCCCCTGGGAGGATGTACTGTGATTTATTAAGACCCTGGATGTAGCCAGTACGTGTGTGCGGGCACATAGGAAAGTGAACCAGTTGGAAAAAAAACAAAAAAACAAAACAAAACAATGGAGACTATTTCCCAACAAATAAAAAAGCACTCAAAATACATATTTAGAAATGGTACAAGGGGAAATGGAAAACACACAACAACATAAAACAACAATACTACATAGAAAACTTCAAAAAGCAAAGATAAATCAAAATTCAAGACTATTTGATGATAAACACATCATGACATGAAAAACATGTGATGGATCAACTAAGAACATGTTCCTACAAGCAATCATGTGAAACAAGAAGATGGGAGAAACCAAAAGAATCCTAAGAGAAGAGGTTGTGCAGGCTATGTGGGAATAATAAAGGTAAAAGATAATCACACTTATTTCTTTTTTGCACCATGTCCTTGAACATTAGAGAAGGGTCTAAAAATCCATATAAAAAACTAGAACATTTCACTCCAATAAGACCAAAGGCCAATGCAAGTTGGTTGAGAGATAGATGCAAGCAAGCAAAGGGTTGTTAAAGAAGAGTCTAACAAAGTAGTTAACACCTACAAGTCTACCCAAATTGTTCAACCCACCCTTCCAACCAAAAAAGGCTTTTCTTGGTGGTTAATCCACACAAGTTAAGTAGTAGAGCTTTGACATTTTTTCAAAGGATAGACACATGTCGAATCAACTTCTCATCAAGTGTGTTTGGGTTTTATGTTCAGTTGTATGTTTATGAATGAGTGAAGAAATGCTTTCAGCTCCCTCCTATATTGTTCGAGGGCCAACTCTTCATGATTTTAAGTGAAGAATTAGAGCCATGAAAAGACTTCCATGGGACCAAACCTCCTTGGACTTGTCTAGAATTATTTATCTTAATTATCCTACTCACCTCTAATGAATTGCTTTGTCAAAATATGCCTTAAAAGGATATGGTAAGGAGAGGAATCAACCTTTTTATCACTTGCACAACATCCAAATCATGAATTTCATGATATTTTTTATGTTAGATTGAGTTCCTAGACAATCACAAAGTTTGAGAATACACTTGTAATTATTATCTTGTTCAGGTGTCATGATGATCAGATTTGGATCAAGAACCAAAGTGATAGCTCAAATTTCAAAGTGTTTGAAATTGTGTTGAACTTGAGCGACCGAATAGATCTCATCTTCCTAATTCTGGTGTCGTGGACGGTTCGAAAAATCGATAGCATATGAAGAAGTTATTGCGATTTGAAAAGTCCATTAAACTGTAATTTTTGGCTTTTGACCAGGTTTGACTAGGATTTTGGAAATTAAAAAATATATATATTCCAAGGAATATTACTGGAATATTCCCTTCAATATTCCCCAAAATATTCCTTCCAGACCAGTAGCAGGCTGACAAGTGTCGGATTATGGTTGGATAGATGGATTGTATGTTGGTATAAGGGCCAATCACAGGCCGCCACGTGGCCCAGTATGGTGGAATAAAATTATTGTTGGAGTGGCCGGGGGTCGAACCCTGGACCTCGTGCCCACCAGGCCCGCGTTTTACCACTCGCTCTACTGTAATTATTTAACCATACTATGGCAATGGTTTAATTTAAAGTGAGAATGATCGGTTGGCAGACAGGAGCACGGGCTCTGAAGAAACCCTAGCCTGAATGCGACTCCGAAGAAACCCTAGCCTTCATACGACTCTGCCTTGCTGACCTGCTCTCTTCCAGCCCGCGCGGCCTGAACGCTGACAATGGCATCCAGTTCGGGGGGGGAAGGACACCCCCCCCTGTCAATAACGCTAGCACCCACGCAAGCTCGGTGCATAGCAACGAAACAGCCCTCAAAAGTAAGGATGAGCCGCTGCCTAACGCGCCGTCTTCGCAAGCTCAGCCGGAAGTAGAAGCGCCCAAATCCTCCACCTGCAAACCTATTGCCACGGAGAGGCCAAAAATCGAACTGCCGAGCCATCGAATCAACGCCCGAATCCAGTATATGAGGGACCATGCCCTCATTGGGAAGTTTATAGGGTTCTGGCCAACTGAGAAAGCCCTTTATGGCTGGGTTGCTTCCAAATGGAAACCCAAAGGGCAAGTTACATTACAACTCGGACCAAAAGGCTTCTTCACAGCAATCTTCAATTGCCTGGAAGACAGAAACAGAGTAATGGATGGAGGTCCTTACTTCTTTAACTCATCTGGGTTGTATCTCCGAAACTGGGTAGAAAGATTCAATCCAGACAAAGAAAACTTCCACTGGGCACCTGTCTGGATACGCCTATACTCGTTACCCATAGAATATTGGGACGAAGAGTCACTCCAAGCGATAGGCAAAGGCCTCGGGGAATTTATCAAAATCGCAGAGGAAACAAAGCTTCACCGATATACTTCATATGCTCGCATCTGTGTTCACATGCATCTGGACAAGCCTCTACCAGATGCCGTAAGTATTTATCACGATGACTTCGAGTGGATACAGCCTCTTGATTACGAGCATGTCCCCTTCAGATGTCGAAGATGCCATGCCCTAGGGCACCTCTTCAGAGATTTCCCTCTTAACGCGCAGGCGTAGGCAAAAGAAGCAGAAACAGCCCCGGAAGCTGATGGCTTTACCAAAGTTCCCACGCGAAGAAAGCATGGCAAAAAGCCCTCCACGACTGGTAAGAAAACTCCCCCTTCTTCCAATAATCCTTCAACCAGTAATAGTTTTGCTGCTCTTTCTAACCCTGACCTCATTCCTGAGTTAGACCCTAACCAGCTGAAAGCCCCCTCTCAACCCCCGGTTACCCCCAATCCCACTGCTAAACCCAATCCCAAACAACATTCAAACCAATCGCTTCCTCCTGATCCAAATCCAGATAACCTGCATGCTGGAATTAAACTCCTTCCCTGGCACCCTGCCACAATGGAAGTCGACAACCCCATTGCCCCCCCTAACACCCAGAACGAAGCTCTGACCATCAGCAACCAAGAAATTCTCATGGAAGACGACTCCGAGGGCCCTGACCTAAGAGAAATCGATATATCAGAGCTAGAGGAGGCTTGCATAAACCAAAATTTTGATACTATCAATCCTCAGCACATAGATCAACTAGAAAGGGTCTTCTCAAGTGTCCATCAGGGGAGAAAACTCGGCATTCAAGCTGGTAGTCACTGGGACAGTCTTAAAATCACAAAAGAACCCAAGAAAAGAGGGCGAAAGCCAGACTGGCAGCGTACCATTACCATAGGGCAGATATTGGTCGACTCAGGCCGCTACCCTAAGCTTACAAGGTTCTTCAAACCACTGCCAAACAGTTCCTCATGAAGTTGCTGTCTTGGAATATAAGAGGGCTCAATAGCCCTGGCAAGCAAAAAATTCTGAAAAATATGATACAAAAGGAAAAACCAAACATTCTTTTCCTTCAAGAAACAAAATGCAACAGTGAAATTCTAGGAACAATCCTGTCTAAGGCCTGGCCCAGCTGCAGCTCAGTAGCAGTGGACGCTTCAGGTTCCTCGGGAGGTCTAGCTATCACCTGGGATACGCTAACCATAGATATTTCAGATTTTCATGCAGGGCACCACCTGATACAAGCAATTTTCCACCCCATTGGTACCAACATACGGGGGCATCTATCCAACGTCTACTTCCCGCAGGATCAGGCAGGGAAAATAGCTCTTCTAAATACCCTGGCAACTCTAAATAGCAACAGAAATCACCCTATCTAGATCGTTGCAGGGGACTTTAATATGATCACGCAGATGAGAGAAAGGACAGGAGGCAGATTCAGAGCAGACCCGGACAGTGGCCACTTCAGAGAATTCATATCCAGCAACTGGCTTATAGACATGCCCTTCTCAAATGGTACTTTCACCTGGAACAACAAAAGATCTGGAACCCAACACATTGCTTCCAAGCTTGATCGGTTTCTCATCTCTGACAACGCCATTCATACAGGAGGGGACCTATTGGCCTCAATCCTACCGCAAACAGGCTCAGACCATTGGCCCATCATGCTCCATTGGCAAAATGTTGGTCTGCAATACAAAAAACCGTTCAAATTTGAGGCTTTTTGGCTCTCCCATCCCTCTTTCAGAGAAGTTGTCACTCAGGCCTGGCAAAGCTTCACGCCTCCTTCAGGCTCAAAAATGTACCAATTTCAACAAAAGCTCAAGCATCTTAAGACTGTCATAAAAAACTGGAACGTTTCCGTCTTTGGAAATATCTTTCAAGAACTCAAAACCCTTGAAAGCAAAATGGAAGAGATACAGCAACAAATCATAAACGAGGGCAGAACTGAAGCACTAGCCGATCAGGAACAAGCCTTACATCAGCAAATGGAAGAGAGGCGTAAGCAAGAGGAAGTCCTATGGCGGCAAAAATCTAGAATAGCCTGGTTGAAGGAGGGGGAAAAGAATACCAAATTCTTTCACAGATCCACAATACAAAGACGAATGCAAAACCGCATTCCGCATATCACCAATCAACAAGGAGCAAAGATGGAACAACAGGAGGAGATCGAACAAGTTCTGCTGGACCACTTTCAAGGCATACAGCGGGAGGACCATGCTATAGACAGAGAGCCAGCCATCAGCCACATAACTCAACTTATCCCAAGGTTAATCACGGAAGAACATAACAAGATGCTGCTCTGCCCTATCGCTCTCCAAGAAGTTGAATTGGCCTTGTCCCAAATGAAGGACGGCAAGGCTCCTGGGCCCGACGGATTCACTTCAAATTTCTTCCACACTTTCTGGGATTTGATCAAGGAAGAAGTCTGGCAGATAGTGGAAGAATCCAGGGCAGCTCACTGGCTCCTCCCCTCCTTAAATGCGACCTTTATAGCACTGGTGCCGAAAGAGGAAAGACCAAGCAATCCAGATAAATTTCGACCCATAGCACTCTGCAACGTGATCTACAAAATCATCTCCAAGGTCGTAGCCAACAGACTGAAGCCTCTGCTCCCGCTCCTCATATCGCCTGAACAAACCGGATATGTAGAAGGAAGGCAAATCATGGACGGCATCATCCTCACGCATGAAGTAATACACTCCCTCAAAATCTCCAAGAGGCCAGGTATGCTCCTTAAAATTGATCTATCAAAAGCATTTGATAAATTAAACTGGCATTATATTCAAAGCATTCTGGCTGCTTATGGCTTTGACAGAATGTGGATAAGATGGATCATGTCCCTCATCTCCTCCCCCCTCTTCTCCATTCTTGTCAATGGTATTCCTTCCAAGCCTTTCAAGCCTTCCAGAGGAATCAGGCAAGGAGACCCCTTATCTCCCTTCCTTTTTGTACTCATGTCCGAAGGTCTCAGCAAGCTTATCCACCATGCTGTCCTCACGCACCAGCTGAAAGGCCTCTCCCTTCATGGCTCTCTCACCACCCACCAACAATTTGTGGATGACAACATGTTGTTTGGGCTCCCTTCAGTCCAGGAAGCTAAAACTTTCCAAAATATCCTTAACCTCTTCGCCACTGCCTCTGGCATGACTGTCAACGTCTCCAAGTCTCAGATTTTCTTCTTCAATACCCCTCCTCTAATTCAAACCAGCATAATTCGAATTCTCAACTTCTCTCACGCTCATCTCCCCTCCAAATACCTTGGAGCCCCTCTCATTGCCAACGCCATCAAGCATTCCACTTGGAATCACCTTCTGGAAAAATTGGAGGCTCGGCTTGCCTCCTGGACTTACAGAGCGCTCAACTTACCCAGCAGACTTATCCTAATCAAAGCTGTCTTGCAGTCCATGCCTCTCTACCTTTTTTCTGTGCTTGCAGCTCCTAAATGGGTACTCAACCAAATCAGAAATTTGCAACGAAGATTCCTTTGGGGATCCTCAGACCAAAAACGCAAATGGGCTTTGGTCAACTGGGATATGGTCTGCTCCCCTAAAGAAGCTGGAGGTCTTGGCCTCAGAAATCCCATCCACAGCAATGAGGTTATGGGGGCTCGACTTTGGTGGAACTGGATTGCAAACCCTTGCAAACCTTGGGCCAAACTTTGGACTGCCAAATATGCCAACAACAGACCTCCCAATGATCTGATCAGGCTTCACCCTGGAAGCACGGGTTCACTCATCTGGAACGCAGCCAAAGTGCACTATGCTCTTATTCAGCAGCATAGCTTCTGGGAGATAAAAAATGGGCACACAGCAAGATTCTGGACGGATTCCTGGCAGCAACAACCCCAACTCTCGGAGCTTCTCAATCTTCCCACTCATGGCCGCCCAAGCCCTCTGGAAGAAATCAAAGTTGAGCAATGCTGGACACCCACTATCACCAATAATTTCAGGCAGTGGAAACCTCCCACCTCTCTCCTGCCCAATGCTCCCAGCAACACTCAGGAGGCTCTTCAAAAAGAGCTACAAAGGAGGAAAATTCGAAACTCAGAGGAACCTGATACTCTAAGGTGGGGATACACTACCAAAGGCATGTTCACCACGAAGGAAGCCTATGATATTATGCACCCTATCCAGCTCCCGAAAGATAAGCTCTGGCAATTTGTATGGGCTCCTGGCAATTGGCCTAAAGTGTCCACCTTTCTGTGGCTTCTCAGTCACAAACGCATCCTCACTTGGGATAATCTGCTTAAGCGAGGCTTCAACGGCCCCTCTCAATGCCAAAACTGCAAGCAGGAAATGGAAACTATTCAACACCTCATGTTGACTTGTCAATTAGCTCATCAATTATGGGAAAAAGTCTGTTTCAGAAGTCAGCGCAGCAAACCAAAAGGGGACGTCGTCCACATCATGCGGCTCTAGCCCAAACGACCTTACAACAGCCCCATCCTCAACTATCTTTGGCAGCTGATCCCTGGCCTTCTCTTCTGGTCTTTATGGAAGGAACGAAACAGAAAAATTTTCAAGCATCAAACTACTCCTCTGGACATCTTATGGAACAACCTACATATTAATCTTCAAGAAACCATTGCCCTGTAGTCTTGGCAAGAAGAGGATCTCCCCAAACATCCGCAGGAAGAAGCTATATGTCAAAACTGGCAGATAAGGATAGCGATCACACCTGGCAGCTCCAAAACAAAAACTTCAGGCTCCCCAATACCCTGGACACCTCCACCTCCAGGCATTTACAAGCTGAATTTTGATGGAGCTTCCAAAGGCAATCCCGGCCCTGCAGGATTTGGGGGCATTCTCAGAAACTCACAAGGGGACACTCTTGCCATCTATTATGGATCGATAGGATGGGACACTAACAACTCAGCGGAGCTGGAAGGCCTCTGGAAAGGAATAATTCTTTCACATCTCTACAATCTCTCGCCTATTATAGTGGAAGGAGACTCTCAGGTTCTAATCACTATAGCCAATCAACTTCTTCAAGGCACCAGACCTGACAAAGCTGCCACCAGCTGGAGATTGGCCTCTCGGATAGATACTCTCAGCAGATGGTTGGACCACAATCAAGCAATCTCCTTTGCTCACACCAAAAGAGAAGGCAATAAAGTCGCGGACTTCCTTGCTAATCTAGGAGTTGACTGCGCAGACTCTCTCAATCATGGTCCTCTTAACATTATCCATGACCAGGACACACTTCAGAACTGCATCAAATTGGTGCAAAAAGATCAAGATCTTCCGGATGCGGATGTATGACAGCCCCATGGGGACAGGGGATACGTGTGTGATCCTCTTCCCAAAGCACGGTGAGTGTGGTAGCCACATGGCTCCCCATGGCTACTCTCAATGCGCCTTCAATGCGCCTGCCACCCTCTTCAATGTTCATTTGAGCCGGCACTTCTATAGCTTAGTCTCGACGGTTCTGGGCATCATGGCCATTGACACTCTGCTCGATCCTCTGTCCGAAGCACTCATCGCCTCCCTCCGCGACTGTATGGTGCCTCTCGCCGGCGAGTGCCCTGCCCACTGTGCTGAGCCAAGTGCTCGCATAGCCACAGGGCGGCGCTGCTCTTTATTAAGCTGTATTGAATTCTCTCAGGGTGTTCACTTCTCGAATAGCAGGTTTTGCACAGGACGGAACGCTGGCCCTCAGCTTCTTCTGAACCAGCCCGAAGTCCTGCACTCCGGTGGCCCGCCTCCGTTCACTTCTTGCTCTTCTGCTGTGGCTGTTCCGAAGACCCCCGACAAAGAGATTGCCATGCCTCGTCTCAGGCCTCGTATGACAGCTCGCAGAGGCAGCTCTCGGGGTGGTTCCGCTGGGGAGCGACCCTCCTCCAGTAGAACTGCCTCTGAAATCCCTTTTGATTTTGTTTACGTCCCCCTGCCCACCCGCAGACCTTTCATCCGGCAGTCTACCCAACGCGCAGAATTGAGGTTTGATGGCACCCACTCCCGCCCCTCGATTACTGCCTATATCACCATTACTTTGTGTGAAGATGCCTCTGTCAGCTCCGCTTATGCAATTTCCCCCCCTGCTGTCCCTCCTGGCCCCCATTCCCCCACTGTTGCGCCTCACTCCGCCTCCACTGCCACGCCTCCTGAAAACCTGGCCACGCCTGATGCTACTGCCTTCCCCCCCTGTGCTTCCTCTCCCTTGCAGGTGGAAACCTCGGAGGCCCAAGGCGCAATGATTCAGAATGTTATAGATGCTAATGCGGATGAACCGGAGAACTACTACGGCTGCCCAATTCTGGAGGAGCCACCGTCTCCAGTCACTTCCCACTGAAAACAGTATGGTCTTAGACATAGCTTCTTTTTGTAATGCTGTTAGTTCTACTATGTACTTAGCAGTCTACTGGCTCTTTTTCATTACAGTTCTAGTTTTTTGTCACAGTGTCTATGCAACTATAACAATTCAGCCGGTTTCCCATCATAAGGGCGGCAAGACTGTTTCAAAAAAGCTGGTTTCCCTATATGGGCAGCTTCCTTTCTGCATTATGTTTGACTTTCAAGCCCAGTTTCAGGCTAACGCAGCTGAACTGCGGCAGTTTTGTACTACTACTTATACATAAATAGAATTAGCTCAACTTAGAAAAAAAAAAAAATGGTTTAATTTAAAGTGTTGTGTTTTCGTGTTTGGGGGTCCGGAGGGGCCAGCCCCTCCCCCATAGGACCTTAACCATGGACCAAGCGCTGATGTAACCACAGACCAACATCTCCGCCAGCCAAACCACGAAGGCATTCACATGGCCTCATAACTGCATGGTTAAGGTTTAAATTCCAAAGGTTTGTTAACGCATTCAAACTTCGGTTTCAAAGGAATTCAACCATAGTTTATGTGTAGTTTACGTCGGCGGTCACAGTTAGAAGACCGCAGGGTTAGGTGCATGTGCCCAACCCAAACCGCACAATTTATTGCTAGAAGTAATTGCAATGGTTAAATTCGCAGTCGGTTAGCGTGCCCCTATTTTTTGGGGTTTTGGCCAGTTTATCTTCAGGTAAGTGAAGTTGCTCCATTTTTAGTGGCGCTGATTTAGGGGTCACTAGACAAAAATTGAATGGGCTCTATCTTGAGCTAGATTGGTCCATTCTAAGAGTGTGATTAGTCAATTTCAACTATCTCAGACATTCCAGACTCATTGGTGAGGTTTTTAGAGCCATCAGAGGACTTTTGAGCAGGTTTTTGTTTCAGAGAAATTTTAGGGGCCACCAAGGCCACCAGGGAGCAATAATAGAAAGAGGCTTAGCCAGAGCAAATAGAGGCCTTTCTTAGAAATACAATAGTCAATTTTAGATTTTTCAGACATTATGGAACCCATGGTGTGGTTTTTAGAGCCTGTAGAGGACTTATGAAGGCTGATATACTTCAGATAATTTCCAGGGGCCACTAGGGCCATTAGGTGCCAGCAGGAGAATGAGGCCTATCTAGAGCAGCCAGTATCCATTCTCAGAAAACCAATAGTAATTTATGACTATATTGATATTTATGAATCCATTGGTGGAGTTTTCAGAAGATTTTGAGGACTTCTAAAGGCCGAGATGCTTCAGAGAAGTTCTTAGTGAACCCGAAGCTAGGGGGTGCCACCAGGTGTTGGAGGCGAAACCGGAGCAGCCAGAGGCCAATTTATGCAAGTGAATAGTATATTCTAACTATTAGAGATTATGAATCCAATGAAGGGATTTTCAAGTCATTTGGATACTTCTAAAGGTCAAGAAGCCACAGGGAAGTTTCGGGCTGCCCAGGGCCAATAGTGGATGGAGGCTTAGATTGGGGAGCCAGTGCTCTTTTGGAGAAAATGATCAGTCTATTTTGGAGGTATGATGTATGTTGGAGACAGTAGAGAATTTTTTAAGGACATAAAATGATTTCTTAAAGGGTTAGTTCCATAGAGAAGCTCAGGGAAGCTCAAGGCACCGACAGTAGAAATCAAGTCTAAGGGGACCTAGATCTTTCTTCAGAGTGATGACAGCCATGAAAAGGGTATGATGATATTCTAAACCCAATGTTACAGCCCAAATAACCATTGGAGTTAAGTATTTACTTGTAAAATAAAATTTGCATCATAATCCCAAAGAACCAATTCAGTTGACAAAGGCTCAAGGAGACGTAGCCCACGATATTCGAATGAAATCCTTTATTAAATTTGTTGTTATGTGTTGATGCTTATTTTCTGCATTATATGGTTGTTACACATGCTTAATATCAGCAAAAAAAAATGTTCTTAAATCACTTAAAAGCAGTTAAAAAACATACACCGGTTTCAAGTATAAATTTTTGCACAAGTTAAGAATAAGCTAGATCTTAATTGTTTAACTGAGTGAGAGGTTCTTGGAAAGCATAACAAGTTATCCAACCCATTTTCAAATCACATGATGATCCATTTATGATCTAAAAATTAATCATCAATGACACTTTACAAGATTTAAAAAATTAGGTCTTTAAAAATGTCTCAGTTCTTACGTGTTCAAGTATGAATAGTTAAATTAAACAAAGTTGAAAATATAAAACAAGCATGTTATACTCAACATAAAACTATGGATAAATACGAGCAACGAAAATAAACATCATGACAATAAAGTGATAAGGGAGTTTTCCCTACTTCGACTATGTCTCCTATCCCTGGTTCAGTAATGGAGTGGTTGTTTTATTGATCTTAGCAACTAGATAATGAGTACATGCAAATATTTTCCAATACAAGAAAATGATTCTCTCCTTGAGTGGCACTGTCTCTCCTACAAAGAGACTTTCTCCTACAAAGAAATATAACTCAAAGTCATTCACTTTCAACAAGCAAAGAAGGCTTAAAAGAGACACTCTCACATAAAGTGGCAATGAAGGTCCTCTTGACTCTGCTACTTATAATTAACTCATAATAATCTCCATAATTTTTCATGCAAATTGAAGACTAGTGGCTATAAACATGACTATTTCCTGATGAAGTGTCATTATGGCCTTCCCTCAAAACCCCAATCTGAAGATCATCTAAAAATTAGTTGCCCAAATGAGAAAATGGACATCTGCATATGAATTCGTTGTGAAATTTTGAGTTATTTGAGTATAAAATCCACTATGTTTCGCTCAAGCCCTCCAAGCCTCCCTCTGGAAACTGCCTCAGAAATAGTGGAGGAATTATCACTAAACCACCCAAAACAACCATGGTGCATTGGCTAGCTCCAATGGAAATTTTGATGATGCCATGCTGCTCATAAGGCACAAAAACCCCTATATGGGATCTTACGATGCTCAAAAAGGCCTTTGGATGGCCATGATTCCCTCCTTTTATCAAAGTGCATTGTTAAATTTCTAATAAAAACCCTTGCACTTTGCTAAATAAGCAAAAAATTGGGCCTATGTCCCAACAATGGCACATTATATTAATTCCCCATAGGTCAGGGGTTCGAACTAGTAGGATCAATTTGGTTGTGTGTTATGTGGTGGGGTCGTTGAACGACCAACCATTTTGTTTGGGCTTGGCTCGTCTATAAGAGGTGGGGGGGTGTAGGTTATGGTTAATATAACACGCCTACCCCCGTGGCTACCACGTGCATGTTAAACCATATGTGGTGGGCCGATCATGGGTTCGGTTCACCAGCCTTCCATTTGTTACACCAATACCAAACCATGAATCTTTAAATAAACATATCTACCCATGTTTTAATAAGAACCACTTATATCCCAACGATTGGGTGTTTGTTTCGTTGGATGAAGGTAATGTGCTCGAACCTCAACGCCACGGTGGAAATTTCAACGATCAAACCAATTTTGGCCTCAACTAGAGTGTCACATGGCACCTTGTGATTAAGCCATGTGTCACTCAGCGATTGGCCCACATGTAATATCATATGCCCAACTACCATGTTTACGTCAACTGAGAACTCATCATCCATACAACCATGTTTCCTCACATGATTTTTCCATGTTCCTATCATTGATATCATCACTTTTCTGCTTGTGATAGGTCCATGTGGCAAGCTGCTGATGGGAGTGTCAAGAAGTATAAGGCAAGATTTTTTTCTCGGGGCTTCTCACATATCGAGGGGATTGATTATGAAGAAACCGTTGCACCTGTCTCATGGTATTCTTCCATAAAGACCATCCTTTCTCTCTCAACGTAGATGGGTTGGCATATTCATCAGATGGATGTGAAGACTGCATTCCTTAATGGGATCATTGAGGAAGAAGTTTACATTGAGCATCCTGAAGGATTTGAGATCTTCAATAGCAAGTCACATGTGTGTAAACTCAAAAGAGTGTTGTATGGGCTAAATCAAGAACCTCATGCTTGGTACACTCGGATCGACAGCTATTTCACTGGACTTGACTTCACCAAGAGTGAGGCAGATGCAAACCTATACTAGATTTTGGTGGAGGGTAAGCTTTTAATCGTTGTTTTTTATGTTGATGATTTAATACTGACTGGCGATGAGCAGTTGATACACTAATGCAAGGATGACCTTGCAAAGGAGTTTGAGATGAAGGATATGGGACTTCCTCATTATTTCCTTGGATTGGAAATATGGCAGTGAGATGGTGAAATGTTTGTTTCTCAAGGCAAGTATACTTGGGAGATACTTGGTAAGTTTCACATGGAGGACTACAAACCCATGGATACTCCTCTTCCAGGAAATTGGAGGAAAGAGGATGCTACATCGACAGAGGTAGTGGATGCTACTGTCTATCGACAGTTGGTGGGTTAGCTCATGTATTTAGTTAATACAAGACTGGACATATGCTATGCGGTGAACCAACTTAGTCAAGCGATGGTTAAGCCTAACAAGCTCTTTTGGAAGGCGGGCAAGCATGTCTTGAGATATCTTAGGGGCACATCTGAGTATGGCTTATGGTACAAATAGACGGATGAGGTGAATTCACATGGCTTCACAGATGCAGATTGGGCAGCCAGCCCAATAGACAGAAAGAGTACATCAGAAGGGTTTTTCAGTATCGGATCTATAGTTGTTTCTTGGTACAGCAGGAAACAGAGATCCGCGACACTCAGTTCAGCGGAAGTGAAATACATGGCAGCAAGTCAAGCTGCATGTGAGGCTATCTAGATGAGGAAGATCCTGGTAGGTTTGTTTGGTTCTCATTTAGATCCTAGAGTGATTCATTTTGATAATCAGAGTTGCATTAAACTCTCTATTAATCATGTGTTTCATGATAGATCTAAGCATATAGATATCCGGTATCATCATATCAGATATTGTGTGCAGCAGAAGATCATGTTGCTTCAGTACAGTCCTACGGAAGATCAGGAAGCAGATAGTCTAACAAAGGCGCTTTGCAGGAGAAAATTTGAATAACATAGAGGTAGGATCGAGGTGAAGAATAATCCCTTTCTTGTTGAGAGGGAGTGCTGAGATTCAACAAGATGATGATCCTAGTTAAAATTAAGCACCTTCACTAGGTGGGGCCCGCAGGTTATTTTTAGGAATATGTCTATTTTTAGAATGGTGAGCATATTCTAAAATTGGAAGGATGCTGATTCTAGATGGTTGAGAAAATTTTGTCTTTAGATGGGTTTCTATTTTTAGAGATACGGGCGAAGTCTATTTATAGATCGCATATTTAAAAACAGAATGCATGTCGACTATTATTAGCCCTTAATGATACTCAGACAATAAATAATATCTTATTCTCTTGAAGCACTTGATTTCAGTTAACTAATGTGGCAAACCAGTTAGATGAAGGAATTACGCATTCCAAGGTTGGTTGGTGACTCATGCATGATGGAATTCATTATAACTGATTGTGGCAGAGTTGTAACAAAGTTGGAAGAGTAGTTATGGGAGTTGTTATTTAGTTTAACTCAATTAAGTGAGTTAAAATCAGTTGTGCTAGTTGTAACTCATGATACACTAGTGAGAGATGAGTGAATTAATTATTTAATTAATTCACAAGCAGTGTCTCACATGCAACTAAAGAAATACAACGGTTAACTACTCATGTCAGATCCAGTGAAGACCCAGTGGAGAGATAGGTGAAAGGGTGTGATTGACTATCAGTTGTGACTATGTGATGCATTAAGTGCATCTATGCACACATTAGAGACGCTAATGAGGATTTCACAGTCAAGGAAGGCAATATTGAATTCATTCAGGGATCTTCTTTAGCAGGGATTGCGCAGTGGAGGCAGACTACCATGGTGCAACAAATTGATGCATGGATATGAAGATTTCTGTATGATAATGTGAGACGATTATATATTGTACTGAGAACTCTATGAGATGAGCATTGTATGAGATATATGAGATTGTTTCATGTTCCATTGAAATGCATAATATATGATAGTTGGGGTTTTTAGCTTTAAGATTTCCCAGTAAAACATCTTGTTATGTGCGATTGATTTTTCTTCATGTGTTTTGCAATTGGTGATTTAATTTTCAAAAAGAATTAATGGAAGGATTCTATGTTTAAAATTGGATTAAAATTGTTAGATTAGGAGAGTCTGGAAATACATACAGTATTGATAAATTTCTAGATATGCGTTCTATAAATAGACTTCACCCATATCTCTAAAAATAGAAACTCATATAAAGATAGAATTTGCTCAACCATCTAGAATCAACATCCTGCCAATTTTAGAATATGCTCGCCATTCTAAAAATAGACATACACCTAAAAATATCTTGCGGGCCCCACTTAGTGAAGGTGCTTAATTTTCACTAGGATCATCATCTTGTTGAATCTCAACAAGTATGTAGATGTTTCCTTTAGTTGGAGTATTTACCATAGGTATCCCTTCACTTGGCACATAGTTCTAGGATTTGTTTCACATTCCTGCATGCCTACACAATATGATTAATTATATATGCAATGTAAAAATGTTTCTTTCTGAATCACGTTCAATAAACTATTGCCATTAACTCAATGAAAAATGTGTTTTGAAATCAATAGGATTTATGAGTTGGGGTTGGTTTCTTTGTCATGGTAATTGCTTGTGAATTTGTTGGCTTTATTATTATTATGTTCTCTTATTTCATCAAGAAATTACCAAAATATAAATCAAGAAGATCACAAGAAACAAATAACATAATATGTAGGCTCTCTTAGCCAAGGCCAAAACCCCACAAGGGGGAAAACCTAGAAAGTTCTTCTCTTCTTAGAGAATCGTATGAAAGGGAGAAATACAAGGCCCAAATCCAACCTCCAAGAATCCAAGTAAATCCTTGCAAAATTCATCATCTTAGTTGCAGGGAATAATATAAATCTCATTCATTATAATTTTCATCAAACTCAGCTCACATGCCATAGGGAACTTGCTCTTTAGAACATTTTCCATAGAGAAATCACATATCTTCAGTCCATTAATCACATTAAAACTTCACATTTCCTCAGATCATCTTACACAGGGAACATTGCATTGTTTCAGATCCTCTTCTATAGGGAATTTACATATACAATTTTAGATCTTGTTATATAAATTTGGTGATAGATTTGCAACTTCTCAAGAAATTTAATCTAAATCAAGAGAGACAATTCTACTCTACTGCTCTGCGGAAATTAATTCGTAATTTAGAACAACATTCAAAAACATGCATCAATTACATAAATAAGTACACAAATTTATCTAGGGGAAACCAACTAGTACAAACCACTTAAGCTTGCTTGCATTAAACAAATGAATAGAGAATGTATTACAATTGATAGCGCGCTCTGAGCTCAACATGAAAAAGAATAATTGTTCTCTATGCTCAATGAGAAGATCTGAACCAAACTTAGTCAATTTATTACCCCACCTGAGATCCTGTTTCCTTGCGAAAATCCTAAGGAATTAGGCCCCTATTTTTTAGGAATTTCCCTCCAATTGATTGCACAATCTCCAAGGATTGATCATTGATTGCATGCAACACCTATACACTCAAGACTAGTCTATAATTTATGTTACACTGCCTTGGAATATCCACCATAGTTGAGTAACTCCAATTCCTTGCATCCGTGAGCTATTTTCAGTGATTGATTAGTTAACTAGATGATCTTTGAGTTAGACGTTGTCCCACTGCACAAATGACCTCCAACTAGTTTTATTAACTGTCAGAACTAGTTTAACTGAGTACAACTGGAAAGGACTAAAATGGATTGCTATAAATTAGAAATCAACACATGAAAATTGAACTCCAAGCCCACTAACTTGAATTTATTGAGCTAACATAGTGACAAGATCCATGTCACCTCAGTTAATTGCCTCCAAGTTGTTTTTTGATGTGAAAATTTCGATTTTTCTCAATTTGACCAAGGAAAAATCAAATTGAGCCTTTCTTACTACACTTTTCAACACTCCCTCTTAGCAATAAATGGGTTATCAACCACCCCTATCCTACACATATGGAATTCGAACTTCCCTCTTTACAAATCCTTGGTCAAGATGTCAGCATCTTGTTCCTCTATCGTGATGATACCATATATATATATATATGCTTGGATTGATCATGAAATATTAAATTATCAGAGAGCTTAATGCAACTTTGATTATCACAATAGATCATAATTGGATCCATCTCCTGATTAAACAATTCCACAAGTATATTTCTCATCCATATCACCTCGCATGTTGCTTGACTTGCAACCATGTATTTAGCTCCTATCAAGCTAAGCACCACGGACCTCTATTTCCTGTTGTACCAGGAAATTGTTGTGGAACTGACATTGAAAATTCCATTGATGTACTCTTTCGGTGAGATGGAATCCCTGGCTAATTTTCATTTGTGAAGCCACACAACTTCACTCTCTCTGGCCATCCGTACCATTACCCATATTGGGTAATGCCTCTAAGGTATCGTAAGACATGTTTTGTTGCCTTCCAATGCAATTTGGTCAACCTAACCATAGCTTGGTTCACTTGGTTGACTGCATAGCACATATCTAGTCGTGTGTTCACAAGATACATCAATGAACCCACTAGCTACCGATAAAAGGTTGCGTCGGCCTCTTCAGCTAAAGTGGCATTCTCCTTCCTCTAGTTGGTCGCTAGAGGTGTCTCCATGGGCTTACAAGTCACCATGAGAAATCTTTGCAATATCTCACTGACATACTTTCCTTAAGACACAAACAATTTCCCATCGCCTTGCCATACTTCTAGCTCGAGGAAGCAGTGCATGAGACCCATGTATTTCATCTCAAATTCCCTTATAAGGTCCTCCTTGAAAGAGCTAATCAACTGCTCATCACCTGTCAATATTAAATCATCAACATATAAAAAAATGATAATAAATTTATGTTCTACCAAAATATGATAGAGGCTCACATATAATTCACTTTCGGTGAAGCCCAATCCAATAATATAACTAGCAATCCAAGTGTGCCAAGCTCGGTGCCTATTTAATACCCTACAATTCTCGCCTAAGTCTACACAGATGAGACTCACGATCAAATGTATCAAAACCTTTTGGTTTATATATATACACTTCCTCCTCAATAACACCTTTGAGAAATGTTGTTTTTACATCCATCTGGTGGATCTTCCACCCCATCTATGCATCTAGTGTAAGAATTGATTTAATTGATGAATACCTTGCTACGGGAGTAGAGGTTTCCTCATAGTCAATTCCCTCAAGTTGAGAGAATCCTTTGGCCATAAATCTATCCTTAGACTTCTTTATGATTTCGTCTGCTGCATGCTTAACTTTGAAGATCAATCTCAAACCCACAACTGATTTGTCTAACGGTCTTAGGACCACTTCCCAAACATTGTTCTTCATGATGGAATCGTATTCTTCCACCATTGCATCAAACCAAATTGGTTGCTCAACTTCTTCCTAAAAATAGGATGGCTCAGTTTGTACAAGCTTAGTTATTAAAGCCATGTAGCAAGTGTACCTCTCAGTTGATCTCATTTTCCTAATATTAAGGAGATCCCAAATTATCCCTCACGTCTTGCACCAATCTATCAACTTCCTTGATTCTTTTTCTACATTCTGTGGATGGTTCTACTTGAGTGGATGTCTCCACTCTACTCCTCCATTTTTGGTTTCTCTAAAAATTCCTACGGCTCATCCTAAGGCTCCTCCTTTGGGCCTAAAATATCCTCTTCTAGTGGGATCTGAATCTCCCTCTAAAGAGATAACCTAATTTCTTTCTCCTCATCAAAATTTAAATCCCTTCACATAACTTTCATTATGAGGGAAGGTAAGTACACCTGGTAATTGTGTGGATTTTTTGTGTAACCCACAAAAACTCCCAACTCTATTTTCGGCTCAAATTTATTCCTCGAATATTTGGAGAAATGGTAGTGAGTAGAGGCTCCAAAAATTATGAAATGAGACACATCCAAATTTTTCCCCAAGAAGGCCTCCTCTGGTATAGTCATAACAAGAATCTGATGAGGACTCTGGTTCTATAAGTAGGCTATTGTGTTACATGCCTCTACCCATAAATGTAGCGGCAAGCCTTGGTCATGTAGCATAGCTCTCACAGATCTGGCACAATGATCTGGTTCTTTCTATAATCTACCCCACTCTATTATTGGTTATGGGGAGCTATCAGTTCTCTTCGAATTCCTTCTTTGGCAAAAAAGTCCTTGAATTCATTCGAAACATACTCACTTCCATTTTCGCTCCTGAGAGCCTTCACCTTCTTGCCTATCTCTTTCTCAACTAGTGCCTTGAATTCTAAAATTTTTGAGAATGTCTCATCCTTATTCTGCATGAAGAAGATCCAACACTTTCTTTAGAAATCATCAATAAAAATAACAAATTACTTATGTATGGCTATGGAGGTTGTTAATAAGGGTCCACAAACATCATAGTGGATTCTCTCCAAGACTACATGTGCTTTGTTGTCTCGATCATGGAATGTTGATTTTAAATACTTCCCCAAGGTACAACCCTTGTAGACATTTTGTTGCTCAAGTGATCCTTTAGGGAGGCCAATGTTTATTTGATGCATAATTTTTAAGGCACCATGATGAAAATGTCCCAATATGTTATGCAATATTTCACCCACATTGTGACTCTGCACTTTCCACACCTTACTTCTTAATGCAATAAAATTTTACACATCAAATTTATATTGGTTCTTCACATGAACCCTAATATGATTCACCTACATAGTGGCTATGTGCCTCCAAAAGGCTTTCCCTTTACTTAAGATTACATCATAACCACATTATTCCAAACATGCTACAAATATGAGGTTATTCTTCAGGCTTAGCAAAAACATGACATCTTTGAGGTGCAGAGGGAATCTTGACTCCCTCTTAAAGGCTACTGTACCAATCTTGGTAACATTGTACATTTTTTCATCCCCAGGCTCAATATGCGTCTGGAGATATTTCTCCTCCAGGTCACTGAAAAAATATCTACACCGTGTCATGTGGAACGGGGCACCTATGTCCAAGTACCACACACTCCCCATGACAATGTTGGCCATGCATGCTATAAGGGTGAATTCTAGCTCAAACTGTGAAGCCAATTCTTCACCTACTCCTCCTCCTGAGTTTTTCTTGCTATATTTTTTATGTTGGCACTTTGTAGCATAATGCATGAATTCATTACAATTGAAGCATTTTATTTTGGACAAGTCTTTCTTCTTTCCCCCTTGGCTAGACTCTGGTTTGGTTTGAGATTTCTTCCCTTTTCCCTTCTTTACCTTTCCAACCAATGAAAATTTTTCTTCATCCTCTCCCTTAGATGAACTTCCATCTCTCATATTTCCCTTGATCTCTTCTTGTACCAAATCATACCATAAGTGTTCGCAATTCAGTAATTTCTCCCTTTTGTTCACCGATTCCTGGTAGTTATGCCACCTTTTGGGAAGGCCTAGAAGAGATAGGCTCACCAGGTTATCTTCAACAACATTCATACCAACCCCTCCAAGCTCATCCCAAACTTGTTTAAATATGTTGAGATACTACATAATAGTATCATTCTTCTACATATTAATGTTTCAAAGTTTGTCTTTGAGGGCAGTTTTCTATGGTTATTTCTATTCTCGAATAACTCAGTTAGTTCTTTCCACATTGCAAAAGGAGTTTCTTTCCCATGGAGATTTGAGACAATGTGGTCTGTCACTCCCTCCAGGATTATTCTCTTCACCTTGGCTACATATTTCTTCTAATGGGATAGGTTTCAAGAATCAGCTGATCCTATTTTTGGAATTTCTGTCTTGACATACTCCAACAATCCATTGTCATCAATCACTTCCTCCATGTGATCCTTCCATGCAATGAAATTCAAGCTGCCTCCCAAGGAATACTATAATCTTAGTCCATTGAAGGCCATTCTCCTAACTCCAAGGAAATCCTTCTACACTAAAGCTGCAAACTTGAACCTGCTAAGGAATAACTTTGAAAGTACTATTCTAATGTGAATATTTCTATGCATACCATGTAGAAATTTGGTGATATAATTGCAACTGCTCAAGAAATATAATCTAAATCAAGAGACACAATTATACTCTGCTTATTTTCATAAATTAATTCACAATTTAGAACAAAATTCACAAATATGTATCAATCACATACACAAGTACACCGAGTTATCTAGGGGAAACCAACTGGTGTAAACCCCTTAAGCATGCTTGCATTAGTCAGATGAATAGAGAATGCATTACAATTGCTAGCTCACTTTTAGCTCAACCTGCAAAAGAATAATTTTTCTCTATGCCTAATGAGAAGCTCTGACCCAGACTTAGTCAATTTATTCCCCCACCCGAGCTCATATTTCCTTGCGCAAATCCTGAGGAATTAGACCCATATTTTTTAGGATTTTTCCTCTAATTTATTGCGTAATTTCCTAGGTTTGACCATCGATTGCATGAAACCGCTATACACTCAATATTAGTCTACAAATGTTGCTACACTGCCTTGGAATATCCACCACAACTGAGGAACTACAATTCATTTCATGCATGAGCTATTTTTGGTTGATTTATCAGTTAATTGGATGATCTCTGAATTAGATCGTTGTCCCATTGCACAACTAACATCCAACTAGTTCTATTAACTGTTAGAACTATTTTAACTGAGTACAAGTGGAAATAACTAAACTTGATTGCAATAAATTAGCAATAAACACACGAAAAATGAACTCCAAGCCCACTAACTTGAATTTACTGAGCTAACTTAGTGACAAGAGCCATGTCACCTCAATTAATTGCGTCCAAGTTGTATGTTGATGTGGAAATTTCAAATTTTATCAAATTTACCAAGGCAAAATCAAATTGAGCCTTTCTTGCTACCCTTTTCAAAATTTATGCCCTAGAAAGCTCACTTATATGTCCCAAGAGATCACACTTGTTATATATATATATATAACTTTGCACATCACTACTTCAGAACACATCACAAAAAAAAAGAAAAAAAATAAAAATAAAACTAAAAATCAAACTAGCTTGTGCTTATGGAGGTGGGCGTATGAAAATATATAGTTGTTCTTATGTGCGAAAATACACATACCTTCATTCAGATGACTTGTCATCTTTGAGGGATGACTTGGATTCTTTAGGTGAATTGTCCCAAAAATTACATTTTAAAAATTCTTTTTCATTTTTCTTTACAAGAGGTCCAAATAGAGATCCTTAAAGCAAGCAGAAAAATAAGAGAAAGGAAAGGAGTGGAGCTCACATAAATAAAGAAAATGAAGAACCTAGAAAGAAGTTGAAGAATTAAAATCCTAAGGATCTTTATTATGAAGAACTCCACCACTAATAGGTTTACTTGCAGTTTGTTTTCTCTTTTATTTGAAGATGGTATTTAGAGCAGCATATGCAGTTACATTTGTTGAAGAGTCTTAGACTTTGCAAATTATGGAACCATGGAAAGAATCATAGAGCATTGGAAGGATTAGAGTCTACACAATAAATTTCTTCTCATTGGTAGCATCCATCTAGAAAGTTAAAGTTAGAAGGAATTGATCCATCTAGAACTTCACAGTTCGTGCAATAAATACATTGCATCATGTTTATCTAGAAGCAATCATTTAAGGATCACAAGTATCCTGTATAGTAACAAAACCATCAACATAAGAATATTATTTAATACATGGAAGAATAATTGTGACATGGCAAGAGTATATTTCTACTAGAATATTATGGAAGAAAGCATCGAAGAAGATTGTAGGTATGAAGATAGTTGAGTTGCAGCATGAGGGCATAATTGAAGCATTTTTCATCTTAAGAAAGATGTCTCATCCTAGACATAATATTCAAGGAAATAATTATTTCATTCAGAAGGAAGTCAACTAAATGACTATATGAAAGTAAGTGGTATGCATGCTTTGGAAGATCTTCATTGGAAAGTATATTCATGTCTTTGGAAACATTGTAGGAAGAGATGGTTGTAGAAATGTGCTTGGAAGCATAAGCATGGTATGTCTTGGTTAATATTAGAGAAGGCAAAACACTTCCATATGGTTACTAGATACACAGAATCATGATATTTTGAACATGGTATTGATGAACATCTATAGTGGTCTCTTGAAGAACGTAAGAAAGATAACAATGAAAACTTTAGAGGGAGTTGTAAAGACTTTGATTGGTATGATATTGAAGCTTGTTGATTGGTTCATTCCATGAAGTTCACATTGTTTAATGATTGAAAGGAAAATATCATGAAGAAGGATTCTAGCATAAATATAGACCATGCAAAGGGATGTTGACCTCAGAAGGAAGCAAGTAGCAAAACTTGACATCTTGACTAGAGGTTATCATGATTTGGTAACTTTGATATTGATGATTAGTTTGAGACATGATTTGGATACATGAAAGAACATATTACAAAAGTATGCATTGGAAGAATAAAAATTGAATATACAACTGTTTGGTTTAAACTTAACTCAAGAGCACATGGATTGAGTGGACAATAATGGTAAAGGCTTAAAAGAACTTATGGTAGAAATGTGTATACCATAAAGGTAGAAAAGGTATCAAGTCATAAGATAACGCATTAGTCATTTTGGATTTGATCATGAAGAAGTTCACTTTCCCAGATGGACAGAGGGATCTATGATTATATCTACATTGATTGGTTTTACAAGTTAATTTGGATGACAAAGATACTTTTGAGATTTTTAATTAGCGATAAAACCTCTTAATATTTAATTGTCAATCCGAGACTCGTAAACATGAGTTGTACTACGTTTTTGGCTCAGCTTAAGGTTAGAGTATATAAGTTTCCTTAATAATGGTCGTTAAGTAAAAAAAAAAAATTCTATAAATTAAGTAAACTAGCACTCGTCTCATTTTTAGAAAACATAAGAAATCTGAGAATAATCTACTTAACTCAATCCTTATGTGCTACTTGGCTCAAACAACTCAACATTCAAAAGGTATAATGGATACTCTTCTAATTCAAAACCAATTTAAGTCATTACATAAAATTTCAACCTATTTTAATAATGAATGGAAATCATTCTAATTGGAACCTTCTATGAAATGAAGCAAATAATCATATATATATTCTAATAAAGCTTCAATAAATCAAGTGGAAATCACAATTCATGTAACCAATTCTAATCAAAACAATTTTAATTTTAAACAAAACTAACTCTATTCCAAAAATGACGGCAATCTTAATCTAAGCAATATCAATCCAAACAAATCTAATTTCAATTATCCGAGGAAAATAAAACAAGAAAAAAATAATTTCAAATTAACTTTATAATCCTATCTAATTCACACATCTAATTCCGAAAGAAAAAGGAAACTAAATGACAATTTAAATCAATGCAGTCCAATTCAAAAGGAATTTAAATTACAACTCAAATCTATGCTCTATGTTACTCCATTCAACACACTTAAATTCAAAAGACTTCAAAAGACAAAGCTTGATTTCTAATTTGAAATTAATTTAAATAAACTCAAAAAAAAGTTCCTATGAAAAAGAGCAGTAACCTATGATCTATTTCAATCGCAATTATATTACATTTCTATTGTATCTCAAAGCTATGCTACAACTCCTAAAATATTAACACATAACTTATATTAATGTATAACATTCTACCTTGTTGTTTATGGGTGTTCTATATAAAACACATTGTTATAGAACTTTGTGCTATTGACAAGTGCACATGATTTAAAATTATAAAGACCAAATCCAATTTGAATCGACAAGTTGAGCTCATAACACAATTATCGTTTTCGAAATTCGGTTGAAAATAGAAAGCTTTTTTCAGAGTATTCTTAACTGTGTAAATATGATTGAGAAATAATTCATGCACAAGAAACACTAATTAATATTGTCCTTTTGACCACAAAGGCTTAAAGGCAATTTACGTTTTTCCAGATTCAAGAAAGAAATAAAGTAGTGATTTAAGTACAGAATGGGAAAACAATAAATCTCGTATCTATTTGGAAAAACAACTTTAAAGCGGGATATAAATTTTTGAATATTAATAAACCACACCTTCTACAATTTATATTAATTACAGGACTCGTTTCGAGGTTTTGGTGGGCCCTTTCCACTTCCTGGAGCAAGTCTAAGTTAAGTCAACGCTTTAAAACTAAAAAGCCATGGCACTTACAGGAAATAAAGGATGAAAGAATAATTACATTAAGATTCAATGGATCATGAATTTAACCAGACAAATGCCAGTCTTCAATTTCTTCTGAGTATATAATTCTTACATAAAGCTATGTTTATGGTACCTTCCTCTCCTTTAGATACAAAAATCATTAGGCTTATATAGAGTTCAACTGACAATAAAATTGTTGCAACTAACTACTGAGAAAAATAATTCCATGGCTAAGTTAGGTTGTATAAAAATATTGTAAACATCTTTAGAAGGATCATGTTTTAGTTGGTCTCAATCTCAACATGAATAATGAAACCAACTTCCCATTGACCACAAAGATACATATTCGTGGAATGTCGAAGATCTAACTGGATGTCTACTGCCAAATAGAGTAAAGGAAGAAACCAAAACCAAGTAAGTAGAACCGATCAAATGAAAATAATTCTAGAAGGTACAAAAAACTATCCCAATTGCGTTTCTCCACATGGCTGATCCGAAACCATAAAACACAAAATTCCGGCACTGATTCTGTACTTAACCGTGCATTGGAATATTCCCCTGACCATAAATCCTTCATGGCAATGAATTTTGCTGAACAATTTATAAGTTACATGAATAAGGGTACTTTGAACAAAACCTGCATGTTGGAATTTCACGATTATTCCCTATTTTATCACAAAATTTAGATTTTCACCTACAAAAATTTTGTACTCAACTTGTAGCAACTAGTTCAAATTGACTTGTGGAGAATTCGGAAAAAGAACTCTACGACAAATGAACTTAGTGAAAATATCATTATTAAATCACAACTAAATCATCTCTAATCATAGAAAAGATAATAAAACTAATGATATCATCCACGAGGCATTGGATTTGATTTGGCGATAAGTGATGGAATTATGATGTGAAATGAGTGTAAAGGTATCATAATTTAGGTTATGAATGGTGGTAATATATAGTGGAAAATTGGGCATATTCGAGGCCCTACAAATACTATAAATTATGATTGATGAAAAGTGATACAAAAGGTTGATGGCTAGAACCTTGTCCTGAAGGGAGATTAAGAAGGAATTTGGCTTCATGACATCCAAGAAGGTCAAAGCTTAGGTATGATATGATGATGCAAGAAAATGAACCCTTTCAACTACTACTAAGATATCCACGGAAGAATAAGTAGTTGGTGAATGAGATAAGATGAAGTTTATGGTTGTGTCCCCCTAGTTGAGAGGGAGCTAGGGTCTACTCCCTGTTTGAGAGGGAATGAAGATTACCTCCATGGTTGAGAGCGAGTGATATGGGACACCATATTCTCCATGTGTCATGCACTAAGTCAGAACTAACAACCGTAATTCTAGTGAAGGAACTAGTAGGGAGAATGGAGGATTGGATAACCATCTAGGATTGGTACTCCATAAGTATTGGGAAACCAAGTTAGGAAGTACTCCCCGCGGGCTCACACTCTTTGAGGATCTGACAGGTTATCCAAGATAAGAGTAATCATAGAGGACTGATATTCTTTGAGGATTTGGAATCCAAGATAAGAATATTCTTGTAAGGACATACCTGGTGAGCATCTACATAGGGTATGTGCCTTGAAGAGTTTGCAGTGTTGGTGTCCATATGTTTTCCTCTAAGAATTGTGCTCTAATATTGTGGAGAGTTAGAGCTTGTTAGTCAAGGCCTTGCTATATTTCAATTTGACAAGGTTGGTTATGATGTTGACTTATCAATCTAACTCTTCTTATGAGAATATTTCAATTTGAGAGTATCCTTGTATCGGTTGTGTAGTTATGAATACCTCCCTAGTTAAGAGGTAGTGTTGGAAAATGTAACTAGGTTCAAACTTCATAATTATTATTCTACTTATGTCATTGAATATTTCATGTAAAAGAAAAAGAAGAAAAATAAATATTATTTTCAAGCACAGGTTTCATGCTCAAGTCAAATCATTATTTAGGTCAAGCATGTTCTTCATGCTTCGAGGGTTCTTTGAGTCAAAATAATATTTGTCATAAGTCAATTTATTTTACTAGAGTTAATTCCCATTTGGACTCTTGAAAAGATATGGAAAAAGAATTTTTATTTGAGTCAAAATTGTTAATTTTGTCCCCAAAAGACTAAGTCGATCTTACCTAGAAAATTCGGTCTTGGAAGGGACCCATTTTAACTCTTGGATGTGTATAAATAGATAAAAATTTAACCTTATTTAAAAACAAGAAAGTAAGTTCGGTTCTTGTGCCAAGAAGAGAGAGAAAACCAACGAAGAAGCCAAGAATAAGAGTTAAATTCATATGAGAGAGATCGAGGGTCAAAAGAGGAAGAATTTATGCCACATGTGCAAAAATATACCCTAGTTTCTGTCACATGTGTGAATTTGCAAGAGTTGCAGGGGCCAAAAATTATAGACCTAACGCAGAGGCTGAAAATAAAAAAATTGACCAAATTTGGAAGGCTTTGAATATTGTTGACTTGAGTTGAATTTGACTTGTTGGAAGAGCTTGGAAGGAGGGTTGACTTGGGTCTTGTGGGAAGTCTTGGTATTGGATTTTGGGTCTTGAATTTTTCACTTTGATCTAATTCTATAAGAAGAGAATATTTTATTGGGTTTTCCCCTTGGAGGGGTTTTTCCCTAGCTTGGAGCCTATATGTTGTGTTCATTGCTTTTTTTGTGATCTTCATGGCTTATGGTTTTGGTAATTGTTTGATGAAAAGAACATAATAAAAGTAATAAGAAGCCAACATATATTCATAAGAAATTATCAAGTAAAGATAAATCAACCCTAATTGTTGCCCTATTGATTTCTCAAAAAAATGATTCCATAATTTAACATAAATATATCAAGATTCCACCATTAATTGTAGGTCTATAAACCAATGGACCTGAATGAAATCAATTGAGGGCAGTGTAGGATGCTTCTCACCAGAGTCTCTGCTTTGATTGCTCCAACGACCAAGAATATATTTTTTCTAGCGATTCTATTGATGATGTCTCTCTTATATAGATTAATGAGTGCTCCAGTGTCGAAACCTTTGCAAGTCCCATAAATTCTTCACTGAAACCAAGACCTGACACTCGGTTTGCGAACTAGAAAAACTTGGCCATAGAAATATCTACTCACAAAGGACCCTGTGAAAGGTAAATATACAATGCAAGGTTCCAAAGAGTAGAATCTTGTAGAGTTTTCCCAAAATTTATAAGAGTAAATAATAATGCTTTAAGTATATGTTACCAGAAATGAGAAACAAAACAAGAAATGCCAACGGGACAAGAAGTAGAGTTTGGAGGTTTCACATTCAAGAAATGAGGAGAAAGAAAAAAAAACAAGAAAAATATGAAAAACATAAAACAAAGCATTCAACATCAACATTCATTGTTTACATATGTGAAATTGTAATGATCACATTTAGCCATAGTGGACTAGTGAAGGAAAATGGTATAATATTTCCTTTGCCATTACATTGAAGGTAGATCCAAGAATTTAGCCAATCAGTGATGCTAGAAAATAGATAAGAATTCATAAGAATAAGAGTGTTATAGTACTAACAATTAAATGTATTCATATAACTATAAGCATATATCAAAAGCTATTTTTAACAAATTCTATGCAAAATGTAAATAAAACTAATAATATAAAATTTCAGACTCATTTTGTAAAATGTTTGTTCAGTTTGAGCCAATTCCAAAGCCATTGATATTGTCAATAGGGTGTGTGGTGTTATAAATCATGTATTTAACATTGTATTGCAACACCTTAAGTGGAAGCTCATCATCTCCATCATCTTATGAACCACCATAATCCCACATCCTAGTGGGTCCTGTTTGATACTCCAATTGTTGTCGAGATATGAGGCATATGTTTAAGTGTGTGAACACCAGATCTTGTGCCTTTTCTATGCCTAGTTGATTCCTCTTTGTTGAATGGATAAAAACATATTCACTCCATTTTCTTTCACATGCATATTAAATTGCCACCTAGAAAGTAAAAGTAACATTAAGTAAATAAAATATAATAATGGATATTTGAAAACATGAAGGAAAAAATCCAAAATGGAAATAAAAAATATAAAATACATTAAAAGTATTAGTTATTGAGCATACGCGTGAAAGAAAACAAATATCCAACCGATGTGGCAAGGGAGTTCATGTGCCATATTGCATCCAAAACTATATACTTCCAATATGTTCCCTGTTATATGCACAATCATCATCTGCAAAGTGATATTCAGATCTCTAGTACTTGCTCAAGTCGTAAAGTAGTGTGATCACTACGATTATAACACCTTCTTATAAAGGTCTTTCAATTCCGCATCACCTCCATATTTTAAGATGGTTTCTTGTGAAAATATTTACGGTTGAGTATGAATGAAATTGAATGAAGAAGGCTATGAAGCATTTTTCACTCTTTAAGACTAAGATCCCACACCTCATTTCTAGTGTCCCTATAGATCCCCAAATTTTCATCTTCCATTATTTCATGAAGCTTCTCTCTCATTTGATCCAGACACTCAAACACATCCCCTAAGCATGGATGCACTATCAAATATACGAAAGGTGGAAACAATAGGTATGTGAGGATAACAATATCCTCCACTCTCGAACAAAAATATTGTAAAGAAGTACCAATAATAATGTCCTCAAATCAGGGACCATCCCTAATATGAGAACCCTTCCACCTCTACCAATCTAGTGATACCACCATCTCCCTTAGATATTGATGCACTTTGATGGTACATTGTGAATCTAACCTCAGACTCTCAGCACATCAAAGAAGCTAGAGATTAGCATATTTCATATAAATTGATATGGATATTGCATGATTAATAATAAAAACCTGTAACATTTTTTCCTCAGTTATAATGTTTCCAACCCATGCAATATTATTAATATCTTTAAGGAGCAAGTTGATGTATTGCACAAAACAAGGAGTACAAAAAATCGTTGGGTATTCATCCTCAATCAAACTCATAGCAAACATAATTTTTGAGGCACTATCTATAATAATTTGGACCACATTTTTTCTTCCAACTTCCTTTATTACCTCTTTGAAAAGACTCATAATATATTAACCATATTTTGTCTTCCATGTATTATCATGGCATTTTAATAACATAACTCCTTCTGGGCTACCAACCAAAATATTAACAAGAGGATGATGGTTGGAATTTCCCCACATTCTTTCCAGCTGTCTTTAATATCATGAAGTCTAGCTTCAATTCAAGCCCTCTCTTCAGATACCATTGTTGTCCTCTCTTTTTTTCATAATTATTAGGTTTGTAACCTTTATAGGAATTGCTAACTAGATATCTCACCATCTCCTTCCATTAAGGAGATCTGTAAATATTGAAAGCTATAGATGCATCCAAATTTCCTCTCCCTTTTACATCCCATACATTTTCAAGGTGGGACAAAAGCATGATGTTGAGAATAACATTATGGACCACCAAATACCAATCTAGTGGGATTGATGTTGGTTTGAATTAAACCTTCAACAACATGTCTCAACTTTTCAAGTTCATTATATTTCTTTTGTATAGATCTTTATCTATTTTAGGTATGCTCAGGCATAAAAAAATATGTTCATTTTGTCTTAGTCGAAGTATATGCCATCAAACTATTTTTACATGCCCTAGTTTTTTTCTCTTGTAATAAGGGCAAAGCCAAACCTTTGAACCTGTTGTCTCATTTGTTCCTCCACTATGAGATTGTGTGCTTTTCACTAACACCCATAATCTTGCTTCAAAAGCCTTTTTTGCTTCCTGGTATTCTTTGTTTTGAATTTTTTTGGGCATCAATGTGGATAGTTTTTGTTTGGAAATGGGTGGTCTACTTTGTGGAGTCGGTGAACTTTCTTCCATTGTAGTGGGAAAATAGTGGAAAAAGGAATGAATAATGTTTTTCCACAACCAATTCTCTCATGTGAATTTGGGAGAATTCATATTATATGTCTTCCATGACCTATTTCCTTACATAGGTGATGATCATATTTATGGAATATACACATCTACACTAAAAACAATGTAAACTTTGAAACGGGAACGTAAACGAGCACCCGTTTTTTTAGGTAACAAAAAATGGTCTGATTTTGAAAAGTGTTGATTCAAAATATTCTTAATTTTTTTTAGCATGTTTTTGGCACATTAAATTTTCTTATGTACCAAGTATAGACATTATTTTTAAAATGTTAGTGTTTTTATGTTGATTTTGAAAAGTGTTGATGCGACCATCATCCCCTTTTTTTAGAAGACTATTTTTGACGTAAAATTTTCTAATCTATTAAATGCTAATAATTATTTTATAAATTTAACAATTTTTGAGGTACTCGACTTATTCCTCTTCACTCACATATTTTTTTAAGTGTTTGTTTTTTTTTTTGTAGTGAGATATTTGATTTTTTGCAGTGTAAAAATAAAACAAAAAAGTTCAAAATTTTAAAGTATCAATCTTCTATCTAATTATATATTGTTAAATAATATTTCATTGCACATGAAATAATTGTCACTAAAAAAGCAAGAATTTTTAACAATTTACATTAAAAAACACATTTTGAATATAAAAATAACTGAAAAAATACACATTTTGCATCTTTTTTGCTAAAACTGACATGTCAAATAAACCATTTTTATAGGAAAAAAATAACAAAAAAAGTATAAAAATTAGCAATTTTGTGAATTTTATGTGAAAAGTTAATAATAATTACAGTCTTTTTCAAAACTTACATGATTCACATAAAAATGAAGTGAAAATCACATTATACAAATATTAAACATATAATAACAATAATTGAATATTTATTTCTTCTCATAAAATGTCAAAGTCAAAACATTACAAGTATAAATTATGAATAGTTACAAAAAATGAGCTTCATTTGGAAGCTTAACTTATTCAATAATCAATAATATCATGTAACCCAAACTCTTCATCTTCAAGAGCTTCATGATTGTCCTCTTCCACAATATTTTCATCATTGACTTTAGTTTCATCATTTTCCTCTTTTGATGGATCTTTGATGTCTGCGAACGTCCCAAAGCATGTCTTTCCAATCATTCCATTTATGGTGGTTGAAGTTCTTTTGTTTTTTTGCCACACGGGATTCATTAAAAGTTTCTTTTATCAAACCAACATCTTGTATTGCATCTGCAAGAAATTGAAAAGCATTGATTCTTTGCTAAATAAATTTGCATTGTACTAGGTCTTTTTCAATGGAAATGTAATTCCTTCCTTTTTGTAAGCAACATGCTAGTGTTGTACTCAATCATGACTCTATAAAAGAAAAAATTTAGTAAATTAGTATAAACACAAAAAAATTAAAAAAGAAAATAGTGAAATTCATTCTTATATGATAAAACTTATCTGAGCCTGAAAATAAATCCAAAACCCAATCTCCTTCATTTGAACATAAATCTAAAAGATAGTTAATCAGTGACTGTGGTTTTTGATATATATTAACTATCTCTCCTTTTGCTTCTTTATCTTCATATGTTAGTTTTTTTACAATAGCATCATGGACCAATACTTGGCTATGATTCTTTCCATCTCCTTGATTGAAAAAAATAGGCCTGTAGTTATCATCCTTGGTCCAACTTTCAACATGAATGAACTCATTGTCACTTGTAATTGGTAGATTTCTGCCACAAATAATATTTTTCTTTTGCCTGTAACATGAAATAGTAAAAGTTATATTAAATTGAACATAAATGATTTTTTTAACATTAATCAAACATACAATTTCAACGTCTTACCATGTAAGCTACATCCTTGACTTTGCTTTTCCCTTGAAGCTTGATAATAACAACCCCAATTGTGTGTCTTAATAAAATGTCACAAATCTCCAAAATGGTGATGTTGTGACTTCTAGAAATCCTACAACCACTTTACTAAATGCTTGATAAGTATAAGGGTCACTATCATATTCAATGTTTGGGATATTAAAACCATGAGGAATATCTACAATAACTAGGGAATAATCCCTTTTAGGTATGAGTTTTTCAATGTCTTCACAATCACCTAATATTACTTGATATTGGATAGTGTGGAGTCCATTTCAAATGAAATTATTAAGACCGGGATCAATTTCAACATCACTAAGATGTTGTTTTCTCATCCTTTCCATTTTAATTTTTTCAATAAAGCTTCTGAAACTATCAGGTGCTCTATTTGCATCCTTCTTCATCTTTAATAAAATAAACAAAAACAATGTATAAGTTATAAATTAAAAATAATATACATATGAATAGAAATGAATGTATTAATGAACATACCTTTTTAAATGCAAGATAAAAATCTTTTAACACTGATGTAGAACTTGAATCTGGGTAGTTGCGTACAACATCATCTCAACTATCTTCATTCAACAATTTAACCATTTGTTCTTGTATTCTCATATAAACCTTGTGACTGAATAAATGAAGTAAAAAATGTTAATATAGTGTTATGTATAAAAAATAATACCAACAACAATACATTATATTTAACAGAAATTTATAATCCAGAAATAAGTAAAAATAACAAACTTACTTTAGAAATTCCTCACACATTTCCTCCATTGATAATTCTCCTGAATTTAAACGAGATAATATTGTTTTGACAAGATTTTCATCCTTCACTCATTGCATTGATCTCTAAGGTGTGATAATCGTATCCTCTGGAAGGAGCTTCATTTCAGGACCTGATTTACTGTTGGTACATATCAATGGTTTAGAATTTTTTGACCTTTTGACTTTTGATGCCAATGTTCTCCCACAACTCAAAAATCTGATCAATCAATTCCCTTATCTCTCAAGGTCTAAATTCCAATTGGAAAATGTTATCCATACCTCTGCATATTTCATAATTTACTTTTCCACATTTTGAACCTATTTTTTCTTCGATTTGATAACCGATTAACATACAACATTGATTTCGGAATGCGTGATCAACTTTTGTCTTATCACCACCACATTTTTCTTCAAATTCACTATGAATAAATATGACCCTTTGGAGGGAAGTCATAGACATCCTATATTCATTATCTGAATTATGATCCCATGCTAGTAACTTTGCTTATGTATCTCTTAAACCAACATAAATGATACATTTCATTGTTTCAAAATGCGGGTTATTGGGATATTCCTCCATTAATTTCCTTTAAGCTTCTACAGAATGGTTTCCCCCAAGTACATAATATTTATATTCAAAACATTTTAACTTGTCAAATGATTCTTTGTTAGGAACCTGACTTGGATCAACAAGAAGAACATAATCGACCACATGTGCAAAAGGGTTGTACTTCATCAATGTTTTCAAATTGTGAACATGCAAGTGGTGTGGCTTTCTAATTTGATATTTGAACTTTCCTTCATCTGGCTTGTAGACTTGAATGACATTAAGTTAAAATGACCAACCACCCTCAATTAAATTTGTCTTCGCCAAATGATGTCAAATGACATTTTGTTTTGTCTTCATAAGGCCATCCTCTAAATCAGCTCCTGGTGTATTGATTTCCCTGCTTTCTTTGGAGTTTTCACTAGGCCCTTCACTATTGTCCATGATTTTTTTTAGAATGATAATTTTTTTGTTTCTTCCTCCTATTGATTATGATATTTTATTGAACCAAAACAATCTCCTCATCATCAACTGGAAGAGAGACATTCTTGGACTTTTTTTTATGGTTCTTCTCCTTTCTAACATCGGTTCTAATCTGATCCTCACGTATGGCAACACATTCTTCATCTTCAGCTTCAGCTTCAACTTGAATGTTAACTTCCTAATTTTGAAAAGTAACATGTCTACCTTTACTAGATTGATCTCTTTGATACAATTGTGTATCATCATGAAGTATTTTTTTTTCAACCCATGTCTTCTGCTTCATGTTCATGGAAAATGGAGACAAAATTCATAATATCTCACTCTATATAATATATTCCCCGCAAAATAATTGAAATTCCCTGAAAAAAATCCCGTAAAACAAAATATAATATATATATATATATATATATATTTCTCTGTGCAATACTTTGTACGATTTCTTTGCATATCTTTGAAGAATCTTCCCCCATGTTATACATCGAAAATGTAAAATGATATCTATGTTTATCATGTGACTTAGGCAGTTTTGATAGTATATAAACACTTTCAGTATTTGGAAGAATATATAGCTCTAATACTTTTCCCACCACGTCATAACTTTCAATGTCAAAATTCTTACTAGCATATAGATATAATTGTAGATATTCGTCTTCTATATCTTTCAAAAACCATGCATATTTTGAACGATTCACTTCTGTTGATTTCTTCCAGTATGAAACCAACTTATTTTCTTTTGTAGATGCATCTCCCACATTTTCAGTAATTAACTGAGGTGCAAATCATCCAGTAGTGATTTTTGAAGGCCCAACCTGTAGCTTTAGATGATGCAAATGTTGACTTTGGTCCAGAAAGATTGACATAAACCTTCCTTGATGCCATTTTCCTGCATACATATATATCTACATATAAATTACTAAATAAAAAAAAAAACAAATACCTTACGTAAACAAAGTAGAAAACTTGTTTTTTTTTTTAAATGATATTTTTATACATTCCCCCCCGACAAAAACTGTAAATTTTTTTTTTTTATTTTTTTTACATGTCATCTCCCCAACCCCCCTAATTTTTATTTTTTATTTTTTATGATTTGGCGGCCGATTCTCAGAATTGGGCCCCCTAAATTTAAAACATGTCCCTTTAAATTTTTTTTTATTTTTATTTTTTAATTTTCTCCCCAACCCCACTAATTTTTTTAAAATTTTTTTTATATGCCCAAGAGAATCGACAGGCTCAATTCCCAATTCTCAGAATCAACCCTTTGGGTGCATATATATATATATATATATATATATATATATATATATATATATATATATATATATATATATATATATATATATATATATATATATGCCCAAAGGGCCAATTCTGAGCATCGGCCCTTTGGGCATAGCTAAAAAAAAAAAAAAAATTGTCGAATCTGAGAATCAGCCTGTTGGCTATATAAAAAAAAATTATTTATTTTTATATGTGCAAGGGGTTGATTCTCAGAATCAGCCTCCTTGCCTTGGGCACACTCGGGCTTGGGCGGACGCTGCCTCGTGGGTGGCATCCGCCTATAGTACGACGCCATGGGCGTGTGCTATGGGTGGCCCTTTGGCTTGGGCGGACGTCGCCCCATGGGTGCATCCTCTGGTAGCACGAAATCATGGGGCGGCCCTTGGGCTTGGGCGGATGTTGCCCTGTGGGCACGTCTGCCTGTAGCACGGGTGCCCTAGCCCAAGTGGGTGCGCCCACTGGCCCCCTAGGAAAGCATGGGGACGATTCACAAAATTGGCCCCTCTGTTTGCCCAAGGGGGCGGTGGGCGCACCCACTTGGGCCAAAACAACCATGTGCTACCACAGGCGGGTCCACCCACAATGTGCATGTTAATTTTCTTTAATTTTTAAATAAATAAAAAATATTTCGTTTTCTACCCAAAAAAAATTAATGGTAAAAGTTGGTAAATTTTTAATGGTTTAAAATAATTTGACTTTAATTAATTTTAATAGTTTACTAATTTCTAGAATAATAGAAACAAAACTAACCTTGCAAAAGTGACAATCTCCCGTTGACAATGTTGCTGCTCTAAAAAATTGTTCCAAGCTTTTAAACAAACCTCGAGAAATCTTGACCTGATGTGTGGAATAGTGAAAATGAAATTTCTTATAAAGAGGAAATAACAGAATTGTTTTCAGCAGGGTAAATGTGGGATAAAAAACTATGATGAATATTAAAAAAATAAAATTTATAATGTAGTAAAAGTTATATAATTTAATTAAAATTGCTTTATTTTGAAAACAATTATTAAGAGAAAAATGTCTAGGTAATTTAATTCGAAATTAAGGTCCATATTATGAGAATATTTTAATAACTAAATTTCAAATAAATCGTTAAATAAAATTTGGAGGGACATACTTCAAGCAAAAAATTTCGGCGAAATTTTTGGGAGGGAATTTTTCATTGTTTCAACTATATATAATCATTGGGAGAGAGATCATTTGCATCATTCAACATTTTTTGTTTGAGTGTTATGGATTCCTCTGATACTGAAGTTTCGTTTTATGAAGCATCAACATCTTCGTCACGTAACAATTCTATTCATATTGATGAATATAACGAGAGAAGTAGTGACAAAATGAAAGATGAAGATTTTCAAATGAAAAGAGAGTCTAAATGTCGACTTATTCCTAATCCTATGGATTATGAAAGTAAAAATGGCGAATGGAAAGATGAAGAATTTCCAAAAACTAGAGACTCACATTTTCCACTTAGTCCTAATCCTAAGGACTTTGAGAGAAATAATGATGAATGACAGGATGAAAAATTTTCAGTGGATAGAGAGCCACAATTTCCACTTAGTCCTAATCCTAAGGACTATGAGAGCAATAGTGATGAATAGTCGGATGAAAAATTTTCAGTGGATAGAGAGTCACATTTTCCACTTAGACCTAATCCTAAAGACTATGAGAACAATGGTGATGAACGATAGGATGAAAAATTTTCAGTGGATAGACAGTCACATTTTCCACTTACTCCTAATCCTAAGGATTATGAGAGAAATAGTGATGAATGGCAGGATGAAAAAAAATCAGTAAATAAAGCGTCACATTTTACAGTTACTCCTAACCCTATGGAATTTGAGAGCAACAATGATGAAGGGAAGGATGAATAATTTCCAATAAATCGAGGGTCTCAATTTCCACTTGCTCCTAATCATATGGACTATGGGAGTAGCAATGACGAAGGTCGGGATGAAGAATTTCCAATAAATCAAGAGTTGCAATTTCCACATAGTCCTAATCCTATGGACTTTGAGAGCAGCAGTGATGAAGGGAAAGATAAAGATGGTAAATAATATCCTCCAATTAAGTATTTCAAAACCACAGATGATGGTATTGAAAATTTTCATGCCGCAAAAGATGGTAATGAATATTTTTCAAACAATGATGGTGGTGAATTTCCTAACTATATTGCAAATGATCATATCAAGAATAGTATTCCTCCTAATGATCATGGAAATTCTTGTTCAGAGAATGATGAAATGATAGAGATGTTGCCAAAAAATATTGTTTCTAGGAGTAGGAGTAGACCTTTTCATATTAATCTAAGATGTTCTAGTTATACAAGGGGTAGAGTAGTATATCTCACGAGAATAAGTTCTATCAGTGAGCTCATTTCAAGTGACTGTTGTAAAAATGATTTCTTGAAACATATGGATTTCAAAAAAAATTTAGAGAAAAGGAAGTACTATTTGTCAATGAATAAAAGCATGCAAAATTCATATTTAGTGGGGCACATGCAATCTACACTGATAGGTTATGATTATCATATTGGGTCTTTATTGCTCTGTAGAAAGGCTTTCAAAATGATTCATTCAATTGGAAATTTTTTTCTATCAACAATCCAAGATAATTTGGAAAAGAATCCTACATATTATTCAGAAGTTCGTCATAAATGAGAGTTTGGGCTACTAGCAAACACTATAATGTCATGGCTACAAGACTTCTTTTCAAAACATGGAGAGTGTATGCCAAATAGAGATACAATACATATTCTAGATAATTTCTTAAGACGATAAATCTACAACTTATACAAGGAATATGTAGAAGGTGTTCAGGGAAATGGTTGTTTTATTACATATCAATACTTAGTACAGATCTGGAGGAGAGAATTCAACAATGTTTGTATTCCTAAGAAGACAAGGATGGCGATTTGCAGTACATGTGCTTCTATAAAATAAAAAAAGGATAAATGTCAAGGAGAAGAAAGAGGTAAGCATTCATAACATTATTCTTTTAAATTTTATAGTGATCAACTATGAAAATGTATTTATTAATACATTTATTTTACGTTATGTGTAGATTCCATTTTTTAAGCCCTTCAAGAGCATCGAAAACAACAAACAAGTGAAAGAAGAAAATTGTACAAGCATCGAAAGAAGTGTTATGATAATCCAAATAAATATTTGGGTTTGATAATTGATGGTATGGGCCAGAAGAAAACAATTCTACCACATTTTGTTCGCACACCAAAAAATTTGCATGAGGAAAATTTTATCTAGTTTCACTTGGTCGGTTGTATGGTATTCAATGGGAAAATGTCGTCAAGAGTTTACTTCACATATCCAAATATTCATAATGATGGAAATATGACAATAAACATAACTCACGATGTGCTTTCTCATTGGGATGGTAATCTTCCTGAAAATTTGTATCTACACTTAGACAACACTTGCCGTGAAAACAAAAATAAGATTGTTTTTGGATATCTAAACATGCTTGTTGAATTGAGATTTTTTTATAAGGTAAAGGTTTGTTTCCTTCTTGTTGGGCACACTCACGACCATATTGATCAGATGTTCAGTCTTTTTTCAGGAACATTGAGGAGGAAGAATGTTGAGAGCTTTTCATCATTAATTGAATGTATGAAGAAATCATATATGCAAGAGCCTATTTTTCATGTGTTAGAAGAAACTGTTGACATGCAAAGTTTTATTCTCGGATTGCATGGTGATGAGAAATTTATTGAACAACTTAATGACATTAGCTTCCAACATCAAATTTTTTCAAACAAATTTACGAGAAAACAATTATATGGGGCAAGAAGTATTCAACAACTGTAGAATGGGTGCCATCATCAAGTTTGGATTTTTTTAAGTTCATTCCAGATCATCCAATATTTGTGTCAAATATATTTTTATTACAATCAATTGGTGAAGTTCATAATGCACGAAGGCAAAAGAGAGACATAGATTATTCTGAATGCCTGGAAGAAATTAAAAATACCATTAGATATACATATGAGTACTTTGATGTTGCTGATTCAGTTTGGTGGGAGTCCTTTTTCAATGATCAAAGTGACATCCTTTCAAGAAAAACAAATAAACATATGATTTTTAAGACTCGATTTATTTCGCCACAAAATGTGTCAAATTAACAGGAGGAAACAAACATTCTTAAACAAAAACAATCACATGGTATTATTAATTCTACACAGGTGGAGGAAAGAGAAATGTATATTGGTTACAGAAGATCTTGTGCACAACATGAAGCCATGGAAGACCTTTACAAAGGTTCAGTATAGGATATTAAGGAGGGTTGCATGATCGCAGTCTTAACACATGAAGAACCAGATGGCTATCCATTCTAGGTTTCCAAGGTTATAAAGGTGATTACAGAAAATGAGGATATTACAGGTGTTGAAGTACATTGGTATGCCACAAACACACACCCATTCAATGGTGTGTACAAGCTAGAGATGGTAGTTGATAAAAAAATTGGAAGAAAGAGAAAAATAAAGGGTACAAATATAAATCGTCGCCGCATAGACTTCTTAAAATTGGAGGAAGTTGACATACATTTTTATGACTTCAATTTAAGAAAGAGAGGAACTCTTCGCTCCGGAACGATAGATATTCTTAAGAGGTTTCTACCACAAGAAATAGTGTTGAGATGGCAGTTTTCTGAACCCAGTCATATATCTACAAGAACTTTGAAACCTCAAGTGGTGGGCATGCATGCTGACTTAGATGGGGCACTAGTTGATGAAAGAGAAGAATATGGAACATCTTCATCTGCATCGAGTCATTCATCTGAAGGTGTGAATTCTGATGGTGTGCAAGAAAATATCAGTGATTTTGAATAAGTGTGTACGACAATTGATATAAATGATGTTTGAATTGAGCAATGAAAATGATATTTTAACTTCCCTATGATCTTACATGAAGTTATGAGTCATTTTTATGTTTTTTGGATTATGTGTTTAATTATGATTAATTCATTTGTCTAAAATATTGACAATGCAACAGTAACTTGGAGAAGTAATTCATGTTTCATTGGGTTATTTTAGTCATATAATTTGTTCATAATATCATGATTGAAATATTTTGAAAAGTTAATATTTTTAATTATATGGGTGAAAAAATGTGAAATGTATTTTATCTTTAACATTATGGTTGAAAACAATTAGAATGTTAGGGAATGTTAGTGTCATGATATTATATGTTAAATGATATGTATAAAAATTATTAGAATTTTATTGTGTTTAAAATCTCATTATTTTATATTTAACGTCATTACTAAAAATATGTTGAAATTATACCCGGAAAATAAAAATGGTATTCTAGCACCAACTATTGTGTGTTTTTTCCATTTATTTGGCACATGAATATTGGTTTTACTGCCATATTTTAAAAATGTTGCAAATTAACACTGAAAAAAATAAAACCTCATTCTGGAATACACACTTTTCGTTTTTGGGTTGTTTTTCATGTTTTTTGGGGGTTTTTTTTGTTAGAGTTCTCGTTTCAGTTTATAGTTCTTGTTTCAAAGTTTATGTTGTTTAAAATTAATTAGTAACTAGTAAGCACACTTGGTACCACATTCAGATTGTAACTTAAGAGAGAAAGAAACAATCATAAAACAACTAAATTGATAGGGCAACTACACTTTAAAGAATCAATGCCACAAGTAATTATGTACAAAAAACAATTGATGTAATGAATTGAAAAGCACTAACAAACTAGATGTCTTCTTTGAAAATTTTACATAATTTAGCCATTTCCTCTAATATGAAATGAAATGGAATAACCTGACATAAAAATTAACATTTTTTTGAAAAGAAGAATAAAGACATTCTCATGTCCATTATTATTGACACTTTTTTATAACTCATCAATTTGTAAAAAAATCTCAAGTTAAAATAAATCGAAGATAGTTAATTTTAAATTATATTAATATCAAAAAGTTTTGGATAAAGATTATTACCAATATATATTATAATTTATATGCCATATAATATATGTATTTCAACACAATTTTTTCACAATTTAATATCACATATAATTATGCCAAAGGCGTTCTCTCTGCGGGTTCTCGTTGTGCAGATACTATTCACTGCAACGAATCAATGAACTTAAATTTCCTCATCCTCCCACCTATTCAAACCTAACACGTGGCTTGTTTCTTCTTTTTCCTTGGCGGAATTCTTCATTGTTTTTTATAACTCATCAATGTGTAAAAAAATCTCAAGTTAAAATAAATCTAAGATAGTTAATTTTAAATGATATTAATATCAAAATGTTTTGGATAAATATAATTACCAATATACATTATAATTCATATGCCATATAATATATGTATTTCAACATATTTTTTTCACAATTTTATATCCCATATAATTATGCCAAAGGTGTTCTCTCTGCGGGTTCTCGTTGTGCAGATACTATTCACTGCAACGAATCAATGAACTTAAATTTCCTCATCCTCCCACCTATTCAAATCTGACACATGACTTATTTCTTCTTTTCCTTGGCGGAATTCTTCATTGTTTCTTCTACAAATATTCCTGATTTCAGAGGAGGGCACTTCACGATATCTGGACGATGGGATCTATCTTGGATGTGCAGCCTATTCGTGGGGTTTCTACAGTTTTGGCCGCTTGTCATCTACAATTGGCAGGCATCACCAGCAAAGCATGGTGCACCTCTGGCTTGATTGCTGCTTTATTGCAGATGGAAGAAATCACCAACAAAGCATGGTGTACCTCTTTCTTAACCGTTTCTTACCTCAAATTAATATTGAGCTGCGAATATCAAATAATACCCACTGAATGCAGAGAAGTCTTGGCACCTATAGGACGTGATGGAAATGTGTGATTCATCCGAACTTGAGCACTACCTTGAATGTAATTTATGCATCTAGCATTGCATGCTTTAATGCATAGATATCACATCAACGTCCCTTCTCTGGCTGACAAGGACAAGAAAACAATGTTCTCAGATTCACTGCGTAAGACCACATAGATAATGATGATAGATGGAAGGTCTGAAGTGGAGTTCTGGTTGAGATAACTTGTGTGACCAATTAATAGAGACAACCAAAATTGTGTTCACCTTTGTAGCATGTCCTACGCCTACAGTTTCTTGTCCACATTGAGCTAGATATTTCCCAGAGAAGAAGGTTGCTACCCAAAAGTAATGTATAGGTGAACCCATGCTTTTGAATATTAACTTGTGTGAATGTTGCTCGAGCAAAAACATTTGGGCATCATTAGAAGATTGAAAGAATAAAGATCCAGAAGTGAGAAAATGGTGATCTATTGTGATGGCTAAAATTAACCTATGGGGGGTAAAATTGATGTGGGGCATGGGAGAGAGATCTGATTTCATTAAATAGTATCCAAGCTTCGAAGCTTGAGATCAACCATAATAGTTATATGCATATGGCATCTACGCTTGGCCTCAGAGATATATCAGAAACTTTGAAATGATGATGATTCATTGTGTAACTTCCTTGCTGCACTCGCGAAATATGAGCAAGACATGACGATGTGATATATAATGCTCTTGACCAAGTCTTGAACCCAAATAATGCCCTTGAAACCTAGGGTTTCTAGAACCTCGACTTGTTCGAATCACCTAGCTTCTTAATGTTTATTGGATTGCAAATTTGTAGTTGTAATCTTGTAACCCTAACCCACAGAAAGGATGGGAGATATATGAAACTCAATGTTAGCTAGAGTTGTATGATGTTGTACACCTTTTATTTTTTTGTTTTTTTTCTGTATTCACCAATATGATGTTGTAAACTTAGGACATACTATATGAACCATTGAAAAACTATAGACTTGTATGATGAACATTGATACGATTTATGGATTTTTTGACTAGGTAGTTCCGTATAGTGCGATCATACAGAAAATCATCGACTAAGGTAGAATATGTACAAATTAGATTGGAGAGACTATAGGGCCACTACAAGATCCTCGAGCTTGGGGGTGCTTTGATGGACAAGTGCGTTGAGGCATATAGGAGTCACTAGCATACTGGTTGATTCCCAATGGTGGTTGCAGGCATCAATTTGGTTTCCAATATGAAATTAGGTTTTCCTTACCTAGCATCTATATCGCATGAAAAACATGCAACAAATTATCTCTACCTGAATATTTTGTGTAATTTTTTTTGTGTATTTTTTGGGAGAGGTTTCCATGATCGATTCATGAGAACAGATGGGTTGTAAGTTTTTCGTTGGCGGCAATTGTAAATGCAATGGTACTTTGGAGTAGGTTAAAAGACTTGTTAGTATTCTCAATGAAGGAGAAGTGCATTTGAAGGTGTTGTGGAGGTTGTTGTGAGCCCTTCGTTTGTGTTTCTTTCAACAGTGAAGGCCTTGCTATGTTCTAATTTCACAGTTGTTGCACAAAATTGTTGGGTAAGGAAAGGAGGTGCTTTCATTGGAGAGATCAATGCAGAGATGTTGATCAATTTGGACATTCCATGGGTCATACTAGGTCATTCAGAGAGAAGGCTTCTACTGAAACAAGATAATGAGTTTTTTGTAGATAAAGTGGCTTATGCACTTTCTAAAGGTTTGAAGGTAATAGCTTGTGTTGGAGAGACTCTTGAACAACAAGAAGCCAGAGATACATTGAATGTAGTTTCTGAACAAACCAAAGAAATAACAGATAAGGTGGTTGACTAGAGTAACATAGTTATAGCGTATGAGCCTGTTTGGGCGATTGGAACTGGAAAAGTTGCAACCCCAACTTAAGCTCAGGAGGTGCACTATGAATTAAGGAATTGGCTTAAGGTAAATGTTAGTCCTCAAGTAACGAAATCAACCCAAATTATTTATGGTGGATCTATAAATGCTGGAAATTGTGTTGAATTGGTAGCACAACCTAATTTTGATGGATTTCTTGTTGGAGGAGCTTCACTAAACACTAAATTTGTGGACATCATTAAGTCTGCAACTGTGAAGCAAGGTTAAGTCAGAGCAAGTCATTTTGGCTTCTTTACACGTGTTTGCTAGAAGAAAATTATAGTAGTAGAGCATAGCATATGTGCATACAATTGGCCACTACAAAATATCCCACATGATTTCATTCTACTTTTATGGTGTGAAAGGCAATGCCTAGGTTATATCTTCTTAAGACAAAGGAAATTACTTTTGGAAGTATAATATGCCATTAGAAATTAAATGGTTATCTTTATTCTCCAACTTTTTCACATAAAATATTTATTAAGATTATATTTGTTTTAATGAAAAAGTTAGAGAAAACCTAAAAACATACTACCACAATTACTCTTTTATCTGAACCTACAAGAAATTGTTAATATTGTTGATGGTTTACCAATCAGAGTATTTTTGAACCACGAGGTATTGTTTGAAATACAAAATTTGAGGTCGTCGGTTGATGTTAAGTGCGATAGTAATAGATATTATAATCAATGTAGAGAGAACTTCATATTGACTAATACAACATGTTTTAAAATCAAAGTTGTTAGAGTTAACAACTAAGATAAACTATGTTATAAATTGTTATAGACTAAGAAATTTAATAAATAATAATAATTATTACTCCTACGTACTATCACAAACTTTTCTTGACCTTCAAAGTTTTATTTTTTGTTTATTTTTATTATATTTGAATGTGAATTATGTTATAATTGTGCGTGAATGTCATGTACAACTCAATTTTCTCTTCTTAGTTGTTAGGAATTTTCTCTTCTCTGTTCTTAGGTTTTGGTATTGAAAGTGAATGTTATTTAGGTTTTGGTATTAAATGTTGTTACATTTTGGTATTGAAAATCAATGTTTTTGGTTAAGTGTTAAATAAATGCATTCTTAAATCTATTTTTGATATGCTCATATCTTTGATTGAAAGTGGCATGACTTCGATGTCTTCTTGAAATAGATAATGGGTTCCCTTGGCACCCGTTTCAGAATTTGAAGTCAACTCCCTACTCTTCATGTTCCTTATCTCTCCCGAACCTAATGATTTATAAAATTCAGTGATATGAGTAAAATTTTTAGTGATTTCAAAGCTTATTATGTATATGTTTATGAATGTAGTAACCACATTAGCTAGTGAACGAAGGGCTTTAGTGTTTTTTTTATTAGGAGATGATCATAATGTAGTAAATGTAAGTAGTTGAAAGTTGCATTCTAATTGTCTCATTTATCTGAATACATTAATGCTCTCAAACATTGTAATATCATGTAGTATAGAGAGAAATAAATGTTGACTAGATGGTGAGAATCATAATATCATGCATTATACAATTATAAAATTGTTAAATAGATCAATTCTTCTATATCATATAGTCCAACATGTTGTCTTTGATTTAGGACCTTCAGGTGAATATGATAATCACAAAATATTGTGTGCTAATAATGTTATTTTCCTATTAACCAATGTTGATTTAGCATTGCCTAACGCAAGTTATAATGTTTTATGTAATTTTTTCTAGAGCGTAATTTCTAACTTGAGTGGGAGGCACTAAGCTTCCTTGCAACACTTGTTTTTAAATGAATTGTTTGTGTTGTTGGGTGTGTGTTATATTCTTTCCATGAATAGTCGCACACACAGGAGGGGGACATCATAGGGAAGATGATATTCGGGGGGTTTGCAGGGGGCTGGTAGCTCCCTGCATGGGGTCCGGGGCAGTGCCCTGGGAAATTTTTTTTGGACCCTATTTTAGGTGGGCGGATCCGCCTATGGTTTTGTGCATGGGTTTGCACATGGTTTTGGGGCATGATAGTTTTCTGCCCCTGGTATTTTATAGATCTGGTCAAGGGAACTATGGTTATGTTCTAATCCAGGGTTAATGGATTGGGGTTTATGAATGCTTCGACATGTATATATATATGTGTGTGTGTTGTAACACTAAAAGGGAAATAATAAAAAATCAATTTGGTTGTCACGATTTTGGATCCAGTGGAAAATTTTTTGTGTATACATGTTTTATGTTTTATTCTCTCACTATTGTTTATTTTATATTTTTTAAGAATTCATTTGCAGATAATTTCGATACAGGGTTAAAACATACATTTGGTAACGGAGTTGTTTTGGCTTTAAGGGGACACCTTTCTACTAAGGGGTTTTTTGCTTGGGCCTGTGGTAGACCTTGTTCAGTGGAAGATTTGCAGGATCGATTCTTGCGGTGAAAGAAGATGACGAGTAGTGGAAAGATAGAGATCGAGGAATTTAATGGTCAGAGTTTTGAGTTGTGAAAGCTTAATATGGAGGATCTGCTGGTGGATAAAGATCAGTGGATCGTGGTAGATCTGAGTACTAAACCAATGACAATGTCAGATGAAGATCAGGCGAAGTTGGATCGGAAGGAAAAGAGCACAATACGGTTGTGTATCTCTGATTCGGCATTGTTGAATGTATCTGGGGAAGCTACGGAGAAGACTTTGTGGGTCAAGTTAGGGACTTTGCACCAATCTAAGTCTCTAGTGAATAAATTGTTCCCGCGGAAAAAATTGTATAACTTGAGGATGAAGGATGGAGACTCGGTGACAGAGCATATGAATGCCTTCAATACTATGGTAAGTCATTTGTCATTTGTTGATATTAAAGTCTCAGATGAAGATAAGTGCATCAATTTGTTGTGTTCTCTTCCAGATTCGTGGGACAGTCTGGTTATTGCAATAGGTAACAATACAACTACCTTGAATTTTGATGAAATTGTCTCAACCTTTTTATCGGAGAAAATGAGACCGAGAAATATGGAGGGTCAGAATGGAGATGTCTTATCTATACGAGGAAGGTCCAGAACAAAAACAAAAATAATTTTTTGAGTGGGAGATCTAAATCTAGAGGGAGATCTAAATCTCTAGGAAAGTCTATAAAGGTGTGCTGGAAATGCGGAAAGGAAGGACACTTCAGAAAGGACTACAGATCTAAAGCTCCTGAGAAAGGAAAGGAATCTGATGATTCTCCTTCTGAAGAGGCAAAAACCACCTCAGATAAAAGTGGGGATGTGTATTTGGATTCTTCTTCAAATACACATGTAGATCATGAGGTATGGATGATTGAATCGAGTGCATCTTTTCACTTCACTCCCCATAGGGAGTGGTTCTATGAGTATGAGAAGTATGATGGTGGTGATGTCTTCTTAGGGGATGATAGGAAGGACAAAATCGTTGGAGGTGGAAAATTCAAGTTGAAGCTGCAAGGTGGAAGGATTAGAATATTTCCTAGTGTTTTGCATGTTCCTGCATTGGCCAAAAATCCGATTTCTGTAAGAAAAATGAATGATGTAGGTGTAAAAACAGTGTTCAAGAAAGATACTTGCAAGATGGTTCGGGGAGCACTGGTATTAATGTAGGAAGTTTTGGTTGGAACTCTGTACAAGATTTATGGTAACATTGTTATTAATGGGTGCAACAGTTCTGTGGTTCTTGAAAGTGAAGCGGAAATCCTAGCGGTCTTTGGAGAAAATACCATGTTATGGCATCAAAGGCTTGGACATATTGGAGAGAAGGACCTTCAGATACTGCATGGTAATGCTATTATAGAAGTTATGTCTGATTTCTCTCTAGATTTTGATTTCTATGAACGTTGTGTATATGGGAAGCAGAATCAGGTGAGTTTTCCTTCTGGTGCTAAGAGGGCGAACAAGATATTAGAGCTTATGCACAATGATTTGTTTGGACCTATGTCAGTTCCATCACTGGGAAATTATGTGTACTATGTTTCATTCATAGAAGAATTCTCAAGGAATACATGGATATATTTCTCGAGGAAGAAATCCGAAGTCTTTGACAGATTTAAAGAATTTAAGGCTCTGGTGGAAAACCAGAGAGAGAAGAAGATAAAATTGCTAAGGATAGATAATGGTGGAGAGTTTTGCACGAAGGAATTTGAAGAGTTTTGTAAGAAGTGTGGTATAGCATGAAAAAAGACTACTTCATACACACCTCAACAAAATGGAGTTGCAAAAAGAATGAGTAGAATGTTGATGGAAAATGCAAGAAGCATGCTCAGTGGTACCAGGTTAGGAGAAGAATTCTGGGCAGAGGTGGTGAAGACTGCATGTTACCTAGTTAATAGATCACCTTCATCAGCGTTGGAGGATAATACTCCGCATGAGGTATGGATTAGTAAGAAATCCTCTCTTTCACATCTAAGAGTATTTGGATGTGATTCACACACACACACACATATATATGTTACAAAGGAGAAAATGACCAAGTTGGATAATAAATCTGAAAGGTGCATCTTTATTGGGTATAAGGATGGTTTAAAAGGTTACAAGCTTTGGACCCCATAAACAAGGAAGGTTGTGTACAGTCAAGATGTGGTGTTTAGATAGGTGAAAGATGTTGTTAAACATGAATTCCTACCAAAGGGACCTGAGAAGATAGAGTTTGAGCTAAAGGAGGATGAATCAGACTCTACAACAGAACAAGATTCAGAAGGGGATGAGGCACAAACTCCAGCTGTGAGAAGGTCAGTTTGGGAAAGAATACAACAAAAAAGGTATAGTTCATCTGCTTTTTGTTCAAATTTTTCTTTAACTATCACTGATGATGATCCCAGAACTGTCAGGGAGGCAGTGGATTCAGAGGATGGAAAACTCTGGAAGGAGGCCATGGTTGATGAAATGGCATCCTTGCACAAAAATGAGGCATGGGATCTGGTGGAGTTGTCGATTGGAAGGAAGCCCATCGGGAGAAAATGGGTGTTGAAGAAGAAGATGAGTGTAGAAGGCACGGTGGAGAAATACAAAGCTCGGTTGGTAGAAAAAGGTTATTCCCAGGTGTCGGGAATTGATTTTGGTGATATTTTTTCTCCTGTTGCCAATGTTACTTCTATTAGATTACTTTTATATTTTGTTGTTGCATTTGATTTTGAGGTAGAACAGATGGATATGAAGAAAGCATTTCTTCATGGGGAAATACAAGAGGAGATCTACAGGAAGCAACCTAAAGGCTTTACGGTGAAGGGTAGGAAAGAACTGGTATGCAGGTTCAAAAAAGTCTCTGTATGGGTTAAAATAGTCACCAAGGATGTGGCTTCATAAATTTGATACCTCTATACGGGGACTTGGCTTCACTAGAAGAAAAAATGATCACTGTGTATTTTAAATTAATTGGTGGCCGTGTTATTTATTTGGTCTTGTATGTGGATGATATGTTGCTGGTTGGAAATTAAAAATAAATTATCCAATATTTGAAGACCCAATTTTTCTCCAAATTCGACATGAAGGATCTTGGTGCTACAAACTATATTTTGGACTTGAAAATTAAGAGAGATCGGTCAAAGAGGATGTTCTGGTTAAATTAGAGGAAGTATGTCGAGACAATATTGCATAGGTTCAATATGCAGGATAGTAAATCGATGAAGGTTCCTATTCATATAGGTGTAAAGCTATCTGTTGAACATTGTCCCAAGACATAAGAAGAAGAGGAGGATATGTCTCGTGTTCCATATTCAAGTGCAGTGGGTAGCCTGATGTATGCAATGGTCTATACTAGAATAGACATTGCACATGCAGTAGGAGTATTGAGTAGGCTTATGTCAAAACTAGGGAAGGAGCATTGGACAAAAGTGAAGCGGGTTTTCAGATATTTGCGTGGCACTAGTGATTATGGTTTGTGCTACTAGGGAAGACCATGATTGGACAGAGTTTTGGACATCCATGGTTTTTTTGATGCAGACTGGGCTGGAGATCTGAACCAAAGAAGATCTACAAGTGGGTATGTGTTTAGCCTATTTGGTGGTGCAGTTAGTTGGATGAGTAAAAGACAGTCTGTAGTGGCTCTTTCAACTATAGAGGCAGAATACATGACAACCACTCATGCAAGCAAGGAAGCAGTTTGGTTGCAGAGATTGTGTTCAAGCATGGGGTTGGTGCAACGAACTATAAGGATAGACTGTGATAGCCAAAGTGAAATTTTCTTGGCTAAGAACCCTGCTTATCATTCAAAGACAAAAGACATTGATGTTCAATATCACTTTATGAGAGATATGGTTAAGGATACAAAAGTGTTGCTGGTAAAGGTGGACACTTTGAAGAATGTTGCAGATGCATTGACAAAGTTTGTGAGCACTCAGAAGTTCTCTTACTGTAGAGAAAAAATGGGTGTCACAGTGCTGGGTTAATGACTAAGCTCTCTAGTGACTCTGTGCGGAAAGAAAACAACAAGTGGGAGAATGTTGGGTGTGTGTTATATTATTTCCATGAATAGTCGCATGCGCAGGGCGGTCACAAGGCGGCGATAGCCACTCCCTGTTCATTGCATTGGGCGCAACGGAGACAGTAGACCCCCTGTCCAGGGGTTAGCAAGGGGCGAGTCGAGTATGTTTTCTCACTTAAAAACCATTATAACAACATACAACAATATATTCATCAATTGTTTAATTGTTGTTTACTTTGTTTTCTCACTTAACCACCATTATAACAACAGACAACAATATATTCTTCTATTATTTAATTGTTGATTACTAAAACTACAAACATAAACTTATTAAATTTGTGTCAATTAAAAATGATTGTTGTTTACTAAATCTACAAACAGAGACTTATTAATATACAAACTAAACTTATTAAATTCATGCGTCAATTAAAAATGAATTCATTTGGAAAAGCTGGAGAAAAGGACTCGTTTAAGGAAAAACGAAATCACATTTCTCACAAAAACTGTTTAAAAAAACCACTTGTCTCTGGAGAAACCAATTTAGCAGACTCACAAATGAAAACAGTCATACAAAACATTGTTTTCCATGTCGTTCAATTTTCTATACATTTTCTTTCGAAAACTAGGACTCCGGTTCTATTTTTAGTAACGTAGTTGTAGGCCCAGTAACATTTTATTATAATAATTCTAATTCCTATATTGATATGCGAGTATATTTTTGGCACAATTTGTGGAATTCAATGGATTTCCCAAAAGGTTACATTATGTTTATATAGTGCTTCATGAATTTCCAGTAAAACACTAAAAGCTAGATGCCAAATATGTTTGTTAGTTGTTATGAATGCACAGATAAGGTTGATGTATTTCACATATTCTCGTTGCAATATTGGATGTTGTTGGCATCATTGAAGCTGTCAATTTAACTTTTCAATGGTCCCTGGATTGAGTTTTAACTAGTTGAGATCTCCATTTCTATGGAATTGAGTTTAGTAGAAGCATAACAACTTTGAGTTCTATTATTCATCAAGTTTTCCTCTGGATTTGGAATTGGGTTCAGCAGCAACATAACAACAACTTTGAGTTGTCTTCCAAGTCTAGGTGTTTGCCTATGATTTCTGGCACATATGCAAGCCTTGAAAGTGTGAGAATACAGGAGAATAAGCTCATGGGATAAATACCCATTTCACTTTAAGGTCTCTCTCATGTTTATATGATGTTGTTTGTCAGTAACAATTGCGTTCGTAAGGGGAGAACTCTTTCATGACAACCCAAATTACTGTTGGAGAGAAGAAACCAAACGAATTAGATAAATTAGCTAGCACTTCTAGGTTTGGTCTCAATATTCAAACCACTCCATATCCCTCGCTAGATTAGGATATATATCTTATGTAATATAGATGTCATAGTTTTTCTTAATATATGAGTTGGATTGATTATGTGGCATATAAAAATGTATTGACAAAGACAAATATATTCAAGAAATTCAAGTGTTACCTCAGTTGGATGAGGTACCAACCAAAATCCAAACAGATTGTCCAGTTAAATACCAGAATGTTCAATGAAGTAGCGATTTCAATGTAATTGATATGTGGAATAGCGATCTAAGTTTTCTTAGTGATATTTTTGTTGCTTATGCCAAATAGAGGACATGGTTTTGACGAATGGTTTTAAAACCTTTTCCTAAACCTTTGTTAGCACGAGAAGTATTGTCAGAATCTACTTTTTGAGGAAATTAATACTATGAATGTCATGACCCATCTTTTGGCTGAGAGTGTTCCTACAGGACATAGATTAAAGGGACAAAAACACTTACTGAGAGATTGTCGGATTACTTACAGGAACAGCAACACAACAACAAGATGCTAAAAAGAATCAACATTGTGAGAGTTTGCTTGGATAGATTTGACATTAATATTAGTGAATAATAAATTTCCAAAGGAGGAAGTGACGTGGAGATTGCATACAGGCCAAGTTTGCTGTAGGAAGGAGTCAATGATACTCTTTGAAAATTAAAAAAAACCTTACAGAGATTTGTCACAGCTTGAGCCAAATGTAGATGGACATGAGAATTCCCACCATTCTTCTACAAGATTTGGAATGATATCAAGTGAAATCTGCAGTTTCTATAGATGGGCTCGGTTGAAACATCTCACTGAAGACATGTAGTTCTGAACAATACGAGAATTTGGAAGTGATTGTGCTAACCAACCATTCAATTCATTAAAGTAGCGCTATAATTGGACAGGTTTCTTTGTTCAAAGAAGTGACCTTATTTGATTTATTTATAGGGTTTTGATTGGCTCTAGTTGTAGGTTTTCTATTTGAAGCAGACATGCATGATTTAATTGTTGGAAAGGCAGAGGATTCAATCACATAAATAACGCAAATATTTCACACATGAACAATGAGCTGCGACTCTTCAATTAATCTAAAACTCTGAATCATAAAACTCTCTCTTAATACAATGAACCCGTGAAGGGTATTTAATCTAATTGACATGCACACACTCTCACATATAACTGAACTTGATCAACTCACTTAACTCACTCTTTAACTCACTCACCAAATCTAACTGTAACTCAACTCAACTAATTCACTTAGATGATTGTATAATTCACTCAACTCTAACTCTGCATGCGGGAAATAATTATATATTTTAACACTCCCCCTTAATTATGATCGCTAAACTAAAACATAACTCATGACAACTCAAACATACCGGCTGGTCTATGTCTCAGCTAGGCTTACAACACCCAAGTTTCTTTTGTGAAACTCAAACAAATCTACTGCTAATGGCTTTGTAAAGATATCAGCCAATTGATCACTCGTTCTACAAGGCTTCAAGTGAACTTCTCCATTGCTCACAAGTTCTCGAATAAAGTGACATCTAGTATCAATATGCTTTCTCTTTTGATGAAAAACACTATTCTTGGATAATGAAATTGCTGATGTGTTGTCACAGTATATCGTTGTTGATCCTTGTTGTTTCTGCTTGAGTCCATCCAATACTCTTCTTAACCATACTGCTTGACATGCTGCTGAAGTTGCTGCTACATATTCTGCTTATGCTGATGATAGTGTAACAATAGGCTACTTCTTAGATGCCCATGCTATCACTCCTGCACCGAGATGGAAAACATAACCAGATGTGCTCTTCCGATCATCCAAACTTCCTGCAAAATCACTATCTGTATATCCAATCAATTCTTTCTTTTCTGTACTTGCATACATTATGCCATAATCTCTAGTTCCTGCTATGTATCTCAGGATTCTTTTTCCAAAACTCCAATGTGTGTCTTTTGGAGTCTCCATGAATTTGGAAATCAGACTTATTCCCTGCATAATATCTGGTCTTGTCGCTGTGAGATACATGAGGCTGCCAACCAATCTTTTAAATAGATGTGGATTGAAATCTGCCCCTTGATCATCCTTACTTAAATTTGTACCCTTTGTAACTGGTGTAGGTACAGGTTTGGAATTATCCATCTTGAATCTTTTCAACAAATCTGTTGCATACTTATTTTGGCAAATAAAATGCCTTTTTCAGATTGCTCAACTTCAATGCCAAGAAAATATTTCATGAAACCTAGATCTGTCATCTCAAATTCTTTCATCATGGATGCTTTAAATTCATCTATTTCAAGATCACCTGTAAAAATCATATCATCAACATATAAACAAACTATCAAAATCTGTCCATGCTCATTTACCTTTGTGTATAAGGTAGGCTCAATGCTGCTTCTGCAAAATCCATTCTTGATCATATAACTGTCGATTCTGCTATACCATGCTCTAGGTGCTTGCTTTAGTCCATAGAGTGCTTTCTTCAATCTATAAACTTTATCCTCTTGTCCTTCAACTTCATAACCTGGAGGCTGCTGCACATAAATTTCTTCTTCTAAAATTCCATTCAAGAAGGCTGATTTGACATCCATCTGATATACTTTCCACTTGTTCTGAGCTGTTGTCGCTAGAACTGCTCTTATAGTATCCAATCTGGCGACCGGAGAAAATTTTTCTTCAAAGTCTATTCCCGGTTGTTGCGAGAATCCTTTTTCTACAAGTCTTGCTTTAAATCTGTCAATCTCACCTTTCTCATTCACTTTGGTCTTGTATACCCACTTCACACCAATGAGATTTTTATCGTTTGGTAAATCAACCAAGTCCCATGTATCATTCTTTTCAATTGAATTCATCTCTTCATCCATGGCTTGCACCCAATTTTCATCTCTGATTGCTTCTTCAAACGAAGAAGGTTGGAATGCCAACAATGCAAAATTTGAACTAACATCCAAATCATTATAAATATCTTTCAGACTTCTCATCTTTTTCTTACCGATACTTGATTCATTACCTGATTCGTTGCTTGGAGAATTCTGATCTATGGATTTGCTTGAAGATCCATGCTACTCTGAAAATCTGGGAGTCCTTGCTGGTGTGACTCTGTTTGGTGTCTGCTCTCTTGGTTCTTGCTACTCCTCTTCTTCTACAAGAGCATCCTCCATCAATGGTGTTTGAGCATCAGTTAGTGTGTCTACAATCCCATTCCATGACTCTTGTTCTTTGAACACAACATCTCTGCTAATGATTGTCTTCTTTGTGACAGGGTTATACAATTTGTAAGCTTTTGATTGCTCACTATAACCAGTAAAAATGCATTTTTCACTTTGATCATCTAATTTGCCTCTTATTTGCTTAGGCACATGTGCATAGGCTACACATCCAAAAACTCTGAAATGAGATACACTGCAAGACATACCTGACCATGCTTCTTCTGGAACTCTATTCATCACGCTCTTTGTAGGAGATCTGTTTATCACATAAACAACATATGCAACTGCTTCTGCCTAATACTCGTTAGACGGGTGTCTTTCTTTCAACATGCTCCTTGTCATGTTCATGATTGTTCCGTTCTTCCTCTCTGCTACACCATTCTGCTGTGGTGTGTAACTGGTTGTAAACTGTCTTCTGATTCCATGTTGTTTGCAGTACTCATGGAATGCCTTCGAATCGTATTCTCCACCACGATCCGATCTCAATACCTTGATCTGTTGATCACTTTGCTTCTCCACCAAAGCTTTGAATTCTTTGAACTTTGAAAAAGTTTCAGACTTCTACTTCAAAAAGTAAACCCAAGTCTTCCTACTATAATCATCAATAAAGGTAAGGAAGTAACAAATTCCACCAATCGACTGTGTCCTCATAGGTCCACATAGGTCGGTATGCACCAATTCAAGTGGTTTCTTTTCTCTGTAAGAAACTCCTTTTGAAAAACTGTCACGGTGTTGCTTTCCCAAGATGCAACACTCACAAGTGCTAGCAGGTTCTTTGATGGGAGGTAAACCTCTGACCATTTGTTTCTACTGCAACAATCTTAAACCGGAAAAATGCAAGTGTCCAAACCGAAAGTGCCATAACCAGTATGCATCAGAACATGCAGTTGTAAAAGAAATAACCTGATCATTGTAGTTCATAATGAGAGAAAAGAGTCTGTTCCTCGTCATCTACACCTTTGTAATCAGCTGCTTGCTTGGGGATTTGTCGTAAATAACACACTGTTGCCCCTGAAAGATAGCTTTGTATCCTTTCTGCATCAGTTGGCCAACACTAATCAAATTGTGTTTGAGTCCAGGGACATAGTATACCTCTGATATGGTCTTTGGCTCCCCCTTCTTGGTCACAATGTTGACCACTCCTTTGCCATCTACAACCACGGTTTTGTCAGTCCCCAACTTTACCTCTGTCTTCACTGAGACATCCAAATTAACAACCAAATTCTTGTTGCCTGTCATGTGGTTACTGCAACCACTGTCTAATAGCCAAACCTTATTAGACGGTGCATGCATGGTATTGCATGCTAGAAACATAGAGTCAGTATTTTCTGTACTAACATTAGCTCTCTGATTGCCTTGATCTGCAATCTTCTTCCTACAATCATGAGAATAATGACCAAATATATTGCAGTAATAGCACTTTACCTTTGATTTGTCAGACCTTTGATTGTTATGAAATCTTCTGCTGCTGCTGTTTCCACTCTGATGCTCATGATCGTCTCGGCCATCTCTGTGACTGCCATAGTTGCTACCTCGTCCTCTGCTTCTTGATTGACCTCTACCTCGACCTCTGGAAATATAGACTTGAATTTGGAAGGCATTTTCCAATGTGGAATCCTTATTTCTGTCTATCCTTGAGTCATGCGATAGAATAGATCCCATCAACTCATCAATTGTGAGTTTTTCCAAGTCCTTTGCTTCTTCTATCGCTGCTACCACAACATCAAATTTGGTAGACAACGATCGAAGAACCTTCTCGATCAATGTTCGATCTTTAATATCTTCGCCATAGATTTTTAACTGATTGACGACAGACATGACCCTATTCATGAAGGAATCAATGTCCTCTGTCTCCTTCATCTACAGAATTTCAAAATCTCTCCTAGTATTCTGCAATTTAACAATATTAACTTTGGCCATACCTTGATCGCTGGTCGCCAAGGTGTCCCATGCCTCCTTTGCTGACGAGGTTATCATGATCTTCTGGAACACAGCTCGATCTACTCCCTGCTGGATCAGAAGCAACGCTTGCACATTCTCCCGCTTATCTTTCTTCCACTGTTCCCTCTCTGCATCACTGAGGGCTCGTTTTTCTGCATCATCTTGAGGTTCTGCAAACCCATACTTGACATGATCCCAGACATCATGCGCTTTTAGCATAGTCTCCATTTTAATAGCCCACATATCATAATCTTTCCCATTGAAAGATGGAAGTTGTGGCTGAAAACTTGATGTGGCCATCTTGCCTCAACCAAAAATTCACTGCTAAAAACCTAAAAAAATTTAATATGCTTTGCAAAGCTCAAAAAAATTCCTTATAATAAAATCCTAGATTTTATTATTTTTTATTATTTATATAAAAATTCTTTATTAAAAAAATCTTTATATAAAAAAAAATCCTTTTTAAAAAAGAGTTTTTATAAAAGCTCCACCTTTTAAAGCCTTTTTATAATATGCTTATGAAATGCTCCTTTTAAAAAACTCCTTTTCAAACCAAAACTCCTCACGTGCTTTTATGAGAGACTCGTATAAAATTAAAAGAACCCTTTTATGAAATACTTCAAATCTGAACACGTTTGAAACCGTGGAAATTTTATTGACTTTCCAAAGTTTTGTATTGGACTTTCGTGCTTTTCATAAGACTAACGCGTCCACTCTTCAATACGACCGAGTGCTAACGCATCTCCCGATCTATGGTGTTGTGTTAGTGCCTTAACGCACCGGAAGTTCAAAATGCCCGCGTGCTTCAAAATTGTCGTAACTTTATCATTTTTAACGCAGTTCTCTACAGTGGGAACCGGCGTTATAACGCTCTGTCCTTAATTAACAGCTGCGTTATAGCGTAAAAACGCGGAAACAAAATTTCCTTCTCACACACGGATGATTGCTAATCCATTTTTCTTCTGTTCTCTGTGACCTCACTCTGATACCAATCTGTTGGAAAGGCAGAGGATTCAATCACATAAATAACACAAATATTTCACACATAAACAATGAGCTGCGGCTCTTCAATTAATCTAAAACTCTGAATCATAAAACTATCTCTTAATACAATGAACCCGTGAAGGGTATTTAATCTAATTGACATGCACACACTCTCACATATAACTGAACTTGATCAACTCGCTTAACTCACTCTTTAACTCACTCACCAAATCTAATTGTAACTCAACTCAACTAATTCACTCAACTCTAACTTTGCATGCGGGAAGTAATTATATATTTTAACATTAATCCCTTGCAAAAGTATGTTATGAAAAATGTTGTTTGATGAGGACTACGAGAGGGGTTTGCAGTTGGAGGTTAGAGTTACCTTCTTTCTGGGGTTTATCTTGAACAACCAACAATTTTCTTTCGTTACCACAAGTTCATTGGAACCACAATTTGAGACTGATGGCAACGAATGGGATTCTAGAAAATTAAGTTCAGTTGGTGAGACACGTCTTAGGGATTGAGCACTTCAGATCACTTGGATACAAAAGAGCTGGTCAATATGCATTTTGTCAATTATATTACCACCCACTGACAAATTACTTTAGTTAATATAAATGAAACCAACTAATTAAAAGGTTTTTATATTCCACAGATAATTGGTAAAAAGTTTTTATATTTCACAGAGATAAAAGTTTTTATATTCCAGAGAGATAATTGGTGAAAAAAGTTGAACTATTCTACAGAGCTGCAAACTTACTTTTCCGTTAAATTCATCTTATTGTCTTGACTCTCCTAGAGAGTGCCACGAACCTCTGATACCATGTCATCACCACTAACTTATCAAGAATATGAAAACAAACCACAAATCGAGAGCAAATATCCACAACAAACTTGGCAACATCTCTCTTTATCATACTTAAGAAACCATCACTTTATTTGCAAATAAAACATAATTAAACTACCCATCGAATGCCTGTACCTGTACTATCCTTACAACCATGAAACAATCTCAACGATCAGCATTACATAAGCGCTAGACACTGCTGCTTTCGCTGTGTTATTTATAACCCAAGACTACGCTGTACTAGTGTACTATTTTGACAAGATTAAACAATCTCAACGCTCGTCATAACTTAAACAATAGAAAATGCTGCTTTTTATGTGTTCTTTGTAACACAACACTACCATCTTCTGCAGATATTTGTATCAATTGTTGGCGCAACTGATCAAGAATTCCCACACCCTTTGCAGTTTGGAACAAATTCGTTTAAAGACATCAAATTCTCCACACCAAACAGCTTCCAACACCAAGAAACATCAGTCACCTCCAAAGATATCAATGTTTGGCAGCTTATCTACTTTTTCACACCAGGAGATATGTAACTCTGGAAGTTTTTTCCCAATTGCAAAACTCTCCTAATTGTCTCAATTCTTTACAAGAATACAAGGTCAGATGTTGCCAAATAAGCTATCAAGGCGCTTCTGCTTCCCTGCGGTCTTTGGGATGTGTCAAAGGGGAGTCCGTATATTTTATTCTAGCAGTTGTAGAGGCCCCTGCAAATGTAAATATTTAGCTTTCACGTACAAGTAGATATATAAATGAAATGGAGTGAAAATATGAATCAAGACACCTTTGTCTACCTGAAATTCATGCTGCCACAATAGTTGTAATTTCCTCCCACTCACTTGTAACACTGAATTTCTCCACATGAATCCGGGAATACAAGAAATTATAAGATTTGGTAACCCCAGTCTTCACAATTTTGCTCCTAAATAGCCATCTTCGGCTACAAAAAGATGTCAGTTCCTCACAACAAAAAATTGGAAAACAGTGAATAGATGCCTCTATCATTCTACTAGTACCCAAAACAGTGAAAACAGAGAATAGATGCCTCTATCATTGTGCTAATAAACAAACTTGAGAAGTGTACAGATCTATCATTCTGCCAGTAAAACAAACATGAGAAAGGGTGCAGATCTATCACTCTTCAATATCTACTAATTCAATGAGGAAAAATATACACCAGACAGATCTATTATGCTTGGAATAAACAAACTTGAAATATTCATTTTAAATAAAAGACAAAGTTTGAAATGATTGAAACACTTACACGAGAAGATAGCTCCAAGAAAACTTCAATCTGTGTTGTTTCTCGTCTGCTGCAAACGACTACGGAACATTCATTTTTGCTCAGCAATATTTTTGCCAAGATCTTTGTCGTGGTCAGGTGTTTTTATTGGCATTTGTTATTTAAATGTGGAAACCCCATGTGCTATACCATGTTTTTTTTTAATGAAAAAATAAACAATATACAGAGATATTCATAGATTCACTTACCAGTAACTAGTAATTTTCTTCTAACAAGTGCTCCAAGCACTTTAATGGATAACGGAAATCCATGACAAGGTTTGATAGACCGATCTACCAAATCTATCGGCTGGATGTGGCTGAAGTCGGAAAGAATCAGAAGAATGGTAGCCCTTGACTTCACCACAAGGTCGAGTTCATCCAAACACCGACTCGATTGCTCATAGTTTGCATATAAAATTGCAATATGAACACATGACTTCTCTTCGGGAAGAAATGTGTTTCCTCCTTCCACCATTTCCAGTGAACTCGCAATCCATTGTCTGCCATGTGAAACTAAAGATGAGAGGGTAAAATGTTCTTGACATTTGGACCACCTATAATTGATAAAAACGTGGTACTAAAAAATGCTAGAGGTGAAAAGGTTAAATGTGGAAAGGTCGTAACAGGGATTATAAGTCCAAGCTGAGTAGGAAGCCGAGGAGGGAAGAGGGAAAAAGATTTGTTATTGTGATGGAAAGCGGTTGCTATAGATGAACAGAAAGATAAGCTCAAAGGCAAATGCAAAGAGGATGAAGCCTAGGTAGGTATGATCTAGACAACAAGATAAATGAAGCTCAACCCAACATGCATATGATCGCTGATTCACTGGATCTGCACGCACCGATATTGACCTACGATTTTAGCTGGGGACATCCCACCACAAAAAGATTCTTTAGGTTAGTTGCGAACCAGCAGGCTTTTAGTGCTTGACAACTTATGAGTTGTAATGTAGTGCCAACCACTAGTTTGTTTTGTTTTTGCAATTGATATTCCATCGAGTGGCCCAACTACCATGAAAGAAATTTACAGGTTCCGCTTCAGTGGGCCTACAACCTACCAGCCGCTACTAAGGGGAGGCAATCCCACTTGTTAAAAAAGACTTACATAGCTGAGAATAGCATCATCGATACAACTCATTGGATGTCGATTACAAATTTAAAAACATTCATAATCCTTGATGACGAAGAAGCACGCCAAAAGTGGTAACAATAGAGTAATCAATGCTTTGGAAAGAAGGTTGAGAAATCCCAAATTTAAATCTATTGTGTGTTTGAGGCATTAGACTCGTGTATATCAATGTAAATAAAAGATTTTCTGGGGATATTTATTGGTTGTAAATGGTCCATTTTGTGTGGGATTTAGTTTTCTGATTTAAATTTTGTTGAGAGGGGTAGAGAATAAGAGGCATTTCATAGGTAGGTAGAGTATTTTTTAATTGAACAATGGAGCTGGTCTTAATTACTTTTATGGTTATTTTAAATGACGGAAATATGGTTAGAGTATGGATGGCGACTTTCAATATTTAAGAATATAGAAAGGTGTATTTACTTGATGAATGATGATTCTTAGTGTTAATTCAAATTTTTCATTGTTCATTAAGCTATTGGATTTATTATATCAACAATTTGACATATAACATGATTGAAGGAGTAACCTAACCATTCGAGATTTCACCCTTTGGTTTCTGTGTTGGTTTCTGTGCCCTCCTTTAACCGACGAATGTCCTCGAGTAACTTCAACTTTCTCCATAACACTGCATCTTGTTCTGTTGAGGTTTTCCTTCCCACCGTTGTTTCACATCCATCCACCATTCTCCGTGCCATATCATCCATGTCATAGATCCATTGCATTCGGTGCCATTGAATTCAATTTGAAATTGAAATAGTGGCTAGATTTGAAATTTGAATCTCATCATTCCCGCTACAACATCTGGTATGTTCCATGTCAAGGCTATTGACACACATTTCTCGGTGGGGGAATTCAAACTGAGATGACAATGTTTTAGGTAACTCACTATCGTAAAAAACCCTTTAACAGATGAATATTCAATCCACCATTTTTTTCCTTTAACACATGAATATTCAATCTAACAATTTTTTCAAAGGAAAAACTATTCTAATCATTGGGATTTTAATACTTTTTCGAGCGAGGGTGAGGAAAGACGGAAGGAGACCCAAATGTTTGGATGTGAGATCTTGTAAGTTGTTAAATGTTATACACAAATGTTTGGATGTGAGATCTTGTAACTGGTTACTATATGCATAAAAATCATTTTGGTGAGCTCTATGAAGTTGAGGAATATAGATTAAATGTTAAAGGCTCATTCAAATATTCAATGGGAAGCATATTAACAACAGTAAAATCATATGAATTAAGTAGAATTTCTTCATTTTAATTAAATATCAATTTCTTCATTCATTATATAAATAAATAGAATTGAGTTCTAATTTGTATATGGTAAGGTATTTTTTGGGGTTTTGTTTTTAAATTCAAATGAATTTGTTTGGGTGTGTATAAATTAAACAATTTAAATAATAGACACAAGATATTTACTGTATTATATGTGCTTAGCTTTTTATTAGTAGGGGAAGGGATTTATATTTCTTATGTGCATTTCATTTCATATGTGTTTGGCTTTATGTTCCTATTCTATTTATAATTTTTCCAATATGCATATTAAGAATTAGAAATTTATGTTTAATTTATCACAATAAATGCATGACATAATGAGGATTCTCATTATGAGCAAGAAATTTTCACGAAACCTTGACTGCAGTGTGAATGTTGTCATTTAGAGAGTTTGATAGGCTAAGTAGTGTAACAAATTTGCTGGAGGACCCACTATGTTGTTGTTCAGAGAGTTGCCCCAACACACATCTTCAAGTGTTAGTTATTGAAACTAAATTGAGACTTGAGACTACCCCCTGTTGTAGTGGTGGCAACTCTCTTCTACTTTGGGACAACTTTGATGTTCATTGTTGAAACTACTTTGCTGCTACCCAGTAGTGGCAAACCACTTGGCCTTTGTAGTTTGTTTTAGCTTTGTAGCTAAAACAGAGTATTGTATATTAAAATTAACATTTATAAAAACTCTTTATAATACATGTATAAGCTCTTTTTGATCCTTTTAATAAAAATATGTCTAAACTTTTATGAATAATTTCTAAAATGTTACTATATTTTATAATTCAATATTTCTATGATATTTATCATTATCATTATTTTTCATTATTGAAATAAAAAATAACACGAAAGTTCCATTAAAAAAATTTTACTCATTTTTTAAAATTTAATCATAATAAAGAATTTGTTCATTAACAATTTTGTGTTAAAAAATATTAAAAATTTTAAACTATTACATTGTATTTGAGATATATAGTTTTGTAAATTAATTAAAAATATATAATTAGATGAAAACTGAAACTTTGAAAAAAAAAATAGATATATCATTTTTAAGAATGTTGTAATAAAAACGTTGTATGATAATAAACTATGTATTGAAGTAAAGTAAACAAATATTAAAAACACCATATTTTACATTGTATTTTTGATATATAGTTTTTTAAATTAATTAAAAATATATAATGAGGTGAAAATTCATATTTTGAAAAGTTGACACATTATTTTTAATTTTTCATTAATAAACTATTGAAATTGTTAATTGGTTTCTTCACACTATTGTTATCTTTATGCTATTTTCTTTGTACAATTAGTTCTATGCATAATTGGTGTGTGTTAGGTGCAATGAGGGACCCACAACATACACAAATTATGAGTTCACTTTGAATTCACCATTTTCGCATTGAATTATTTTGGCTCCAACACCCACCCTTCGAGGACAATATTTCCAAATGGTTGTAAGAATCCCCATTAGGAAATGACACAATTGTGCATCACTTTTACAACCAATTACGATACCTCAAGGCTCTCTTGAAATAGTGGAATAAGCAAGACTTTGAGAAATATTTCACAACAAAAATGGAACAATGTTAAACAAAGAATAATTCCCAAAAGGAAAAAGTAGTGAAAACCCTTAAATATTTTTCTCATATTAATTAAAAAAAATGGATGTTTTTCTAAGTAATCTAATTCCAAAAAATACTAGTTTGGATATATCACTGCACTTACTATTCAATCTCTTTGATAAATAATGATCCACTAAGGAACTCATGTCAATCTATTTGAATTTTATGCACCTAAGAAAGAATCAAGATAAACTAAGAGTGGGTCAATATGACTTAAGTTTGGCATGGTGTCTATGTGATATTAATATAAAATTTTAAAGTATTCATAAACTTGTATTGCTCTCGAAATAAAAATAACAAATGAAAATATTAATGAAACTTTCATGTTTGTACAATTATTTCTATGCATAATCAATGTGTGTTAGGTGCAATGAGGGGCCCATAACACACATTAATTATGCATAGAAGGGTAAAAATATTTCACATTGAATTCACCACTTTCACATTGAATTCTTTTGGCCCCAACACCAATCCTTCCAAGACAATATTTCCAAATGGTTGCAAGAAACCTGGCATCACTTAAATTACAACAAATTAAGATACCTCAAAGCAATCTTAAATAGTGGAATAAGCAAGACTTGGGGGATATTTTTATTGAAAAAAGATTTCAAAACAAAAAATGGAACATTTTCAACAAAGAATAATTCTCAAAAGGAAAAAGTAGTGAACCCTTAAAGATTTTTCTCAAATTAATAATTTTGTTTGGATGTTTTGCTAAGTAATTTAATTGCAAAAATTCTAGTTCGGATATATCTTTGCACTTGAGGATTCTATCTCTTTGATAAATAATGATCCAAGAAAGACCTCATGTCAATCTATTTCACTTTTACACACCTAAGAGAGAATCAAGATAAACTAAGAGTGGCTTAAAATGACTTAAGTTTACATGATGTCCATGTGATATATACCTTCGTTTAATTTAAGGTAGATGACAAAGTAATTTAAGGTCATACTCCCGAACAAACAACAATTCTATGCTAGATAGCACTTACAAGAATGTCAATGTCCCACAATGTCATGACTGAGGTCATGCACTTACAAGTAGCATCTAACTCAATGTCATATATAAAACTAGATACTACCCAAATCACATGTTAATCTCTTGCTCATGAAGTATATGACCTTGAAATCTATCATTAACATAAAAACCCAACCAACTCCCCCAACAAATCTCACTATTTAATAATATTTTATTTACATTTTTCTTTTATTTTGCTAATTTAATTACTCATATATTAATTGTATACTTTAAAAAGTACATTATTCCTTAGATATATGTCAAGGAATTGAAAATTTGATTTTCCTTGGTTTATAATAAGTAATTTTACATTAACCACCAAACATAATCATATTAAAAATGTTACAATTTTTTTTTAATATATATATATATATATATATTATCAAACATCTTATCAACACATCAATTAGCACACCCAAACTCAAAAGGTATATATCCAAATATCAAACATGTTTAAGTATTAAAATAAGTGTAATATGGCACTTGAATGTGTTTGTTATGTGGATATGATCCACATATATCCTTTGACCTTATAAAAGCTAAATAATAATGTTTCCCTAGACCATAAGTAACACAATATTTGTTGACTCTCGTGTGGATTTTACAAAAATGTCTTTTCTCATTAAAAAATCTCACCATCTCCCTTAGATATTGATGCACTTTGATGAGAAATTGTAACATAATAGATGCAAATGTGAATCTAACCTCAGACACTCGGCACATCAAAGAACCTAGATATTGACATATTTCCTATAAATTGATATGGATATTGCATGATTAATAATAAAAACCTATAACATTTTTTCATTAGTTATAGTGTTTCCAACCCATGCAATTTTATTAATATCTTTAAGGATCAAGTTGATGTATTGCACAAAACAAGGAGTCCAAAAAATCGTTGGGTATTCATCCTCAATCAAACCCCTAGCAAACACATTTTTTGAGGCACTATCTGTAATAATTTGGACCACTTTTTTTCTTCCAACTTCCTCTATTACCTCTTTGAAAAGACTCATAATATATTGACTATATTTTGTCTTCCTTGTAGTATCATGGCATTTTAAGAACATAACTCCTCATGCCAAAACATTAATAAGGGGATGATGGTTGACATTTGTCCAACCATTTGAAATAATGGATACCCCACATTATTTCCAATTGTCTTTAATACCATGAAGTCTAACTTCAATTCAAGCCATCTCTTCAAATACCATTGTTGTCCTCTTTTTTTCATAACTAGTAGGTTTGTAACCTTTAGGGGCATTTTTAACTAGATATATCACCATCTCCTTCCACCAAGGAGATCTATAAACATTGACAGCTATGCTATTTGAAAAAAAAATGCCCAATAGATGCATCCAATTTTCCTCTCCCTTTCACATCCCATAGGTTTTCAAGGTGGGACAAAAGCATGATGTTGAGAAGAATATTGTGGACAGCCAACTACCAATCTAGTGGGATTTATGTTGGTTTGAATTAAACCTTCAACAACATGTCTCAACTTTTCAAGTTCATTATATTGTTTTTGTATAGATGTTTTCTCTATTTTAGGCACACTCGGACATAAACATATATGTTCATTTTTTCTTAGTCCAAGTATACGCCATCAAACGCTTTTTACATGCCCTGATTTTTTGCTCTAGTAATAAGGGAAAATCCAAACCTTTGAACATGTTGTATCATGTGTTCCTCCACTATGAGATTGTGTGCTTTTCGCTACCACCCATAACCTTGCTTCGAAAGCCTTTTTGCTTCTTGGTATTCTTTGTTTTGAGTTTTTTTGGGCATCAATGTGGATAGTTGTTTGGAAATAAGTGGTCTACTTTGTGGAGTTGACGAACTTTCTTCCATTGTAGTGGAAAAAGAATGGGAAAAATAATGAATAATGTTTTGCACAGCCAATTCTAATTTTCAAACCAAGTGAAAATGTAGTTGATTATTAATAATTTAATACCATTTTATTATATTTATATAAATTCAACTATTTTATATCTCATGTGAATGTGGGAGAATTCATATTCTATGTCTTCCATAACCTATTTCATTACATAGATGATGATCGTATTTATGGAATATATACATTTACACTAAAATTAATTAGTAATTAGTAAGCAGACTTGGTATCACATTCATATTGTAACTTAAGAGAGAAAGAAACAATTAGAGAACAACTAAATTGATAAATACAACTACACTTTAAATAATCAATGCCACAAGTAATTATGTACAAAAAACAATTGATGTAATGAATTGAAAAGCACTAACAAACTAGATGTCTTCTTTGAAAATTTTACATAAATTAGCCATTGCCTCTAATATGAAATGAAATGGAATAACCTGACATAAAAATTAACATTTTTTTGAAAAGAAGAATGAAGACATTCTCATGTTTGTTATTATTGACACCTTTTTATAACTCATTAATGTGTAAAAAAATCTCAAGTTAAAATAAACCTAATATAGTTAAGTTTAAATGATAATAATATCAAAATGTTTTGGATAAAGATTATTACCAATATATATTATAATTTATATGCCATATAATATATGTATTTCAACATAATTTTGTCACAATTTTATATCCCATATAATTACTTCAAAGGCGTTCTCTGCGGATTCTTGTTGTGCAGACATTGTTCACTGCAACGAATCAATGAACGTAAATTTCCTCATCCTCCCACCTATTCAAATCTGACATGTGGCTGGTTTCTTATTTTTCCTTGGCAGACTTATTCATTGTTTCTTCTATGGCTCTTCCTGATTTCAGAGGAGGGCCCTTTACAATATCCAGACTGTGGAATCTATCTTAGATGTGCAACCTTTTCGCACGGTATCTCCAGTTTTAGCCGTTTCTCATCTGTAGTTGGCGGGTATCACCAAAAAAGCATGGTGCACCTCTGGCTTGATCATTTCTTTACTGCAATGGCATGCATCATTAGAAAAGCATGGTGTACCTCTTTCTTGAACATTGCTTACCTCAAATTAAAATTGAGTTGCGAAGATCAAATAATACCCACTTAATCAGAGAAGTGTTGGCACCTATAGGACGTGATGGAAATGTGTGATTCGTCTAAATTTGATCACTACCTTGAATGTATTTATGCATAGATATCACAACAATGTCCCTTCTCTGGCTAACAATGACAAGCAAACAATGTGCTTAGATTCACTGTGCGAGACCACATAGAGAATCATGATAGATGGAAGGTACAAAGCGGAGTTCTGGTTGAGATAAATTGTGTGACAAATGAATAGAGACAACAAAAATTGTGTTCACCGCTGTAGCGTGCCCTCTGCCTACAATTTATTTTCCACATTGAGCTAGATATTTCCCAGAGAAGAAGTTTGCTACCCAAAAGTAACGTATAGGTGAATCGATGCTTCTGAAGGTTAACTTGTGTGAATGTTGCTCGAGAAAAAAACCTTCGGGTAGCATTAGTAGATTGAAATCATACAGAGCCAGAAGTGACCAAATGGTGATATATTGTGATGGTTAAAATTAACCTATGGGAGGTAAAAGTGATGTGAGGCATGGGAGAGTCATTTGATTTCATTAAGTAGTATCCAAGCTTCAGAGCTTGAGATCAACCATAACAGTTATATGCATACGACATCTATGCTTGGCCTCAGAGATATATCAAAAAATTTGCAATGATGATGCTTCATTGCGTAACTTCCTTGTTGCACTCGCAGAATATGAGCAAGACATGTCGGTGTGATATATAATTATCTTAACCAAGTCTTGAACCCAAATAATGCCCCTAAAATCTAGGGTTTCTAGAACCTCAACTTGTTCGAATCGCCTAGCTTCTTAATGTTTATTGGAATGAAAATTTGTAGTTGTAATCTTGTAACCCTAACCCACAAAAAGGATGGGAGATATATGAAACTCAATGTTATCTAGAGTCGTATGATGTTGTATACCTTTCTTTTTTTTTCTTTTTTTTTGTATTCACCAATGTGATGTTGTATACTCGAGACCTGCTATATGAACCATTGAAAAACTGTAGACTTGTATGATGAGCATCAATACGATTTATGAATCTATTGACTAGGTAGTTTTATATAGGGAAATCACACATAAAATCAGCGACTAAGGTAGAATATGTACAGATTAGATTGGAGCGACTAGAGGGTCGCTAAAAGATCCTCGATCTTGGGGGTCCTTTGATGGACAAGTGTGTTGAGGCATAGAGGAGTCACTAGCATACTTGTTGATTCATAATGGTGGTTGCATGCATCAGTTTGGTTTCTAGCATGAAATTAGGGGTTTCCTTACATAGAATCTATATCGCATGAACGACATGCAACATATTATCTCTACCTAAATCTTTCGTGTAATTTTTTATGTGTATTTTTTGGGAGAGGTTTCCTTGATCGATTCGTGAGAACATGATGGGTTGTAAGTTTTTCGTTGGAGGAAATTGGAAATGAAATGGTACTTTGGAGTAGGTTAAAATACTTGTTAGTACTCTAAATGAAGCAGAAGTTCCATCTAAAGATGTCGTGGAGGTTGTTGTGAGCCCTTCGTTTTTGTTTCTTTCAACAATGAAGGCCTTGCTATGCTTTGATTTCGCATTTGCTGCACAAAATTGTTGGGTAAGGAAAGGAGGTGTTTTCATTGGAGATATCAGTGTATAGATGTTGATCATTTTGGACATTCCATGGGTCATACTTGGTCATTCAGAGAGAAGGCTTATACTAAAAGAAGATAATGAGTTTGTTGTAGATAAAGTGGCTTATGCACTTTCTCAAGGTTTGAAGGTAATAGCTTGCGTTGGAGAGACTCTTGAAAAATGGGAAGCTGGAGATACATTGAATGTAGCCTTATGAACAAAACAAAGCAATAACAGATAAGGTGGTTGACTGGGTTAACATCATTATAGCATATGATCCTGTTTGGGCGATTGGAACTAGAAAAGTTGCAACCCCAGCTCAGGCTCAAGAGGTGCACTATGAATTAAGGAATTGGCTTAAGGTAAATGTTAGTCCTCTAGTAGCGGCATCAACCCAAATTATTTATGGTGGCTCTATAAATGTTGGAAATTTTGTTGAATTGGCAACAAAACCTGATCTTGATGGATTTATTGTTGGAGGAGCTTCACTGAGCACTAAATTTATGGGCATCATTAAGTCTGCAACTGCGAAGCAAGGTTAAGTCAGATTGAGTCATTTTGTCTTGTTTGTACGTGTTTTCTAGAAGAAAATTATAGTAGTAAAGCATAGCATATGTGCATACAAATGGCCACTACAAAATATCCCACATGATTTCATTCTACTTTTATGGCATGAAAGGCAATGCCTAGGTTATATCTTCTTATGACAAAGAAAATTACTCTTGGAAGTATAATATGCCATTAGAGATTAAATGGTTATCTTTATTCTCCAACTTTTTCACATAAAATATATTTTTTAAGATTATATCTGTTTCAGTGAAAAAAGAGAAAACCTAAAAACAAATTACCACAATTACTCTTTTATTTGAACCTACAAGAAATTGTTAATTTTGTTGATGGTTTACAAATCAGAGTATTTGTGAAGAAAGAGGTATTGTTTGAGTTGCAAAAGTTGAGACCGTCGATTAATGTGAAGTGTGATAGTGATAGATATTATAATCAATGTAGAGAGAACTTCATATTGACTAATCCAACATATTTTAAAAGTAAATTCGTTAGAGTTAACAACTAAGACAAACTATGTTATAAATTGTTATAAAATAAGAAATTTAATAAGTAATAATAATTATTACTCCTACATGCTATCACAAACTTTTCTTGACCTTCAAAGTTTTAATTTTTATTTATTTTATTATATTTGAATGTGAATTATGTTATAATTGGTATAACTCAATTTTCTCTTCTCTGTTGTTAGGAAATTTCTCTTCTCTATTCTTAGGTTGTTATTGAAAATTAATGTTATTGAGGTTTTGGTATTAAATGTTGTTACATTTTGGTATTTAAAATCAATGTTTTTGGCTAAGTGTTAAATAGATGCATTCTTAAATCTATTTTTGATATGCTCATATCTTTGATTGAAAGTAGCATGACTTCGATGTCTTCTTGAAATAGATAATGGGTTTTCTCAGCACCCCTTTCAAAATTTGAAGTCAACTCCCTTCTCTTCATGTTCTTTATCTCTCTCAAACCCAATGGTTTATAGAATTCGGTCATATGATTAAGAATTTTAGTGATTTCAAAGCTTATTATGTAATTTTTATGAATGCAGTAACCACATTAGCTAGCCTAACGAAGGGCTTTAGAGTTTTTTTGGATGAGGAGTTGATCATAATGTTGTAAATGTAAGTAGTTGAAAGTTGTATTCTAATTGACTCATTTATCTGAATACATTAATGCTCTCCAAAATAGTAATATCATGTAGTATACAGAGAAATAAATGTTGAATAGATGGCGAGAATCATAATATCATGCATTATACTATTATAAAATTATTGAATATATCATTTCTTCTATCTCATATAGTCCAACATGTTATCTTTGGTTTAGGACCTTCAGGTGAATATGATAATCACAATCTATTGTGTGCCAATAATGTTATTTTCCTATCAACCAATGTTGATTTAGCATTGCCCAAAGCAATTTATAATTTTTTATGTAATTTTTGCTAGAGCATAATTTCTAACTTGAGTGGGAGGCACTAAGCTTCCATGCAACACTTGTTTTAAATGAATTGTTAGTTTTACATTCAATACATTTACATATAATCAAAATTTAACCTCTTCATCTTCTGTGTTCCCTTCCCTTCTCATGTTATTTCATACAATTATGAAGAAGTAAAAAATACAAAGTTAAACTTATGAGGTTAAGACAACAAGAAATGTTGAAGATAGCAAAGGAAAACTTGTAAAAAAAATTGGAGGGAATTATGAAGCCCAAATGAAGGGGTAGCTAATGGTATTACATTGACTTGGTGATTATTTCAACAAAACTTTAGATGAAAATCCAGCAAAGAGAAAGAAACTAATCAAAATCAACATAAAGAAAAATGCCTCCATAAAAGAGGATGCACAAAAAAGTTTAAATAGTGATATCAAATTGATTCCAACTGATTTGGAAAATGAAGTGGTTGTTAGATTTGGCAATGATAGTTCAATCAAAACCTTAATCTCCAATAGAAAAATAGAGGTAATAGGAAGAGCAGGGCCAATTAAGTACTCCAAGAACATTGAACCCCTTACTAGAGATGAAGGCTTCGAATTCTTTATAAAAGGAGTTTTTGAAACATCATAATGTGTGTATAACAATGTCTGTAGTGAATAGCTCATAGTAATGGATTCCATGGAATGCTTGTCTATTATGATGATGGACCATCGATGGAGAAGCATTTTACGATCTTTTTCATAGTTCCACTCGTGAAATCAAAAATATATAAGTAAAAATTCATGGTTGTGTTGAGAGTTTTAATTGGTGAATTAAACCTCTTAATATTTAATTGTCAATCTAGGAGTCGTAATCATGAATTGTACTGCGTTTTTGGCTCAGCTTAAGGTTAGAGTATATAAGGTTCCTTAATAATGGTTGTTTAAAAGGAAAAAAGTGAAATCTTAACAAAAATTCTCTAAATTTATAAACAAAATTGAATTGATGTCACACTGCTTATAAAACCAAATCTATGCTACCATTATGGAAATTGAACTAATTCTAAATTAACCCATGATATTCTAATGACTCGAATTAAATCACACTGGCAATGCTATTTTAATAACTTGAATTAAATCAGACCAGAAATGCTTGAATTAAATCAATGTGCAAATGAAACTAACTCTAATTAATCATGAACCATGCAATACAAATTATGATTCAAATGATTTTAATGGAAATCTTAATCTAAATAATAATATCTATTTAATATAAGTACAAGAATCCAAAACTAATCCAAAATGAAATTATGACTATGCTAAGTCTCAATCTCAACAAAATTCATTCTCACTCAAGTGATGTTTAAATTAAAGAAATTGGACAAAACAAACTACAACTAACCTAACCTGGGATATGAGAAATAAAAAATCATAAAAACTGAAATGTAATTTGATTAAACTAATTGTATTTTGTACCTAACTCATAAATATAATCCTATAACTAAAATGATTAAGAAATGTCAATTCTTATCAGCTTTTAATCATAAAAAAACTCTAGTCCTACCCTAATCATATCAACACTCACACACTCCACTCACTATCAACGTTGTCTTACTGTTTTCCTGAGCATTAATCACAGAATTATAATGTTGCAAAACTTGGTAACATATAACAATTAAACAGAGGATAACAGATTTGTTTCTAGGCTTGTGATACGGTGATTAACTCCAATTATTTACTGACCCATGCCATGCAATCATACCAAGATTGTTGCTCAGTGAAGACTCTCACTTAATCATTTAACAACTAGGAAAATAGATCTACAATGTTTTATTCAAGCTTATTAAAGTGAAATGAAAGTTTTAAGTACAGAATGAAATGATAATTCTGAGATCTAACTCACAACCTTTCAAATGAAGATTTTATTCATAAATTCAAATTGACCTAATATCTATGATATAATTAAGCTACGGGACTTGTCTCCAGTGGCAGTGGGCCCTTACCACTCCGGAGCAAGCCTAGATTAACCGAATTTACTTCAAAAAATCACAATAAACCATAATACATACATATAATTAAAAGTTGAAGAAAATTATGTATTAAAATTCATAATTCGAATGGAAAATACAACATATGTTGTTTCTCCTATTACAATCTTTTGTCCTCTGCTTTGCTTATCAATGTACAACAATCACCCTTATATAGCAGCAATGTTGTGCTGATTAAATGGATCGATTGTTACATAGAATATGAATTTAGGATTTTTGGTTAACACATATTATTTAAAATCGAAACAAGAAGATTTTCTTTACAATCTGAGTTTGAGTTGGTGTGATCCCAGCTTCTAGAAGTAATTTGACCATCACATTGCTGGCAGAGGCAATGCATAACTGTTAGGCTTGAGTCAGTGGGCTCCCCACCTTGATATTTTCTCCTCTTGTGGTAGTTGTAATTCAAATTCCTCCTCCAACGGATTAAATACCAAGTCTATCTTTTCTTCAGTGACTTCACTTAAAGAAGGAGGAATCCACTTGGAAGAATTATCTTTATCAATAACTAGAGCTCATATACCCTCATAGATATCTTTGGATATTATTCCTCTCAACATGTTTACGGCGAGACAAAACTCCTTTTTAAGGCATCCAAGGAGTGTTTGTTTGCGTGCTTGTCTAACCGATCATAATGTCATCTTAAAATTGGTTAGAGAAGATTTCTTTATATTCTGAATGGTGTCTTTAACCCATTCATTGCCCTCCATATTTCTCTCTGTTGTTTGCTAAAATTTCCATGATATCTTCAACAGTATCCTTGGAGAAACATTTGTCAATAAAAGAACATTTATACAATATAATTTTCTCCCCATGTTGGACTTGAAGACAAAAATATTCAATTGCTACTTTGACAATGTTCCTATCTCCATATTTCAAATCAACCAAGCGCTTCTCCAATTCTCCCAATTTCTCTACTGGAACATAATGAGTGTCAAGACCAGTTGCAATCATTTCCACAACATCAATTCATGCTCCTGTTAAGTCCGAATAATCCCCAAGATGTCTTGGAAGATGTGAAAGAATTATGAGAGACGGGCATCAGTGTGAAATCCAAAACCAGCCTCAAGCACTGATAAGACAGTTTTCTCTATGACTACTTTAAAAGTGGATGCTACTATTAGACTTGCACCTCCTCCAATTGCAAGTCCATTAACAATTTCGACCATAATTTTCTTGTATGTATGGATATGATACTAAAGCCAATACATTTTGTATACAACCTTGATAACATGTTTGTCTGCCTTTCCATAATAAAATACCCTCAAGTCTCCCCCAGTAGAAAATGCTCACCCAGCTCCCTTCATGATTATCATTGTTGGAAATATTTTATAAAGACTGTATTCAATGCTTCCCACTTGAAGACTTCATGTGGTGAACTTCTTACTTCTATTTTTCACCTTGATTTCTGCTCTTGTCATGCTACCCCCTTCTGCACCTTGTTTTTCTTTGCTTCCCTAGAAATTCTGGTCCTTTGCAGCCCTTGACAACACATGATCTAGCTTTTTCTTTCCTTCTAGGATCTCGATATTGAATCTGGTGTATCTCTGTTATTTCAGATCCCCAATATGTGATTTTTAGTTTTGTAGGATTCCTCTGAGTCTTCTTTCCAATGCCATAGTTATGATCCAATTTAGATTCTTAAAGAGAGAGTTGTGCCCAATCTCTCACAATGACCTAATTATGGACTGGTTTAGTAGAGAGAACTTGTATGGCGTGCCACGTGTCATTGTTTCTTCATTCGTCTCTGAAATTGATAGAGCGAAAACTAAAGTTCGTGCAATATCTGCTAATTTTTACAAAATTCAAATACGATACTCAGAGAGAGATAGTTATGACGATTTTCCCAAGGTCGCTTCTTTGAGATGAAGTTTAGGAGCCTTCAAAAACACTGACTTCCACAGATCATATATCCTAAAATGTTGCGCACCTTGATCTGAAATTTTTACATGAGCTTCCTCGGGATTTCGGCTTCGCCTCATAAAAATTTCAGCTTCTGAACCTTCGTAGAAAAAAATTTAGATGGAAAATTCCACGATGACCTGTTTCAGGTAGCGAAATCCCTACATAAGGAGGTTACGAGGATCACAATTTATATAAAAGCTTAGGTTGAGAGAGTCTTCAACAAGTGAACGTGGGAGTGATTTTAGGAGCTTAAAAATTATTAATTATTGACATTTCAATGACCCATGTCACAACCCTATGGGGTTTTAGCCCACTAACTGGGGTTACAAACATCAAACATGAATATCTATCAAACCATGAAGAATGACATGGTGTGCCATATATCAACAGAAACATCTTAACAAGTAGAAACTATCAAAAATATTCTTGACCCAGAATATAGCAATTTTTAGGTAAAAATTACCATGAGAGTTCGGGGTAGCCCCTGGTGCTGCTTCGGTTGACATCAATGACAACCACTGATCAACAATCTCCCCCTTTGGCATTGATGGCAACACAAGTACTCCCCCTATGATTATGACACCTCTTCCTACAGCATTCTCTCCCCCTTTGACATCAATGGAAAAGTGTAACTCCCCTTGACACACAACCATCCTGCGGACCTGTACACACTTCCACTCCCCCTTTATATTTTGAATAAGGAAAATCTAATGAGAAATTTGGAGAATCCCAAGCTTCTGGTGAAGACATTAAAATGCTTCACGAATACTCTTACGATCATCAACGCTTCCTACCCAATCTGCATCTGTAAAGGCTTGAATAATGAGATTGTTACCCTTGGGATAGCACAAGCCATATTCTGTTGTTCCCTTTAGATATCGAAGAATTATTTTGACAACAATAATATGTGATTCTTTTGGTGCTGCTTGGAATCTTGCTACTTTTCCAACTACTTGCATAACATCTTGTCGGGGGGATGTTACATATAGAAGACTACCAATCATATATATGTACAAATTTTGATCCACATCCTTAGATGAGTCGTCTATGCTCAAGTTGCATCCTATTACCATCAAAGTAAGGATGGGTTTGCAATCTCCATTTTGAATTTCTTGAGCATTTCCTTGATGTACTTGGCTTGACATATAAATATTCCTTTCTCTTGCTGAGATATTTAAAGCCCTAAGAAGTATGTCAGCTCACCAAGTAAATACATCTCGAACTCACTTTTCATCTTTGTAGCAAAGTTCTTACTTAGTTGATCATCATTGCTACCAAATATTATATCATCCTCTTTAGCTATTAGACGTGCTTTAGTTTCTTCATCCAAAACATATATGTCGTTTGGAGCTCTACTTGTTGTAGCCACAATTTCACCATATCTACCTTTCCTATGTTCACATTTTGTGAAGTTGAATAGTATTTTGTGTCCTTGATCACACATTTGTCCAACACTGAGTAGATTGTGATTCATGTTTTCAACCAATAGAACATTATTGGCTAGAGCATATTTTCTTCCAAGAGTGACGGTACCTGATCCTATAACATTTGAAGTTCCATCATTTCCAAAGGACACGGTTCCATCCTTCTTCTCTTTCAAAGATAAAAATTTCTTTATATCTCCAGTCATATGTGTTGAGCAACCATTATCAACATACCACACATCCTTTTTGTTTTGATCCTTGAGAGCGAGAGCAAAATTATCAATCTTCTTCTTCTTCCATGTTCGTTCGTTTTGTGGCTCAAAGATTCTTCGGGAGGATTTTCAAGTCTGCAGTCTCTGGCTATGTGTCCAAAGTTTAGACATTTGTAAAATTCAATATTATTTATTAAATTTTCAAATCTATCGATGTTTCGTTGAGCACTGGGAGGTTCATATTTGACAGATCTCCTGGAATTGTATTGGTTCCTAGGGTACGTGCAACATTCTACAACTTTATGACCAAATTTTCCCCATGAATAAAAATATCCATAAGAAATATGTTGGTACCTGGATGGAAATCTTCGTCGAGGAATTGTATTCCAGGGTTGTTCTTGCGAATCTTGTCCAATGAAGTCTACATGTCAAATCTCATAGGTTTATTGTATTTTGTTGTAGAAGGTCCTGCTTCTTGTTCTTTGTAACCAAGGCCAGTTCTGTCATTGTAATATCGTTGATTGTTGATGAGTTCTTCCAATGCCCTTGAGCTATTGGCATAGTTTTGGATAGTTTTTCCATTCTTCACTTCTTTACGGAGCGAGACTACTTCAGCTTCTAATGCTTACCTTTCTTGGTTGCTTTCTTCCAACTTTTTTTGAAGTGACTCTCCAATACATTTTTGTTCTTCAACTTCAATTTTGAGACCTTGAACTTGTTCTTCAAGAGTATTGGAATGGATCTTCTCAGCCTTGAGCTATTTTATAAGCTTGATTTCCTCCTTAGAAAATTATTCTATGGTCATCCCTTTTTCTTCGTTGTTTTATACCTCTTGCTTAATGTGCTTGGCCATAAATAATACTCTCTCATTGGCTTCTTGTTTATTGTCATTGTCTTCATCGAATGATGAGTTATATTCTTTAGAGAGAAAATTCCTTTTGAATCCTTTATTTTTTATTTGCTTGTTGAATTTCTTAAAGCCTTTCTTTTCTTTTGAGTTTCCATCACTTCTTTTCAGAAATTTTGTTGTGAAATGTCCAACCTCACCACAACCGAAACATATCAATAGAATTTTACCCTTGAATTTTCCCTTACCATTTTTTATTTTTCTCGTAAAGTAAACATATTCTCCATCTGAAAGACCTTATTCATCATCTTCCTTTTATTCACACTTGCAAGTGCAGTTTTGTGCCTTTGAAGGTTGTTTCTCCTTATTGGTTTTCTTAGATGCATCAAACGCAGATTCTAGATGTGAAGTACCCTCTTCTTCATCAAGTCTCATTTCATATGCTATGAGAACTCCATGTAATTCCTCTTTGTTGATTTTGTCCAGATTTGCACTATATTCTAAGACCGACACCTTTGGGTTGAATCTCCCTAGTTCTAAGAATATTTCATATAATAGTCTTCTCGTCAGCAGGCTCTCCCAATCCTTCTAGAGTGTTAGTTATTTCATCAATGTGTTGGAACTATGCCGCAATGTTGTTATCTTCTTTCGTTTTGAGTTGCTCAAATTTTTCTCTACAGATTTGAAGCTTTGCTTCTTTGACATTTGAGTCACCTGCATATATATTCTCAAGCTTTTCCCATACATTTTTAGTGGTTTTACAACCCAACACCTTATGATAAGAAGATTCAATAAGTCCACTGCTAATAATATTGTTTGATATTGCATCATTTACCAAATTCTTCTTACCTTTTTCATCTGCATTTGATGTAAATCCATTTTGAATAGTGCCCCATACTTCGTAACCTTGCACCAAGAGATAGACCTCCATTTTACTTTCTAGAGTGCATAATTATTTTCATTTCACAAAGGTACACCATTCTTGATATGCTCCATGACCTCCTTCCAGTTGTTAAACTGCTATTGAAGGAACCAAGCTCTGATACCAATTGTTGGAAATACTTTAAAAATATTGTATGCAGTGCTGCCCACTTTAAGACTTCATGTGGTGAACTTCTTGCTGCTGTTCTGCACCTTGATTGTTGCTCTTGTCATGCTACCCTCTTCTGCACCTTGATTTGCTTTGCTGCCCTAGAAATTTTGGTCCTTTACAGCCCTTGACAACACATGATCTAGTTTTTTTTTTCCTTCTAGGATCTCGATATTGAATCTAGTGTATCTCTGTTATTTTAGATCCGAAATATGTGATTTTTGGTTATGTACTAGTCCTCTGAGTCTTCTTTCCAATGCCATAGGTCTGATCCAATTTGGATTCTTCAAGAGGGAGTTATGCCCAATATCTCAGAATTACCTAATTATGGTCTGGTTCAGTAGATCAAACTTGTACGGCATGCCACGTGTCACTGTTTCTTCATTCGTCTCTGAAATTGATATAGTGAAAACTATAATTCGTACACTATCTGCCACGTTTTATAGAATTCCAATCTGATGCTCAGAGAGAGAGAGAGTTATGACGATTTTCCCAAGGTCACTTCTTTGAGATGAAGTTCAGGAGCCTACAAAAACACTGACTTTCACAGATCATATCGCCAAAAATGTTACGCAACTTGATGTAAAATTTTTACAGGAGCTTCCTTAGGATTTCAGCTTCGCCTCATAAAAATTTCAACTTCTGAACCTTTGTAGAAAAAAATTTAGAGCACAAATTCCACGATGACCTGTTTCAGGTAGCGAAATCCCTACATAAGGAGGATATGAGGATCACAATTTATATAAATGCTTAGGTTGAGAGGGTCTTCGACAAGTGAACGTGGGAGGGATTTTAGGAGCTTAAAAATATTAATTATTGACTTTTCAATGACCCATGCCACAACCCCATGGGGTTTTATCCCACTAACTAGGGTTACAAACTTCAAACATGAATATCTCTCACACCGTGAAGAATTACATGGTGTGCCATATATCAACAGAAACATCTCAACAAGTAGAAAAAATTAACAATATTCTTGACCCAAAATATAGTAATTTTGTAGGTCAAAATTACCATGCAAGATCGGGATAGCCCCTGGTGCTGCTTGGGTTGACATCAATGACAACCATTGATCAACAATCATCTCCACATCATTTTCTTTCTCCCATTTCTCATAGATCTCAGCTAATCGGATTACCACTTCCCTTCTAATTATATTTAGTTTACGTGGGTTATTAAGAGTGATAACTCGTACATAGCCTTTCTCTTCATCTAGGACATCATTTTGCATCACCGGTAAGCATTCTAGATTTTCCTCATTGTCAGCATAAAAATGACATTGCATGGGTGTTATTTAGCAATCTCTGTGCACAATCTCATCTTGAGACTCAACAAAAGGTGCAGAATGTAGTTCTTCAATCTCTGACATTGAATTCGAGATGTTGCTTCTGTGCATGAGATGAATTCATACTTAAATGTGTTTCGGGAAGCATTCCTACACTGCTGGTATGAAAAATGCTTAGGACATGACTTATTCATCTGCCACCAAGAAGGCATATTATTAATGACATTTACACAAAACACTCTTGAAATTAATTAACAAGAAGAATTCATAATTTAATAAATATTGCCTCAGAATGCCTCTAACTATCATCTTAATAAGATAATAATGATTAAAAACACTAGTCACAAGCATATAATCATTTGATAAAAATCGTAAAAATATGGACAAAAAGGCAGCTCAACAGGTTGCACCACGTACAAGTATTTCACACAAAAAATTCCACAATGATGCACATAAGCGAGAATCAAGAACCCCTATGTAAGTCCTCGTGTGTGTTTTCTTGTACCTCACTATTGTTTATCTATGTGCTTCATATTTGGGCTAACAATTTTTCAGGCCTTCTAATCACTCTCGATGGTAAGCACTTAAATTCAAGTCAGACACTTGCACCACCCAAACCACATCACTATTACAATTGATCGCTCACCTTCCACATAATAAAACATCTCCCTTGACACGACCCCCTTTGATTGCAAGGCCTGGAGTGGTTCATGAGCTCTGGAGGTTAGAAAGTTCTTTCCTTTCAGTGTGGCATTGTGCACCCCTTTAGGTGACATTGATGATGTAGTATAAATTGTCGCACAAAAAGATAGTTTCCTTCCACATTCCCCATTCCTCCTTTCGACATTCCTTTACACCTCTCAGTGAAATTACTAGTATTTCTATTTCAACATAATTTTGTCACAATTTTTATTATAATTTTGTACTAATTTTAATTATTACAGTTAGCAAATCCAAGTTCTAAACTTCCAATCATATATATATATAAATAAACAAAAGCATTGAATTATAATAAAAGTTATAATTACAATGTGACAAAAGATAAAAATGTGACCAAAGAATTACAATCAAAATTCTAATTAAAAGGCCGAACAACAAAAACAAATCAAACCTCTGGGCATCAATGAACACAAATTAAATACATGGATAATGCTGCAATGGAATAATCACCTTATCTCCTTGAGCACCTTGATATGTACATCCAAATTCTCTGCGAGTCTATTTTGTGCAAACTTCTTGTGTGATTCATATGTTTTCTCGCTTAGAAACCATTATAACAACATGCAACAACATATTCATTTATTGTTTAATTTTTGTTTACTAAAACTACAAACATCAACTTATTAATATACAAAATAAACTTATTAAATTTATGTTTCAAATGGAATTTAAGGAGAAACGAAATATTTGTTTCTGGAAAAACCAAACGAAAACATTTTATTATAACAATCCTAATTCCTATATTGATATGCGAGTCTATTTTTGGCACAAGTGGAAGCATTCAATGGATTTCCCAAAAGGTTACATTATGTTTATATAGTGCTTCATACATTTCCAGTAAAACAATAAAATCTAGATACCAAATATGTTTGTTAGATTTTGCTTATGAATGCATAGATAGGGTAGATGTATTTCACATATTCTCATTGCAATACTGAATGTTGCTGGAATCATTGAAGCTGTCAATTTTACTTTTCAATGGTTCGTGGAATGTGTTTTAACTAGTCGAGGTCTCCATTTCTAGGGAATTGAGTTCATTATAAGCATAAAAACTTTGAGTTCTATTACCTCTAGATTTGGAATTGGGTTCAACAGCTACCTAACAACTTTGAGTTCTCTTCCAAGTCTAAGTGCTTGGCTATGATTTCTGGCACATATGCAAGCCTTGAAAGTGTGAGAATACATGAGAATAAGTTCATGGGATAAATACCCATTTCACTCTAAGGTCTCCCTAATGTTTATATGATGTTGTTTGTTAGCAACAATGGCGTTCATAAGGGGAGGGCTCTCTCATGACAAACCAAATTACTGTTGGAGAGAAGAAACCAAACGAATTAGATGAATTAGCTGGCACATCCAGGTTTGGTCTCAAGATTCAAACCACTCCATATGCATATCCCTCACTAGAGTAGGATATATATCTCATGTAATATAAATTTCATAGTATTTCTTAAGATATGAGTTGGGTTGAATATGTGGCATATATAAATGTATAGACATAGACAAATATATTCAAGATAGTGTTACCTGGGTTAGCTATTAATGTAAATTTGTTGGGGTTCCCATGTTTTGGCTAGGTTGACAGAGGCCAAAAGATGAGACAACATAGAACCACTTTCAGACCTTAGGATCTAGCCCTCCTAGGTCCAGAGAGGGATCTCTCTATGATAGCCAAAGGTTTATGTCTTTCAGGCTCAAAGTATAAGATTTTAGGCTAGTTATAGGCTCGAGGTTGTTTGTTTGATTGTTTATGTTTGGTTGTTGGGAATCAGGAAGGAAGGTTCCAATATAAGACAAGGATGGACAACAAGGGAATTTAGGCAAAGGTAGATAACTCGTGAACATCAAAGCCATTTGGAAATGGAGTCAAGAAAGGATTTACTTGTGTTCAATGTGAAAGCTTTCAATTGGGCTAGTCATCTAAAGCATATGGATCTTAAAGGGGATATTTGGGAGGGACATTAAGGATGTAAATGAAAGGAGGGGAAACTAACCATTTTCTTTCTATAGATCAGCTGCAGGTCATTTAACTCCGTGCCCGCTTGACGTAATTAGAGGCAAACAAGGATCTTGGGCTGGTTTAATTGGGATGGAAAGACCCGAAGAGGCAGACCAGGTTCTAGACCTCAAGTGCTCCTAACACGTCAACTAAATCCTACCAAGAACATCTAAACATGGACTTCATCAATTCATACATCAAAGAGCAGGCAATATCATCCACTACACTGGTTAAATCAATTGAAATCAACATTCAGATACACATATAAGCAGAAAACATAAAAGGCTGGGAGAGCAGCAACATAAGGTACCTATCAAGGGTAAATCTTATGCCAAACTTCTGATGCGAGCCTGAAGAAATGTAATGAAATGAAAGCAAGTCAATCACAAATACAGAGAAAGGAAAACATCACCAGCTGCTTTAGATCAGGATCCAAAGAAACATGCTTGTCATATTAAAAACAACACCAATCAGGTACATCATAGCCCATAGCTTGAACATTCAATCTGAATACATCTAATCTCAGCCTATCTTACAATATACACAGAGAACTTATCTCAAGAGGAGAATACTTGCATTTCACTGATATCTCATCAACAACCATTACAATGCTTCCTTTTGTGCTTTATAGCAAAGGGAGAGCCTAAGATCGACTGAAAGAGTAGGTGAAAATTAAATGTATCATTAAACATAACAATGAATGCAGGGCCGAAACCCATTCTGCTTGTCCTACTATGAATTTAATCTCTGTCACCTTCCCTGCGAAAGAATGATCTGATTTGGATATGATCTTGACATTTTGGCTTGTTGTACTCCAGGTGATTTGAACACAAAATGAAATAAACTGCTAGGAAGGTCTGTCTCATAAATGTCCTGGCGTTTTTAGGTCTGTTGTCTTGTGGAAAACACTTCAGGGACATGGTGTATAATAAAGTTATATGGACGTTATGTACTTGATGAAGAACAAACATTCTGCTGATGAAAACTCAGATATTACCTTTTGTCTGTGCTCGGGATCCTTTAGTTGATCCTCGGGGTCTGTAATCTGCTACTTTGTCCTCTAAACTTCGGATTAAAAGCTCAAGATCCTCATAAGCTAGCTTTAATATTCCTTTTTCTCTGTGCTGAAACATTCTGCCACTCCATTTTCTTCTGACAGGGTAGCTCGGGTTTTAATGGTGATGGGAGATTTGCTGCAGAGTTCGCACTCTGTTCCTTTAATGAATCCGTTCATAAATCCAGCCACTGCGGATGATCTTCCTCGGATCTATTTGTCTGGGTAGCATAGGAGTTTATCATGGTGGCCATTCTTTCTTTATATCTCTGCAAGAACACGAACACTGTGAAGAAATCCATGGACGAGGGTGGCGGGTGACATGGATGGATGAAACGGACGCATTTGGTGACATGGCGGAAGAAACTACAGAGGAAACAGTGAAAACCTGTTCTGGTTGGGGTTGGCGGAACACAGAGCGAAAATGCATGAAAAACGAATGATAATCGTGAAAAGACACGAAAAGAGCTAATTATACGTAATGGGCAGGGAGGGAGTACAGAGTGTGCACGTGGAGTGACGTGGCGGCTCGGGGGTGACGGAATGGTCAACCATGAATAGACAGATCCGAACCGTCGATCGGGCGGAGATCAACGGCGAGGGCAATAGATAGCGGGCATGCTGGCGTAGCGGGGACCGATTAATGGGCGAGCAACTTGGACGAAGGAAAGACGTCGGATGAAGACCTCAAGATCTAACGGTGATCGTGAATTCCACTGCTCGACTTTCATCTGGGAGATAATGCGCGAAATGGCGGTTTTCAGAATAGTACGGGAGGACGCGTGGCAGGAGATGAGTGGAATCGCTGGGGCTCCGGGGAAAACCACTCAGCGCCCAACGGTGGTGCGAAAAAAACCACAGATGTTTATGAACAATGAAGGCGGGGAAGGGGGGACCATCGCTTCGGGCACACTCCGCGACGTTGGATCTGGTCTTAATTGGATGGCGGAGATCAACTACGGGGGGCCGAGGTGTACGGGCACGGGAATTTTGGGCTGACCCCCCATAGTGCATAACGACCATTGATTTGAGTCGTCCCATATCTCGAGGGGTCAGCTACGGGGGCTTTGTGGTTTGACTCTACAGACAGAGAAGAGCCCCCGCAAGGAAAGAGCCTTGGTCACGGTGCCGGGTCACATGGCAGATGAAGGAGCGCGGGGCTATGGCCAAAGGGGCCAGGGCTCGAAATATGATTTTTTGCACATTTTAAATCATTTTTTGGCTCAAGGGAAGGAACGATAGAGAAGCGAGGTGGAGAATTAGGGAAATAAAGGGTGATGGGGGAGTTTGAGGGGATTTTGGAGAATTTAAGAGGGTGATGGAGGGGATAAAAGGAAGAAAAGGGATCTTGACAAAGGAAAGGGGAGTGTAAAATGGGGGTATAAAGGGGCAATAGTGGGCCTTTTGAGAAATGGATCAGCAGAGGGGCTATATGCTAGGCACATCACAAAGAGATTCCAAGTAGGATGAATTTTCAGGGGAAAGGCATTCCTTGGAGGCTCCAGAACAATCTAGCCCCCAGCTTGCTTGTCAAGAATTCCATAGGGGGGCTAACAGTGGCTCCACATGGGGATGGCTGCTCCTTGGAGGAGTCAAGAATTCAGAAATTGATCTCTTGGAGTAGGCCAGATGCCTGCTGTCATAAGCCATCTTTCTTCTTCAATTTTAGCTGCCACAGTATGATAGAAACATCAGCAAAAATATTTCCCTACCAATCTACCTACCCAAACTAAAGTTCTACAATTTTCCCTTGGGTGCATTTGAACTAGCAGACCCTTTACATTGTTTTATTTTGAGAGCAGAAACAAACCTACTCTAACTCTACCCTTATTTCTCCATGAGGCCAGATTAGACTATTGGCCTCATAAAATTCTCTACCTAATCTACCACCTGTTGGGATTAAACTATCCAACAGGTTTCTTCACCTACATTCTAAGACAGGAAATTGAAAACAGCCAAGCCAGGATTAAGCTGTCTGACTTGCTGTGAATGGAAAGTGCCGAAAATTGAAACAAAAATTTGAAGGCTTGAAGTCTGCAACTTTGAAACATCCTTCTTTTTCCATGACTCAGGTTTTGAGCATATTTGAGTCACCTCTTTTCTTTGCTTCAGCTCTGGTTTTGGGCATATTAGAGCTGGTTCTTCTTTCACTGCTGATCTAAATTTTGAGCTTATTAGGACCAGCTATTCTGCTTCCTTTGGCTCGGATTTTGATCAGGTTTGAGCCATGCTTTTACTTCAGAGGTTCATGTTTTGAGCATGTCTGAACCTCCCTTTTCATTCTGTTTTTTTTTTTTTGGGAACATTTTCTCTTTCTCTGAAAATGAAAACTTGCAATGGTATGTACAATGGAGATGAAACTGGAAATGAAAAATCAATAGAAATAATGTTTGAGCATCCTGCCATTGACAGGACCCCCGAACACTTCTGTACCATCAAGTTCTTGTAAGAAAAACACATTAGGACCCACAGTGGCCTGGATGACAAATGGACCTTGCCACAAGCTTTCAAATTTTCCATGTTTGCCCTTGTCCTCTCTTCTTGAATCCCATCTCAGAACCTTATCTCCAACCTTGAAATCTAAAGCTTTGGTTCTTTTGTCAAACTGTCTTTTTATGTTTTCTTGGACTCTGATAGCTCTGTTATAAACATGCTCCCTTGTTTGCTGAAGATGGATGGTTTCATTCATTCTCCTCACCATACTGTTTTCCTCTGATTGGATCTCCTGGACAAGCTTGATTACTGGAACTCAAAGACTAGTAGGAAACACTGCTTCAATCCCATAAACCAGCTGAAAGGGTGACATGCCAATGGATTTCCTTGTAGTGAGCCTGTCTGCCCACAAGGCATGTATCAACTTTTTATGCCATGACCTTTTGTTCTCTTCTAGCAGCTTCTTGATGATTGTAACCAGGCGTTTATTTGATGATTCAGCTAGGCTATTACCCTGGGGGTAATAGGCAGTTGAATTTCCAAGTGCTATTTCGTACCTGTGACAGAAATCAACCATTCTTTTGGATCCGAAAGTAGCAGCATTGTCAGTGATTATTTTCCTTGGACAACCAAAACGAGATAAGATGAAGTCTTCTAGGAACCTAATGATGACAGAGTCAGTTGCATTCCTAGTGGGTATAGCTTCTATCCATTTAGTGAAGTAATATGTGGCAGTCAGGATCCATTTATGCTGTCCAGAGGAGGCAGGATGAATCTCTCCTATAAAGTCTAGGCCCCATTGCATGAAGGGACCTTCTATGGTGATCGGTTGCAGAGGGAGGGGAAGGAGCTTTCTTTTGCCCTCAAAGATTTGGAATTTGTGGCAGGAAAGAATCATTTTATGGACATCACTAAAGAGTGTAGGCCAATAGTAACCAGCCCTGAGTATCTTATTTGCAGTGGCTTTCCAACTCAGGTGGCCTCCACACTCCCTGGCATGGAATTCTTGTTTGATTTTTTCAACTTCAGTTTCAGACAAACATTTCAGTAATAGGCCATTTGGGTTCTTCCAGTACAAATTTTCATTCAATATACAGTAGTTTCTGGCTTTGAGTTTTGTAAATTTGGCCTTAGTTTTTGTCAGTTCTGGGGGAGCATTGAGATTGGTGAGGACGTAAAGGATATTAGAATACCACGGAGAGTTTTGGAATTTCTCTTCTATTGTGGGATCAGGCAGGCTCACCTGCTCATCCAAGGCATTCACCATGTTAATATCCAAGGCCTACAAATTTGTTTCATCGATTAATTGGGCCAGGCCTTGACCTTTGATCAGCTTAGTGGGTTTTATTTCAAGGTCGTATTCCAATATGGTAGCGATCCATTTGCCCCTTTTCCCATCAGGGTCTTGGGACAATATATCCTTAACCACTATGTTTGGCACATAGGCAATGGTGTGAGAATGCAAAATGTACACCCTAAAGTCTTTTAAGGCCTTAATCAGGGCATAGGCCTGCTTTTCCATGATGTTGTACTTTAAGGGTGCATCTCTTAGGGCTTTACTGAAGAAGGCTATAGGCTGTTCATTACCTTCTGAATTTTTCTGCAGCAAAACTGCAGCTATTGTGTGTTAAGAAGAAAATGAAAAGATCAGAAAATCTTTTGAGAAGTCAGGGCTGACAAGGACAAGGGCCTGAGTGAGAGCAAGTTTTACTGACTCAAAATATTTCTTGGCTTCAACAGTCCACTTAATCCCTAAATCTTTCTTTAGCATTTCAGTCATTTTCCTAAGATTTTCAGCAAGATTGGGGATAAATATTCTAAGGAAATTGATCTTCCCTATGAAGTACTGCAATTCCTTGATGTTTCTTGGATGTGAAATTTGAAGTATTCCCTCAACTCGCTGTGGGTCTATCCTGATCCCTTTCTCAAATATACTGTGGCCAAGAAGCTTACCTTCTTGCAGCCCAAAAAGAGTCTTCTTAGGATTTAGGGAAAGACCGTACCTTCTACATTTTTCGAAGACTTTCCTCAGATGTTTCAAGTGATATTTTTCAGTTTTAGAAAAGACAGTCAAGTCATCCAAGTAGATAACTATGAAGTGTCCTATCTCCTCTGAGAAAGCTATGTCCATCGCTCTCTGGAAGGTAGCTCCAGCATTCATCAATCCAAAAGGCATTTTCAAGTACATGAAGGTGCCCCATGGAGTGGTAAAAGCTGTTTTGAGTTGATCTTCTGGGAGTACCAGAACTTGATTATATCCTGAAAAACCATCAAGCAGGGAGATTCTCTTAGAGCCTACTACCTTTTGTAGGATATGCTCCATTCTAGGCAAAGGGTAGTTGTCTTTTAGGGAGGCTCTATTGAGGTTTCTGAAGTCTATGCATAGCCTGATCTCCCCTGTCTTCTTCCTTACAGCCACTAAGTTTGACACCCAATCAGAAAACCTTACAGGGACTATTATGCCTGCATCATACATCTTCCTGATCTCTTTCTCTACTGCAGGCAATTGTTTTGGATTGATTCTTCGAAGTTTTTGTCTGAAAGGCTTCTGATTTTCCTTTAGTGGTATCTTATGTTGTATGATGTTGGTGTCATAGGGCTTTAAGTCTTCATAGCTCCATGCAAACACATCAATGAATTCCTTAAACAAGTAGATGTATTTTTTCTTCATGTCTGCAGGTATAGACTTAGCTAGTTTTATCATTTTGGGTCTATCTTCAGTGCCTATGTTACATTCTTCCACACTAGAATCAGCATGTTCAATAGTAGGCCTTTTTGCTACGTCATCAAAGTCAAAAAGGTCCTCTAAGGGTGCCAGGCCTCTGGGTATATTCTTGTCTTTGGCCTGCAATACCTCAACCTCTTCGTTTTCTGCGTTTTCACTATTTTCGTTAAAATTTCCAGTTCTATCAAAAAAAAGATTTATTGCTATGTTACAGGGAGTTTCTAAGTTACAGGGTGTTTCTTCCTCATCTGAGGAATCTTCATCTAGGCAGAAGCTGTCAGATTTGGAGTCTGAATCAAAAAACCCAAACTCATTTCTGCCTATCGAGAAATCCTCAATCTGTTTGTCTCCTTCAAAAACCTGCCAGTATTTTTCATTGTCTGGCACCGCAGGTCTTAATTTGGTCTGTATGATGATATGTTGGTCATTGGGGGCCTTAGGATACAAACTAGATATGCAAGCTAATCCATTGGCAACATCGTTTTGACCCCTAGGAATGAACACTAATCTATATTCAACGAATGTTTTCAACAGATCCAGAGTGTCATTCCTATATTCTCTTAGTCTGGGATGTTTTGCTGAATACTCACCATTCACCTGTTTGATCACTAACTCTGAGTCTCCTCTCACAACTATCCTACGGGCTCCTAACTTTTTCAACAAATTCAGCCCCAGGATGAGAGCCTCATATTCTGCAATATTGTTTGTGCATTTGAAATGCAGATTCACAGCGTGGCTCTCTGCATGATCATTTCCTGTGTTACGCAGCCACACTCCTGCTCCAGCACTTTGCCTAGTACAGGACCCATCAAATTTCATTTCCCACAGGGATTCATTGTTTACTTCGTCTTCATCCCCTCCCCTACAGCTGGACTCGCCATTATGTTGAGTTGTGAGGTTTGTGCTAGGAGGGGGGTCATTTTGTGGCTCATTATGGGCATGGAGATCAGGGAGGTGGCTAGCTTGATGTTTTTTTTCTGTTTCTGTTTCATTCAGAGTTATGTTTTCAGTATTTTTCCCATGGTCCTCTTCATCGTATTCTTCTAGAGTAGCCATTATGTTGAAATCCATGGGTTGTATGTTTGTATTTACATTATCTGATCTGGGCTCTTCTGAGGATTGGTCATTGTAGAGGATGAAAGAGTCTAGATCTGTATGTACAGAGTATAATGGTGATTTTTCAGGTTTCTCGGGGCTATTGACTAAAAATTTCATCTGAGACTCTCTATACAGTCTTCTAAGTTGGCCAAATATAGGGATAGTGGCATAGGAGCCATCCATCTGCATTGTTCCTTGCAGTTTGGCTCCCCATGATCTTGATAATAGCATGCCATACTTTGGTGGCACATCTGCCACTACAACATCCATGACCATACATTTGGCAGGAATCTGGGTTAGGCTTACACACAAGTCTTTGATTAGGCCTAGGCATTTTACTCTACTAGAGTCAAATGAGTATAAGTCCTTATAAGGTCTGGTAATTTCTAGGCCTAGCCTCTCCATCACTACCTTGGGCATTAAGTTGTGAGACGCTCCATAATCATGCATTTCATTTTGCAAGATCTTGTCATGAATGTTAAGACTGATATAAAAAGGTGGAACTACCCCGTCCTGAAATTTTCCTTCAATTTTTGGACCAAATAAGAGGGCAGGTTGATCATCATTCAGATTTACAGAATCGTTTATTTCTCCCAGATTTAATGCTTTCAAAATTTGGCCTTTATATACATCTTGAGTGGCTAGCTCAGATAATGGTACAGAGATTTTGATTCTTGCAATCTCACTCTCTAGATTGAAAGTGGACTAGGCCTTTGTAACGTTCAATTCTGTTTTATTTGTTGCTACCTTAGTAGCTAAATCAGTTTGTGATTTTTCACTATGTACAGGGTTGGGAACTGTTGTATCAGGAGCACTAACTGTGGTGCTAGTACTGCTAGTTGGTTGACCTTGTTTTCCAGTGTTTTGGTTGTCTTTTTCTTTGTCTATTCCAGAACCTTCAGCTGCTGATTTGGAATTCTCAGCAGTTGCTTTAGAAGTTTTGTCAGGCTTTTTCTTGATTGTAATCTCAGGAGTCTTGGCTTTGGAAGTATCTTGGTTTTTCTTGCTCCTAAGTTCATATTGTTCCCTGACTTGCAACATGGCATTTTCAAATCCTAATCTATAATCCTCAGACTCAAACCACTCCTCATCACAACCAGTGGTGGAGGGCTGGTCTTCTTCTGAATCATAATTTAGGATTGAGTCTTCTGTTTCAAGCATGTTTATTGCATTCCCTTCGGACTCTTATATGATTCCTTCATCCTCATCTAGGAAGTTTTGGAAAGGGGGAATAACTTGTTGATCTGATTCTTTCTGTCTGTTGGGAGTGGCATTGTTGTTTCTTCTAAAGTTCTGGTTCTGGTTTTGATTTTTGTTTTGGTTACTAACTGTGACAACCATTCTCTCCATCATTTGTTGTAGCTTGTCCACATTTTTAGATAATCTGTCATAGTTTGGATTAGAGGTGGAAGCTACGTTGTCATCCCTATATGTTACCCTCTTCTCAGCTCTCAGTCTTGCTCTCTTTTCAATCAGGTTTGCCTCTATGTTAACTGCTCCTTTTTGCATGTCCTCTAGTGTGGCATATTCTTTATCTCTAAGCTCATAGGCCATGTCAGCATCAAAGCCTTCGGGATATTTTGCTAGGGCCATGCCTTGTGGAGGTTTCATATGTGGGGGGAGAGAATTGTAAATGCTGATTAATCTAGTGGTGTAATCGTGAACACTCTCTCCTACGTTCTTCTTAAGAGACATGTATTCTGCTAGGAGCTGGCGAGGGTTTGCTCTAACCTCCCATTTGTTTATGAAGGTCTGGTATAATGCAGGGAGATCTTGAATACTGCCAGGAGGCAATCCTTTAAACCATTTCTTGACCTCACCCCCTAAGCTTTGGGAAAATATTCTCATTTTGATTGTTTCATCATCAATCTCCATATAATCAAAATAATCCTCCATCTTATCTACATGTTGCTAAAAAGTTATGGACTCTTTAGCAGTGAAGTGTGGGATTTTTGACTGATAATCATTGGGCAAGGGTAACAAGGGTTGGGGTAGAACTAAAGGTGCATACCAAGCTGCCATGTTAATGTTCTGATGAAGTATAGGGTTGGCTTGAGCAGCTGGTATCTGGATGACAGGGATGTTAGGACCAGCAGAAGTCTGTTGAGCAGATCTAGGGTGGGAGAGCCCCAAGTTTTGAAGGAAGTGAAAATCAGGTGGTGTGAAAGGAGGGGTTTCACTGTCCCTAGTGTTTTGACCACTGTTAGATGGTGTATTGTAAACTTCAAGGTCTTGCTGGTCTAAGTGATCGAACGACCTAGTTCTAGGTAATTTGTTGGGTAAGTCTAGGTCAGGGAGGAAATGTGATAGAGCTGTTAGGTCTTCTGGTGCAGAATTAGCTCTATGAATGTAGCTGGAAATAGTTGATCTCCTACTTACAGGTGTTCTCTTAAGGATTTTCTCAGGGTTATCAACTATTTCAGGTGGGTTTGGATCAGGGCAAGCTCTCGTATGAATGGTTCTGTGAGCCAGAATGTTGTTTATAAGCCAAGCAGCTTAACCCTACTCGTTACTTCTACTGTAGTTAATGTTGTCTCAGGAGCTGGCATCCTAGTGGAGTCTGATTGTGAAACCAAGCTAATCAATAGGCCTACTGATCACCAGTGGAGTCTTTTGAATGCTTAGGAGCTATGGAGTTGCCAGGTGGAAAGGCTTAAGGTATTTCAGGGGATACACTGTCCACCACAGTGCTGATGAAATATCCCTTTTCAAGGATATCCCTTAAACACAGCAAACTCTAACCAGAGATTGACTGGGAGGGAATTTACCAGATATGTCACCTCAAAGAATAGGATGAGATCCGGAGGCCACCTGGCCCTTTCCAGGCTCTGTCTAAGAGTATGGGGTAAAACACACAAGAGGTAAGTGGAATGGGAAGGATAAGTGTTTTACTACCAAACTAACCAGAGATTCTAGGTTTTCTGAGGTTTGGAGATGTATCAAGATGGAAGTACTCAGAAAGTCCCCAGTGGAGTTGACATTATGTTGGGGTTCCCATGTTTTGGCCAGGTTGACAGAGACCAAAAGATGAGACAACATAGAACCACTTTCAGACCTTAGGATCTAGCCCTCCTAGGTCCAGAGAGGGATCTCTCTACGATAGCCAAAGGTTTATGTCTTTAAGGCTCAAAGTATAATATTTTAGGCTAGTTATAGGCTCAAGGTTGTTTGTTTGATTGTTTATGTTTGGCTGTTGGGAATCAGGAAGGAAGGTTCCAATATAAGACAAGGATGGACAACAAGGGAATTTAGGCAAAGGTAGATAACTCAGGGAACATCAAAGCCATTGGGAAATGGAGTCAAGAAAGGATTTACTTGTGTTCAATGTGCAAGCTTTCAATTGGGCTAGTCATCTAAAGCATATGGATCTTAAAGGGGATATTTGGAGTGGGACATTAAGGAAAGAAAATGAAAGGAGGGGAACCAACCAACTCTGTCTATAGATCAGGCCAGAGGTCATTTAACTCCAGGCCTGCTTGGATAGAATTAGAGGCAAAACAAGGGATCTTGGGAAGGTTTAATTGGGATGGAAAGACCCGAAGAGGCAGAGACCAGGTTCTAGACCTCAAGGGTTCTCAACACGTTCAACTAAATCTTAACAAGAACATCTGAATACAGATTTCATTAACTCATACATCAGAGAGCAGGCAATGACATCCACTACACTGGTTAAATCAATTGAAATCAATATTCAGATAAACATATAAGCAGAAAACATAGAAGGCTGGGAGAGAAGCAACATAAGGTACCTATCAAGGGTAAATCTTATGCCAAACTTCTGATGCGAGCCTAAAGAAATGTAATGAAATGAAAGCAAGTCAATCACAAATATAGAGAAAGGAGAACATCACCAGCTTCTTTAGATCAGGATCCAAAGAAACATGCTTGTCATATTAATAACAACACCAATCAGGTACATCATAGCCCATAGCTTGAACATTCAGTCTGAATACATCTAATCTCAGCCTATCTTACAATATACACAGAGAACTTATCTCAAGAGGAGAATACTTGCATTTCACTGATATCTCATCAACAACCATTACAATGCTTCCTTTTGTGCTTTATAGCAAAGGGAGAGCCTAAGATCGACTGAAAGAGTAGGTGAAAATTAAATGTATCATTAAACATAACAATGAATGCAGGGTCGAAACCCATTCTTCTTGTCCTGCTATGAATTTAATCTTTGTCACCTTCCCTGCGAAAGAATGATCTGCTTTGGATATGATCTTGACATTTTGGCTTGTTTTACTCCAGGTGATTTGAACACAAAATGAAATAAATTGCTAGGAAGGTTTGTCTCATAAATGTCCTAGCGTTTTCAAGTCTGTTGTCTGGTGGAAAACACTTCAGGGACATGGTGTATAATAAAGCTATATGGACGTCATGTACTTGATGAAGAACAAACATTCTGCTAATGAAAACTCAGATATTACCTTTTGTCTGTGCTCGGGATCCTTTAGTCGATCCTTGGGGTCTGTAATCTGCTGCTTTGTCCTCTAAAATTCGGATTAAAAGCTCAAGATCCTCATAAGCTAGCTTTAATCTTCCTTTTTCTCTGCGCTGAAACATTCTGCCGCTCCATTTTCTTCTGACAGGGTAGCTCGGGTTTTAATGGTGATGGGAGATTTGCTGCAAAGTTCGCACTCTGTTCCTTTAATGAACATCTTGTCTCTACCTTCCCGGGCCTTCGTTCATAAATCCAGTCGTTGCGGATGATCTTCCTCAAATCTAGTTGTCTGGGTAGCATAGGATTTTATCATGGTGGCCATTCTTTCTTTATATCTCTGCAAGAACACGAACACTGTGAAGAAATCCATGGACGAGGGTGGCGAGTGACATGGATGGATGAAACGGACACATTTGGTGACATGGCAGAAGAAACTATAGAGGAAACAGTGAAAACCTGTTCTGGTTAGGGTTGGCAGAACACAGAGCGAAAATGCATGAAAAACGAATGATAATCGTGAAAAGACACGAAAAGAGCTAATTATATGTAATGGGCAGGGAGGGAGTACGGAGTGTGCACGTGGAGTGACGTGGTGCCTAAGGGGTGACGGAATGGTCAACCATGAATAGACAGATCCGGACCGTCGATCGGGCGGAGATCAACGGCGAGGGCGATAGATAGCGGGCCTGCTGGCGTAGCGGGGACCGATTAACGTGCGAGCAACTTGGACGAAGGAAAGCCGTCGGATGAAGATCTCAAGATCTAACGGTGATCGTGAATTCCGTTGCTCGGCTTTCGTCCAGGAGATAATGCGCGAATTGGCGGTTTTCATAATAGTATGGGAGGACGCGTGGCAGGAGATGAGTGGAATCACTGGGGCTCCGGGGAAAACCACTCAGCGCCCAATGGTGGTGCGGAAAAAACCACGGCTGTTTATGAACAGTGAAGGCGGGGAAGGGGGGACCAATGCTTCGGGCACACTCCGCGCTGTGGGATCTGGTCTTAATTGGATGGCGGAGATCAACTACGGGGGGCCGAGGTGTACGGGCATGGGAATTTTGGGCTGACCCCCCGTAGTGAATAACGACTGTTGATTTGAGTCATCCCATATCCCGAGCGGTCAAATACGAAGGCTTCGTGGTTTGACTCTACAGACGGAGAAGAGCCCCCGCAAGGAAAGAGCCTTGGTCACGGCGCTGGGTCACATGGCAGATGAAGGAGCGCGGGGCTATGGCCAAAGGGGCCAGGGCCCGAAATATGATTTTTTGCACATTTTAAAGAATTTTTTGGCCCAAGGGAAGGAACGATAGAGAAGCGAGGTGGAGAATTAGGGAAATAAAGGGTGATGGGGGAGTTTTAGGGGATTTTGGAGAATTGAAGAGGGTGATGGAGGGGATAAAAGGAAGAAAAGGGATCTCGACAAAGGAAAGGGGAGTGTAAAATGGGGGTATAAAGGGGCAATAGTGGGCCTTTTGAGAAATGAATCAGCAGAGGGGCTATATGCTAGGCACAACACAAAGAGATTCCAAGGAGGATGAATTTTCAGGGGAAAGGAATTCCTTGGAGGCTCCAGAACAATCTAGCCCCCAGCTTGCTTGTCAAGAATTCCATAGGGGGGCTAACAGTACCAACCAAAATCCAAATAAATTGTCCAGTTAAATACCAGAATGTTCAATGAAGTAGCAATTTCAATGTAATTGATATGTGGAATAGAAATCTAAGTTTTCTTAGTGATGTTTTTGCTGCTTTTTCCGAATAGAGGACATGGGTTTGACGAGTGTTTCAAAACTTTTTCCTAAACCATTGTTAGCACGAGAAGTATTTTCAAAATCTAATTTCAGAGGAAATTAATAGTATGAATGTCATGACCCATCTTTTGGCTGAGATTTTTCCTACAGGACATAGATTAATGGGACAACAACACTTACTAAGATATTGTCGGATTACTTATAGTAACAGTAGCACAACAGCAAGATGCTAACAAGAATCAACATTGTGAGAGTTTTTTGGGATAGATTTGACATTAATATTAGTGAATAGCGAGAGCTTTCTTGGATTTATTTGACATTAATATTAGGGAATAGCGAATTTTCAAAGGAGGAGGTGACTTGGAGATTGCATATAGGCCAAGTTTGCGTAGGAAGAAGTCAATGACACTCTTTGAAAGAGAAAAAAAAAATTCATAGATTTGTCACAGCTTGAGTCAATTGCAGATGGACATGAGATTTCCCACCATTCTTCTACATGATTTACAGTGATATCAAGTTAGATGGGCTCGGTTGAAACATCTCATTGAAGGCATGTAGTTTTGAACAATATGAGAATTTGGAGGTGATTATGCTAACCAGCAATTCAATTCAATAAAGTAGCGCTATAATTGGAGAGGTTTTTTTGTTCAAATAAGTCATCTTATTTGATTTATTTAGAGGGTTTTGATTAGTTGTAGCTATATGTTGCCTATTTGAAGCATACATGCATGATTTAATCCCTTGCAAGAGTATGTTATGAAAAATGCTTTTTTATGAGGACTACGGGAGGGGTTTGTAGTTGGAGGTTAGAGTTACCTTCTTTATGGGGTTTATCATGAACAAACAACAGTTTTCTTTTGTTACCAGAAGTTCACTGGAACCGCAATTTGAGACTGATGGCAACGAACATGAATTCTAGAAAATGAAGTTCAGTTGGTGAGACATGTCCTAGGGATTGAGCATTACCTATCACTTGGATACATAAGAGCTTCTCAACATGCATTTTACTACCACCCACGGACAAATTACTTTGTTAATATAAATGAAACCAACTAATTAAAATTGTTTATATTCCACAGATAATTGGTAACAAAGTTTGAACTATTCTACAGAGTTGAAAACTTAATTTTCCGTTAAATTCATCTTAATGTCTCCACGAGCCTCTAATACCATGTCATCACCACTAACTTATAAAGAATATGAAAAAATAAATAAATAAAACAAATGCAACACACACAACGTGAGACAGAGCTCACACAACTTGTCATTAGCTCAACGACAACATTACAAATTTATAGCATAGGCACTCACCTAATCTTCCTAAGTTTGGGGAAAAAATCCTGAACTGGTGGAACTAAACTCTAATTATAAAACTTTCGTTCAACAAACCATAACCACTCCAATTTCTACATTATTCTAGATTATTCTCACATCCTCCCTTAATTGAGAAATGGATTTTCTACAACACCTAATTTACTTCTAAAAAATTCAAGCTTGATTTTACCAAGAGGCTTGGTAAAGATATTAGCCATATTATCCTTGGTATTACAAAATACTAAATCAATTTCATTTGATTCAATCTTCTCTCGTACAAAGTGGTATTGCAGCTCAATGTGTTTTGATCTGGCATGATATATTGGATTGTGTGCTAATTTGATAGCACTTTGATTATCACAATTTATGCATTTTGAACCACTTTGCTCCTCTTCGAGATCTGCAAGAATTCTCCGCAACCAAATAGCTTCACAGGTGGCATTGGTCAAAGATTTATACTCAGATTCTATTGATGATAAAGAAACAGTTGGTTGTTTCTTACTACTCCATGAAACAACCCCTGATCCTGTATGAAATGTATAACCAGAGGTAGATCGTCTGTCATCAGGATTTCCTACCAAATCTGAATCAGAAAAACCTGTCAGTGCAACATCAGATTCATCAGTATACATAATACCTAAATTGATTGTTCCTTTTAAATATCTTAGAACTTTCTTTGCAGCGTTCCAGTGATTTCTTGAAGTCTTAGCCATAAACTGGCTAAGGATACTGACTGAGTATGCAATGTTTGGTCTGGTAGTGGTGAGATAGTTCAGACTTCCCACCAACTGACGATATAAAGTTCCATTTTCCTCTTTAGTTCCATCTTCTTTGTACAACTTTGCATTTTGTTCTAAGGGAGTTGACATAGCTTTGCAATCACTCATATTGAACTTTTTAAGAATTTCCTTTGTGTATTTACTTTGAGTGATCAATTTTTTACCAGGCTCTCTCCATACCTCAATTCCTAAACAGTAATGTAATTCACCCAAATCTTTCATTTCAAATTTCTGAGACAATTGAATTTTAATTTCTTTAATTAACTTGTAAGCACTTCCTGTGGTAATGAGATCATCCACATATAAAGATATTAAAGCAACATTTCCTTCTTCATCTTTCTTAACATACAGGTTAGGATCATTTTTTATTTTCACAAACCCATTCTGATGAAAGAAGGTATCAATCTTTACAAACCATGATCTCGGCGCTTGTTTCAAACCATATAAGGCACCTAAATTACAATGATTTATTTTTGTAATTTATCAATGCTACCTTCTGCTTTAAATTTAGAATTATACAACCATTTATTTCCAATTGGAACTTTGTTTTCAGGGAGTTCAACTAATTCCCATGTTTGATTTTTCATAAGAGAGTCATATTCATCATTCATAGAATTTCTCCATTGTTCATGCTCTTTAGCTTGTTCATAATCAACTGGTTCTACAACATTCCTGATATTAGACATCAAGGCATAATCTTTATACCTTGCAGGAAGTTGGGTTTGTTGGGTTGACCTTCTTGGTTGTACAATACCTGTTGGAGTTCCATCCATGATTCTCCCACTTTGAGGTGAATCTTCCTATCGTGATGAATCACTGTTGCTGGATGTGCTCATGCTAATTTCATTCTGATCTTGAACCTGTACCTGTACCTGTTCTTGTTCCTGTTTAGCAAAAGTATCAATTTTGACATGATCATCATTAGATATATGTAAAGCATCATTCATTGTATCACTTTTATCAGCATTCTCATGAAACACCACATATCGACTTGCAAACAGTTTACGTGAACTGGGATCAAACAGTTTATATGCTTTTTGATCTATACAATACCCAATTAAAAACACACTTGATTGACTTTGCATCAAGCTTTCTTCTATTATCCATAGGAATATGTGCAAAGGCAGTACATCCAAATACTCTTAAATGACTGACATTAGTTTTATGACCATAAAGAATCTCAAAAGGAGTTTGAAAAGCTAATTTCTTAGTGGGACTTCAATTCTTCAAATAAATAGCAATATTAATGGCTTCTTCCTAGAAACCATTAGAAATTTTTTTACCTTGAAGCATACTGCGAGCACACTCCACCAGTGTTCCAATCAATCTCTCAGCAACACCATTTTGCTGAGGAGTATGGGGTACTGTGAACTGTTGTTGGATCCCATAAAATTTACAATACATGTTAAATGCTCTTGATTTATATTCACCACCGTGATCTGATTTGAGAATTTTAATGTATTTGCCTATTTGCTTTTCAATCAAAGATCTGATACCAAATTAAATTAAATAAATGCAACACACATAATGTGAGACAGAACTCACACAACTTGTCATTAGCTCAACGACAACATTACAAATTTATAGCATATGCACTCACCTAATCTTCCTAAGTTTGGGGCAACAATCGTGAACTGGTGGAACTAAACTCTAATTATAAAACTCTCATTCAACAAACCATAACCACTCCTATTTCTACATTATTCTAGATTATTCTCACAAACAAACCACAAATAGAGAGCAAATATCCACAACAAAATCTGACAACATCTCTCTTTATCATACTCAATAAACCATCACTTTATTTACAAATAAAACATAATTAAACTACCCATCGAATGTCTGTACCTATACTATTATTACAACCATGAAATAATCTCAATGATCAACATTACATAAGTGCTACATACTTCTGCTTTCCCTGTGTTATTTATAACCCAAGACTACGTTGTGCTACTCTACTATTTTGACAAGGATTAAACAATCTCAACGCTCGTCATAACTTAAACAATAGAAAATGCTTCCTTTTCTGTGTTCTTTGTAACACAACACTACCATCTTTTGCAGAGATTTGTATTCAATTTGGCGCAATTGATCAAGAATTCCCCCACCCCTTTTGCAATTTGGAACAGATTCGTTTAAATACATCAAATTATCCACACCAAGCAAGTTCCAACACCAAGAAACATCAGTAACCTCCAAATATATCAATGTTTGGTAGCTTCTCTACGTGTTCACACCCGAAGATATCTAACTCTGGAAGTTTTTTCCCAACTACAAAACTCCCCTAATTGTCTCAATTCTTTACAAGAAACAAGGTTAGATGTTGGAAAATAAGTTATCAATGCGCTTCTACTTCCCTATGGTCTTTGGGATGTGTCAAAGGGGAGTCCATATATTTTATTCTAGCAGTTGTAGAGGCCCCTGCAAATGCAAATATTTAGGTTTCAGGTACAAGTAGATATATAAATGAAATGGACAGAAAATACGAATCAAGACATCTTTTTCTACCTGAAATTCATGATGCCACATTAGTGGTAATTTCATCCCACTCACTTGTAATAATGAATTTCTCCACATGAATTCGGGAATACAAGGAAGTATAAGATTTGGTAACCCCAGTCTTCACAATTTTCCTCCTAACAATCTTTGCCTACAGCAAGATGTCAGTTCCTCACAACACAAAATTGGAAAACAATGAATAGATGCCTTAGATAGACACGAAGGACTTGATCCCTTATATTTCCTATCATAATGTATCTGAATCGGATATGAATGTACTAACCTATTGAAGAAATTAAAGGTATACAGATATATCATTCTTCCAGTAAACAAACTTGAGAAGTGTACAGATCTATCATTCTACCAGTAAAACAAACATGAGAAAGTGTGTAGATCTATCACTCTTCATTACCTACTAATTCAACGAGGAAAAATATACACCAGACAGATCTATCATGCTTGGAATAAACAAACTTTAAATATTCATTTTAAATATCACACAAAGTTTGAAATGACTGAAACACTTACACGAGAAGATAGCTCCAAGAAAACTTCAATCCGTGTTGTTCCTCGTCTGCTGCAAACGACTATGGAACATTCATTTTTCCTCAGCAATATTTCTACCAAGATCTTTGTCATGGTTAGGTGTTTTTATTGGCATTTTTTATTTAAATTTTGAAACCCCATGTGCTATACCCTGTTTTTTTAATGAAAAAATAAACAATATATAGATATATTCATAGATTCACATACCAGTAACCTGTAATTTTCTTCTAACAAGCGCTCCAAGCACTTTAATGGATAATGGAAATTTGACTCATAAATAATTGGAAGAATGGTAGCCCCTTGACTTCACCACAAGGTTGAGTTCATCTAAACACTGACTCGATTGCTCATAGTTTGCATATAAAATTGCAATATGAACAGAGGTTGTTTGAACATCGACTTCTCTTCGAGAAGAAATGTGTTTCCTACTTCCACCATTTCCAGCGAACTGGCCATCCATTCTCTGCCATGTGAATCTAAAGATGAGAGGGTAAAATTTTCTTGACATCTGGACCACTTATGATTGATAAAAATGTAGTAGTAAAAAATGCTAGAGGTGAAAAGGTAAAATGTTCTTAACATCCAGACCACGTGGTGTGTGGAAAGGTCGTAATAGGAATTATAAGTCCAAGAGGAGTAGGAGGTCGAGCAAGGAAGAGGGAAAAAGCTTTGTTATTGTGATGGAGAGAAATTGCCATTGATGAACAGAAAGATGAAGCTTAGGCATAGAGAGACATGCAAATGAAAATAGGACAAAGCTGAGGCAGGTATGATCTAAATAACACATAAATGAAGCTCATCCCAACATACATATGATCGATGATTCGCTGGAACTACACACACCAATATTGACCTATGATTTCAACCGGGGACATCCCACCACATAAATATTCTTTAGGTTAGTTGCGAATAGACAAGCGTTTAGTGATTGACAACTTGTGAGTTGTAATGTAGTTCCAACCACGAGTTAGTTTTGTGTTTGCAATTGATATTCTTAGCACAGTAATCAATCGAATGACCCAACTACCAACACGATTCATTTGGGGCACATGGCCATGAAAGAAATTTAGTTCAATAATCCATTGAATGACCCAACTACCAACATGGTTCGTTGGGGGCACATGGCCATCACTAGAAAATTTGGCGGAATTTTCGACGGCCAATTCGTCGCTATTCTGACACATAGTCGTCACAAGAGCGACAGTTCGAGGGTGGAAAAACGTGGTTTGCCATACCGTCACAGTTCTGACGCACTTAAAAAGTGTCGAACTATCAACACTTTTTCCATCGCTTCCAAACAAGGGTCACTCTTCCGACGTTTCCCAATCCGTCGCACTTCCGAACTTTGTAAACTGTCGTACTTCCGACGAAATGTGGTCCGACGTTTTGAACGTCGCTCTTCCGACGTTTGTAAACTGTCACAATTACGACAAAATGTGGTCCGATGTTTTGAACGTCGCTCTTCTGACGTTTGTAAATTGTCGCAATTCCGACGCAATGTGGTCTGACGTTTTGGACGTCGCTCTTCCGACGGTTGTAAACTGTCGCAATTCCAACGAAATGTGGTCCGAAGTTTTGAACGTCGCTCTTCCGACGTTTGTAAACTATCGCAATTCCGACGAAATGTGGTCCGACGTTTTGAACATCGCTCATCCGACGTTTTTATACAATCGCTCTTCCGACGTTTTTAAGTTGTCGCAATTCCGACACTGACAAGGCATCGGTATAGCGACGGTGGGTTCAATTTTAAAAAAAAAAATGAAACTTTAAAAGAGGAAAAACGTTGTTTTGAATATATTATATGAAGTAAAACAGTCCATGAAGTCATTACATTTTCACATCTGAAGATTGGAACCCAAATATCCATCCAGAAAAGTGGAAGTCCCACCCCGGACAATGATAGAAAAATACCCCATGTCACATACAGCGACTTGATATAAAACCCAGTAACGGTCCACATGGAGATTATCGACAATCTGAGAAAGCATCCAAATATTCCCAAGGCATCTATAAGAAAGTGAAATAGCAATATGTAGAATAGTAAAGCAACAGATAGAGTACCGACGTCCATTGTTCCAAATACAAATTAAAGTACCCAAAATCCTTGAACAGAGAAAAATGCTAATCATGTGAGGAGTGTGATATGTCCAAAATATAAAAAGACCATCAGACCATATCAATAAACCGGCAACATAGACCAGCATCGCTAGTTTTGAAGGCAGAGTGATAAACATTAATCATTTTTTTTTCACAAGAGAAAAAACGTTGTTTTGAATATATTATATGAAGTAAAGCAGTCCATGAAGTCATTACATTTTCACATCTGAAGATTGGAACCCAAATATCCATCCAGAAAAGTGGAAGTCCCACCCCAGACAATGATAGAAAAATACCCCATGTCACATACAGGGACATGATATAAAACCCAGTAATGGTCCACATGGAGATTATCGACAAATCTGAGAAAGCATCCAAATATGCCCGAGGCATCTATAAGAAAGTGAAATAGCAGTATGTAGAATAGTAAAACAACAGATAGAGTACTGACATCCATTGTTCCAAATACAAATTAAAGTACCCAAAATCCTTGAACGGAGAAAAACGCTAATCATGTGAGTGTGATATGTCCAAAATATAAAAATACCATCAGACCATATCAATAAACCAGCAACATAGACCAGCATCGCTAGTTTTGAAGGCAGAGTGATAAACATTAATCATTTTTTTTTCACAAGAGAAAAAACGTTGTTTTGAATATATTATATGAAGTAAAACATTCCATGAAGTCATTACATTTTCACATCTGAAGATTGGAACCCAAATATCCATCCAGAAAAGTGGAAGTCCCACCCCAGACAATGATAGAAAAATACCCCATGTCACATACAAGGACATGATATAAAACCCAGTAATGATCCACATGGAGATTATTGACAAATCTGAGAAAGCATCCAAATATGCTTGAGGCATCTATAAGAAAGTGAAATAGCAGTACCCAAAATCCTTGAACAGAGAAAAACGCTAATCATGTGAGGAGTGTGATAACCATCTGCAGAAACCCAGGCTCGCTTGTAAGATCAGGCTCACTTGATTCCAAAATTGGTAACCATCTGTTGCATCCGAGATGTAAGGTTCAGGCTCGCTTGTTTCCATTAGTAGCCTGCTACAGCATCCACCCTGTTCATAGCAAAAAGGTTCCTGTAAATATACAGAGAAGGTATAATACGTAGACCATATAAACATGGCTCTCTATTTCAAAAAACAGGTTTAAAATAGAAACAGGGCAACATTTTTTTTTCTAAGTAAAGTTAATCTATTAACAGTGGGAATAAAATTACACCAAAGTCAAAATCATTGCCGAGACTCATGGAAAACTTGTCATCAAAAAATCAAAAAATTAAGAAGACTGCCCTCATACGGGGAAATCAGTCTTGAACGTTTAATTTACAGAATTCAAAAATATTACAAAGGTCTAGCACAGTAAAATAATCTAAAAGAAACCCAATTAAGTGGGTTGCGAAGCAAGAAAAACAAATTAACCAAACTACTCCTCCGGCTCCTCGACGATTCGGCACCATCCTTCAGAAGGTCCAGGATCGCTGGGTGCTACCTCCACATTCATGCCACGGCTCCCCTCTTGAAGGCCCGAATGCTGGCCGACTTTTTCCGAGCTCAGACCCACCGGACGGGTGCATTCTTCCTCCATTTGGGCCTCCTCGCGGAAAACCACAGTGACTGAAGCTGTGATTCGTGGGCGGTTGAGAGAGCAAGTAAAGGAAAATTCCGCAGTGCGCGTCGTGGGAGAAGGTGAACTAGTGGTGGGGAAACGAGGAGTAGGGGAATCCATACGGTGGCCAGATCCTACAACCCGACCCCACCCACTCCTAGTATTTGGATAGCAACCTGCGTAATAATCATTGGACTGGCCGGAAGACAACTCGGTTGAGGGGCTAGAGGGAGCATGTAGGGGTTGACCTCTAGTACTCCCCCTGCAGCAACGCATCCTTTGATGCACGCGAGGCATGGGTGCAGTCTCACTAGCAGTGGGCACAAGAGGAGATGGAGAAGCAGAATTTCAAGAAACAGAGGAAGACAGACAAGGACCAGACCGAGAGAAATGCAGATATGCAGCAAGGTCTACGCAGCAGTTCAATTGGCCACTTCTCCTTCTCGTCACAGTGAGCAGGCAGTGTAACCCAGCAACCAGCTCATCTGAAAAACCATAGCAAAATGCCATTTTATCGACCCGACTGCAATGCAATCGAAGGACGCCCGTCATAATTAATCTCTGATCATTAATGAGAGCCAAAGGCCAGATCATATTGGAGCATGCGGAATCGCTAACAGGAGTGGAGGTCTGATCCTAAATAGTGTTAAAACTTAATGTGATTAGATGTGAAAACCTTGGAACTTAATTGAACAGTGTTAAAACTTAATGCGACTGATATGAAATCGCCACATCCATGTTCCATCTCCTTAAACGCCATCGAATGCACCCGCAGCCGGGAGCAGGGCAAGTTCTGATTTAGGACACGTGACAGAAATTGATTGGAGCGGATCTTTGTTTGGGCTGCTCGCGCAGTGGAAATCCGGACCCGAAAAATATTTGGGCGAATTTGATAAGAAATTTATGTCACAACTCTCCCTCCGTACGCCAGCCCAACTTCGGACCCGAAAAATATTAGGGAAGAATTCATTTGGTTTTCGCGTCACAAAATTGGCCGACGTCAGCAGGATATTTTGGAACGCGAATTTGGTTTGAATTATGGTTTATCGTTGTTCGAAGTCCGGTGGGCTCGACTTAAGAACAATTTTTTTTGATCCCATCTTATAAAATTTGTGTTGGTTTTCTTTGATAATACACATATTTATAATAAATCATGGGCATACCACACTAGTACACATGTGGAAAAGTTATATAAATTATTGAGAACAATCATGTTTATGTAAAAATATCCAAATGTGCTTTTGGGAAATAAGAATTCGAGTATTTGGTTCATATTGTTTTAAAGGAAGGAGTGAAGTTGGAGCCTCAAAAGATGCAAGCTATTACAAAATGACCTATTTCTAAGAAAATCAAGGTTCTTAGAAGATTTTTTAGACTTACATGATATTATTGATCATTTGTTAAGAATTATGCATGCATTTCAAGTCCACTCACATATCGCTTGAAGAAAATATCATTTATATGGAATGATGAGGCTACTTTGGCATTCTCTCTTTTAATGGATGCCATGTCTTCTACACCAACATCGGTTGCACCTACTTTTGGTAAAACATTCATAGTAGAGTGTGAGGCACTAGGACAAGGAATTTAAGTAACATTAACACAATAAGGGATATCATTGGCTTTTAAAAGCAAGGAATTCAAAGAAAATATTTGGTGAAATCTACGTATGAAAAATAAATGGAAGCAATATTACATGCAATAAAAAATGGGGATAGTATATCATTGGGAGGCACTTTAAAGTCAAGATATATCATGATAGCATAAAGTATTTTTTGAAGCTATGGATTTCATTGGAAGATTAACAAAAATGAGGAGAAAAAATGCAAAGTTTTAATTTTGAGATAATTTGCAAAAAGGGTAAGGAAAATTTAGTACATGATACTCTTTCTAAAATAGAAGAGGCCTCAAATTTATATCCAATTACATTTTCTATTCCTAGGTAGCTAGAAGAAGCTTGCCATAATGGAAAAATGACAATAGTACTAAACAAAAACTAAAATTTATAAAGGATGGGATGAACTCTATGGAGCATTGGGAGTGAAAGAGAGATATACTTTGGTACAAATGTAGAATATTTTTATGCATGCAAGCATATTTTAATAAACAAATATTAAGGGAGTCCCATGTCTCTCTGATGGTAGGATGCAGGGTTCCTTAAAACATCTCAAAGGATCAAAAAATATATTTTTGGAAGGAATGAAGAAAGACATTCAAAATTTTGTAAGAGAAGGTCAGGTTTGCATAATAAATAAAAGAGAGATAGTAAAATCTCTAGGGTTACTTCAACCATTCCACATACATATTCAAAGACTAGAAGATATATCAATAGACTTTATTACAGGGTTACTGAAATACAAAGGTAAGCATTACATTTTTGTGGTCATTTATATAGACAAATTTTGTAGATTTTTTTTGTAGAGCTCAAAGTACATAAACAACAAGCCAAGTGGCAGAAGTGTCCGTGAAAGAAATTCATAGTCTTCATGGTTTTCCTAAATTAATAGCAACAAGAAAATTTTAGAAATAATTATTTAATATGAGTGGAGAAACACTAGCTGCCATGAGTTCTACATATCAAACACAATCAAATGGTCAAACAAAAAATAGTTAACAAATGTTTTTAAGGTTATCTACAATGTTATTATTTAGAAACACAATATTAAGTACATATAATTCATAAGTACATATGTTCTACTTCTAAATCATATCTTGGAAGTGGTTGTTTCACTGGAAATTATTCACCAGTTGGTTTCATACCAAAGTATTTTTCTCATTTTCAACATCCAATACATGAAAAAGATAATGGTTTAAAACAACATAAATATTTGAAATTTTGCAAGAATTGTCTCGCACACTTTTAATATTAATTTTGAAGTCAAGTGCATGATGCTGTATAGGATCAAGTGTCATTTTGAATACCAAATGTTTCACAAGAAACTTCTCAACATGCTACCCTGCAATAAGGATTAAATGACAATATTGTATCAACTATTTCCATAATAAAAGTGCACCTCGGCCATAAGACTAAACAACTACAAATGTTGTAGATCTAACAAGACCACACAATCAAATGTATTCCACAAGGCAAATACTGTATGAAAAATGAAAAGGAGTTTGCAACCAAAAATACCTTAGGCAACTAATTCAATTAGATACACCAAACCATCAACAAAAAGGAAAACCAGCCTACTCAAAAGGCAAGCATTTACCTCCTTTGAAAAAATTTTGAGTTCCGAAACAAGGGCCTTTATTGTCTTGTCAATGCCCCTAGTAATTTGAACGGGGTTTGCACCTGCTGCAACAACCTAAACAAAAGGTTTCATTTCAAATTATTTTCCACAAATTTAAGATACAACCATTGTCAGTTTTGTATTTCCTAACAAGCTCATAAATTTTGACAAAAGAACCAAAAATTTTTAATACCTGATAGCAATTTTTTCACTCAAAAACTATCTTAGACTCAATAAGCCCAACCCAAAACTAAAAACCCAAACACCAGAAGACCCTACAAAAATGAATAGATGATCTTAATCCAGTACTATCGACAAAAAGTTACCTTTACACCCTCACTTATTGAACCCGGTGTTGTTGAATTTTAACTTCAACTGCTGCAGCAAAAGGACAGATGCAGCAGCAACATTTTTTTTTTGAGGTTTCTTGCACGCCATCCAGAAATTTAATTCAGCATTTAAAATTCCTGCAAGTTTTTTTTGTAGACGGCCGCAGCCATATTTCTGTACAGGATTTTATTTAAACACAAAAACCAACATTAACGCAATTCACCAACCAGAAATTAAACAAACAGAAATTTACCCCCCAGTTTTGTAAATTCAAAAGGAGGACACATGGAGCATTAATATTGGATCGCATGAAATTGAAGGGAATCTGAAAACCTAAAAACCAGACCCGAATTTTTAATAACGCACATTGGATTGAGAATTCGCGTTACAAATTAGGCAAACGTCAACATCCCATTTTGGAACGCGAATTTGGTTTGAAATTCAATCTATTCAGACTTTTGAAGTCCGACGGAAAGGGTTCTTTAATGTTTTGATAATTTAATTTTATGTATGCTTTAATATATACATATGTTTTAAACATATTTTATATATATATCATATGCGAAATGAAAGGTGGGCCATAGAATTTAGTTTTAATTTTATTTTTTTTAAAAGAGGGTTTATTATAATATGTTTTATATGTTATGGCATATAAAAATAAAAAGGTCGAAAAAGCTTGGTAGTTTTTTTTATAGATAGTACGTAAATTTTTTATTACACAGCAGTGTGTAAAAAGTGAAAGACTGAGTGTAACTTGTTAAGTGTGTATGCACAGCAGTGCGAAAGGGAAAAACACAGTAGAGTGTTTTAGAGACAGAGTATGTTTGTTTTGAACAGACAGTGAGTTGGTTTTATGCACTGCGTTTTGTAGCAGTCATAATTTTGTAATCCCTCTCAGTGAGGAAGAAGTGTAATAGTTTTTTTTTTTGAGTTATTGAAGGGAATAGAAGTTTGTTTTCAAAGTATTGAAACTCTGTCTCCTGTCAAAGAAATTTTTATTTTCTCTGTGTTAAAAGAAGGGAGATTTATTCTCCATTCATTGTTCTGGAATTTTTCAATATTCCAACATGTGCAAGAACAAAAGATGTTGTGGTTCCATCCCCAGCTAAATCATTTGTCTTTGCCGTAGCTTGCCTTACCAACTTGGCCCCAATATTTTCAACTGGGTCCTCTAATTCAAACAATAAAAAGGCCAAAACCATAGCATTGAAATACATTTCATTACACTGTCAATAAAAATAAAATTTGACTCAACCATAACCCTTTCCTTTTATTGTTGTGAAAAGCTTTATGCATTACTCTAATGTGGCTATTCCATAGGCCAAGTAGACCACTCGGTAACAAATATGTTTCCTTTCACCTTTTAGTTTTCAAATTATGCCTACCAAATCTAAGACATTTAAGAGGGGGAACTAATACAACGTTAAAAAGAAAACCAAAGCACACATCTACAAATTACCTCCTTAGCTACTGTCACACCATCATTAACTATTTTCGGAGAACCATGCTTGCTCTCCAAGACAACATTTTCCCTTCGCCCCAAGGGTGACTCCAACAAGATCAGCAAGTTTGTTCACACCGCTTGCAAGACAAATTGACAATGCTTTCAGTAAGTGTGCAATTGAATGCTAGACCATATGCCAAAACAACCCTCCATGAAAAATTAAAATAACACATTAAAATCGAATATAAGTGGACAAGGAAAGATCCACCATAGTGAAGTTTCACGTGCAGGTGACCTTCCTTTAAACATAATTTTTTCTCTGGCCTGCAATTTTTTTGTCACTAAGCCATCCTTGTTGAAGTACAACTCCTTTTCCATAGCTCTTGTATTAACTACCTTCTCTCTGTCGCGTAATCTCAGAGTCCCTCTTCTGCTTGAGCGATTAAAGGAAATGGGTGAAAAAACTGAAAGAGAAGACAATTGTCTGCCATAATTATCAAACATCGCACCCAACTTCTTCCCCTTTCCATTGTTACCCAATGAGGTAGATGTGGAAATTGTTGTCATACTGCCCAAAGCAGAGGCCATCTTCTCTTATCCTGAATATAGAATTACAAGATCTTCATATTATTATGAACCTTAAAAAACATGACTCCCATTGCTAAAAACCACTTTTAAGTTGTAACAGGCAAACTAAACAACTATCGCAACTTTTGGCAACTTCTGGAGCATTAAGAGAGAAACAACCAAAGATAAATACAACCACAATCCTCATTTTAATGAGACCGGACTATATATTTGCATTAAGATAATAGAAAGAAATCACGACTATATTAAGGCTAGCACAAAACAATCTTTAACCAGTGTCTCTCGCGGCCTTCAGGTCGCCATGCTAGAGGTTGCATATTTTTAATTTAAATTCTTGACCTCTCGTGCCCATCTATGAATGCATCCAATGGGATATCTACATCAAATTCTCCTTTATATCCCTAAAAACAAATTCCCTACTACAAGAGCACCAGTATTGATGGATCACCCCACACCATCCCACCCACTAGAAACGGTGAAAAAGGAAACCCGAGAAAACTTCTGAAATATCGCAAGATGACTATATGGGTGGTTCTTATGAATCAACCAACTATTTAGAACATGCTCATCAATCCAAACCATGAGTATTATGTGACGATATTCAAGCAGGCACTGAATCAGATTTCTGAAGCTATGTTAGAGAAACCCTAAACTCTCACTGAAAATAGGTGAAATGTGGCACCACTCAGAGATTGACATGTGCCAATTGGTACAAGTGGTAGACAATTGGCATGCTCAAACAACGAGGTGATGCAGGAATGACATGAGAGAGAAAATATCAGAAAAGCCCCAAAAGTGGAGAACTAAAGCTCATCACCAACCTGAGATTGACAACTTTACATGATGTAACCTATGAAATCGTAAATGGAGAAATCATAGTAACAATAAAGTAACCTATGTAACAATAAAGTTGGATTCATCTTGGGAGTGGTAATGGGGAAATCATAGTGAACAACAGGAAACATGCAGAGTTGCTTACAATCAAATAGATGAAAAAACACATACAAAAAACCTAGATAATAATCATGAACAAGCTTAATATTGAATTATGAACTGTAAAGGAACTTACAAAATGTGACATTACGAACCTGGTCAAGCGCACAAGAAAAAATATCCTAGACATGACCCTATTTGATAAGTTGTATTGCTCATGATGCAAGAGGATTTATACCTGCACTGCCAAGTCAATCAAAATCCATCATTATCTATACAATAAATACAAGTAATTGATGTAGTATTTTTTACTCTAAGATGCATTCTTATGATAATGTTAGAACATATGTTGAAAATGTCAAAACATACTTGAATAAGCTCCTCTTCATTCAAGAACAATTTATTGGAGTCGCATGAACTTGGAACAAGCCTCCCACGATCTGAAAGAGTAGCAACTAAGTCAACAGTGACTTTTTTGTTGCTACGCTGGATCAAGGGAGGTTTGCTCCAAGATTAAATCGCTCCAATAAATTATTCTCTACTAAACATGGCCAACCACGTGAAGGTGGAAGCTCTTATGGCCCCTCCCCCTCACATCACTCTCAATTCCCCAATACCCAATCTATATTTCATTTTTTACTTTCATGAGCATAAAAAAAAATATTCAATAACTAATAAAAAAACAATTCAACAAAAAGTATGCAAGGAAACATTGCAATTAATGTTTGACATAAAAATAGTATGATAAATGAGTTTTTTATATAACGCAAAAAATGTTCCAAGTATGGTAACGTTTGTCTTATAATAATACAATATTTTACATTATCGAATTTTCTTTTTATTCTTCCTATTTCTAAAGCTCCTAATTACATCATCAATATCATCATGCTCTGCTCCTGTTTCGTGCCTTTCGACCCGCACTGCTGACCTAGTTGCGTAGTCACGATGTCTGGTCTCATCCAGTGACGAGGCATCGCCTACAAAAACAGATAATATTAAATTTTAATTGTCAGTTTTTAAATATCATTGAACTAGTTCGGTAATATTAATAAAAAAAATTGCAATGAGATTATTTACCTGGTGCACCAGTTGTCGCCGCTGACCTAGTTGCGTAGTCACGATGTCTGGTCTCATCCAGTGACCGGGCATCGCCTACAAAAACAGATAATATTAAATTTTAATTGTCAGTTTTTAAATATCATTGAACTAGTTCGGTAATATTAATAAAAAAAATTGCAATGAGATTATTTACCTGGTGCACCAGTTGTCGCCGCTGACCTAGTTGCGTAGTCACAATGTCTAGTCTCATCCAATGACGGGGCATCGCCTACAAAAACAGATAATATTAAATTTTAATTGTCAGTTTTTAAATATCATTGAACTAGTTCGGTAATATTAATAAAAAAAAATTGCAATGAGATTATTTACCTGGTGCACCAGTTGTCGCCGTTGGGACTGTTGCCCTGTCTTCCTCTCTGGTGGTAAGATCCTCAAGGGAAACATTCTATGTCATTTAAACAAAAAACGTTATAAGGACAACCATCAAGGTATAATTAGAAAAAATTATAAGTGGAAATTAATTACCGTCACGGCCCTCACTAATAGTAGCATTGTCGGCCTGGTCCCCACTACAATGATCAGGTTTCACGTGAGGATCATCTACATCTAGCTCTAAAACTGGGTTATTTGCCTCGTCGGTAGTGCTTCTCCCCTGATTTAAACAAAATTTTTAGACATTAAATTTATGGACGAAAACAAACATATTGAAAGGTTAATGTTTTACCTTATCAGTCATTCTGGATCTTGGGACCTGCCCCAAGCTTCTGCGACGTTCAACTACGGCTTGATAGCCGAAATGGAAAGCGATATTTTTATCTTCCTCTGTAGTTTTTGTTCCGAAGTCATCACCCTACATTACATATGATTGTGTATTTTTAATCATATTTTATAGGATTACAAAAACGTTGGAAGGCGATACAATTAATTATAAGATGTTTAGCTACTTAATTACAATTCTTGTAGCTAATTTCAAGTAGCCGCCCTGGCCTAGCTTGTGATGGCCCTTTTTTTCAATCCTAGCTTTGGTTGCCTTTGAGGTGTCAGGAAACCTAGCATCAAAATATTGAAGTCAGATATGACGTAGAACACTTTTATTTTAGACATAGAGAAAATTAAAGCTATTGAATTAAAGTTGTAATTTACCTTGCGGGTCCAGTTGGCATTTTTCCTTCTTTCTTTGCCCTTTTCTCTTTTTCGTCATGGATGAGTGCTCTCCACTCACTCTCTAGAACTGTGAGAGGACGCTCATATCTAGGGTTAAATTGCAATTGTGTCCTATAGGTGTCCCTGGTATATTTCAAATATTTTCCGGCTACCCGAGCCACCGCTGTTCTGTCAAATGTGCCGACCCCAAAAAGGGCTTCTAGATAATCTAGAAGTTCTTTTTTCAGGTTGGAATTATGGGAATTCCACCCTGTGCATATGGTTGGGCCAAAAATTACCAACGCATGGCTCTCCAAAAACCTGTAGAACCCATTGTTTCCTACACAGAAAAAAAAAAAATATTATCATTAATTTAAAAATAAAAATCATGATAAATATGTTTTAGATAAAGTACATGAAATAGTTAAAATATTAAAATTTACCCGGGAGTTGTACATGCTTTATAGGGACACATTCATCGTTCACCAACAACGTGCCATTAATGGTCCCCGTGGAGCTGACACGTGTAGCTCGAGGAAACGCAATAATGTAGTTGGTCATATCAGCCTCATCACTGCCAACATGTTCAGCGGTTGGATGGGTGTCTGCTTGGGTAGGGTGTGTTTCTTGGCTAGCACCTAAAGGAGTAGAAGGTGTATGAGACGGTTGTTAGGCAATCTCTTGCCCTTGTGTCCCACTACCACCAACAGCGGGTTCAACAAGTGTCAGATAACGCTACATACAAAAGAACTTTTTGTTAGTTTAGTCAATGTAAAAATTAAAAATCAAACTATCACAATTCATCTCATAATAAAAAATATCCTTTGATTTCTGCGACACTGTCTTCAATGCTCATGTTAAATATCTCTTCTGCTGTGCCTGAAAGTGTTTATTTAAAAGGCATGAAATAGACTTATCTGCAAACGTCAACAAGAACACCGGAGATAGGGATGAAGAAAGCTCTTCCTCAAAGAGGGAATCATCAGGCGTACCATGGCTAGGTGTCTGCATATTTGAACAAAATTAATATTATTTCAATTATGTAAATAACTAAAATACCTAAAGATAGAGCAATGCTGGCACTTTACATGCTCTTCCGCTGGCCTCTTTCCGCGATCATCCTGTCTCGGGGTTGTTCCTGCACTGCTCTGATCAGTCTGCCACATTGCAATAAAATTATAAATGTAAAAACTTGAAAACAATATCTAATTTGAAAACACAAAATGAAAACTGAAATAATTTCTAATAAGACACCGGAAGACAGAGTTAGAGTTTCAAATATGCCTTGCATTGAATTCAGTCCTGGAAACATGTCATTGCACATTAAGGCACCCAAACAAGAGACGAGTTGACAATGAAGACCTTATTGAATATATTGTCGGAGAAACTTCTAGTAAACTTGTTGTGAAGACCTTGAGGACATTTTTGGAGCAACATTGTTGAAGCTGATGGTATAGCATTGTTGGAGACGATCTTCAAGGGCCTTGAAGTGAAGCTTTTGGAGCAACTATTGAAAAATCCTTAGAGCATTTAAGTAAGGCACTTTCTATCTTCCATCACCTTTTTCCTTTCAATATCCTTTAAACGATTTTGTTGATATTTAATGTTTGAAATCACGCTATAATTCCTTGATTATATGTGTTTGGGGACTTTCCCTTTGAAATTACCCAAAAATACCCTGGCAATTTTATCTTCAGGATGCATGTCTGACCCTATTGTTCAATATTTTGATTGATAGTAGTAAACATAGAGAGTTAGGGTGCTCTTGACTTGGTTTGGTTGGGCCATTAGATCCCTAACATCTACTAGGGAGAACCCCCCTTGAGTTGGAGGAGAGCTAGCCCGAAGTGAAAAGAGGTCGGTGAGGTGACAATGGGGCTATTGAATTACACATGGTATCACACTTTAGCTTTAGGACTTTATCTTGAGAAGTGCGAGATTTTGCTATATCAATTCTCAAATTGTTTACAACACTATTTTTAAGAACTAATAAGAAGTGATGTTGAGGGGTTTTTGGGTATAAGAAACAATACCATTTAAAAACTAGGGTTCTCAGTCCTTGGCATTCCTTCACCTGGGCCTAGGAGCACACTAGAATAATTTCACACTAAACCATGCAAACTTAAAAGTAACTTAACAGATCCATAAAGTAATAATAATCATAATTCCTAATTCCCTATTGTACGATATTGATGCAAATTATTCAAACATGAAGCAATGAAGACATGCAATGTCTAAATTTCAAGATTGATGAACCAATACAAGAAGTTAGAAACTACAACTTTGATTCAATACTCTGTGTCCTAACTCCATGAAGGAATCTAGTTTGTAGTACAAAACATGCATCGTGTATTATCAATTCTTAATTGACAATAACTAAAGGTCATCTACCTCATCAATTCCTTCCCATTTTGTGTTTTTATGTTATATTCCTTATAAAAGTGTCAAATTTCTCTCAAAGTAAGAAACCACTGAATAAAATAAAAAATAGTTGAGATATGATTGAGAAATGGTCATTTATTTCTTGAAAGGATCTTCACAATTTCTTTGGTTGTCTTTCATCTCAAGAAACAAGAAATGACCTAAGAAACTATCGTGATGTAATATAAGAAACAACATGGTGCAATGGCCATTTTCAAAGCCAAATGATGTCCATTGAGGACCTGGCCTTTATTTGGTTCCTGTTTCATAGGAGTTTCGGGTAGAAATGGAACTTTGTTGGAAATGAAAGGAAAACATGTCTCATGTTGAATTATGAGAAAATCATGTTGTTCATGATGCAACAATTGACTGAAAATTGTTTTGGAAATCTCCCGGAAGTTGTAACTTGTGACTAAGGTTATCATTGACCTTTACCCAACTTTGGAAAAGGAGGGTGTTGATTTTCGTCTTGATATATTTGTTTTTTATGACACTAATACAAGGTAATGTAAAAGGGGGAAGATCAAATTACAGTTTGATTCATTGTCAATAATTGGTGTCAATCTTCAAGAGGAATGAAGAGGTTGTTATCTTTACAATCCCATCCCAACATCAAATTCAGTGATAATTTTCTATGAGGTTCTGGTTCAAGGAAACATTCACTCCACGAATGATATATTTAAGTAGGCTTCTCCTATTCTGGGAAAACACCATACCTATAATGCATTCACTTGCATGTATAAAGGGAAAGGAAAACATGTTTTCATACAACGGTGACAAAGGCATCTTGGGGAAAGGTATCTTCACTTTTTATTTATGTCGTTCACCCACACCACTCTCATGTTTTCACTAATCCTGTTTTGTCATTTTTGGATTCAAATTAAGTTAAGGCCTTAAGTATTTTTTGACCTTTCGGTGTAGTTTTTATAAGTGGCATGTATGGATTTTCCATTAATTCTGCACTTTTTCTCTTCATGTGCATGTTTCCCTGGAAATCAAATGCATGATTTAGGCCCATACATTTAACATGTTGTTGGATCAACTCCATAGGAAATATCATGTTTCCTATTCAATCAAAATTTATCTCATTTAGGGTAGGTAGGAAGGTTTTCCCTTTGTATTAATAGGGCACTTCTAGCTTGCATTTTTATTATATCTTTCAAATTTAGTGTCGTTTCAATTAGGGCATGAATTTTTGCAACTTTCAAGGTGAAAATGAACAAAGACAAATTTTTGTGATGGATGACTGTATATGACTTCATGGCCAAAGGAAAAGGCACTAATATACTTCTTCAAATATCTATAGTTCTCATTCACCTCATATGGAGATGGTCCCTTATTTTGAGCCAAATGTTGTAGCAACAAGTTCCCCCCCTCCATAATTTGATATTCAATGGAAATTTCTTAAATTGATGATGGGGCATGATTATGGAACATTTGCACATACATATGTAATGGAATTCCAAGATCATGATATATGTTTGCATATGTTTATGGAGGTGGTGGAGAAAAAAAGAGCTCAAATAGAGCTGAAATTTTTCACATAAAAAGGATTGTGGGCTTGACTAATGGTTCCATTTAAAAAATGATATCTAGCCAGAGAATAAGTGTAGCATGCAAACATGCATTGAAAATCCATCTGAGTTTGCATTGTATTACTTATGATGGATTCAAATTTGGGTTTCAAAATTCCAAGTTATGGCATGATTTTGTCGAGAAACCCTTAGTTGGATTCTCATGTTGGTTTAATTTATATTTTAAGTTTTTTTTGCAATCTTTGGGTGATAGTAACTCATGAACTAGGTTACCAATGTGTAACAATCATATTTCAAGAATAAAGTTGTGATTTTTTTATATTATTATTATTATCTATTAGCTACGAGTATTGGCACCTAATGCCTGGAATTTTGACATCTCCATAGCATGGATAATTTCGAAAATGTTTCTAGTAATGTTAACATAATAACTATCATTACGTGTCTTCACTTTTGTCACCGTAATAGACCTGTGATATGGACTCATCACACAACTTCATATGCTATGTCCCAACAAATTCAAACTAGTTGAACCTACCTCATAGTGTGGTTATTAAGGACAAGTTGCTTGGTATATAACTCGATAGCATAGACCGCGTTGCAGTTCTAAAAAGAATCCTCAAGTGTCAAAAAAACTTCACAATATGTTCTACTATAAAGCCTTTTGGGATACCCGAAATAATATATGTATCATTGATGACTTTTAAAGTATGACAAGATCCAGAGGGAAAGGAAATCAATGGAAGAGTGATCCACCAATGAGAACCTAGAATTTAGCATCGGATGAGTTAGAGTCTAGGAAATTGAAACCCTATAATTTTAATTAGTGATGAAGGACATCACATAGGTAATTATATTTTCATGTAGAATAATTTGTTAATTCAAATTTAAACTACATAATATGAAAGGCATACCATAAATTTTTCCACGTAAGTCCAAACAACCTATAAAAAGGGAAAACCTTCCAATTCCATGGGAAATAATTTAACTTTCCTTTTTCAAGATAATATAAATCACAAAAAATATGAACTATATTTCACACATTCTTGGATAATGTGAAAGTGGAAAAGGAATACCCTACACAAGTGATGGACACATGTACATTTGAACACTAATAGATTTTTGTAGTTGAAATGCAATGCTTGTTTTCATTTAAATGTAGGGTTTTTAAAGCAGGGAGAAATAATGGCTGCCAAATTAATAAGCGTTTCTTTGGGAAAAATTTAAATCTTGTATTCGGTGATGAAGATAATAGAGGGTATTGAATCTTGATTCTTGACATCTAGAGAGAACCCTACAGCCTAACACAATCCAATGGAATTGACCAAAAAAACCCAAATAGAGTCAACCCTACTATAGGAGGAAGGGCCTGCAGTAAGAACTTACCATTTTGCAAGAGCTGAGGGCGAATGTTGTTCTGCAAGAGTTGAGGGCGAATGCAGGGCGAATGTTGTTCTGCAAGAGCTGAGGGTGAATGCAGGGCGAATGCTGAGGGCGAATGCTGTTCTGCAAGAACTCAGGGCGAATGCTGAGGGCGAATGCTATTCTGCAAGAGCTTAGGGAAAATGCTAAGGGCGAATGATGTTCTGCAAGAGCAGAGGGCGAATGCACGCGTGATATCAGACGTTAATGTAGCACACATGTACATTTGAACACTAATAGATTTTTTTAGTTTAAATGCAATGCTTTTTTTCATTTAAATGTAGGGTTTTTTAAGTAGGGAGAAATAATGGCTGCCAAATTAATAAGCGTTTCTTTGGGAAAAATTTATATCTTGTATTGGGTGATGAAGATAATAGAGGGTATTGAATCTTGATTCTTGACATCTAGAGAGAACCCTACAGCCTAACACAATCCAATGGAATTGACCAAAAAAACCCAAATAGAGTCAACCCTACTATAGGAGGAAGGGCCTGCAGTAAGAACTTACCATTTTGCAAGAGGGTTGGCGCGAACCTCTTTGCAAGAGGCTGTGAGAGGCGAATGCGGGCGAATCTTTGATGCGAAATCGGGCGAATGCGAGGAGAATGATCTTGCGAGAGCTCGGGCGAATGCGAGGCGAATGCGAGAAGCGGATCTTTGATACGCAGAGCGGAGGGTGAATCTGTACGTGATATCAGACGTTAATGTAGCACACATGTACATTTGAACACTAATAGATTTTTTTAGTTTAAATGCAATGCTTTTTTTCATTTAAATGTAGGGTTTTTTAAGTAGGGAGAAATAATGGCTGCCAAATTAATAAGCGTTTCTTTGGGAAAAATTTATATCTTGTATTGGGTGATGAAGATAATAGAGGGTATTGAATCTTGATTCTTGACATCTAGAGAGAACCCTACAGCCTAACACAATCCAATGGAATTGACCAAAAAAACCCAAATAGAGTCAACCCTACTATAGGAGGAAGGGCCTGCAGTAAGAACTTACCATTTTGCAAGAGCTGAGGGCGAATGCTGTTCTACAAGAGCTGAGGGCGAACACTGAGGGCGAATGTTGTTCTGCAAGAGCTGAGGGTGAATGCAGAGGGAAAATGCTGTTCTGCAAGAGCTGAGGACGAATGCTGAGGGAAAATGTTGTTCTGCAAGAGATGAGGGCGAATTTTATTCTGCAAGAGCGGAGGGCGAATGCGCACGTGATATTAGACGTTAATGTAGCTATTGCGACGGATACGAAACAATAAAATCATTTTTATGTAGCACGCATATAAGTTTCGTATTTTTATGTAGCGCGCATATAAGTGTCGTTATACCGACGGTGGACAAAGCGTCACTACTGCGACGGCTTCCTCCAAATGTCGCAATTGCGACAGTTAGACGTTGTGTCGTACTTGCGACGTTTGGAGGCAGCCGTCACAATAGCAACGCTTTGGGCCATAGTGTCGCAATTGTGACATCTTCCTCCAAACGTCACAATTCTGACACTTTGTCTAAGTGTCGGTATTGCGACACTTTTCTATAAACGTCAATATAGTGACGGTTTCAGGCGGGATGGAAAAAATTTGGGGAAATTTCCGACATTTGGTCAAAAGCGTTGGAACCAAGTGTCGGAATTTCCGCCAAATCTAGTAGTGCATGAAAGAAATTTACTTGGTATTAACATTTGTAAAAGTAATCTCTGGTAGGATTCTAGCCAAAAAGGGAGGGCAACTCCCACTTGTTAATAAAGACTTACATAGTTTAGAATAGTGTCATCCATATAGCTCATTTGATGTCCATTACAAATTTAAAAAACATTCATAATCCAAATCACGAAAAAAGAGGTAACAATAGAGTAATCAATGCTTTGGAAAGAAGGTTTAGAAGTCCCAAATTTAAATCTATTGTGTAAGGGATTAGACTCATATATATCAATGTAAATAAAACATTCTTCGTAAATATTTATTGGTTGGTTGACAATAAGAGCCATTTCATAGGTAGATAAAACAATTTGTTTATTGAACAATGGAGTTGGCTGCAATTTCTTCTCTAGTTAGTTTAATTGGCCAAAAGGAAATATAAAAAGAGTATGGATGGTGATTTTCAACATTCAGAAATAAATAGTGTATTTGCTAGAAGAATGATAATTCTTGGTGTTAATTCAAATTTTTCATTGTCCATTAGGTTATTAGGTTATTGGATTTACTATATCAACAATTTGAGATATAAAATGATTGAAGAATCTCAAGTTCTATCCATCTCAAAATCTTTAAATTTATGTTGGTATTGAAGTCAAAGTTAAGTGTGTCTTAGTACTAGAGAAAGTAGTTAGTGACATTGTAGCCATAGTTTAATATATTATTAATATTTGGATTATTATCCCTTAGAGCTATTGGATTTACTTTATCAACAATTTGACCTTTAAAATCAGGTAAAGATGTTGAGCTTAATTCATATCATAACATTGAAATTAATGTTGGCAAGGAAGTCAAAGCTAAGTGTGTCATAGTACTAAATAAATAGTTAGTGATATTGTAGCCATAATTCAATCCGTTATCATTATTGGGACCATTATCCCCTAGGCTTGTTGGATTTACTTTATCAACAATTTGACCTATGAGATCAATGAAGAATCCCAAGTGCCATCCATCTCACAATGTTTGAATTCATGTTAGCAATGAAGTCAAAGCTAAGTGTGTCATAGCGCTAGAGAAAGTAATTAGTGACATTGTGGCAAGAGTTCAATCTATTATTATTATTTGGCTTAATCTAGTTTGAAGGGGTGAGTCTCCAGGGTGAGGAAATTATAATCCATGATGTATTTAATTAATTTGATAGCATATAAGAATTATTTGTAACATACTCGACCTCTTCATTTTACATTGGAGGAATGAGGTAGAAGATTATAACATTTTTTTGTGTTTTTTTTTTCTTCGTTGCATAATGAGGTGCGACTTCGGGGCCCTTTCAACGTTTTCAACTCCTGATGCAAAACCCGCCCCCACCCTGGAATTAACCCTCCTTACTAACATGTCATGTTTATGGGACCCTCTAGACGCATCGAATATGCGAGTCGAGTTCCCCTCGAAACCTGATCTATTGGCTAATGTGTCGCAACTCCATGGCAACAACCATCTCTCCCACTAACGGGGCCCGACCATCTGATTTTCGTCCATCCCGACACTTGGATCTCTTGTTTTTCTTTCGCAGTGGTTATGGGCTTCTAGTGTTTTTAGGTGCCTTGTTATCCTCCATGTGCCATCCACATGTGTCCCTATAGCCCCACCACTTCGGAGGCATGTGGTTCATCGGGACATTCAGTCAACTGTGTCTCGGGGTTTTTGATCTTTGGGGTCTAACCAATGCCCAAGTGGCGTCATGTTGATGCCATCCATCCACATGTTGATTTTTGGGAGTTCCATGTGTCACCCAAGATTCCCAAACTTCCTGCCACATGCTTCTTAAGGCCTCAAATTGATGTCTTTTCCCCTCTAAGAATGGGATGCCATGTGTCCTGGCTACTAAGAGCGAACGATCCCTCGACGACTGGGCCTGTAATTTTCTTACGTAGTGAATGGGAACCCTCAAACCTGGAACTCTTTAAGACACCACTCATAAAATTCCCTGGGGTTCCAACCTTCTGGGCTTTTAGGGTGGCCACCTTCAGCAACTTTCCCGCCTAACAGATTCGGGTGACAAAGAAATTTTCATTGTCGTTTCTTGACAAAATCCCATATGTAATTCAAATTATCCTCTAGTTTTAGACTCTACAACCTTTCTACCCCATCCCGCTGACCAATCATGTGAGGGGAATCTGGTTCCAGCAATCGAGAGACTCCCTTGAGAAGGGTTTTGACCAATCAAGGATAAGGTTAGCCCAGCTTATCTTATAAGTTCATGGCATCGCTCCTCTATGGTGCAACATGGTTATCCTCTTCATTCCCACCATGAATTGGGTCAGAGATCTCGACTTGGCTTTGCACAGGCTCTTAAACAAAGAGTTATGAAACCTTCCTAGCTACAAGCTCAATCGCCGCACAAGCTTTCTTAAACTAGCCTTGTAACATGAGGCTCTTCCTCAAGGATCTGGTAGACTCCCAAACATGCCTCACGATTTCATATCGGTGCCCTCATTTCCCTAAGGTAATTTACGACGTTATACCTCTCGAGCTTGAGTGATAAATTCTCCAATGAGTTCCTAACCCATGAGAATTTCTTTCCCATGAGGAGGGAATGACACCAAGGACGGCCTAGGCGCTCCTACGTGGTTTACCTATCATAGACTTGGAGCAGACTCCTAAGAGGTTCCAACCTCTCCCGTCACACGCAGATAGTGCCCGACCTTGTGTCTGGTTTTCAAACATCTCCATGTCGATACGCAGGGCCTTCAGATGCCTCAATAGCCACCCTAAGACGATAAAAACAATTATCCATCCTGCTGAAAATGCAAGGCTAAAGAACATTCAGGTAAAGATGGTGGCTCAACTGATACCAGGAAAAATCTCCCTTTGACATTAATGCAACACTTGCCATGCAACACAACAACTTATAACTCAACGACAAAGGACACGCAAGTGGATACAATCCCTATTGTACAAAGAGTCTTTGATGCAATCTTCGTATTAATAAAAGGGGTATAAGAAACCATTGTTCTTCAATTACGAATCCAAGCTCGCGTAGGTTGACTATTATGTGCAACGAGTTCTACCTCTCTCTTATTAAGTGGTTTATGTTCTATTTCTGCACTATTAAACATATGTGAAAATCCATGCTCAACGTAACGGTGTGGATTAATATTTTATTAACACGTGGTCTATTATGCCCCTTATACATTAGATGTTTTGTGTTTACCATTAGCTATCATTACACATTTTCTAGCCTTCAACTTTTACACACATGCATCCATATATTCAGCACATATATATATATATATATATATATATATATATATATATATATATATATATATATATATATATATATATCACATTACCATATTCCCAAAGGGATGTACCACATATGCAAGTAGAATAAAAAAAACAGTTCCTAAATCCAGATAACAACACATAATTCATTAGAAGATAAAAAACATACAATTATACTTATCTTCAAGAGTGCAGGGCAACTGAGCTTGGGACAATGACTCTCCACCCAAGCATATACAGTTTCATCCACACTTACTTGTAGTCATCACCCCTGATCCAGATTCCAAATTCTGGTGTGATTGTTTGCTTTCGGGACTAGCAAACCAACTACTACTCATTGTAGGACTCTAGAGGATTCCTTCCTCAATCCCACCAACTGACAGCCACTTGCTTGGTTGACACCAAGAGTCCGGAATCCATTGTTCCATCAGGGCAGTATTCACAAGTCTTCATTCTTGTCTTCCTCGGATTCTGCTTCAAGATGGTCCCTACCCAAGTTGTTACAAGGCTCTAGAGTCTTCTAACTCAACCCATAACCTCTAGGGGACCCAAGTTGTTATAGGGTTCCAAAGACCTCTATCTCAACCCAGAGCCTCTAGGGACCCAAGTTGTTATAGGGCTCTGGGGATTTTATCTCAACCCACAACCTCTAGGGACCCTAGTTGTTACAGGTCTCCAGAGTCTATCCACTCAACCCACAACCTCCAGAGATCAAGATCCAATCCCCTTCTCTTCTCTTCTCTTCCGCGTTCCTGTTGAAATCTCTTTCTCAACCTTCTTTCCCAGCCTTCTCTTTGACCATCTTTATCTCCTTTTATATTTTCTGTATGTGTCCTCTTTTTCTTTTGTGTCCTCCTTTTTCCTTTTCCTCCTCCTCGGCTACCATTATTGTTGTGTCCTTGCTGGCCTGCAATGCGCAGTCTCTCCATAAAATTCTTGTCCTTTCTTTCTTGTGGTTCCTTCTCAAACAACATGGTCCTGCATTCGTCCTCTTATAGTTCATTTAATTTTAAGGTCTCCTCATCAGTTCATGCCCCTGCTAGCCTTTAATGGTTGTCTCGCCATTTAACTTTCCTAGAATTCAAATTTGGTTGTCCAATCAAGTATTCAAGCCCACTATGATATAACATGAGTGTGAACTTCCATGGAAGGAGGTAGTGCCTCCACATTTTAAAATCATGAATGATAGCAACCAATTCTAGGCCATGCTCTCGTAATTCTCCTCATGTTTGTTCAATTTTCAAGACTCATAGCACACAAATTTTCCTTCCTGCATTAATACTCCATTGAGTCCCTCCTTGTATAAAATGGTACATACTACGAAATCCTTGTCAAAATCCACAATTCTCAGCACTTGTGAGCAGTTGTTTTAATTGCTAAAGTTGTTTTCACATTGTGCGCTATAGTCAATTCTTTTCCCTTTTCTCTATAAGGTTGTAATTGGATTCCTATTCTGAAGAAATTCTGAATGAATCTCTTGTAATATCCTTCCAATCCCATTAATGATCTGATCTCATTTATATTCCTTGGAGTTTTCCAATCCCTTATGTCTTTGGACTTATATGGATCAACTAATATACCTTCCTTATATACGATGTGCCCTAAGTAGTGTATATGTTTATGGAAGAACTCGCACTTATCTTGGATGTGCAACCTATTCGTGTGGTTTCTCCAGTTTCGGACGCTTCTCATCTGTAGTTGGTGGGAAGCACCAGCAAAGCATGGTGCACCTCTGGCTTGATCGCTTCTTGAGTGCAGATGGTAGGCATCGCTAGCAAAACATGGTGTACCTCTTACTTAACCGTTTCTTACTTCAAATTGATATTGAGTTGCGAAGATCAAAATAACACCCACTCAATGCAGAGAAGTGTTGGCACCTATAGGACGTGGTGGAAATGTATGATTTTTCTGAACTTGAGCATTGTCTTGAATGTAATTCCTACATCTACTATTTCCCTCTTTAATGCATATATATCACAACAACGTCCCTTCTCTGGTCGACAAGGACAAGCAAAAAATGCGCTCATATTCACTGCATGAGACCACATAGAGAATGATTATATATGGAAGTTCTGGAGTGGACTTCTTCTTGAGATAACTTGTGTGACTAATTAATAGATAACCCAAAGTGTGTTCACCATTGTAGCATGTCCTATAGGCTATACCTTTTCCTACAGTTTTTTTTCCACATTGATCTAGATATTTCCCAAAGAAGAAGGTTGCTACCCAAAAATAACGTATAGGTGAACCCATGCTTCTAAATATTAACTTTTGTGAATGTTGCTCGAGCAAAAACCTTAGGGAATCATTAGCAGATTGAAATCATACATAGCCAAAAGCGAGCAAATGGTGATCTATTTTGACGGTTAAAATTAACCTATGGGAGGTAAAAGTGATGTGGGGCGTGGGAGAGTGATCTGCTTTCATTAAAGAGTTTCCAAGCTTCGGAGTTTGAGATCAACCATAACAGTTATATGTGTACAACATTTATGCTTGGCCTCAGAGATATATCGTAAACTTTTCAATGATGATGCTTCATTGTGTAACTTCCTTGTTGCACTTGTGGAATATGAGCAAGACCTGTCGGTGTGATATTTAATGCTCTTGACCAAGTCTTGAACCCAAAGAATTTCCCTGAAACCTATGGTTTTTGGAGCCTCACCTTGTTTGAATCACCTAGCTTCTTAATTTTTATGTGAATGAAATTTTTTAGTCGTAGCCTTGTAATCCTAACCCACAAAAAGGATGGGAGATATATGAAACTCAATGTTAGCTAGAGTCATATGATGTTGTATACCTTTCTTTTTTTTTCTTTATTCACCAATATGATGTTGTATACTTACGACCTATTATATGAATCATCAAAAAATTGTAGACTTGTATGATGAGAATTGATACAATTTATGAATTTGTTGACTAGGTAGTTCTGTATAGGAAGATAACACAAAAAATCAACGACTAAGGTAGAAGATGTGCATATTAGATTAAAACGACTAGAGGGTCGTTGCGATATCCCCAGACTTGGGGGTGCTTTTATGGACAAGTGCGTTGAGGCATATAAGAGTCACTAACGTAACGGTTGATTCACAATGGTGGTTGCATGAGTCAGTTTGGTTGCCAAGATGAAATTAGGGGTTTCCTTACCTAGCATATATATCACATGAGAGACATGCAACAAGTTATCTCTACCTGAATGTTTCATGTAATTTTTTCTATGTATTTTTTGGGAGAGGTTTCCTTGATCGATTCACGAGAGCATGATGGGTTGTAAGTTTTTCGTTGCAGGCAACTGGAAATGCAATGGTACTTTGAGTAGGTTAAAAAACTTGTTAGTACTCTCAATGAAATAGAAGTGCCATCTAAAGATGTCGTGGAGGTTGTTGTAAGCCCTTTGTTTGTGTTTCTTTCAACAATGAAGGCCTTGCCATGCTCTGATTTCACAGTTGCTGCATAGAATTTTTGGGTAAGCAAAGGAGGTGCTTTCATTGGAGAGATCGATGTAGAAATGATGATCAATTTGGACATTTCATTGGTCATACTCGGTCATTTAGAGAGAAGGCTTCTACTGAAACAAGATAATGAATTTGTTGCAGTAAATTGTCTTATGCACTTTCTCAAGCTTTGAAGGTAATAAATTTTGTTGGAGAGACTCTTGATGATCAGAATCTAGATTGGGGGCAAAATGTTGCCAAAACTTCAAAGTGCTCATAATCGCACCAAACCAAAATGACCGGCTCGGTCCCGTCGCCAGGAATCTGGTGATATTTGTTTCACTCAAAACAAACTTCGTATGAGGAAGTTAGAGCACGTTGATTGTCATGCCAAACATGCAAATTAAAAAAAAAAAAAAGGTCAAACAGGGTCAAAGTCCAAAATTTGGGTTTCCTCCATTTTTCCCAATGACACCATGACATGTGTCGAGCTATGGTTGATCAGATATCCATGCTCGTTGGCAGTTTTTTATTTGGTTTAATTTTAAGCAAATGGGGAGAGGACACGTGGCAAGCCCAAAGGCAACCACGTGCCGCCCCTCCAAGGCCGAATGTGGTTGAATTATTATGGTGGGTCGAATTTTAACTATGGTCAAGTTTTATATAATGGAACAAAATTTTGGGCGGAGGTAGGGGTCAAACCCGTGACCTCCCCCACACAACCCAAACGTCTTACCACCATACCATGAGCACAAGTCTTAATAGACTTTGGGCGTGCTTTATATTTGAGTTTTCAAATTAATGTTGGCGAAGGTTTAAAGGGCTAGCCCTTGGTCCACGGGACCATGCCCCAAAACCAAAGGCGAGGATTAATACTAATGGCACACTTTAAATATTTAAACATGGTTTAATTACCCTTAATCCCATCTTAACATGCTAATCTGATTCTTAAATTCAGATTTTGTTAATTGCACAATTAGTGCCTAAGTACCAGTTAAAATGCACTTAAAATTTAATTAAACCACAGTTAACTTAGCGACATGTTTGGCGAAGCCCCTAATTTCAGTGCCACTTCCAAATTTGGCAGACTTAACTAGATTTTCTCCAATTTTAGTGGGGTTTCCTAGGCCAGAATTGAATGAGGCATAACTAGAGCATATTTCGACCAATTTTGGCTAAAGAAGAGTCATTCCTAGATGATTTGGATGCTTTGAGCATGATGGTGCAGGTTTCAGAGGTGATCGAGTACTTCTGTAAGTGATTTTTCCACTTTGAATATTAAAGAAGCCTAGGGCCACCAAGAGATGAGGTCATGCCTAGATCATTTGAAGACCATTTCCAGAGCTTGAAGAGTCTATTTTGAGGCTTTTGGGTCTTCTGAATCTAATGGAGTGGGTTGCAAACCCATTGGAGCACTATAGGTGCATGTAATCATATAATTGACCATTAATTCAAAAAAGGCCTAGCTAGTTGAAGCAGGTCCATGGAGATGTAACCCAGGAGGGGTGAACTCTGTTATCATATATTGTGTAATGTGTTTGTTTTGTTTTATCTCTTTGCAATTTCCTTGTTTTACATGTGTTTTTAACAACTTATTAACTCATAAATTTCTCATAAAAGACACTTAAAACTTGATACATAAACCCCTTCACAATTGGCTAACTTGAGATGATCCTAAACACATTTCTTTTAATACTAATGAGGGAGCTAGCACAACAAACTATTTTTCCCATATTCAAATCAAGTTGGTACCAGAGCAACAATTTAGCTCATTTTAGCCAAGGTTAGCTTGAAAATTAGTTGTTGGTTTTGAATTTGTGCAAGTAGAATTTAACTGTGTGCAAGTTTACGTGTGTAAAGAGAAGGTCAATATTGAGAGCTCAGTTTTAAAATCATAGAAAAGAAGCTTTATATGCATTGCAGGTGTGATGGAAGCTTCATTAAGTGATGTGTCTAGTCAATATTTTTTAGCAAAACTCTTTGATAAAGAGGTGTTGTAGAAGCTCTACATCATGAATGATATTGTGTAAGAGATGTATGAGGATAAGAGGGAGAGCATTATACTTCAAGAACAGTTGATTATGTTGAGATTCAACAAGATGATGAACTTAGTGAAAAGAGTCGCCTTCACTAAGTGGGCTCGCAGGGTATTTTTGGTGCAAATCTATTTTTAGACATGATGATCATATTTCAGAAGTTGCAGGATGCTATTTGTGGATGGTTGGTCAAGTTGGAAAAATAGATGAAATTCTATTTTTAGAATATTGGGCGAAGCCTATTTATAGATCATCAATCTAAAAATAGATGCATGTTGATTATTATTAGCTCTTAATAATAATCAGACTCTAAACAACAACTTATTCTCTTGAAGCACTTCAGTTCAGTGCACAGATGTGGCACGGCAGCTGACAGAAGGAATTATGTTATTCCTGAGGGTTTAGTGGAGCTAATGCATGGAGGACTCAGTTATAACTCAAGTGGCAGAGTTATGACATAGTTGGAAGAAGTAGTTATGGACTTGTATTCAGTTTAACTCAGTTAGACTCAGTTGAGCTAGTTGTATCTAGTCTAACTAATTGATACACTAGTGAGAGTGGAGTGAATTAATTAGTTAATTAATTCATAAATAATAACTCATTAATCAACTGAAAAATACATCAGTTAACTACAGTGCATGGCAGTTTCAGTGGAGACCAGTGGAGAGATAGGTAAAAGGGCAAGATAGACTGTCTGTTGTGACTAAAGTGATGCATTGATTGCATCAGAAACGCCCCTTTCCGGTGGAGATGCCAATGAGGATTGCGCAGTCAAGGATGGAGTAATTCGAATTCATTCAGAGCTATTCTTCAGTAGAGATTGTGCATTGGAGGCAGGCTAGTAGGTGGCAAATATCAGTGCATGGATTTGCAAGATTAGGCATAATTAGTGTATGACGATTGTACTATACTGAGAGCTTGTGATAATTTTTGTATGCTTGTATGAGATTGTCATATGATCTCCATGTTACATAATATATAGTTGCAGTTTTCAGCTTCAGGCTTTTTCGTTAAAAACTGTGTTATGTGCGATTGAATATTTTTTTTTATGCTTCACATGTGTGTGCAATTAATTTTTCCGCAAAATATTAACAAGTGGAATGGATTCAGTATCTTGCATAAAGTTAAATAGTGTGATATCAGGTGGATCTTGGACATATGCACACTTAGTGCATATAATTTCTACAGATTAACATGAAGGATGAGAAGCAAGAGCTTCTCGAAAATATGCATGAAATGGAGACTCAACTCCATATTGCAAATGAAAACTTAGCAAGGATGCATGAGACAAAGGCTCAACTCCATGATGCCAAGGAAACCTTAGCCAAGCATGTGCTTGAAAAAGAGGTATGAAATTCAAGTTTATCTTCAATTTCTACTCAAGATGAATGTGTAGGTGCTTTTGAAAGACACACTAGAGGAATATGGTCCAAATTATTGATGAAAATGGGCTATGCAGGTAAAGGATTGGGCAAACATGCACAAGGAATAGTTGAGCCAATTGTTGTTGAAGAAAGGCCTAAGTATGTGGGTCTTGGTTATGGACAACATGATGGAGAATGCTCCAAATCCAAGGAGGCACGTGAAGGTGTTGCATGTTCATTACCTCAAGCTTCTGAATTTTGTTTTGATGAGGAATCAAAAAAATTTACACCCACTTTGCAAGAAGATGCTCATAAGCATGCAGCTAGTGAAAAAGGCAAACAAGAGGATGTTGAAAGCTATAAAACCATTGAATGAATTGTTGGTATTCCAAAGAGAGCCACTACCTCATCAAATTCACCTCCTTAAGAAGGCGAAAAGGGTGAATGTGCAAGGTATAAATCTACCTTTAATCTAGTTGCTTTTGATTATGATAAACATGGTAAATCATCACCTAAGATTTGGAGAATGTTTACATTTTCCTTTTTTGGTTTGAATAAACATACTGTTTCGAGGTGTTGGAAGAAGATATCCATGCATAGGAAACTTTTAAAACAAAGGAGACAGAAAGCCAAAGTTCCATTGGACAATGCAAACCATGTTAAAAAGAAGATGCAATTGTTTTGCACTCAATGCCATAAGCAGGGTCATCTTGTAGACAAGTGTTGGACTTTGTATCCAACAAGTCATCCACGACATTTGAAGAAGGTGGAGAGAGAGATTGACAAGAATGGAAAAGAGGATTCCATAATTGATGTGGGTCAAGATGATTCACATGATGAACTGCAGTTGAAAGAGGCACCATTGAAATGGTTTGGTAAGAGATGGTTAGATTTCTTATCCAATTGAGTCTTTGCATGTCTTTTGATGATTGATGAAAATCTTTCCAATTGAATGCATTTATTTTCTATTGAAAGTATGCTACATGTTGCATGTTTACGCCAGGAAGTTGTTTGAAAGTAAAGTTATGCTAACTCACTTAGATGCAGCAAAGATGGGAATTTTCACATGCTTTTGTTTGACTTGAGAGTCAGTTGTTTGAAGAGGCATGTTTTTTTTACTTATGTTTGGTCGATAATTTTGTACATCGAGATGTAAGAGTACATGGGTATGTTCACATGATGTGAATTTTTTTTCTTTGAAGGAGAAAAATGATATGTCATCAAGTTATGTTTCTTGCATGATGTTTTTTTCAGATTGATGGTTGTGTTTTTGACAAGATGTCATAGGATTTTGGGAAGGTCCACTCTTGAGAAACATGCTCATGATTAGCCTTTATTCTCAAATCATGGCATGAGCAACATGTCAATACTGGAGGATGATGGAAAGAGGGACAAGATGCTAAAAATATTGCAGCCAAAACAATAGACATTATAGACCATTTGATGTGTTGACTCCAATCTGAAGCGATGGAGATGGCGAATGCATTCTACGAGATGTGGAATTTGGAACCATGGAGGTAAAAATAATGGTCATTTATTTTCTTGTGATTACTGATGTTGGAACTCATTGTTGTAGTTCACTAATATGGGCTTAACTTGGAAAAGTGGTTTCCAAGGAGAAGCTTACATCAATTGCATGTTTGTTCAAAGAATGAACATGATTCTCAGTGGGAAGGCCATCATTATGTTTTCCAAGCACTAAGGGATCACTTTGGTGCAGTAAGGTGTTTTATCAATCAGCAAGCATCCAATGAGTGTTGGATTGGGTCAACAAGAAAAGGAGGACATTGGTTGAAGCGCCAAGCCATTTGCAAGGCAAGGCATGTCATTGAACCCAAGTGGTTGTCATGGAGATTTTTCCAAGTAGAATCAAGTTTATAGAACTTGGTAAAGAAAATGGTATTCATCTCTTATTAGATAACCAACTTTTGTGAGTCCAAAATCCTGTCAATGGGAAGGAGTGATCAGAATCTAGATTGGGGGAAAAAATTTGCCAAAAATTCAAAGTGCTTAGAATTACACCAAACCATAATGACTAGATTGGGCTCGTCATCGGGAATATGGTGCAATTCGTTTCACTCAAAACGGACTCTGTATGAGGAATTTAGAGCCCACTGATTGTTGTACCAAATAGGGAACTTTAAAAAAAAGGGTCAAACAGGGCCAAAGGCCAAAAATTTGGGTTTTCCTCCATTTCGCCCAATGACACCATGACATGTGTCCAACTATGCTTGGTAGGATCTCTAGGCTCATTGGCATTTTCTGATTTGGTTTAATTTTAAGCCAATGGGGAGAGGACATGTGGCAAGCCTGGAGGTCGCCACATGCCCCCCCCTCCAAGGCCGAATGTGGTTTAATTATTATGGTGGGTCAAATTTTAACTATGGTCAGGTTTTATATAATCGAGAAAAAAATTTGGGCTGAGGTCGGGACCGAAATCGCGACCTCCCCACACAACCCAAATCTCTTAACATCATACCATGAGCACAAGTCTTAATAGACTTTGGGCATGCTTTATATTTGAGTTTTCAAAGTAATTCGGGCAAAGGTTTAAAGGGCCAGCCCTTGGTCCACGGGACCATGCCCTAAAACCAAAGGTGGGGCTTAATATTAATGGTGTTTTTTAAATATTTAAACATGGTTTAATTACCCTTAATCCCATATTAACACGCTAATTTGATTCTTAAATTCAGATTTTGTTAATTACACAATTAGCGCTTAAGTACCAGTTAAAATGCGCTTAACATTTAATTAAACCACAGTTAACTTGGAAACATGTTTGGTGGAGCCCCTAATTTTGGCACCACTTCTAGATTTGGCAGACTTAACTAGAGTTTCTCCAGTTTTAGTGGGGTTTCCTAGGCCAGAATTGAATGAGGCATAATTGGAGCATATTTCAACCAATTTTGGCTCAAGAAGAGTAATTACTAGATGATTTGGATTCTATGAGCATGATGGTGTAGGTTGCAGAGGTGTTGGAGCACTTCTATAAGTGATTTTTCCACTTTGAATATTAAAGAAGCTTAGGGCCACCAGGAGAGGAGGTCATGCCTAGATCATTTGAAGACCACTTTCAGAGCTTGAAGAGTCTTTTTGAGATTTATGGGTCTTCTGAATCCAATGGAGTAGGTTGCAAAGCCATTGGAGCATTGTAGATGCATGTAATCAGATAATTAACCATTAATCCAAAGAAGGCCTAGCCAGTTGAAGCAGGTCCATGGAGATGTACCCTAGGAGGGGTGAACTCCGTTATCACCTATTGTATAATATGTTTGTTGTGTTTAATTTATCTGCAATTTACTTGTTGTACATGTGTTTTAAACAGCTTATTAACTCATAAATTGCTCATAAAATACACTTAAAACTTGGCACATAAACCCCTTCACAATTGGCTAACTTGAGACAATCCTAAACACATTTCTTTTAATACTGATGAGGGAGCTAGCACAACAAACTATTTTTCCCATATTCATATCACTTGAACAATGGGAATTTGGAGATACATTGAATGTAGTTTCTAAACAAACTAAAAAAATAGCTGATAAGGTGGTTTACTGGAGTAACATCGTTATAGCATATGAGCCTGTTTGGGTGATTGGAACTAGGAGGCACACTATGAATTAAGGAATTGGCTTAAGGTAAATGTTAATCCTCAAGTAGCGGCATCAACCTGGATTATTTACGGTGGCTCTATAAATACTGGAAACTGTGTTGAATTGGAAGCACACCCTGATCTTGGTGGATATATTGTTGGAGGAGCTTCACTGAATGCTGAATTTGTGGACATCATTAATTCCACAACTGTGAAGCAAGGTTAAGTCAGAGCGAGTCATTTTTGCTTCTATGCATGTGTTTGCTAGAATAAATTTATAGTATTAAAGCCTAGCATATGTCCATACAAATGGCCGCTACAAAATATCCCACATGATTTCATTATGATTTTATGGCGTGAAAGGCAATGCCTAGGTTGCATCTTCTTACGACAGAAAATTACTTTTGGAAGTATAATATGCCATTAGAAATTAAATGGTTATCTTTATTCTCCAGCTTTTTCACCTAAATATTATTTTTTAAGATTATACATATTTTAAAGAAAAAGCTAGAGAAAACCTAAAATAGATTACCACAATTACTCTTTTATCTGAAACTGCAACAAATTGCTAATTTTTTGGATGGTTTACCAATCATAGTATTTGTGAACAACAAGGTAATGTTTGAGTTACAAAATTTGAGGTCGTTGGTTGATGTGAAGTATGATAGTGATAGATATTATAATCAATGTAGAGAGAACATCATATTGACTAATCCAACATGTTTTAAAATAAAAGCTGTTAGAGTTAACAACTAAGACAAGCTATGTTATAAATTGTTATAAACTAAGAAATTTAATAAATAATAATAATTATTACTCCTACTTGTTATCAGAAACTTTTCTTGACTTTCAAAGGTTTAATTTTTATTTATTTTATTATATTTGAATGTGAATTAGGTTATAATTGTGCGTGAATTTCATGTACAAATCAATTTTCTCTTCTCTATTGTTAGGTTTTGGTATTGAAAATGAATGTTATTGAGGTTTTGGTATTAAATGTTGTTACATTTTGGTTGTTAAAATCAATGTTTTTGGTTAAGTGTTGAATATATGCATTCTTAAATCTATTTTTTATAGGCTCATATGTTTGATTGAAAGTAGCACGACTTCAATGTCTTCTTGAATAGATAATGGGTTCTCTCGGCATCCCTTCCAGAATTTGAGGTCAACTCCCTACTCTTCATGTTCCTTATCTCTCTTGAATCCAACGGTTTATAGAATTCGGTCATATGAGTAAGAATTTTAGTGATTTCAAAGCTTATTATGTATATACTTATGCATGTAGTAACCATAGTAGCTACTGAACGAAGGGATTTAAAGTTTTTTTGGATTAGGAGATGATTATAATGTTGTAAATGTAAGTAGTTGAAAGTTGTATTCTAATTGACTCATTTATCTGAATACATTAATGCTCTCCAAAATAGTAATATCATGTAGTAAATAGAGAAAGAAATGTTGAATAGATTGCGAGAATCATAATATCGTGCATTATACTATTATAAAATTGTTGAATACATCAGTTCTTCTATCTCATATAGTCCAACATGTTGTCTTTGCTTTAGGACCTTCAAGTGAATATGATAATCATAGACTATTGTGGTGCCAAGAATGTTATTTCCTATTAACCAATGTTGATTTGGCATTGCCCAATGCATTCTATAATTATTTATGTAATTTTTTCTAGAGCATAATTTCTACCTTGAGTGGAAGGCACTAAGCTTCCCTACAACACTTGTTTTAAATGAATTTTTAGTTTTACATTCAATACATTTACATATAATCAAAATTTAACCTCTTCCTCTTATGTGTTCCCTTCCCTTCTCCCACTTTATTTCATATAATTATGAAGAAGTAAAAAGTATAAATGTAAACTTATGAGGTTAAGACAATGAGAAATGTTGAAGATAGCAAAGGAAAACTTGTAAAAAATTTTGGAGGGAATTATGAAGCCCAAATGAAGGGTTAGATAATGGTATTACATTGACTTGGTAATTATTTCAACAAAACTTTAGATGAAAATCTAGCAAAGAGAAAGAAACAATTCAAAATAAACATAAAGAGAAATGCCTCCACAAATGAGGATGCGCAAAAAAGGTTAGATAATGATATCAAATTGACTCCATTCTATTTGGAAAATGAAGTGGGCATTAGATTTGGTAATGATAGTTCAAACAAAACCTTAATCTCCAATAGAAAAATAGAGTTAATAGGAAGAGTGGGGCAATTAAGTACTCCAAGAACATTGAACCCTTGACCAAAGATGAAGGCTTGGAATTATTGATAAAAGGAGCTTTTAAAACACCATCTTGTGTGTGTATGACAATTTCCATAGTGACTAGATCATAGTAATGGATTCCATGGAATTCTTGTCCATTCTGATGATGGACCATCGACAAAGAATCATTTTATGATCTTTTTCATAGTTCCACCCATGAAAAGAAAAATACATAAGCACAAATTCATGGTTGCACCACTTACAAGTCTTTCAAACAACGCATTTCACAATGATGCACATAAGTGAGAATCAAGATACCCTGTGTAAGTCCTTGTGTGTGTTTGATTGTACCTCACTATTGTTTATCTATGTGCTTCATTTTTGCGCTAACAAATTCTTTAGATCCTCTAATCACTCTCGATGGTAAGCACTTAAATGAAACTCAGACACTTGTAACACCCAAACCACATCACTATTACAATCACTCGCTCATCTTCCAGATAATAAAACATATCCCTTGACACGACCACCTTTGATTGCAAGGCCTGGAGTGGTTCATGAGGTCTGGAGCTTAGAAAGTTATTTCCCTTCGGTGTGGCATTGTGCACCCCGTAAGGTGACATCAATGATGTAGCCTAACATGTTTCACAAGGAGATAGTAGTTTCCTTACACATTCTCCCACTCCTTCTTTTGGCGTTCCTTTGCACCTCTCAATGCAATTGCTAGTATATCTATTTCAACATAATTATGTCGCAATTTTACTATAATTTTGCATTGATTTTCTTTAATTATTATAGTTAACAAATCCAAGCTTCAAATATATATATATATATATATAAACGAAAACATTGAATTATGATAAAAATTATAATTACAATGGAAAAAAGATAAAAATTTAATTACAATGTCACCAAAGGTAAAATAGTGACCAAATAATTGCAACCAAAATTCTAATTAAGAGGCCGAAGAGCAAAACCCTCTAGGCATCAATGAGCACAAATTAAATGCATGGATAATGCTTCGATGGAATAATCACCTTATCTCCTTGAACACGCTGATATGTACATCAAAATTCTCTGCGACTCTGTTTTGTGCAAACGTCCAGTGGGAGTCGAGTATGTTTTCTCGCTTAGTAACCATTATAACAACATGAAATAATATATTCATCTATTGTTTAATTGTTGTTCACTAAAAATACAAACATTAACTTACTAATATACAAACTAAACTTATTAAATTTATGGGTCAATTAAAAATGGAATCAATTGGAGATGAGGGAGAAACAGATTTCTCAGAAAACCGTTTAAAAGAACAATTTGTTTTTGGAGAAGCCAATTGAGTGGACTGAGAAACGAAAACAGTCCTACAAACATTTTCTATACATTTTCTTCCCAAAACGAAGAGTCCTGTTCTGTTTTTAGTAACGTAGTTGTAGGACCAGGGGTGAATGCATGAACACATGCGGGGTGGAGAGGATGGTAGTGGGGAGTCGACTGATTTTGTAGCAGGTGGCTTCACAAAGAATTTATGTCTTCCCAACTGCTACAACTGCGCCAACATCATCGACCTCCACTTCAATCTTTTATGCATTTTGGTGGATTTCAGAGTCGCTCCCGAGCATCGCCTCCTGGCAGCATGTGACTCCTCATTCATTGCTCTTATGTGGATCCGTTCAGTAGCCTGCAAAGAGAGAGAGGAGTCGCTGTGGCTCAGTCAGTACCCGGATTTCAGGTCAGTTAATGCGTTCTAATGGGCGACGACACCCGGGGAAACCTCGTTCTCGAGGTGGCTGGCCACACTCTAGCCACTCTAATGGCCGATTTACTGCGCTCTATTTGCGTTGGAGGAGGTGTTTGTATACATCCTGGGTACCTGAGATCCGAGAGAAGCAAATATGATACGGAGATTCCACCCGAGTATGCACTTTTGATTCAGGAAATGGTCGATAAGTTATTTAAACTGTCAGCACCAGTGGGTATCGTAGCCACTAGAGATCATCCAATCATCCAATCGCAAACCCAGTGGGACTTTCCGCTCCACTTATGAACGAATTGAAGTTTCCACGCATGCTGGTGGCAATTGCTGACAAAGAAATTATTAGTGACACGCAGGTGGATTATTGCAAAGCCTTGAAAAGCGCAGGTCATGATGTGGAGCAATATATATCTGATAAAGTTGGCCATTGTTTCCATCTCAAAGAGACTGCCATCAAATATGATGGCAACACTGTTGAGTAAATCTTTATACTCGCCCACGCAATAACTCGTTTCATTCAAATATGCTTTTGAGGTTTACTACATACCATGCTATATCTTTCGGTGGTCATTTTCCTTTTACAACTCCTCACGTTCTAGGACATTTAAATTGTGCAATGAAGTGCAGGTTTGGATTTTCTACTTACCTGTAAGTTTAGTTTTTCCAGTGTGGATTTAGGATTTCTGTTTATATGCAAGGACGTGTGTCATGTCAAGATTAGGTCATAGTGTAAGAACTATTTTAAATAATTTGCTGAGATATATTTGTATAAATGAAATAGTTTATATAACATCGTCTTGATTTTATATCCATTGATATTCTATTTTTATTTTATATCTTATCCTTATGGTAGAAAACTGTACCATAATTAATTTATTAAGAATATCAAATAATGTTAATTTTATTTGATATAATGGTTTCATACCATGTTAAATAATAATTAATTAATTAAAATAAAGTTATTATTAATATCATTCTTACCATGGGAGAAAACTTTGTCCAACTCCTATGTCTCTTTGATTCAAGGTCTCGCTAGTCTGATGTTGCAGCAAAAAAACAACTATAAGATCAAATTTTAAATTAAAATTTTGCAAATGAAAAAGAAAATTTATATTTACAAGACCTAGAACAATTATTTGATCAATTTCAGAAATATTATGAAGTAAACTAAGTGTGTGTTTTGATATTTATTTTATATAATTCTGCTAATATATTTATTTAATAAAATATGATGTTATTTATTTTTAAATGTCGATTTTAAAAATTATACACTGAGTAATCAATTTAACCAATCAACATAATTTGGTATGAGCTAATTTTTTAGTAGAACGGTATATATTAATAATAATTAATTAATATAATAGTATTATGATTATTAACTTGCTTTAAAGAAAAAATGACAATATAAACATGAAATTTTTGTCCAAATTATCCTATTGACAATAATAACATAGTAATATAATAAAAAGAATTTGATACTTATAATTAGTCTACTATTACATATAGGGGGTTTAAAGACAATATGCAAGACAAATTTTGAGTAAATTAGTAAATTGTCTTAACTTGACATAAAGGAAAACATGTAAATTGTTTTAACTTGACACAAAGGAAAACATGTAAATTGTCTTAAATATTTTAAGTGTCTCAAATCATTGTCTCTATAAAAACAATATAGAACACACACAAGTATTATTGTTTCTTAAGGGACAATTCATACTATATCTACAATTAAATACATATTGTCTCTATAGAGATAACATGTCTTTAATTCAACCTCTTGTGAGCTAGAACACTTCAATCATATTAGTGAAGAAAAATTAAGTTACATGTTACTACATGACGAATTTCAAACAAAAGGGAAAAATTGTACATGGTACTAACTACACATCATTTCCTCAAATCCTTTCTAATAAATTTCTTAAGATGTCTATGGAAATATTTTTCTAAAAAAATGAAAGCACAAGAATTGGAGTGTGAAATGCTAACTTCCTATTTGTTATCTTTAAAATTTTATACAATGAAAAATTGCACATAAAATATTTTAGAGCCATTCATCTCTAAATATAAATCAACACGGTTGAAATGAATTTAAAATTCTAAAGAAGCTAATAATACATTAGATGATATTAATGAATTATATAATTTCTAAATACAGATCATCAAGGTTGAAATGATTTTAAAAATTCAAAGAGCTCTTAATTCTAGGGAAGAAGGAAGAAAAAACCAACAAAATTTTAAGATAGTAATAAATAGACTAGCAATTGCACCTAATGTTGCAAAGGAAACGTTGTAAGAATTAAATTGGAAAAGAATCATGATATATAAAAATCCATATTTTGCCATTGACTTTTATGTATTAGAGGTTGAATATCATATGGAGAGGAAGAGATATTGGTAGAGGTTAGAGAATTAGTTATGTAGTTAAGTAAAAGGAGGTTGTAGATGCATGGCCTAAAACATTTCATTTGATGGTGCAAAAAGATACACCATGACAATTAGGAGAGTTGTTTTCAAATAAAAATACTATAAAAAAATTACATATCATTTTACATTTAAATATTTCTTTTTTTTAAATAAAAAACATTTTTTAAACACATTTTCTTCGTTTTTCACACATATAATTTTACCCAAAACTCTACGTACTGTTTCACAAACTAGAATGTAGTTAAGTAAAAGGAGGTTGTAGATGCATGGCCTAAAATATTTCATTTGATGGTGAAAAAAGATACCCCATAACAATTAAGAGAGTTGTTTTTAAATAAAGATACTATAAAAAAATTACATATAATTTTACATTTAAATATTTCTTTTTTTTAAATAAAAATTATTTTTTTAAAATATTTTCTTCATAAAGACTTGTTTTCACACACATAATTTTACCCAAAACTCTACACACCGTTTCACAAGCCAAAATTGGCCCGTTGATTTGTATTAAAATTCTTAACATGCCAAAAGGAAAAAATATTTACAAACCATGTCGTAATTGAAGGGTCACATAACGACTAATAGCCAACCGATTGAAGAATGTGAATGGTGACATCGACTAAGTGGATGGTTGGATATATCAATTGGTAATATTTATTGGTTTATATAGTTTTGTTATATTTAAATATTTTAATAATATTAATTAATAAAAATATATGAATTAGTTTTGAAATTTGAAACCGCCGTGGAAAGAAAGCTCCGAAGAAACTTCACAACATTTATTCCTTACGCCAAGCTGGTTGGAAATCTCTTTTCAATCCTCTTCCAGACCATTTAAAATATACTCTTTCCCTTCCTCACTATTTTGCACACTGGAACAACACCTATTTTCATTAATTCAACGATAAAATAATACCTATTCTTTCATAGAAGGCCCTTCGACCTACCCTCCACTCGCAGTATTCCTCCCTACTTTTCACACTGAAATATTTAAATATTTAATTCCACATATAAAAAAAATATCATATCCATTAAAATTTAATGTTTAACAAAATCTTATTCTTATAATTTAATTATTAGTATTATAATATATATATTTTTCATTCCCCACACATAAATTAGTTTATACATATTTTTCAATTTATATGTATATCAAAAATACGTATGTAATAATAATCTAATTTATGATGCATTTGCCTAAAATACGTACAAGTGATTCTTTAACTAACGGTTTATGGGAACATTTTCAAAACCAAATCGTGAGGTAGATGTCAACAAATTTTGCCCGCCCTATCTAGAATAAACCTTGCACTGCGTGCAGCAGTGAGTTCAATCCAGGATGCAACAAGTAAATATGAAATGAAAAAATGCTGCAGAATGGAGAAATCACACGATAAAAGAAAAAAACAGGCATGTAGTGTTTCTGGCAAAGGCTTTGAATAATAGCCAAACCAGCCCAAAGATACTGTTCTCAGAAGATGAGGGTTTACAGAATACAACTTAATTCATAACAAAGTTAACGGGTAAGAATGGCTAATGCCAAGAACTGGAAATTAGCATGCAAAGGTCACTTTCATCTCAAAAAGATTTACAGTTTCTAGCTTTACAAAGGGAATTTACCTCGAAACAAAAAAACATTATTCATGTTGATAATGTGCAAGAACAACTTCTGTGACTTTAGCTTTCCATTCTTAAACGTCGCTTCAATTCCAGATTGAAGCACAACTGTAATGTCTGAGAAAACTGAAAGATGCTTGTTCCCAGTTTTATATCTGACAACGTTAAATAAAGAGGCAATCAAGCACTCAACTTTGAGCAAAGCCAAACACCATGGGACAAACATTGAAATAACAAAGCCTGAAACGGAAACCAACCTAGCAATTGGAAGTCATTAGACATTCAAAAATATTTACAGTTTCTAGCTTTACAAAGGGAATTTACCTTGAAACAAAAAAACATTATTCATGTTGATAATGTGCAAGAACAGCTTCTGTGACTTCAGCTTTCCATTCTTAAACATTGCTTCAATTCCAGATTGAAGCACAGCTATAATGTCTGAGCAAACTGAAAGATGCTTGTTCCCAGTTTTATATCTGACAAAGTTAAATAAAGAGGCAATCAAGCATTCAACTTTGAGCAAAGCCAAACACCAGAGGACAAAAATTGAAATAACAAAACCTGAAACGGAAACCAACCTAGCAATTGGAAGTCATTAGACATTAAATGATGGATTAAGACTGGAGAATCAAATAAGCATTTCTATTGAAGACTAGTGATGATGGTGTAGCAGAAAAATCTGCGCCAGCAGTGCACAAAATCTCCTTCCACAGCGCTGCCTCTAACTGTCGCATTCTAGGATGTAGTGGGATCCATGAAATAGCTTCGTCTAGCATTGCAATAACGAATTTTCTCTAACTGTTTTTACTGGTTATTAATCCAACGACCTATAAATGTTTAATCGTCTAACATTTGATCAAAGGTTTCATATCAAGACACGATGGCAATTAGGAAAGTTATTTTCAAATAAAGACGCCTATGGTGTAAAAATGGAGTAAAAAGTATAAAACCAAAAATGTATTAAAAAAAAAAAAAAAAACTTTTAAAAGGGTAAAATTTAAGAAATGAGAGATAGAATTATGTATAAAAAAGGGATTTAAAGAAAAACTATACTTTAGAATTTATCAAAATAATGAAATAATTTTAAAAATTTTAAAATAAATAAATAAATAAAAATCTATCAAAGTAACCAATTCATGGAACCCGCGAAGAAAAGAAATATTCTCATCATTTATTTTTTAATTTACATAAACTTATAAGTATTAATAATGTGTACACATTATTGCATCAAGAATAGAAAAATACATCTAAATGTGATTAAAAGTTGTGATGAAACAATTAATGAATACATTGCTACATTAAAAAATTAGAAAAATACAAGTTAATTCCATCTTTAATAAATTCATAGAATAAAATTATATTATGTAGTGTGTATTTGTGAGAGAGAGAACATCTAAAGAAATTTGATCCTTTAAAGTGCTCGATAAATTCAATTTTATAATGGATCTACACTAGTTAATATTAATATAATTTCATATCATGGAAATTTTCATTCTCCTTTACAATGTAGTATGGGGTATAGAATTTTTCATGAACAAACTAATGCACATATGTTACATTAATTTTTTTTTTTAAATACAAGTCAATTGCAACTTAGATGACACTAAATTAAATTAAAAAATTAAATAAATCACACGCATATATAGATATGTATGTTACAACATCTAAAAAACATTAAACCAATATTGATACATCTTAAACCTAGATATATCAAGCATCTAGAGGTATAGAGTTTGTTAGTGTGTAAATTTTATTAGTATTATGAAGGAAATAATACATAACATAGAATTGAATGATCAAAAAATTACATTTTAAAAAATTGATCGCTTTAGGTGCTAGATAGATTCAATTTTAAGATGAATATGTGCTAGTTAATAACAATATAATTTCATATTATGCAAAACATTTCATAGATTTATAGTGTAGTATGAATAGAAATTGTGGAGAACAAACCAATGAACATATTGCTACATTCAAAAAATAAAAAAAATACAACTCATCTCCATCTTACACAATATTAAATAAAATAAAATAAAATAAAATCAATAACTACATATATATACCTAGGTATGTGAAAACATTTAAATAAAAAATCATCTAAGATTCATCTTAAACCCAAATCTTTCAAGCATCTAGAGGTATCAAAAGTGTTAGTGTGTAAATATTTTAATATGAATGAATTAATACATAGCATGAAAATAAATGATAGAAACTTACACAATTAGACATTTTATCCCTTTTAGCTCTTAATATTCATATTTAATATGGATCTAGGCTAGCTAATAACAATGCATAAGTGTTTTTAGTAGACAATTTCATATCATGCAAACCTTCACCTTTACATGTATGCAAAGATTATATATATCATTAAGACTATTTTCCTCTCTTAGGTACACTCAAGGTCCCTAAGCCCATCTTTTTTATGCAAAACCACCTAATAATACCTAGAATACCATTTAGGGATCAAACACCCCAAACAAAGGGTATTATTCATGGTTGGATGCCTTATTCACAATTCTTAGGACCTAGAGGGTCCAGTTTCCTATGTAAGGCCCTTGTTTCTCTTTTTGACCATGGTTTAGGCCCCTAGAGTGATCCCTATTTCCAAAATCCAATTAATAGCAACAATATCTCATTTAAAGATTAAAAATCATGTAGAAAGGTCCTATGTGGTGTTTTAATGTCTCTTCCACCATGTTTGAGCCTAAAAATATTTTTTTAATTCCAAAGGCCTTATTATACTTGTTGATGTAACATACTTAATAGGTTATGTCCTTTATTGAGGCTACTAAGTGCTTCCTAAAACCACAAAACTTATACTCTTTTTTCTTTGATACCACTCTCTTATATATCCAACCACCCCAAGGGCATGTTCTAGGTGGTGGGGTGCTCCAAATTCGTCTCACAAACTTAAAACTATTATCTAATACCACTTTTTTAATGTATTTAGTATCCATACTACACCCACTACACTCTGATTTTAACTTTGATACTAATATGGTATGTACTTAGGCTAATAGTTATGTTTGTACTCATGTACTTACTAATGGTTAATTTACTGAATTTATATCTTTTCAGGTAATGGAAAGTCATTTGCTATGAAGGCTTTACCACTAAGAGCTTAAGAGGAAATACATAATTTGATGAACAAAGCATTTTGCATAGAAAAATGGTTTCACTTATGAATTAGTTTCTTTGAGATATATGGTTGCAAACTATTTGATCTCCTTAGTGACAGGAGGTATTTATATGAACATACATGTATGCAAATTGACTTCAAGTATAACCATAACTACAAGTATTGATTTTATATTTTAGGTGATCCATTCTTATGGGTCTCTACATGACCTTGTAGCATCTATATGAGAACATAGTAGAATCCTTTCCAACTTGAAGAGGTATGTATGATGGTCTCTTTCTTTCTTTTTTATCATCTTGAAGAAGGGTTTTTGTTTAGATTCAATGATACTTTTGTAATAAAAATGAGCTAATAATAGTGTTTATGGCAGGATCTCTTCATTACAGACACTATGGAGTGAGAAAAACATTAGCAAGTTTTATATGTATTGGTTGTGAATTCAATCAAATGTGAAAAATATTTTATGTGCAATTTTTCATTGTGTAAAATTTTAAAGATAACATTTAGGAAGTTAGTATTTCACACTCCAATTCTTGTGCTTTTATTTTTTTTGGAAAAGTATTTCCATAGAAATTTTAAGAAATTACAAGAAAGGAGTTGAGGAAATGATGTGTCGTTAGTCCCATGTACAATTTTTCCCTTTTGTCTGAAATTCGTCATGTAGTAACATGTATTGTAAATTTTCCTCACTAATATGAGGGCACATTTTGGGTAATTTACTTATATCGTCTTTATCAAGATAGCATAGTTTTTTAAAGTGTGCTAGCTCAATGGAAGAGCACTTTCCTTGCAAGCAAGAGGTTGGTGGCTCGATTCCATCCTACCCTAACATAAATTAATCATTCAAGGAATAAAAATATTCAAATTCTATATTTTATTTCGATTTTTATTGTCTCTAGAGAGACAATAACTAGGAGTAAAGACATAGTGTCTCTATAGAGACAAGATGTATTTAGTTGTAAACATAGTATGAAGTGTCCCTTAAGATACAATAATACTTGTGTTCTATATTGCTTTGATAGAGACAATGATTTGAGACACTCATAATATTTATGATAATTTATAGGTTTTTCTATGTCTCAAGTTATGACGATTTGCTAATTTACTCAAAATTTGTTTTAAATATTGTCTTAACACACCATATATGTAGTAGTAGACTAATTATAAGCATATGATATTTAGTAATTCTCGAGAAAGCATCAAATTATTTTTATTAAGTTACTATGTTATAATGATCGATATGGTAATTTGGACAAAAGTTTAATGTTTGTATTATTGCCATTTTTTCTTTGTAGCAAGTTAATAATCATGATAAAGTTAATGTCGATTACTTAAATTGATATTATCACTTAACTTTACTACTACTTTTAATAATTACGTCGTAAGGTGTTATTATTTGAAAACAACTTTCCTGATGTGCATCGTGTCATAATGTGAAACCCTTAGATTATATGTTAGACGATTAAAACATTTTCAACCCTTGATGGAAAAGTTAGTTTACAATGCAGTTATGAAAAGAGAAAATGTGGAAGGTAAAGCATTAGGCGACCCTTCACCTATACATTCTCGGATTTCAGAAAGGCATAATTGTTACAATCCCTGCGCCTGTCTCATTGCTGCTGGAAAATGAAACTATTATGATCGAAAATATAGAGTTCCAATGCGTGGGAGAGCACAGAAGAGGAAAGGGCACGGGAGATGGTAAAACCTTTCCTTCAGTATCCGATCCCTCAATTTGTATGCTTGACAAGTCAATATCCGATCCCTCAATCTAAGGCAAGGCAGGTAAAGATCGATATGTCAACTCAATTTCAATGTTAAGGCAAGTACAGATCGAAATCTCAACTCAATTTCAATGTATGCTTGGGAGACCCTGTCTCCTTTACTGTGCATATTTAACAGTTAGGGTTTGCAAGTATTAGCCGGGGCCGCATTGTATGCTTGGGAGACCCTGTCTCCTTTAATCTACATATTTAACAGTTAGGATTTGTAAGTATTAGCTGGGGCCGCATTGTAGGCTTGGGAAACCATGTCTCCTTTATTGTGCATATTTAACTGTTAGGGTTTACTTGGGCTATAATCTCAACCTGCTCGGACCGCCCTAGTTATTTGCAGTCTCTAAATACAACTGCAGGGACTGTTTTTGTGCTTATAATCCAATTACAAATAGATGGTATTCAATTCCTCTTTGTTTTCTTCCCCCATCCATGCGTTTTCCTGTGGTAGAAATCGGTCAACAGCTCCTTATTAAGGGGAGTTCAACTGGATCACACCATATTGCAGTTTGTAATCCAATAGCAAAGAAATGGAGGCTGATGCCTGTGTTGCACCGTCCTCGTTTGAATCTGTGCATTTGTGGAATTGAGAGAAAATTTGGCCCTACTGATAAATATGGCTGTGACGGTAACTTCCAGGTCATTGTTGCAGGCGGGTCTTCGCAAAATGGTAATAGTTATGAGTCCACAATAGAAATTTATGATTCATGTGCTGATTCATGGCATGTGATTGGAGAAGTCCCCTCTGAATGTGCTGTGAGGTTGGTTGTGTGGACACCCAATGATACAGTCTACTGTAATGGATTTATTTATTTTCTAACACCTGCTAGACCTTATAGTATCATTGCATTTGATTTAGTGAAGGGTACTTGGAGTGAGGTCATGGTTCCAAGGCCTCAGCAGCTCATGTGCTCCTTCCTTATAAAGAGAAGAGGCCAGATTACTCTTGTGGGAGGATTGGGTTCTCCCAAGAAGTGTAAATGCTTGAATATCTGGGAGCTACAGGGGGATGGGTGGTCGGAGATTGAAACGATGCCTAGTGAAGTCTTCAATAGATTTTTTGGAGAGAAAGATGATTTTGATTACAAGTGTGCTGGCAGTGGGGATTGCTTGTATTTTTTCAGGGATTATCATTCAAAGATATTGGTGTGTGAACTATTTGAGAATCAGAGGGAAAATTGGAGATGGATATCTTGCTTCTCTTCTGTTGGATCACAGCTTCCAAGATTCTCGTTTAGGGGCATGTTAGTTCAGCCAATTTTGGATGTTTTCCAATAAGAACAGGAAACCTAGGGATCTTCTCATAGCATGGCAACCTACAAGACATGAAACTTCAGCTACAGGTCAACTCAAGGATGTCATTTTAAAAAGGATTCTAATAAATATCAAGCAATTTTTTTACTATCATGGTTAACTCTTAAACTGCTAATAAAGGCCTCCCACGGTTAAAACACCGGTGTGTGATAAGCATAGAGTTATGTTTGAGCCCTGGCCTTTGCCAGTTTACAAAAAACAAGAAAATTGTGGTAAATTTCAAGTGAAAGTGTCATGATAAGGCATCCTAGCAGACCTTGATATTTGAGACTTGTTTCTCCATTATCTGATCTGTCCCCTATCCGATCACGTAAGTGAGTCTGTTTCTATTGTTCAATAATTGAAGAACAATAAACCATGAAACTAAAAGCTCTACCCTGCCTCTAAGTTGGTTTGGGAGGGCGGGGCAGAGTACGGCTCCTGGCCTGAAACTCAGTTTTATTGTATTTTTCTTTTAACCTAGTGTGTTTTTTTATTTATCATCTTTCTGATCTATCACCTATACGGTCATGTAAATAAATCTATTTTTATTGTTCAATAGGTGTAAAACATTGAGCCATGAAGCTAAGAGCTTTGCCCTGCTTCTAAGTTGGTTTAGAAGGATAGGGTAGAAAAGTGCTCCCAGCCCGGAACTTAGTAGCTTTTTTTTTTTTGCCTTTTAAATCCAATGTGTTTTTTTATTTAATTCTTTGAGACTTTAAGAGAATAGGTGGACAACAGGTTCGGGATTATCATGAACTATTATTTTGTTTGAGTGATTGCAGTATAAAATAGAATTGTTTTACCACCAATTTGCATGGTATTTGCTTGTTCTGTGATCCAATGATTGTTGTGGTCCAGAATTGTTGAAGCAGTTTTTAGTTTTATTTAGCAATTCAGTATGGTCTATATATATATATGATCTTCCATCCTCCAAGCCAAGCTACAGGGTGAGCATCTAACAGTTGCAGGGCATACAATTGGACAGTTGAGGTTCACCCGGATAGATGGACCATTGCACATGCTTTTGTTGGATCTTAGGCAAAGGAAAACATCTAAGGAGATACCAAGAAAATACCATACCCTTCAAGTCACTGTGAGAACATGAACGCCTAATAACCATAGAGTGTCATTTGAGACATTCCTCTATGTGAATCGTTAAAGAACTCAAGAGAACTACTGGAAGAGGATGGAAAGTTTGGAGTTTTGCTGAGCCATTTCTCTAGGTGAATTCTTAAAGAACTCAAGAGAATTATTGGAAGAGTATGAAATGTTTGGAATTTTGTTTTGCAGCCGCTTCTTATTCCTGGCTTCATTTACGATCACAAATATGTGCAATGTACAATAAGGTAAAACCAAGATGATCTTTTTGTGTGTCAGGTTTACAGACTGAATTTGGAAGCAGAGCTCCATTGGAGATGACATTCATGGATTAGCAAAAGTACAATTTTCATTTTTCCTGAGTGAAATTTAATTTTGCAATAGGAATAATGTGGTAGTTATTACTATCGGAAGATTTGATTGTGGGAATTGAGAATTCACATTCATTTAATTGAGCTCTGGGTGATTTGTACGTATTGGACAAATTAGTGTAATCACGGTGAATCAATGTTGATAACCGAACTGTTGATTTATTAAATTGAAGTGAAATCGCAGTATTAACAGTGAACGAAATCAGTGCTATAGTCACCCCAGTAGGTTAACCACCTGAAATCAAAGTTGGAAATCGAAGGGCTCGTTCCATGAGTTAGGTCATTCGATGGAGAATGCAAATGCTGATTGGTCCCTGAAATTTGAACAGGGTTAAGTCTGCATAGAAATCTCTGTTTAATTGAATCAATATCCGGTGGAGTCAATCCATAGCGAGAAGACGAGATTTGTAGGGAGTCGATTTGTGTTAAGCCAGCACACAGTAAAGCCATGGAGAATTAACCTCTGCATAAGAGACTCCGGAAGATTTAGATTCAATTGCCTCTTAAGTGAGACCAGAGTGTGTTAATGGAACCGTGAATATGAAGGACGAGGAGAGAAATTCATAGATAAGAAAGGCGTGAAGAAAAAGAGGAGTTAACAATAGGTGGAACGGAACCCTGAACCAAAGGGCATCACGGAACCAAGAAGTGAACAGTGAAACCACAGTTAGAATACCAGCTGTATCGCGTGATCGTAAGAGTGGTAAACTGGAATTGTCAAAAAAGTGTGATCTACTCTAGCAGTTGACACGTGGAATTGAGTGGGTTTTTAATACCGCTTACATCGCGTAAAATATAAGTGTTAATGTCCGGCCTTTGAAAAAATGCGATCTCTCCCCGGTCCGTTCGATCTGCTGAGCAATAGATCGACGGCATTCGCGCAAGAGAGTTGCACGGGAAATAGTTCATGGTGAGTTGTGTGGTTCCGCGGAAGTATGTTCTTATATGGTACACAGAATCACAAACTAATAGACTCCACGAATTTGGAACTTCAATTAAATATGTTCAATATGTTATAATGTAAAAAGTACAAAATACTCTATAACTTCATTATTGTATAATTTCATTATTCTACAAGGAATCACAAACTAATACGCTCGACACTACTTAAACATAATTACACTTCAAACGATTATGAAGGAACCTTCAATTAAGTATGTTTGTTTAATGAATCATATCAGAGACTCGATGGTTTGATAGGATTGAATTCTATCTTATGCTTTGTGGGAAAATAGTCTTACTGTTGAAAAAAGAATGAAGGAAACAAGATTAGTTAAGGATTTTTTTTAATTTAAATGGGAGATTATCAATTTAACACCCTTATGATTTTTTTTTGTCTTAACATTAATACAATAATGCATATTATAATTTTAACTTAAGTGATAAGCCTAAAATTTGCAACGGCTGAGCATACGACCACCTCAGAGAAAATACATCTCATAACTCAGAGAATATTTTTAGAAGAAAGTCTTAACCTGGGAACAAAATTCACTGAAATAATCCAGGGCTCACAAGAGGACTCCTGAAGAGAAAAATTATAGACAATTAAACATACATGATCAAAAAACAAACCACAAGTATCCCTTCTAATGTAACTGTGGAAACTAATTATTATGCACAGAAAAACCTTAATATTCAACTCCAATAAGGGAAAGAATCCATGAACCTGAAAGAGTAAAATGATGGGACAGAACATTGAACATTGCTTCAACTATCAAACCTAGGAGTGAAGACCCAAATCGTGCTATACACACCTGGAGGACAAAGGAAAGAATGGAAAACTAAGTAGGAGGTTCTGACGTGTGTTAACCCTTGCTCAAAGCTTCAAGAAAATAATACATTGCAAGAAAAACTCTATGATCAATACATCATACCTTAATGTTGTAGGAAACTATTGAAATATGGAGGCCGAGACCTCGTGACCAACGGAATTGGTTTTTGAGGTAAGTTTGAAGAAATTTTGGAGTTGCATATAGGACCATCTTTGGAGTTGTGTTGAGGCCATATTTGGAGCATTGATGAGGCCTCTTGGAGCAACCCTTTATCAGTAGACTTGAAGAAATATTTATGTAGTAGACTTTGGAAGAATTCTTTAAAGGCTTTGGTACAAAACTTCTTACCATTTTCTGTACCCTTGTTTTGTCTATACACAGTAATATTGTGAGGAAACAAAAATTGATTCCCACACCAAATAAATAATTTTATTATTGAAAATAATAGTGAGGACTCTGAACCTATTGTTGTGATTTTATCTCGTGCCTTCGATATTTTCATGTCCTCAAAACAAGCTTCAAGTCTGCAACTAGGTGTCTTCAATATTTTCTTCAACTTTTTTAAGTTTTACAGTTTAAACCAAGTTTGCATTTCATCCTGTCGAGTTTCAACAATATAATTATGTCTTCTTTTCAGTATAAAATGACACATCAAATTAATTACAGTTCATCTCCTTCTAGCATTTTCCTTACAGCGTTTCCTTTGCAACATTAGATGCAATTGCTAGTAATAATAATTTACTAGATTAGTTCTTATTGTTATATTAATTATTTATTATTAATATATATAGTTCTATTAAACAATTAGCTAATACCAAATTATATTGATTGGCTAATTAATTAATTTGTGTACAATTTTTAAAATAGGCATTTAAAAATAAATGACATCATATTTTATTAAATAAATATATTAGCAAAATTATATAAAATAAACATCCAAACACACACTTAGTTTATTTCATTATATGTCTTAGTTTATTTCATTATATGTCTGAAATTGATCAAATAATTGCTTTGGGTCTTGTAAATATATATTTTCATTTGTAAAATTTTAATTTAAAATTGGATCACACAGTTGTTTTTGGTCTTGTGGCTATAACACAAGACTAGCTAAGCCTCGACCTTGAATCAAAGGGTCTTATGAGTTGGCCAAAGTTTTCCCTCATGTTAAAAGTGTATTAATAATAACTTTATCTTAATTAATTAATTATTTTTTTAGCATGGTGTGAAACTATTACATCAAATAAAATTAGCATTATTTGATACTTTTAATCAATTAATAAATTATGGTACAATTTTCTACTGTAATAATAAGATATACAATAAAAATAGAATATCAATGAATATAAAATGAAGAAGATGTTATATAAAGTATCTAATTTATACAAATATATCTCCGCAAATTATTTAAAATAGTTCTTACGCTATGTCCTGATCTTAACATAGCACACGTCCTTGCATATAAATAGAAATCCTAAATCCATAGAAATCCTAAGGCTACGATACTCGCTGGTGCTGACAATTTGAAGAACTTATCGACCATTTCCTGAATCAAAGCGCAGATTCGGGTGGAATCTCCATCTTAGATTTGCTTCTCTCGGATTTCACATCCCTATCCGCTCGTAAAAACTTCGCCCATGCCATTTCACATCCCCATCAGCCCGTAAAAATTACACCTTGTGGTTTACATACATGCCATGGCTCTACTCACATATTTTAAATTTAAAATCAAAATGTATATTGCACCACTGCTATTGTTATAAATTATAAATTAAAAAATATTATGATTATTTTATTATTATATCACCATTCTATCTATTAAATGTTTTTTATAATTATTTAAATTCAAAATAAAACAATATTATGACTATTTTATTATTATATTATTTAAATTTAAAATAAAACAATATTATGACTATTTTATTATTATATCAATATTTTTTATAAAACTATGTATTAAATGTTTTTTATAATTTTTTTAAAGAAACTTAAAAAAAAAAAAAATCTTCTTAAAAATAGAACTTAATTTATTTCTTAAAACTTCAAAACTAAAAACATATAAATATTAAAATAGAATTATGGTTATAAAATACTTTGTATATATAAAATAAATAAATAAATAAAATTTTTGTATATATATATAATTTAGATTCATCTTAATTATGGAAATTCTGAGCACCCAGAGGGATCAAATTTCTTGAGATACAAATTTATTTTGAGATTTGATCCCTCTTCACATTTGGTAAATTCAAAATAAATCTAAGTTTTTTTACATTTTTAAATTAAAAAATTATTATATTTTTCCTAATAATCAACAATTCCATATAAAAAAAGTCATTTGCTATTTAATAAAAATTAGTGTTTACTTAATCACACTGGTGGTGACCCCATTCCCCACCATTCTCCATATTAAGGACAATATATTTGGCCTCCTCTTCCATTTGTAAAAATTGAATTTTGCAGTTTGACCACAAAATGTAAGAGTCGTTATCTACCCTAAACATTCTATCAGCTAATTGTTTCTCCATATTTGAAAGTAAAGTAAAGACTAAATATGCATAATAATTTTTCAAAAATGTCAAAAGTTCTATACATTTCAAATAATAAATCATTTCATATAAAGTCTTATTTCTTCTTTCTTTAAACACAATTACAAACTCTTCCTATAAACTATTATTGCCTTAATACAACTGCAAAATTTTCTCCAACTAATAATTTGATTGCAATTTTTTTCTCTAACTAAACATTTAACTATAAAATTTTGATTTACAAATACATTCAACTTCAAATGTTGTCACACCCTTAAACCTAACTTGATGATCACATTCGTGACTCTACTCTCTAAACCATACCATTTAAACTTAGTAAAATAATAATCCAAAACCTAGGAAGTGAGGCCAGATTCCATGTTAATGTTAATAGTTAATAACATGGAAGAATTTGTCGCAACATCAAACATGTAAAGGAAAAAGATAAGTACACAATTCTCTTATTTCATGGTTTATAAGATATGTATTTTAGAATAAAATGGTCGTACTTGAGCTTTCAACAAAGTATGAAACATATAACACACAAATATCACTCACGGTTCTATATTCAAAATCAAATTCCTCACCGCACTTGATAGATCTACATTATAAAAGAAACAAGAATGAATTAGAAGTTCAACCTAGGGGTCATGGTGAATTTAATTAACTACAGTGTTGGCCACATACGTGGGTTTACTAAGGAAGGTTGGCTTCTCATCCCTGGCCATAATCACAGTCACAAACATGACATTGAAGTTTTGACATATCATCCGTTCTCTCATGCTTCTAATCTCTATTAATAAAATCATGTGATCTATTTCTTTCTTGGCCTTCAAAAGGATGCCCACACATGGAAAATAGGGTTAATTTTTTTTTTTAAATGTATTTTGACATGGTCAAAATATTTAACATTATGAAGCTAAAGGTGTTTATCCAAAATTTGAACTAGAAAGAAAAACCCTAGAAACCTACGTTGCTGAGGAGCCCACGCGCGAAACCTGATCGCTCCCCTGAGTCTACTCCGCAGCCATGGCCCCAGGAGGAGGCCTTGAGATCGAGTCCTCACTCCCACCTGAGCTTTCCGCCTTCAATAATTTGGTGGCAAGCAGCTCCAAACGCCCAACTAGCGAAAACTAACAAAAACTTGTTAAAATAATGGCTACTATCCCAACAATCGATCTCTCGATTGATGAGCCTTGCAGATCAGCCCTAAATATTGCAGAAAGGGGGCTTATTGGGCAGTTCACTGGGCTCTGGCCCTCACCCAAAGTTGTCGAAGCCTGGATCCAAAGAAACTGGTCTCCCCTAATCAAAGAAGGAATCAGAAGCTTCCTTTTAGGTAAGGGTTTCTTTTTCTTCGTCTTTAAAGCAGTAGAAGATAGGAATCTGATCTTCCGAAATGGCCCATATTTCATGGGCCCTCAGATACTATATCTAAATCAATGGACCCCTAAAATTTAACCAAGTTAAGATGTTCTCTCAGCAGTTCCGGTCTAGGTGTGTTTGCCCCACCTCCCTCTCCATTGCTGGAACCCTAAATCCTTAGAAACTATCGGAAACAAAATAGGGAAATACATACACAAAGCATAAAATAAGGATCAATACTCATGTGCAAGAATCTGTGTAGAAGTTGATTTGGAAGAAGTCCTTCCTGAGGCTATCAAACTCACGGTAGTGGACTTGTCTCACATCCAAGAGCTAGACTATGAAAAACTCCCATTTAAGTGCAGGTACTGCCATGGATATGGGCATTTTGCAAGATATTGTAAAAATAAAACAGTGGAAGAGACAGAAAACTCAAAGGAGGAACAATGGACACGGGTTCAGAAAGCCGCTCCTAACAAATAGAACAACAAAGCAAAAGGGAAAAACAAGCCAGTAGGAACCGCCACACCTACCTCGGTGGTGCAAAGGGCGGAGCCTCTAGGCCCTCTAACAATAGATGCAAACACCAACCCTTTTGAAATCCTAAGTACTACTGAAGAAAAAATAGCTCCAACAAAAGATGCAACGGAGGAACCGCAGCCTAAACCATCAGCATAAGAGAAAATATAGGAAGAAGTCACCACAATACAAGCTGGATCCCCCAAAGGAGCAGCCACCTCCCCATCCTATGCAGAAATGACAAGAAAAAATCCTCCAGAACCCTCTGGATCCTTGGAAGAAGAAACTTTTGAGAGGCCCATCAAAAGAGTCGGAAGGAAGTCTCACATAGAGGCAAGAGAAGAAGAGGCCAAGAAGTAAAAAATGCAAGGCATTCAATCCAAGATTGAGATGTCTATAGGTAGAAATACTAGGCCCAGGCCTCACAAAGGCCATCCCTCAACAAGTAAATAATGTGTATAATCTCTTGGAATTTTAGAGGTTTGGGGAATCCCTCAAAAGGGGAAGCTGTCAAGAACCTCATAAACTTTGAATCCCCTGAGATCCTCTTTCTCCAAGAGACCAAAATAGAAGGGTCTGCCCTTCTTGATCTAAGTAAATACAAATGGAAAAATAGAGTTTTGAAAGCAATAAGTGCCAGGGGAACCTGTGGTGGTCTCGCCACTCTAGGAGGATGAAAAATTTCTTCTTGTTAGCTCCTTCGAAACACAGCATTGGATCTACACCGAACTCCAGCATCTTGCAAGTAAGACCTCCCTTTCCATCTTTAATCTTTTTGTGTCGGTGACCTATGAGGAAAAAAAGTACAGTTGGCTTACTCCTTCAGACTTTCTAGAAGCCTACTCACCTAAGAATTTAATCCTTGTTGGAGATTTCAACCTTGCTCTTGATCAAAAGGAGAAAAAAGGGGGTAACATTAGCAAGGATCGCATCCTTCCCCTTGTAGAAGACCTTATCCATGATTGGGATTTATTGGATATCAAACCCAAATCTGGACTCTATACTTGGTCAAATAATAGAGCTGGAAAGGAGCACATTTCTGCTAGGCTTGACATATTTCTAATACAGTGCACCCTCCTCTCTGAACAGAAGATAATCATCTCCAAAATCCTGCCCAAAATGACTTCAGATCATAAACCCATCCTGCTGCATATTGAAGAATCGGAAAATCTTGGGCCCATCCCCTTCAGATTCAACCCTCTATGGATAGAAAGAGAAGGTTTTATAGAGACAATCATAAAATCTTGGTCCAAGCCAGTCATTGGGTCGACTAGCTATGTTTGGGAGAAAAAAATCAAGACCACCAAAACAGCTTTGAAGGAGTGTTTAAAAAAACCCACATGCACTCCCACTAGCCTTAGAAAGAAGGCCTCTGAAAGTATTTTACACATGCAAATGGATATGGAACAACAAGAAATCACCTACTCTGATTTACAACGTGAGAAATATTCCCAACAAAGCACTCTTCACACCTTCAAATTGGAGGAGGAGATTTTAAGACTAAAATCACACAACCTCTGGCTAAAATCGGGTGACAAAAATTATGCATTCTTTCACAAGCAAATTAAAACTCGACTCTTGAGAAATCACATAGTAGAAATAACCACCTCAAAGGGGACAGTGCATAAAGGTATAACAAAGATTCGTGAGGCTGCTACCTCACACTTCCAGTTGTTATACACGAAAAATGTATTAGACTTTGAAGAGGAAAGTGTTGAATATCTTTCTCACATTCCAAGTCTAATAAAGGAGGAGGACAACTCCAGCCTTCTAAAGCCCTTCTCGAAAGAGGAAATAAGCAATGTCATATGGATTATGGAACCAAACAAAGCTCCTAGTCTTGATGGATTCACTATAAAATTCTATAGTATATGCTAGAATATTATAAAGACTAATCTGATTTGGATGATAAAGGGTTTTCAATAGAAAGCCAAAGTGGATGGTAGCACCAACTCCACTTTCCTTTCACTTATCCTGAAAAATGTGAGCCCTGCTTCGTTTGATTGATTCAGGCCAGTTTATCTTTGCAATGCATCATATAAGATCCTTTCTAAGCTTCTGACGAATAGAATCAAGCCTCTCCTAGGTAAACTCATTTCTAGCAGACAACGTGGGTTTGTCAAAGGAAGGAAAATTCTAGACAATGTGGCCCTGGTGCAGGAAACTATACACTCAAGCCTCCATCATCATGAGAAAGGAATGATAATCAAGCTAGATATGGAAAATGATTTCGACCGGGTAAGACATTCTTTCTTACCCCAAGTCCTTGCTGCTTTTGGTTTTAGCCCTAAGTTTAATAGGCTAATTAAAGCTTGTTTTGGAGAGTCGTGGATTGCTCCCTTGGTCAATGGCAGGCTAGCCAGTTACTTCAAAGCCACAAGGGGCATTAGACAAGGTTGTCTTCTTTCCCCCTTCTTGTATATATTGATGGCAGATTCCCTTAGCAGGAAGCTAAATGAAGAAAAGATTAATGAGACTTTCCCTGGCATTAGGGCAGTGAGAGGCTCTCATCCAATAAACCATGCCTTGTTTGCTAATGATTCAATTCTTTTGGGATGAGTCTGATTAGAAATTGCAAGGGAATTTAAGAAAACAATTCAAAGCTTTTGCAGAGTCTCTGGAGCTTTGGTCAACAGGAGAAAAAGTACAGTGTATGGCTGGGAGATTGATCAGCAAGCCATGAACCAAATCACACAAGTTCTTGAATATGTGGGCTATGCAAGTTGGGATAAAATCAATTACCTTGGTTTGTCGCTGTCCCTAGGCATCAACAAGGCTCTCCATTGGGCTGATATAATCAGCAAAATCAAGGCAAAAACAAAAGTATGGGGTGGAAAATGGCTCACCACAGTTGGAAAACTCATACTGGTTAATTTTGTTGTTTCCTCCCTTCCATTATATCAACCAAACCTCTTATTGGCTCCAAAATCGATTACAGATTAGCTTTCCAAGATGTTAAGAAATTTCCTGTGGCAAGGAGGCAAGGGAAATCAAAAGAAATTTCACTTGGTAAATTGGGACATTGTAAAAAAACTTCTTTTAGAAGGAGGCCTGCAAGTAAGAGACCCTGGTCTGGCCAACTAGGCTTTGGGTGGAAAGATGCTATGGAAAAAAAAATTTGAATCGTCGGCACTTAGTCAGTCAAGTCTTCATCAAAAAATATATGCATGGAATCTCATTGCACAATATGGAGAAAGGAGCAACAAGCAAAGGAACCTGTCTATGGAAACTCTGCACTCACAATTGGGAGTTTTACAAGGAACAACTCTACAGAATTCCCTGAAATGGGAAAATCATCAACCTTTGGGATGAAAAAATTATGGGACTACAACCTCTAAACACTGCCCAGGAATACGCAGAGCTGCGAGACTAGCTAAAGATTCTTGGCATCAGAAAATTGGAGGACCTATGCTACTGGGATGATGAAGGTAATTGGTTGGACTGGAGTATTCCATGTCCCCCTAAACAGTTGTGGCACCAAGTTCCTCTCCTCCATGCAAATTTGGTTGGGCTGGCTCCAATACATCATAGCTGAAAAGACAAATGGGGATGGGGGAAAAAGGAGTTTACACAGCTACCTAAGGATTCGTAGCAATCCTTTGCATAATCCATCGCTTTAGAAACAGATTTGGGACCCAGCTGGCCTCCCCAAGGTAAATTTTTTTTCATGGCTCCTGATACATAATCGCATTTTAACAGGTGAAAATCTAGAAAAAAGAGGAATAGTTGGGCCTCATAGATGCATGCTCTGTTGCACAACGATGGACATTATGGATCATTTGTTTCTTGACTGTGTGTATGCCCAAGAAGTGTGGGAGAAATCATTGCATGGGCTGGATGCACATACCCCAACACAAATTTCGACCACCAGTCTCTTCACCACTTGGTCTAGACGCTCTCCCCATGTTTTAAATCGAAAGTTTCTTTGGTTTAACATCTGGTATGCCATCCCCAAATTTTTCTGCTGGGAAATTTGGCTAGCAAAGAATGAAGCAATCTTCAACTGCAAACTTTACTCTCCAATTGTTGCTGCAGCCAAAGCAAAATCCTTGCTAATCGATACCTTGGTAAACCTTCCCCACAAGTCAAGCAGTTACCGCTCTCTAGATGTGATTAGTTGGATAGGCATACCTTTGAAGAAAAGCTCTTGATTCAAGACCCTCACTTGACCATGTTACAACCCGAAGTGGAGACTTCGGATCCCAAAGATTGAATTTAAAAATTGGTGGCAGAACCATAACAGAGCCACAATATTTTTTTATGGAGCCTCAAAAGGAAATCGGGGAAAATCTGGAGCTGGGGGAGTTATATATTCCAGATCGAACCACAATCAAAACAACTTCATTTGGGGTCTTGGGTAGAACACCAACAACCATGCAGAAATATTAGGAATGCTTAAGGCCTATCAAATCGCGCAGGAGAATGGAGGAAAAGATATTCAGGTCTTTGGAGACTCTGAAATCCTAATTAAAATCATAAATCACTACAAGCAAAAGACCCTCTAGCAGATTTTTTTGAGGAAACCCTTATAAAAATACCCCGTACATCCATTTTCGTACTGGTGCATCGTAAAACACCATGCCAAAATAGAAATTGCTCGGTATGGTATTAATAAACCGCACCGGTGCATCATAAAACACTGCACCAAAACAGAACAGAAACCGACCAGTGCGTTTGTAAGAAACAGCATCGGTGCACCTATAAAACCCCGCACACCGAAACAGGGTTAAATAAAAAAATATTACGGCCAAAAAAACGCATTTTTCACTTTTCTCAGTGCTCCAGAGCTCTCAAGCACCAGTGCAATTTATCCTTGTCTGAGCTGCCCTGACATCGGTGCTCCCATTGCACCCATTTCACGCACTACTGCTGTGCATTGCCCACCAATCTCCAGCTTTCATTTTGCAAAATGGTGGGCAAATTTTCTTTTGCAAATTCTACAGCCAATATGCCTCCTCGATGGCGAAATGTATAGGTATTTTTCTTGTTTTTCCATAATTAAGCTTTTTAGTGGATTAGAATTTCAAATAACCTTAAAATTAACTATTTAAAAGAAGAAGGAAAAAATTGTTGCGCGTTGCGCACGAGCCTTTCGGCTCTCACCGGTAAGCGGTGCTGCTTGTAAAATTTACAGGCCGCACCGCAATTGGTGCTAACGGTATCCACACCATTTCTAGGGAGGTACCGAAAGGTGCACCGCATTATTTTAAAATTTTAAAAAAAGTGCGGTGCGATCATTTAGCCAGCCACTCCGTTGACCATGTGGAATAGAGGCAACATGGTGCATTGACGAAAATATCTGCCTCAGTTTTTGTCAGCGCACCGCATTCGACATTTTGACAGGGTCAACGGTGCAGCCGACCGCACCATTGACTATGTAACTAGTCAGGAATTCAGTGCGCTGACACAAATATACACGTCGGGGCGTAGATTTTAGTCAGCACACCACTCTCCTGACACCATACATAGTCAACGGTGCTTTAAAAATTTCCAGGTGCACCGCATACGGTTCGTTGAATGTCATTTAGGGCACTGCCCCCTATGCACGAAAAACAAACGACGCACCGAAACCAGTGCATCACTGTTTTTTGTGGCGCACCGACTGATTTGTTATTTTTTCCCAAAAAAAATATATATGTATATTCATAAATACATGTCTCATTTAATAATTTTTTTTATTTAATATGTCAATCATTCAGAGAGAAGAGGGGGAACAACGAAAACAACAAGCAGAGCAGTATGACATGGTTCGCCTATGGGAGGCACGAGAGAGGGAGAGAGATGCGTACCCTCGCCCTATTACAACAGCTACCCAAGGGCTCCTAAGGCAGGTAGGTGATCAGGAGCTCAAGTCTGAGCTATGGAAAAAGCTCAAAATTGAAAGTGTTCAAAATCACTTGCAACCTAAATGACCGGATAGGCCTCATCGATACGATCCTGACACCGTGAACGACACTCAAATCCGACATCGTATGTGAAAGTTATGGAAGTTTGAATTTTTCAATAAACTCCAAAAACTGAGTTTGACCAGAGTTGACTTTGACTTTGAAATTATTAAAAAAGAATATTCCAAGGAATATTCTTGGAATATTCCTCAAAATATTCCTCGGGCCAATCATACTTCGACACTTGGCAATTGCTGATTGGGTGTTGGTTTGACTTGTTAATTTTTAGGCCAATCAACGGGTGCCATATGGCAAGGCTGAAGACCGCCACGTGGCCCCAAGCCGGTGGAAATTTTTGTGCGGTAAAAGTTTTTTTATTCGGCAGGAATCGACCACGGGTCACCCACCTACCAACCGAAAGGCCTGACCACTTGGGCTATCTATTGGTTCTTAACAATCTTTGGCAACGGCTTATATTTAAACTGTGTAAAGAATTCATCCGGCGGTAAAGGGGGCCAGCCCCCACATCATCTGACTTCCATATGTCTAGTCCACAGTGACCAGGGGCTTTTCTAAACCAGTGGGTGATAAAAAATTACGGTTAGTGCCGGCAGGTTCGGGCCCATGTGGCCAACACTCATATTAAAATCTAATGCTATGGTTGTTAAACATTTATCATGCAGTCTATTTGGCGGTTCCGGCGGATTCGCATGTGAACGCCAACCACCCAACATTTATTTCCAACATTAACAGTTCTGCCCAATTAGGGGTGTTTCCACCATTTTCGGAATTCCGCCATTTTTGGTCAGACTAGCTGCAGTTTCTCCACATTTGGTGGAGCTTGTTTAGGGAAGATTGGGAAGAATGTTGTTTTGGCCATAAATTCTCCAATATTGGACAAAAATTTGGTCAATTTTGGATACTCAGAGGATTCTGGATCGATTGAGATAGGTTGCAGAGCCACTAGAGTTGATCCTCAGCCCCTTTTGCTTCAGGGAAGCTTGGAGAGCCATCAGGGCCAAGAGGGAGTTGGAGTTGTTTTGGGCTATGCTTAACCATTTAAGGTGAACCAAAAACCAATTTCAACTATTTTCAGTACTCCAAAGCCATTGGGATAGGTTTGAGAGGTATTAGAGGTGTTCTACAGCCATTTTAGCTTCGGGGAAGCTTGGAGAGCCACTAGGGCCATTGGGGAAATGGAGTTATCTGGAGTTGTACCTCACTATTTTAGGTGATCCAAAAACTATTTTCAACTAATCTCCACCTTCTGAACCTAATGGAAGAGGTTTCAGAACTATTTTAGGACTTATATAACCCAAAAAGCTTCATAGGAGTTCAAAGAGCCACCAGGGCCTGTTGAAGAAGGCACTGTACTTGGTAATTGTTCATTGTTTAGTGAATATGAAAAGGAATTTTTAGCATTTTCATGTCTTCTGATTCTATATTTACAATCAGATTTTCCTATTGAGACACTTTTAAACTTTTATTAGCATTTTGGATCATTTTAATACAAGAGGACAAGCTCATTTGGGAGGCTTGGTCCAGCAAACGTAGCCGAGGAGGGGTGAACTGCTCACCAAATATCTGAGTCATGTTATGCTAAAGTTATTTTTCTATGTATTTTTGTTTTAATATGTTAAACAACAAACTTAAGTAACATTCCCTCATACATAAACTTAGAAACAGTTACCAAATACACTTTGTCTAACTTGAAATACATGGAGAATTTTGCACACATTTAATTAAATAGAAATGGATACTTTGCACAAAATTTACAACATTTACAAATACTTCCATTATCAGATTAGATGGTATCAAAGCCTAGGTTGAGCTTTTGTTTTTGTGCAAAAGGTGTTAAAACAGTGTAAGAGATTGACTGTTTTATTGGTTGCAAAATGGTTGATTGTATGAGTTTGCTTGAGTTGAAAAGATAGTTGTTGATAGCTAAGCCTTGGAAAGGAAAAAAGGATTGTAGGCTATTTCCTTACCCCAAAGTACCTCAAGCTTATCTTTGGAAAACAAACCCACTTGATTAGTTTTTGCTACAAAATCTATTGGAGTTTGTGTTTTATGGATACTTGAATAAGAGTATGGATGTAAAGACATTTGGTTAAAAGCTTGTCATTTGTTTGAAAGATTTGAGAACTTTTCTTTGGAAGTTCTTTTTTTTAATTTGACCATTTACATAATTTCAACTTCTTCTACATGTGAAGTTTCCTCCTTCACGATATTCTTCAATGATGAAATGAAGAATGAGTTCATTAAGGTGAAGGACATGGTGCATATTCTAATTGAGGATCAAAGAGAAAGTGTTAAGCTTCCTGCACAATTGTTGACCATGAAGGAAGAGAAGGAAACAATTCTCTAAAGACTGCATGACATGGAGAAACAAATCCTTCAATCTCAAGAAGCTTTGTCCAAGAAAAAGAACGAGGAAGAGGTAAACCATTCCAACTTTTCTTCAATTTCCTCAATTGAAAAGTGTGTTGGTTCTTTTGAAAAACATACAAGGGGTATAGGGTCCAAATTAATGTTTAAGATGGGCTATCATGAAGGCAAAGGTTTGGGCAAGCATGCACAAGGCATGGTTGACCCTATTTCGGTTGTTGAGCGACCCAAGAATGTTGGTCTTGGATATGAGCAGTTTAATGGCGAAGAATCCAAATCCTTGAATGCATGTGATGCAAATTTAAAGAGAACCTTTATTCCAAGTTCTAAAATGCACATATGTCAAAAAAAATTTAAAGATGATTGCCATTGTTTTAAGCCATCATTGTAGCAAGTAGAGGGTAAAAATGTTGCTTATGGTGAGCATGCAAATGTAAATAGTTTTCAAGACAAGAAAAGTGATGAAATTATGAAAAAGAAAGTTGTCTCCTCTACTAGTTCATTGTCTTTCGAAGACAAAAAGGATGGACATTCCATGCAGCACAAGAGGTATAATTATTCACATGATCAATTTGATTATGTTTCAGCAAAGAATGATAATTTTTCTTATTAAAATGAAAGAAATTTTTGTTGCACATTTTGTGGTGAATTTAACCATGTTGCTTCAAGATGCTGGTTAAAAAAGAAAGCACACAGGAAGCAGAAGAGGCAAAGAAAACTTTCACAAAAAGTGCATAAAAGTTGCACATTTTGTCGAAAGAAGGGACATGATGTCTCTCATTGTTGGAGCTTGCATCCAACAAGTCGTCCAAGGCACATGCAGCTTGAGGAAAAAAATATTGGCGCAAGTGGATCTATGGATTCCATTATCGATGTGGAGATGGAAGATTCACATGTAGAAATGCTGCAGCAGGAAAAGACGCCATGGAGGTGGCTTGGTAGGAAGTGGATTAAATTCCTAATGCAGTAAGTCATACTCACTTTGTACATGCAAATTTCAGATTTTGTATGCATGTATTTCAGTTGAAAAGTTTGATGCAAGATTGCATGTAAAAAACAGTTTCAGTTTGAAGAAATTTCTTTGTTGTTGCAAAAATTTCGCCATGGAGGTGTAAAAGATGAGTATGATACTCACTTATATTGCAGCAATGTCTTTTAGTTCAGCTCTTAAGTCACCCACATGTTTTTTTGGGATGATGTACTTGTTGGTATTTGAAAAGAAGAGTTGAAGTTGCACATGTACATAGAGATTGTATGTGTAATTAGCGAACTGTATATAGTTTATTGTACATGATACATACACATGTGATTATAAATATGTATCTTGTTCTTTATCGACTTGTGTTGATTGAGTGCACACTTTTTACAGATTTTGTGTGTCCATTATATAGCACATTTTAGGTCAACTTGTTGTTGATTTCGTATGTTGCACAAGGTGCCTTTGGTGTCGATTGGTGCAGAGAACGAAGTGTCGGTGAAAATCGGTGCAAGATTCCATCAGATGGAAAGGTATGCAAGAAAAGAGGGCACAAAGTTTAGCAAGGGTCATTGTTGGTTTCAGAATGGCAGATTGTTATGGCGAGAAAACTTGGTCGGGATTCAGCACAAGTACATGGCTAATTCAGCAAAAATTTTCCATGAGAACAGTTGGCAAGTCAGGAAAATTTTTGAAGGCTGAAGAGAAGAGTATGTTGTTATTCTCTCATTTACTGTACAGTTCAGTTTCAATTTCAGCATTTCAGGGAGCTTTTGGGGTCCAAAAGCTTCTCATTTGGGAGGTGTGATCAGGAGCTCAAGTCTGAGCTATGGAAAAAGCTCAAAATTTAAAGTGTTAAAAATCACTTGCAACCTAAACGACTGGATAGGCCTCGTTGATACGATCCTTGTACCATGAACGACACTCAAATCCGACATCGTATGTGAAAGTTATGCAAGTTTGAAGTTTTCAGTGAACTCCAAAAACTGAGTTTGACCAGAGTTGACTTTGACTTTGAAATTATTAAAAAAGAATATTCCAAGGAATATTCTTGGAATATTCATCAAAATATTCCATCTGGGCCAATCATACTTTGATACTTGGCAATTGCTGATTGGGTGTTGGTTTGACTTGTTAATTTTTAGGCCAATCAATGGGTGTCAAGTGGCAAGCCCGGAGGCCGCCACGTGGCCCTAGGCCGGTGGAAATTTTTGTGCGGTAAAAGTTTTTTTATTCTGCAGGAATCGACCTCAGGTCGCCCACCTACCAGCCGAAAGGCCCAACCGCTTGGGCTATCTATTGGTTCTTAACAATCTTTGGCGGCGGCTTATATTTAAACTGTGTAAAGAATTCATCCGACGGCAAAGGGAGTCAGCCCCTTAGGGCTAGCCCCCACATCAACCGACTTCCATATGTCCAGTCCATAGTGACTAGGGGCTTTTCTAAACCGGCGGGTGATAAAAAATTACGGTTAGTGCCAGCAGGTTCAGGCCCATGTGGCAAGCACTCATATTAAAATCTAATGTTATGGTTGTTAAACATTTATCACGCAGTTTATTTGGCAATTCCGATGAATTCGCATGTGAATGCCAACCGCCCAAAATTTATTGCCAACATTAATAGTTCCGCTCAATTTAGGGCATTTCCACCATTTTGGTTGGACTAGTTGCAGTTTCTCCACATTTGGTGGAGCTTGTTTAGGGAAGATTGGGCAAAATGTTGTTTTGGCCATAACTTCTCCAATATTGGATCAAATTGGACAAAATTTTGGTCAATTTTGGGTATTCAGAGGATTATGGATCCATTGAGATAGGTTTCAGAGCCATTAGAGTTGATATTCAGCCCCTTTTGCTTCAGGGAAGCTTGGAGAGCCATTAGGGCCAAAAGGGAGTTGGAGCTGTTTTGGGCTATGCTTAACCATTTGAGGTGAACCAAAAACCAATTTCGACTATTTTCAGCATTCCAGAGCCATTGGGATAGGTTCTAAAGGTATTGAAGGTGTTCTACAACCATTTTATCTTCAGGGAAGCTTGGAGAGCCACTAGGGCCATTGGGGAAATGGAGTTATCTGGAGTTGTACCTCACTATTTGAGGTGATCCAAAAACCATTTTCAGCTAATTTCCACCTTCTGAACCTAATGGAAGAGGTTTTAGAACTATTTTAGGACTTCAACAACCCAAAATGCTTCAGAGGAGTTCAAACAACCATTAGGGCCTTGTTTAAGAAGGCACTGTACTTGGTAATTGTTCACTGTTTAGTGAATATGGAAAGGCATTTTTAGCATTTTCATGTCTTCTGATTCTGTATTTATAGTTATATTTTCCTATTGAGGCACTTTTAAACTTTTATTAGCATTTTGGAGCATTTTAATACAAGAGGACAAGCTCATTTGGGAGGCTTGGTCCAACAGACGTAGCCCATGAGGGGTGCACTGCTCACCATATATCTGAGTCATGTTATGTTGAAGTTATTTTGCTATGTATTTTTTATTTAATATGTTAAACAGAAAACTTAATTAACATTCCCTCATACATAAACTCAGAAACAGCTACCAAATACACTTTGTTTAACTTGAAAGATATGGAGAATTTTGCACACATTTAATTAAATGGAAATGGATACTTTGCACGGCATTTAAAACATTTACAAATAATTCCATTATCAGATTAGTAGGCCTCCTCAAGTTCTATAAGGAGGCTACTTCCCTAAAGGCCCATGGTGTGTTTTTGAGACATCTTATCCGCAAGTGGAATGCCCACCCACAGTCTTTACAGGTTGGTCCTAACCAGTGGTACACACCCACTAAGGAGGATATCTATTTCATTACAGGGCTATCAAGGAGAGGGGTGGATTTTCCCTTGTTCCCAGAGGTTCCTGCTAGTTTTGTAGCAAGGATTCAGTTAGTGTACTCCCAGAGATACATTGGAGCATCAGTATTGTCTCCTGCAGATTTTCAGGTCGCTAGAGGTTAGTTACATATTGGTGCATTTGGTAGTGAGGAGGTGAAATACCTCTCACTTCTCATTTCGACCATTTCACACAACACCAGTGACGGAAAACGCATTAGTTTCTCGCTTCTATATTATGTTGGTTCTTTAGTACAGGAGCCGCGACTTGTCAGGTGGTTTGCCATTTTTTTGCGGCAGTTTTTTACAGCCTTAGATAGATGTCGTGCTCATGCACAAGGGAGGGTCAACTTCCCTTTTGCTTCAGAGCCTTTTTGTTTATTTTTTGAGAGGTTTCCAGAGACGAGGCCTACTTTCGTTCGGCAGCCTCGTAGGCTGATGTTTGAGGCACGAATGGACATGTGGGGGCAAATGATGCACAAGAGGGGCGAGACTATGTTTCCAATGAGGATATCGCATGATGCACTAGAGTTGCTAGCCAGTTTTGATGAGTTGCATCCATTCATTATGGTCCCCTGTCCTTATGATGGATTGGATTGGTGAGGGTGTACCAACATCCTCTTCACAGATTATGAGCCGCCAAATGATAGAGGTAATATTACAGTTTTATTTAAATTTATTCTAACATGTTCTTTAACTTGTTTTTATTAAATTGTGTAATGAAATTGTCTAATTATTGTTTTGTACTTGTATATATTTTGCATACATTGTCTCTTTTGATGGCAAGGACATGCCGACACCACCACATGATCAAAGTATGGATCCTGATCACGATCAGGGCATGCCAGATGCCGAGGATCATCAGGAGACGGTGCAGAGAGACCTACTCCTGCTGGTGCGCCGGTACCGCCTTTTTCTAAGCATGGTCGACTTGATACTAGATACAAGATGGAGTTGGGCGACCAACTCACTGCATTGATTGTTGAGGCAGGCATCAAGCTCACTCATTATAGATACATACAGGCCGATGACAGGCTATTACAAATGTGGAGAGGCATGCCGCGTGACATGTACAGCCTGATGCGGCATGTCGTATGAGCTATGACCTTAGTTACGCGGCTGAGGAGGACTGTTGCACATTATAGGCATGGTTGAGACACAAAACATGATTGACGATCCGCGACCAGTGACTCATCATCTCATGATCGTTCACCTCGCATCGCGTCAAATGAGAAGCCTCCACTAGCATCCAACAACAACTATCATGGAGATGAGGCTGGACCATTGGCCACGTCCAATTAGCAACGTGCAGCATCCATCAGTACTCGTGATCATGAGCAGGCTGGACCATCGACTGTTGAGGCTACACCATTCACTGAGTAGCCTCCACTAGCATCCAATAGCAGTCATCATGGAGATGAGGCTGGACCATCGGCCATGTCCAGTTAGCAGCCTGCAACATCCATTAGTACTCATGATCATGAGCAAGTTGGACAATCGACCGTTGAGGCTGCACCATTGACTGAGCAGGCCTCGACTGGTATTGCTATTGATGTTGTACCTCCAGTTGATCCATGACATTTATATTACTGTTGTATATTTTTAACATTATTTAGTTATATATATAGGTGTGGTTTTTAACATTATATATATATATATATATATATATATATATATATAACTAAATAATGTTAAAAACCACGCCTATATATATATATATAGATATAGATATAGATATAGATATAGATATAGTCCATGTATTTTATGTTCATGTTGCAGTTGTACTTAATTTACATGTTGGTGATCATCATGATGTGTATATTGTTAGGTCATGTTAGATATGTTCATTTAATGTGCAGCGTGTAGATAGATGTGTATGTGATAGCACAAGTTATCTTACATGAGATGTATATTTGATGTTTGTGTTGTGATGATGTTATACAATGCTAATTGTGTTTTGTTAGATGATCATGATCACGATGATGTTAGAGAATTTGAATGTGTTTTTTAGTCGAACATGATGTTTGTACGATGGTTATCATGATCGTGATGTTTGTTAATTAATTTAATAATAAATGACCATGATATTTATTAAATATTATGTCGTGATTGTAATCGAAATTTAAATTGTAATTGTATGTAAAATTGTAAAATTGTATTTGTATTTATAATAGTAATTTTAACTATAATTGTATGTAAAATATTTAATGTAAAATTTTAATTGTAATTGTAATATTTAATTTATTGTGAAATGATTGTAATTGTAATTTTAATTGTAATTGGATATATGACAAATTGTAAAATTGTAATTATAATTGTAATTGTATGTAAAACTCTAAAATTGTAATTGTATTTGAAATTGTAATTGTATGTAAAATATTTGTAAAATTGTAATTGTAATTGTAAAAGTAATTCTAATTCTAATTGTATGTAATATTTGTAAAATTTTAATTGTAATTGTAATTGTATGTAAAATTAAAATTCTAATTCTAATTCTAATCATAATTGTATGTGAAATTGTAAAATTCTAATTCTAATTTTAATTCTAGTTCTAATTGTAATTGTAATTGTAATTGTATGTAAAATATTTTTAAATTTTTAATTGTATTAATGTGAAATTTTAATTGTATTAATGTGAAATGATTTTATTAAAAATTTTAAATTTGTAAATTTGTATAATTGTAAAATAATAAATCTAGAATAATATGAATTTTTGTAACATAATAAAGTTTGGAAAATAATGCAAATAAATTCATGTACTTTAGAATTATCATTATTTTATTATGATCTTACATACAAAAAAAAAGAACTTTATATAGTACGCTGTTTCTAGCGGAGATTCCTGGTTTTTCGTCTGGTGCGCTTATCATCATAACATGCACTAGTGCATCTTAGTACTAAGACGCACCGGTGCTTCACAACTCTTCTGCATCGGTGTGTTATAAAACACTGCACCAAAACATAAACCTCAATCTTACGAAACCACACCGGTGCGCCTATGAAACCCCGCGTACTGGAATAGGGTTATTCTATAAAGTGCAGTATTGGAGCATTGGAGGGTTCAAATCGCGGGCAAGAAATTTTCTGAGGAGATGAGGGTTTGAAAAGACGAGATTTCAAATTTCGGCTAAGAATTTTATAGCAGAGAAAATGAGTGATTCAAACAGAAAGACGGACAAAGACGCTTACAGGGATGCAGACGGCTACAGAGCTCGACAGAGTACAAAAGGAGAAAAGAAGTATAGGTTGAGACCGACAGAGAGCATTCGGTTGAGGCCGGTGATAGGGTTAAGAGGTCCCATGATGGAGAAAGGAAGAGTAGAGTTGATGGCAAAGAAATACCCTTCGACTCTCTGGCGACTGGCAAGTTGAAACGGTCCTTCAAAAGCAAGGAGTCCTATTCGCTAAGGGATGTCAGAGAGAGATCAATTGAGTCTCTTGAACGGGCTAAGATATCACATGAAGGTAACGATTCTCATTCTTACAATGATGGCAAGGAACTATTGGATAGTAGAGAAAGATCAATTGCGGCAGTCGATAAAGCCAAGAGGCACCATGAAGGGAAGGATTCTCATTCCCTTAAGGACAACAAAGAAATATTGATTGACGTTGTTGATCAGGCTGGTAGGTCCCATGAAGGGAAAGATTCTCTAGAATTCATTTAAAAGCAGCTGGGAGTATTGTCTGAGCTTCGGTTGGCTTACATAAACTTTTACCAGCAAAGTCGACATCATATACACATCTTCGGCTTTCAATTAAACCTGAATGGCATCTCTAACTTGTCTGAGTTGTGGTCCTATGGATAACAAAGAATATCACATGGAAGGTACCCAAAAATCAAAAATTTTGAAAGTATAGGTGAATTAGCACTTATAAAAGAATGAAATGCCGAACAAAATGCGAACGGGATACACTTAAGGATTCCCTGGTTCCATTTGTTATTGAAAATGATGCTCTCTCTGGATGAAACGAGTAAAAAGTCTTCTTGTATTATAAATGGAAATCCAGTGACCATTTCTCTGGGAAGAAAAACATAAATACCTGTAGCTACCATATTTCCACCTGCAAATCGATTTCCCATTGGAAAAGCTAATGTAATAGCCCATTTTGTAATGTCTTTCCTCTGCTCAACCCTATACTCATTTTCTACGAGAAACCATTGCCTCCACATGTAATAACTGCATCATCTAGTCAAAAATCGGTGTTATTCTTCTAACAAATGCAGAATGAAGGACTCATTGTCATTTCTCCCGTAACATTCAAGGTCAGTTTCTCATAAAACAGATATTTTATAAATTTTGTTAAGATCAAGATAGAAAGCATAAAGGAGAAAAGATGAAATTGGATGCCAAGATGGAGGAGGAACTTACAAATGAGAAAGCAGATCATCGGTCAGCAAGCAGACCATGGGGCACCTTTTCTTGTTGCAGGTTATGGAAAGGTTCAAGTTTATTTTTCTAAAAGAAGAAGAGGTGTAGTTTTGAAAATAAATGGCCCAAATATTTTCACAACAAAATGTACATTTCCAACATGTCTAATTTTGGTGTACACACGTAAAAGTAATTTTGGTGCCTCAACCGCAAATCGATGCTAGTGTACAGATAACTGCACCGATGCGTTTTATTCACTACGCACAGATGTGTTTTAGTTACTACACACCGGTGTCGTGTTATCAATGGACGTACCGGGGCAGTGCTATTAAGTGACGCACCAGTGACGAATAAACGCAAATAAAAAAAACACAACTCTATTTTCTTTAAGTAAAAAAAAAAAATGGAAAATTGAAAAATGGGCGGCAAAATATTTTCGAAAATCTAATTTCATAAAACAATTCTTTAAATACTAAACACTTCTCACTATTTCACTATTTTTGTTAAAATTTTCAGCCAGAGATTTGCAGGAGACATACCTAGAGCAAGAGAGCACGAGAGCACTGTGGAGTAGCGAAAGACGTTCAAACAGAAGTATTCGTACAATCAGAAACCAAACCTCTGGTGATTCAAACCCTATAGCATAGAATTTCAAACGATGTCGTGATTAAATTTGATTATTTTTTTTACTTTTTCTGCAGTTTTTTTTTTACTTTTTCTACATTTTTATCCATTTTTACCCTAAACCCTTCATTTTTTTTTTGTTTCTACCCTTTCTTCTCCGTGTTTCTATGATTTCAGAATTAGGGTTTTTCATTTTATATTGACATCCAACCCATGGGACGACTTGCATAGTCGGATCCCAATCCATTCAACCCTTGCGTGAATTTTTGAAAAAATGGATTTTTTTTTATCGGTGCGCACCACACAAAATATGTGTAATAAAAAAATTAAAAACAATTTTTTTTAATCAGTGTGCCATATCTAAAATATGGCACCGATGCGCTATGTTACGAGGATAGCACCGTACAGTCTATTATACTGTTTGTGCGGTGCGTTTGTAATACCCCCACGTTTATTATTTTCTCTAACCGGTGTGGTAGTTAAAATGTAACGCACCAGTGCTCCTTGTTGACATAGAGCACCATACGATCTATTATACTATTTGTGCGGTGCGTTTATAATACCTCCACGCATCGACGTCAGTACGTACAAAATTAATGGTGCACCGGTTTCTTGAGATTTATTTTTTACCTGAAAAGTTGACAATTTATTTTTAAATATATTAATGAATGATATGGTACAGGTTTCAGATTGATAAAGAAATGATTGACAAGAGATCAAGTACAAAAATACTAATAACACATCAAGAAAAGCTAAAAAGGCAAGTTCTTTGTAAATTATTTACAAAAAATATTATTTTTGAACTATATGTAAGTTTAACTAATATGTATTATTTACTGTGTACCATGCAAAGCCACAAAATGATGAAGCTCAATAAGATTATTTCTAATCTAGGACCAGAAGAGCATAAAATCTTGATGGAAAATTTGCAAAAGGATGAATCAGGTGAATGAAAAAATACTATTGATCCAATATGAGTTTCTTCTTTTAATTTTCATTAATAATATACTTAAAATTATTAGATAACATGTGTCAAAAAGTCTGTTAATTCGCATATGTTTAATGTTCTACAGGGACCACCGACTCAGAAAAGGAATGTTGTTCTAAGAAAAGAAAAAAATAGAACATGTAAATGAAAATGAATTTCTCCTTAGCTCATCTGGAGTGGTGCTAGAGGTTAACAAAAGGGGGAAAAACTTTTACAAAAGTTTGAGGGATCTAGTGGAATGAATGTATAGACGTTCTTTCCACTTACAATGCAAAAACCAATCCAATGATTCCAAGAACCAAATTTTGTCTAAACTACAAGAAGAGTTTCCATAGAATTGGTCAATGAGACATGTCAGACTTTTAATAGAAAAAATGTACAATAACAAAAAAGAAGGAATGAAAAACTAATATTCCTTTAAATGTTTGTTTAGAATTATTTTTAAATATCACATTTGTTATATTTACTTTTCATATATCAATATAAAAATTAAATAGTTTATTATCATGTTACATTTTCAAGAAGATTACAAAAATCTCAAAATACGAACGAACTGATATCAAAAATATGCCAGTAGGAATGTCCAAAAAGATGTACAAGGAGTTGGTCAAAAAAATGGACAAAATTGCATCGCAGGATCAGCCATCTCAACAACAACGTGCTTCAAATATAATATGTAATCATTGAATTTTTCGATCATTACGTACAATAAATAAACAATTTAGCATTAAATATTAATTTTCAAGAATTTTCTTGCAGAAAAGAAAAGAAAATGGAACTCATTCAACACATAAAACAGGCTGACAAGGAAGAAAAGGGTTGATATCTGAGTTTGTGAGTAATTATTACTTCCTTATAACAACTTAACTAGATTTCATTTTTGTATTTTTTAAGTTGTTTTACAAAAATCATCATTGAATGTCTTCAAACAGGTGCTAACATACAAAGAAGAACCATCAGACGAATTGATTGAAATTGGGTTAAATATGGGTTGTGAGTATATGTTGGCATATCATAAATTAATTGTGGAATTTGTAAGCATCTATCGATCTAGTTTTACTTAGCTCTATCTATAATTAATAGAACAAAAAAATCTTTTATATTAAATATATGATTTGTTATGGGGTATATAACTTGCAGGAAACAAAGTATGGAACTACACCAACAGATGAAATTTTGAAAGATGGCATGGTACATGGTTTTGAAAGAATGTCTATAGTTTATGAGTCAATTGTTTCTATGGTACGTCATTTTTCTTTTCAATTTACATTCATGTATATTATTTAATATTGCAATTTTCATTATTCTCACCAATGTATATACACTCATTTCAGTTTATTTTTATGTTTGTAGATGGAAGGTGAAGAAGAAGAAAACAATCGACACCGTGAACAAAACATTCCTGAAAATAACTCAAGTCATGGAAGTAGCTCTAGCACTGATAACAGTTCAAGCGAAGAATAATGATCACTATGTTTGGATATCAAAGCAAGGCGTTGTATTTTTTGAAATATTTACCTGTGAAATCAGACACTTTGTTTAATGCAAGTGACATAGTGTCCCAATTGAAAGACAAAGGGATACCAATAACTATCCCATTTTGTATGACAAAGAATGTCTTATATATATATATATATATATATATATATACGTTTTAATTTATTCTATTTCATTCTCCATTGTCGCTATTGCGTTCTCCATTGTCGTTCTCAAATGCACTAATAAAAATGTAATTCATATGAATATTGTTATAAGATATATATGTGTCGACTTTTGATGAATAATGAATTTTAAAAAACCACAATAATTATGATATGATATAACAAATTAATCCAAACATCACATTCAAATGCATTAATAAGAATTTAATTAATATGAATATTGTTATAAGATGTGTCGACTTTTGATGAATAATGAATTTAAATTCACAATAATTGCACAGTTGCAGGTCGATGTTTCTAAAAAATACAAAATGTACACCAGTGTGTGTCAGTTACTGTACACCGGTGCATTTGTATGATGCAGTGCACCGGTGCATTTCTACGAGCTATGGGCACCACACAAATACTGAAACCAATTAAAAATTTCGGTGTGTTTGTGAGATATTGCGCACCAGTGCTTTTATGTGAGACTATGCACCGGTGCATTTGTACGACGTATGGGCACAGCACAAATACCAATACCAATTATAAATATCGGTGTGTTTGTTTGATATGGCGCACCGGTGCATCTCTATAAGTCTACGTACCAGCGTGTTGAGACGACCTATGGGCACTGCATAAATCCCAAGACCCATTGGTACGACCCTGTGCCTTGTATCACCAACACTTCGCCCAGTGCATTTTTAAACCTTGAGGGCTCGGTGCACGAATCTTCGAATACCCCGGGGCCATCGTCTAGATGACACGCACCAGTGTGTTGAAACCTTAGTAGTGCACCGATGAAAAAAACATCTGTAATAACCTCCGGTCGCCCCAGTTTTTTTAGTTGTGGTGAATTTCTGTTAAAAGCTCTACCAAAACCTCCGTAGCCATAAATGGATGTTGTAGAAAATGTTTTTTTGACAATTTTGGCCAATTTTATCACTAAAAACCTCCTTTATAACCTCCGCTAGAGGTTCTTTTCCTTGTAGTGAATACAAGAGATCATTTCAGCAACGCGGCCCTCAACAAGACGCTGCAGAGACTCAGGAAACTATTGCAAAGATTCACATCTAGCTCCTTCTATCATATTTTACGAAATCTACACAAAGAGGCGGACGTAAAAACAAATGCAGGTTGTCTTTTAGCTCAAGGAGAATTCTCAAAAAATGGTAAAGATCCTATCTGGTTACCCATCCCATGAAGTTCAGTCATGTAAAATCATATATTGACTATTTGGGGATTCTAAAAAAGGCTTTGTAATCGAGGTTGTTTAGGCTCCAGCCCAACCTACCTCCATAAATAAAAATTTAACCATTCGTGTTAAAAATAAATAAAAAATATTTAACATGACATGACATGACATTTTTTTAAAGAGAAAAAAACAACTAACTTGCTATTATAAAAAAGGCATTTTCATTTACACTATGAGTCTTGATAAACCTCCTATCCCTTATAACTGCTAAATTTTCTATTTTCGACTAATATTTCTTGTATCTTATTGATTGATATCCCTGCATACCCAAATTATATGTCCACATGATCATTTTTATGAACAATCACAACATTTAGTTAATACAACGCCTTTAAAAATTTCTAGCATTAGCATTTTCATACGAAAAACTCATTCCAAATTTTCAGAGATTAGTTCAGTCCATTTGTGATTGCATGTTCTAATGATTATTGGTTAAGACACTTTTGGTTTGGAAATTTGCATTTCTCTAGTTCGAGATTGTTACAACAGAAAAACATGGTTAGATGATTACCTCCCATTAAAGAACCTTCCAATACTTGCAATTATTATATTTTGGGAAAGCAACATAGTGAAATTTTTCCAAAATGAGTTGCATACAAAGAAAAGAAACCACTATAGCTAGTTCATATAGACCTGTGTGGACCCATTCAAAAAAAGTCAATCGGTGGAATTTTTTACTTCCTTACATTTATTGATGATTTCAGCAAAAACATGTGGGTTTATTTTTGAAGTAGAATTTTGAAACTTTTGAAAATTTCAAAGAATTAAAAGCCATAGTAGAGAATGAGAGTGATCGTCAGATCAAGGTATTGAGATCAGATCATGGTGGAGAATATGATTCGAAGGTGTTCCATGCTTATTGCAAACAACATGGAATCATAAGGAAATTTACAACTAGATACTCACCGCAACTTAATGGTGTAGCAGAGAGAAAGAACAAAACAATTATGAATATGGAAAGAAGCATGTTGGAATGAAGAAACTTGTTTGATGACTATTGGGCAGAAGCAGTTGCATGTGTTTTTTATGTGATAAACAAATCACTTACAAAGAGTGTGATGAACTAAGTTCCAAAAGAAGCATGGTCAGGTATGCCTTGTCGCTATGTCTCATTTCAGGGTGTTTGGATGTGTAGCATATGCACACATACCTGTAGAGCTAAGAGGAAAGTTAAATGATAAAAATGAAAAATGCATATTTATTGGTTATAGTGAGGAATCAAAAGCTTATAAATTGTATAACCTTGTCACCAAGAAGACTATAATCAATATAGATGTTGTGTTCAAATAAGAAGAGTCATGGAATGGGAGTGTAGACAAAACAATTGATGCAAGAATACTACTAATGGAAGAAGAGGATGTAGCAGAAAATGAGCAATAGGGATCACAGGAGAAAACACCAAACAAAGTCACGCCAACAAGGACTCCAAGACTTTCTAAACAACATGGATCTCCAAGCATATCAATAGATCATAATACTCCAATTATAAATTAGGTGATGATACAAGCAATGGTAAGGGGAAAATGAGAATTCTACAATATATTTATGATGATTTGGATATTAGGTCAAATTTTTCATTATTGTCATCTAAACCTTCATTATTTGAAGAAGCTATCAAAGATAACAATTGGGTGCAAGTTATGGATGAAGAAATGGAATTTATAGGAAAGAACGATACTTGGGATTTGGTTGATTTACCAAAAGATAAAAATCTCATTGGTGTGAAATGGGTGTATAAGACAAAGTTGAATGAAACATGAGAGATTGACAGATTTAAAAGAAGGCTTGTAGCAAAATGGTTGTCGTAGCAACTAAGAATAGACTTTGGAGAAACATTTTCTCTGTAGCCACATTGGATACTATAAGATCAGTCTTAGCAACAATAGTTCAAAACAAGTGGAAAGTGTATCAAATGGATGTGGAATCAACCTTCTTAAATGACATCCTATAAGAAGAAATTGATGTGCAACAACCTTCGGGTTATGAAGTTGAAGGTCAAGAAGATAACGTTTACAAATTGAGGAAAATGATTTATGGAGTCAAACAAGCTATAAGAGCCTGGTATAGTAGAATTGATTGTTATAAAGTAGAAGTGACAACTTATTTTATAAACATTCTTTTAAAATTACACAGACTATTGGTTCAGAAAACCATAATTTAAAATGCTAATATTTTTATATGAGTAGTTTAACTAATAGATTAAATGGTCCTTTTATGATATTTTTTCTTGTCAATTTGTCTAAAATTTTTAGAAACCATAAATTTATGTTGTTTAATTTTTAAAGATCTACTAAATCGATTCATTCAAAAAAAAATTATTTTTAATATCCAAAAAACCATGTCTACATGTTAGACTATTTTTTTATATTAAATCAAAATTAAAATTAAAATTAAAATTAAAATTTTAAAAATACATAAATATTTTATAAAATAAAATTAAAAAATTTACATTTAAAAAAATAAATATTTTTTCAAATATTTAAATAAAATAAAATAAAATAAAATTATATCAAAATTATTTTATTTTTATATATTTATATTTTATATTAATTTTAATATATTAAACTTATTTTATATTTTAAATATTAATATATTTAATTTATTTAAAAAACATTTAAACACAATTTATAAAAATATTATATAATTATAAATTATAAATATATTAAATAATAAATTAATTCTCTTTTCTTCTCCTCTCCATAATTTATTCCACATAATCCCATGATCAAAAAAAGCCATAAAATATCCCTACCCATTCATACCAGATAGCTCCACAAAATACTTTCATTATGTGGGAATAACATAGCCATAAATAGCCACACTTATCAATGAAATGATGTAATAGATTAATTTTTTTATTATCATTTATTTTTTCAAAATTTAAATTACATAAATCATTATAATTTAAGATCTTTTTCTTTTTTTTAATAAATAAAATTTTTATATTTTTAAATCTTTGCTAAGATTATAATAATAAATATTTTAAATTGAATTATTTTAAATATAATTTTATTAACATAATTTTCATTTTTTAGTTTCATTAAAATTAATAAAAAATATATAACTTTTGTTTTTTTAAATAATATTTTTAACCAAACTATAATATAATCTAACAAACAACCAAAATGTAATATAATAATAATAAACTATTTTTAAACATATTAATTTATAAATTAACAATTTAATTTTTTAATTAATAATTTTTTTTAAAGTTATAATAACATTTATATTAAATAGGTTATAAATTTAATCATAAGGCTGAGATTATCATTTTATGTGGGAGATCTTTTTTATGCTTGTCAGATGATTGCTTGGGGCATCTTGCTTGGCTCATCTACGAGGCTAGCTTCTGATTGGTGGGTTAGGTCAGGCTTCTTGGGCTTGTTTCTTAGGGTTGGGATATGGCTTCTTACGTGCTTGTACTCTAATGGCTTGCTTGCGCTTCATACTTGGGAACACTACTAAGCTTCATACTTTACACAACCTTATAACTCGTCCTAATCTCTTCTACTACACATAGGGAACTTGTACTTGTTCTTGCTTTGAATACTGAACATAGGTAAATGAAGGGTTGGTTGCTTTCCCCAATGAACATAGACTACTGGCACCAGGTTTTGCTACATACTTAACAAACGCTAGTTGACTGACTTAGTTCCTACTGAACATCTAGAAATGAAGGGAAGTCATTTGTTTCATATTGTACTCTACTATAAATGGTAAGCGGTCCTTGACTCATCAACTTGCTGATGACTTGATCTCTACTTGAATATGAAGCAAGCCGAAATAGAGAGTATATTAGTCCAAGCACTTTGATTCGAGTGAATATAGTAAGTTGTATTGACATAACTACTACGACTTTGACTACTAGCTTGTGACTGCTTGTTTAATTCTGTCCTAATAGGCCCTCTTCTGTCTGATTAGCCTTCTTAGTCAGGTCCACATTCAGTTCCACATGATACTCTTTTACTTTCTTATTTTTTTTTGTAAGTACTACTAGTCGTAGAGTCTCACCACTATGTATATTATTAGCAAGTTGATCTAGCCCGATTTCATGGACTATAGCTAGTAGCGTTTCGTGGTGGATCCCATTGATACCTACAGGTGAATCAGTAGATTATTCATTTGATGAAGCATCAGTAGATATTGTTGGCTTTCACTTGGTTCATGAGTTTATCCCTTCATTACAGCTAGTTTCCTACTAGTTATATCTTGCAAAACCAACCAACCCGATCTCCAAGCTCATTTCCAAGGTATATCATTAGTTGGTGGGGAACCGAGAAAAATTTGCACACCACATTCCCACAACTCCCCAAACCAAGGTACAGTAGGGATTATTCATGTCAGTCACATACCCTAACCTATTCCACATCCCATAAGCTAGCCACATTACTCCCATAGCCTTCCTTTGCAATGATCTGGAGAGCCAGGCTCCACTCCACCAAATCCAGACCTATGAGTAAGAGGTTCATGCTAATCAACTAACCTCACTCCTCTTTGATCAAGAACACATCAGACCTATCTTGTCTCATCCAGTCAAAGGAGGTTATGCCTATCTTCTTGCCTACCTATTATCAAGGTCTAAGTGGATATTTTATCTACACCAACTCAAGTGATCAATTCCTCTTAGATCTCTCCTTATTTTCCTAATCTATGTTGTATGAATGGTTACAACTATAGGGTTTAACTCCGGGAATGCTATTTATTATAGAGAATACATATGAATAAGTAGGAAATCACTCTAAGCTCCAAATTTTCTTATCAGTAGCTAATTCAAACACATGGACTTTTATATAATACTAAACTAGAAGCAACTCGTATTAAGGTTAATCTTACTCGGCAGTACTGGTGCACTATGATTACAGTCATGTAGTGATTATAACTAAGTTATGGATATGTGCTCACTAAACAAGAGCTCTATGCTTTAACTAAGTTGATACTAGTGATTATGGATTAGCTTGAACCTTGTGCAGTATCCATCATGTCTATTCCCCTTGTACCCTAGTCACTGAGTAATCTCAGTATGGTACTAGAACTAAGGGTGATACAGGATAGTCATACTAGTACATCCATGGTACTTAAACTACTATTGTGTTCATGATATTTGAAATGTGATCTCACACATGAACTTAGCTTCCCTTATCACATGATCCTAAAATCTTGACAGATTGAGTTATGTAACATAAAGGTAATGCATGTGATCATGACTCTTGAAGTATACTTCCATTAGCTCTTTGACTCTAACCCTTGATGGTAGAGTGATACCATGATACAATGGTGAAGTAGTTGATGTGTGATTTTTATGATAGATATATGTTTTCCTTTATGATCTAACTGGTCCGATGATGTATGACAGTATTTTAGATAGGTTGATGGCATGAATGAACATGACTAAAGTGGATTCCCATTCACAGGGAGAACCTCTCCATAAGATCCCTTCTTCTACTGTCATTTGCATATTTTTACTATTGGAATATGATTATTGGCATGAATAGACAAGTATCTGACATTGATGATCTGCAAAAAATGTCTTGTATGAGGAAAGGGGATTTTTCCCTTGCTTTAAGCCTCAATCACATGAAAGAAGGCCTACACATGCGACTGTAGCCTCCCAGTTGCATGGATGCAAGCTCATGAGTGCAAAGAAGTCTATGTGTCAGTTCTGAGCTAGGGTTCAACAGTTGGAAGCTTCAGTTGCTCGCATAACATCTTGGAGAGTGCGGTTGTAATGTCTCAATTGCACTGAGGAAGGCCCAAGGGCGTGACTATGCCTACAGGACACAAAATTGAAGTTTTGTGCATTAGATGTTCACCTAAAGGATGACAGTCCTGCATATGAGAAGAAAAAAATAGAAATATATGTTAATAGGAAAGTTTGAATGTTTGCTATAATATGAACATGAAGTCCGAACTTGTGTTTGCAGGTGACCGAGACATACTTGTAGATATGTCATTATGTTTGAAGTTTTTTCTACAAGAGTTTGGCATGATCCAACTGATTGATATAAATGAGAAGTGTTTGGATTTTTCACATGATGCTTGACAATGACTTAGAACCTTGACTTGATGATTAAGATATGTTTTGGACTATATATATCTCTATGATAGAAATTTTGGATTTGACCCAATAACTAATGATTTGATTTGACGAACGATGACTTGCCTTGAAGATAATGATATATAAACATAGTGACCTTCAATGGCTTATATCGATATTCGGAAAAATGGTTTTGATTGGCCTCATTGTCCCTAGCACAATGTTGTGATTTAGTATGAATATGGAACCTGCATGACTTATCCTTGGTGTATGAATCTACATCTAGTGACATAAATGACATGTATTATGATCATAAGAATGACTTGATGAAGTTTTGGATTGATATTGCTTGGATAATGAAAGCCTGTTGGCATGATAATAGATGATGTCATGACTTGATGTAAGCTCTACCTATCACCTGGTCCAAAGAAGTGACACCAAGATATTGATGACTTTGATATTAGTATTGATATGGCTTCTAAACTTTGATGAGATGATTTAGTTAATTTTTTTTCATAATATTAATTTATGATAGGCTAGGCATGTTGGTTTGGTAAAGTGTTATGGTTGCAATAAGCATTGCATGAATTAAGCTCCCCGATCTAGAGATGTCTGCATTGACAGTTATCTGGTGAAGCCAGGATGATGTGTTGATCCAAATTTCAACTTCAGAAGTGTACGAAGGTATGGCTTTGATTTTGGTTTTGGTTTTATACTGATGATCTACTCTTGACAAGAAATGAGCCTCTGATGATCTACGTAAGAGGGACATGGCCTCTGAAATCTCGTAATGATGAATTGATTTCTGAAAGTTGGGAAAAGATAATATATATTGTGAAGCTATTGAAGAAGTATTGGAAAGTGGAAATGCAAATCCTTGGTCACTTCGATTTGAAGTTCAATATGTTAAGTATGAGGGTTTCCGCAGTGCATTATATTATATATCATTTTTGGGATTCAACTGCATTAAGTAAGTCATTCATCTATGACCATTTCCATGAGGTAGTCGTAACTAACTAATTTCTCATGATTTTTGAATAGTCCACTTAGCACTCATTGCATCAAGTGATGCTCAGAGGGGTGAAGAAGTGGGATTGAAACTAGTGAAATGAATCACATAGCATCAATCATCACTTCCGGGGCTTACACCCCGTAACCAAGACTTCCCGGGAGGTCACCCATCCCAGAACTCCTTTGGCTCAAGCGCGCTTAACTGTGGAGTTTTCCCCACAATCAAGCCCACTTAGCTTGCTACCCCATTTTCAAAACCTTAGCAAGTGTTGTGCCTCATGAACCATTCAAGTAGAGATCCCTTTACTCTTTGTATTTTAAGTTTGAGGGTTTCCGCAGTGCATTATATTATATATCATTTTTGGGATTCAACTGCATTAAGTAATTCATTCATCTATGACCATTTCCATGAGGTCCAATATGTTGTTGAACTTGACATGGCATCTAATTGTTGATTAAATAATTGATTTTTCACATTGAACATCCATCCATATATATATATATATATATATATATATATATATATATATATATATAGAGAGAGAGAGAGAGAGAGAGAGAGAGAGAGAGAGAAACTTGATGCACATAGAACTTGAATGAGTTAATGGTTGAGTTGCATCATTCACATTGAGTTTCCACTGATCATCCTTCGAGATATCTGAATAAGATGATCAATTCTTCATATTCCTTATATGATATGAAACTACATGGATGTATTGTTGATATTTTAGATTATTATTGATATAAACATTTGGATGCTACCTTAGTATGAGATCTTCCATGATATCTTGGATGAGACATCCATAACACGACCGAGGTTGAGTACGATGTTGCTAGCATGGCTAATTGTTAGGAAAGATGAAGAAGCTCCTTAGAGAGTTGTCTGAGCATTATCTGGATATGACATGGATACATTGTGATGATAAAGAGTGGGATTTGATTGACAAATAATCCCATATGTTGAAAATGCAACAAGATGATGGAGCTTAGTGAAATGACGTCGCCTTCACTAAGTGGGCCCGCAGGCTATTTTTGGCGCAAAGTCTATTTTTAGACTATGTCTATTTTTAGACATATGGATCATGGTATATGATTTGCAGGATGCTATTTATGGATGATTGGTCAAGTTGGTAAAAATAGATGGACCTCTATTTTTAGACATTGGGCGGTTTCTATTTTTAGACTGCCGGGCTAAAAATAGAACAGTCAAATATTATTAACTCTTAATAATATTTAGACTATAAACATTATCTTATCCTCTTGGAGCACTTCAGTTTGATGCTTGGATGTGGCACATGCAGCTGACAGAAGGAAATACGCTTTTCCTAAGGGTTAGTTGAACTATTGCATGGTTGACTTCAGTTAGAACTCATGTGGCAGAGTTTGGTGGAGTTGATGAGACAGTTGGTGGAGTTGTGTTCGGTTTAACTTAGTTGAACTAGTTGTATTTATTCTAACTGATAAATACACTAGTGATGAGTGGTGTGAATTAATTATTAATTAATTCACTAATTATTAACTCATAAATCAACTAAAGAATACATCAGTTAACTCAGTGCATGGACAGTTCAGTGGAGACCAGTGTTAGAGGTGGGTGAAAGGGTGAGTCTACTATCAGTTGTGACTATAGCTGTGCATGAGATTTGCACACACATTGATTGAGATTGCCAATGAGGATTGCATAGTACAAGCTAGTGGAATTCGAACTTGGATCTCATCATTATTCATCTTGGATTGCGCAGTAGAGGCAGGCAGATAGGTGGAAGAGATTTGAACTTGTGACTTGTTCATATCTGAGCTAGTTTGTGTGTAGCATGTGGGATAGTGCTGAGAGTTGTGAGGAGCTTTGTGCTATGTATTGTTACATTTTCTCTATCATTATAATATACAGATAGTTGGGGGTTTTCAGCTGTAAGCTTTCCCCATTACATACTATGTTATATGTGTGCTTGATTATGTTTTAATGTGCGCATGCGACTGCTTCTATTTCCGCATATTGATGATCAATTGTAAAAGAGGTTATGAATTATGCATGAAGCTTAAATAGTGTCTAATAAAGATAATCTCGGTGAATAATTCAACAAATTATTCAAATTTATACATGGTATCAAAGCTTGAGAATTGATCATCGGATCTATTACAGTGATTACAATTATTTCGGTAGACAAAGTCTGTAACGGGCCAAGTAGCCTCTGGATCCATCCTTTATTTGAAAGGTGATATATCTAGTAAATGCCCCTATAGTTGATCTCTGTGCTAGAAATAATTTGTTCTCACAGATCGGAAGCAGTTGAGTTTTGAGCTGGTGGAATTCGAATTTGCAGTAGAATTTGGAATTCGAATTTGCAGCAGTTTTCTTGGTGTTGAAGTCAAAATGTCTTTCAACGGATTGCGCCTGGAATATACCCTTGAGGGCAGTTCGAATTATGTTGCATGGAAGGACATAATGGAGGTGGTATTAGATGATAACGGGCTGAAGGAGTTCATAGAAGCTGGGATCCCAAAGCCTACTGATGTTGCTCAAGTTGAGGCTTGGCAAAAGAAGATGGCAAAGTGTCGAAGAATTCTGTTAGAGGGCGTGAAGGACCACATTGTATCTAGCATGCATGGAAAAGCTTCTCCATACTTGATGTGGAAAGCGTTGATAGATTTATTCCAAAGAAAGAGCGACCAGAGGAAGTTGGCGCTCAAGGATAAACTCAGACTCATAAAGATGGAGAAAGGCGACAGTATGCCGAAGTACCTCACGAAGTTCATCCAATGCAGAGATGAGCTGGGAAGTGTGGGGGTGACTGTCGATGATGAGGAATTGGTAAGCTTGGCTCTCCTTGGTCTTTCGAAGAGTTGGCATTCCTATCAGGATTCTGTCAATGGTCGGGAGAAATTGCCAGGATGGGAGCGACTTTGGTCGGATCTTGTGCAAGAGGAGATAAGGCGGAATACCGGAGACGGATCTTCATCAGAGGCTACGATGAAGAAAATTTAAGCTTTGGGCGCGAAGCAAAGGGGAAGAGCAAGAAAACTACTCATTAAAGTGCGGAAGAAGCAGAACATGTCTAAGGTGAAGTGTTTTCACTATCACCAACATGGACATTATGCCATAAATTAATATGAGAAGAAGAAAAATAAGCAAGCTACGGGATCTGCAGCGAGAGGCCTTAGCCTGTGATTTGGTAGGATTTTCGCGAGATCGCATGCTTGGTCTCAAGTGTGATGGGATCGGTATGGTTCTTGGACGGTGGTTGCGTCTTTTCACATGACAGGAGATCGAGATGCGGATGAAAGATCTTGGAGTACATCGAGGATGAGGCGACGATGGTAGATAGGTATGACCTTGACCATGGTGCCATTTCTTTGAGAGGAATCTAGTAAAACCCTTGGTATTGTAGGAAGTGATGCATGTTCCGGGATTGAAGAGAATCGATCTCACCAGTAGCGATGTTAGAAGACAAGAGGTATGATGTGGTCTTCGACGAAGGAAAAGCTTTCTCTTGTGATAAGACAAGCCAGAGAGACACGGAAGATAGAGTTACTAAAAGTTAAGAACCTTTATCAATTGCAAGTAGATGGTTGCGCGACAATGGCATGCGGCGAAGGAGTGGTGAGCGGGTTGATGGTGAGTTGTGGCCATGGGATTGGGCCACCTTCACCATGGAGCTTTGAAGATACTCTGATTTCTCTTTTGGGCTTCTAAGTGCCTCTTGCGCGGTGATCCGATTGAAGTGTACCTTGGGAAAATTTGTGAAAGCCACCTTTCACGAGAAGGATAGTCACGCCACGACGATCCTTGAGAGAGTTCACACAGACGTGTGTGGACCTTTCTCAGTAGCTTCGACAACAAAGCACAAGTACTATGTGATCTTTGTTGATGATTTCTCTCGGAAGTGTTGGATCTTCTTCATGCAGAAGAAGAGAGAGACATACTCAAATTTCTGTGAGTTCAAGGCGTTGGTTGAGAAGGAATCGGGGAAGCATGTGAAGGCTCTTAGGAGCGACAATGGTGGTAAATTCATCTCTGCTGAATTCAAGGACTTTTGCAGCGCAGAAGGGATTCGGAGAGAGCTCATCTCACCCCATAACCCACAGCAGAACGAGGTTGCTGAGCGGAAGAACAGAACGATCGTGGGTGCTGCACGGGCGATGTTGCATGACCAGGGCCTACCCCTTCACTTGTGGGCGGAGGCATGCAATACTGCAGTATATATGCAGAACCATTGTTCTCACAAGGTTCTTGGCATGAGTACACCGGAGGAGGCTTATTCTGGCAAGAGGCCTGATATTTCCCATTTGCGGATTTTTGGTTCTACTGTCTACATGCATGTGACGAAGGATGCGAGAAGGAAGCTGGATCCAACTGCTGAGGTTGGAATATTTGTGGGGTACACTGATACACCTCACAACTATCGGGTGTATTTTTTAGACAGTCGAAAGACTGTTGTGCGACGGGATATAAAATTTCAGGAGGAGAAAGCCATGCGGTGTTCGCTTGAGAGGGAGCTACACTTGCATGCAGATGAGGAGCTGTTAGTTCCTAAGGAGGAGCTTCCGGATGTGGATCAGCCACAAGAGGAGGTTCAGGAGGTGGAAGAAACCACCCAGGCAGCGCCAACCATCATAGGGCGCATGCGCACTACAGAAAGGTTTGAGTGGTGGCAAGATACGAGAGAAGGTTGTCTTAGCACCTCTGACACGAGCGCCACGAGACGATCCACGGACCGGTGCACGGATACATGGCTCTTGTGAAAATGTATCGTGACGAGCCATCCTCTTTCGGAATTTGTGGAGGACCCGCATGGGTAGATGCCATGGTGGAAGAGAGTATGATTCTATTGTAGAGAGCAATGCATGGGAGATTGTCCCGCGACGGATCGTTGGGTTCGCGATGGATCTCTGAGAAGTGGAAACAAACGGCAGAGTGTGGAGAAGTACAAGGAAAGATTTGTTGCCCGAGGCCTCTCACAGATATAGGGGATTGATTATGAGGAGACCTTTGCACCTGTCGCAAGGTATTCTTCCATACGGACGATTCTTGCTCTCTTAGTGCAGATGTGGTGGCACATCCATTAGATGGATGTGAAGACTGCGTTCCTCAACGGAGTCATTGAGGAGGAGGTGTACATAGAGCAGCCCGAAGGTTTCGAGATCTTCAGCAGTGAGTCGCATGTGTGCAGACTCAAGAGAGCACTGTACGAGTTGAAGTAAGCACCTCGTGCTTGGTACACACGGATAGACAGTTATTTCACCGAACTTGGATTCTCCAAGAGTGAGGCGGATCCTAACCTGTACCAGATTGTGGTGGAGGGGAAGTTGTTGATCATTGTACTGTATGTAGATGATCTGATTTTTACGGGTGATGAGCTGTTGATACTTTCATGCAAGGAGGATCTTGCTAGAGAGTTTGAGATGAAGGACTTGGGCATCCTTCATTATTTCATGGGATTGGAAATCTGGCAGCGCAGTGGTGGACTGTTTGTTTCTTAGGGTAAGTATGCCCAGGAGATACTGGAGAAGTTCAACATGCATGGATGCAAGCCTGTTGATACTCTTCTTCCTGGAGGTTGGAGGAAGGAGGATGCTACTTCGGTGGACGTAGTGGATGCCACTGTTTATCGATAGTTGGTGGGGTCGTTTATGTATCTGGTCAATACACGACCCGATATATGCTATGTTGTTAACCAGCTTTCACAAGCTATGGTTAAGCCTACCAAGCTCTTCTGGAAGGCAGGAAAGCATGTATTGTGTTATCTTAGAGGCACATCGGGATATGGCTTGTGGTACAGACAGGAGGATGGGGTGAAGCTATGTGGCTTCACAGATGCAGATTGGGCAGGGAGCCCAACGGACAGAAAGAGCACATCTGGAGGGATCTTCAGTATCGGGTTGACAACAGTTTCTTGGTACAGCAGGAAGCAGAGATCCATGGCACTCAGTTCAGCTGAGGCTAAGTATATGGTAGCAAGCTTGGCTGCATGCGAGGCCATATGGATGAGGAAGATCCTGGTCGGGTTGTTCGGGTCACACTTGGAGCCTACTGTGATTTATTGTGATAACCAGAGTTGTATTAAACTCTTGGCTAATCTAGTATTTCATGATAGATCCAAACACATCGACATCAAGTACCATCATATCAGAGATTGTGTGCAGCGGAGAATCATGTTACTTTCATATATTCCCACGGAGGATCAGGATGCTGACATCTTGACGAAGGCGCTCACCAGGAGCAAATTCGAATACCACAGAGGCAGGATAGGGGTTGCAGATAATCCATATCTTGTTGAGAGGGAGTGTTGAAAATACAACAAGATGATGGAGCTTAGTGAAATGAAGTCGCCTTCACTAAGTGGGCCCGCAGGCTATTTTTGGCGCAAAGTCTATTTTTAGACTATGTCTATTTTTAGACATATGGATCATGGTCTATGAGTTACAGGATGCTATTTATGGATGATTGGTCGAGTTGGTAAAAATATATGGACCTCTATTTTTAGACATTGGGCGGTTTCTATTTTTAGACTGCCGGGCTAAAAATAGAACAGTCAAATATTATTAACCCTTAATAATATTTAGACTATAAACATTATCTTATCCTCTTGGAGCACTTCAGTTTGATGCTTGGATGTGGTACATGCAGCTGACAGAAGGAAATACACTTTTCCTAAGGGTTAGTTGAGCTATTGCATGGTTGACTTCAGTTAGAACTCATGTGGCAGAGTTTGGTGGAGTTGATGAGACAGTTGGTGGAGTTGTGTTTTGTTTAACTTAGTTGAACTAGTTGTATTTAGTCTAACTAACAAATACACTAGTGATGAGTGGTGTGAATTAATTATTAATTAATTCACTAATTATTAACTCATAAATCAACTAAAGAATACATCAGTTAACTGCAATGCATGGACAGTTCAGTGGAGACCAATGTTAGAGGTGGGTGAAAGGGTGAGTCTACTATCAGTTGTGACTATTGGCTGTGCATGAGATTTGCACACACATTGATGGAGATTACCAATGAGGATTGCGCAATTGGAGCTAGTGGGATTCAAACTTGGATCTCATCATTAATCAACTTGGATTGCGCAGTAGCGGCAGGTAGACTTGTGGAGGAGATTTGAACCTGTGACTTGTTCATCTTCCGTGCTAGTTTTGTGTGTAACTTTTGGAGATAGTGCTGAGAGCTGTGAGGGCTTTGTGCTATGTATTGTTACATGTTCTCTATCATTATAATATACAGATAGTTGGGGTTTTTTAGCAATTTCTTTCCCCATTACATATTGTGTTGATATGTGTGCTTGATTATTGTTTTATGTGCGCATGTGACTACTTCTATTTCCGCATATTGATGATCAATTGTAGAAGAGGTTATGTATTATGCATGAAGCTTAAATAGTGTGTAATCAGGATAATCTCGGTGAATAATTCAAAAAATTATTCAAATTTCTACACCATATATATAGTTGGGACTGAGATACTCTTATATATTGAGACAGTGCATTTGTTCGAGACAGTCTTAGGCTTGTTATTGGCACCTCCTCGAGAGGGAAGATCAATATGGTATCATTTTTGTGATTTATATGATTATTTATGTTCTAACATGATATTTGATTTGATGTCTTGTATGAATATGATACAACTACCATTGCTACATGATGATCACCTTGACACCGTATATGAGTATGATGCAAGCATCGATGATCGAGGACACTGAGCCAACCCTTCCTCCCCTATTTAAGCTCCTAGGGTGTGGAATTGAGACAAAGGGATCCTAGGGTTGAGGGATATTTGGACAATAGGATATTACCCATATCTGTTACCCAGGGTTGAGATGTTTCTCCCCTATATTCATAAGGTCATATATGTTTCTCCCTTATCTGGTTTATGTAGAGTATACCCCAGTTGGCATCATTCCCACAACTAGGGCTTGTTGGGAATACCACTCCCCATCTGGCCAATGGGTTGAGAGTGTATTTGGGGTGTACAACCCAAGTCGATTATGATGCAGGTGTCCTACCACATGACTACTTAGAATCATTAATGGAAAGATCAAAAGGAAATAGGATTGGGTTGAGATAACTCTATGTGATTCTGGGTTGAGAATGAGCTCCCTGATGTGATACCAAGGTTGAGAAAAGCTCCCTTGTGTGTTTTGATATACTATTTCTCAATATGGGGTCGTAGTAGTAGCTCCCCCATGTGGTTCAAAGTTGAGTAGTATCTCCTCGATGTAGTTCCAGGTTGATATGTGCTCCTTGATGATATTCTCTCCGATGATGATGATTGAATCTTCATCGATGTGATTCCAGGTAGTAATCCACTGACAGAAATTATAAATCTTAGTCCGATGAATAGAGGGTGGTAGCTTAAGCTCCCCTACAATAACAAATAATTCTTCTAGATTAGAGAATGTTCAACATGTGTGCAAGGACAATCAAGCGATAATCAAGAATAAGAAAGGGATGGATCGAGATGAACATTAATGATTTGAGATGATCATAAGATAATTGATATGGTCAACAACATGATGACAATAGGACAAGATGATGTTATGATCAACAAACAGATAGAAGTAGGTGGAATTCTCCCTAGTTGAGAGGGAGTGTTAAAATTATGAAACTTTGGTCGAATTTCATCCTGGATAACTCAGATGCATAGATGATGATTGCATTGAATTCCTCTTTTCGAGAGGACCAAAATTGACCTAAATATCACTTCATTTGGACAAGCAAAAGTTGGTTTTTGAATTTATGAACCCCCTCATTGACATTGGACTAGGTCGGCCCTATACACATGTGCATATTAGATCAGGTCGTCCCTAAAGCAAGTGGACCCATTAGAATACTATAAATACAAGTTCACTCTACCTCATTTGGACACAATGATGGACGCTCTTCTCTCTTGGTTTTTGGCTCGCACAAGTATGAGGCTCGTCCACAGAAGAATAGGTTCACTCTGAAATGCAATTGCAAGGTTCGAGGCTTGCATCTCTGATTTAGGGTTTTGAGCCCCAGTCAGAGGCACAAAACTAGAAGTTTTTGACCCTATTCGCTCCCTCCCCGGCTCATGAGTGCAACTAGAGCCTTCCAATCGCGCGGATCCCCCTTTATGCATGCGACCAAGATGTTAAGGTTTTTGTAGTCAGATCGGACCCCAATCACATTCTTTTGAGCTCATCAGTGCAACCAGATCTCCCATTCATACGCATAACTCTTCCTCAGTGCGACTGAAGTATCCCAGTCAGATGCTTCCAGGCTCATCAGTGTGACCAGGTCTCCAATTCACACGCATAAATATTCCTCAATGCGACAGGAGCATCCCAGTCGCATGCACAACACGTCCTCCATGTGACTGGGAGATTAGGTTTCTGCAGTTCATTTTTTTCCAGCGCCTTGAAGGAAGAGTAAATTACTGTTCCTGTCATCTTCTCATGCTTCTCGTGCGTACTGTTAATGCGATTTTTGAGGTGTGCTATCATGTCTTTATTGAAATGGCCTCGACAGACTGGAGGTACACTTTGGTGTTCTAATTGGTTGTAGTAGTGGAAGAAGTGCCAATGCCTGCTCTGAAGCGATGGTGGGACGGAGGATTTGCGATGGTGAGAGATCCTGTGCTGATCTCAGACCATGATTTCATGAAGTGCCATGCGGAGTACCCATCTGCGACCATGTGATTCATGGAGAAAGCCATAGCCACTGCATCTTTAAGCTCCGTCACCTGCCCCAGCCCAGAGTTTCAAGTTTTATCATGATAGATTCAAAATTGAAAAAATATAGCTTTTATTAGATAGAATGGGAATGTAGAGTTTTTGTTGATTTACAACTTTGAGAATGTAGAGTTTATACTGATTTACAACTTTGCAGAATTGAGAAAGCAGAGTTTTTATTGATTTACAACTTTGCAGAATTAGAAAGAGTTTTTATTGATTTACAATTCTATTCATATTTTATTATAATTTAAGTTTATTTAAATTAAACAAAGCTATTAAGTATTATATTTCAACTCTGGTTGGGATTTCTACCAAATTATTATCAAATTTGAAACTAAGAAGAAAAATCTAAAAGTCATTGTAACAAAGGAAACAAATCTATAAGTCACTGTAACAAAGAAAACATAATATGTAAGTCACTAATAATTAATTAAATTATCATTATTTAAATGCAAATTGTAGTTAGGAGGTTTTTCAATTACACTGAAAATCTCTCCAACAGCTAGAGAGATTTGGTAGCATTTATGGAGTTGGAAAATATGTCTTGTTTTGTGGTGTTGGCTACTCAGCGTAGCTTTTTTGATCTTGTGTAGAGTTTCATCATTTTAGAGCAATAAAAACAAGTTTATTGATAAAACAACTTGTAGAAAGAATTATAACACAATATCACACTTTTCTTATCAGAGATAAATGCTCCTATATGCAACAACTATGGATTTCATCACTTAAGAGCAGTAATACCATGGGTCAATACCGTGGGCTATTTTTATAGTTTATTATTATCTTATTTTATTATTTTTATTGTATTTTGACCTAGTTAAAATGTTCGTTTGCATATAAGACATATGATCTCTCTTAGCTCTTGGTAGATCAGAGTTAAGATTGATATGGGTCATCTTAATTTTTATTTTTTTGTAAATTCCGTAGGACCTGACTTTTTCTATTATTTAGAGCAAGTTGCTAAATAAATACAACAATAAGTTGGTGCCTCAACCTGCCCGAAGGAAACCATGTATGTTGGTCATCTTAAAAATTTAAAAGCCAACCAAAATCGGTACTGTTTCAGTCGATCAGTAGTTGTTATTACTACTCGACTATGTCCATAATATTTACAGATGGAGCAACAACTATAAGTACTATTGACAAAAATCATACAAAAAAACTAGAAAACTGAAAAGTGCCTATCGATGTGAAGAATCCACTGGTGCTGGGTCTTTAGCAGAGGACCCGGGCATCTCCACATATTGCAATGCTCGCAACTGCTCCTGAATTCGTCCAATTCTGGCATTCTGCTGCATTTGGGTCTTTGTCATTAATCTCATGTCCTGTTTGATGTGATTAAGGTCAAAGAGGATTGAAGTATGAGCTTCCTGTTATTTCATAATCATCGAAGCTTTGGCAAGAACACATTTAAACTTCCAGTACGTTTTAACAGATTGTTGAAAAAGGGAGACCCTTCCCCTAGTACTACCAAGGTCAGTTAAGAAATCCATATTGGCTTGCTGATGTTGAATGTCTACCTCGTCATCAGAACTCTGCTTCTCCCATCCCTGGATGTTTTGGCGAATTTGCTGAGGAGTATTAGCTGCGTAGGTATTGACCAAATTTTCGACAACCTAAACTACATTCCACATAAATACCAAAGGTCAATACCATGGGTTGTTTCTATAGTTTATTATTATTTTATTTTATTATTTTTATTTTTTATTATATTTTGACCTAATTAAAATGTTCACTACATTATGTCAATCTTTTTATTTAATTTACTTTTATTTTTGTTTGTGTAAAATCTAACAAATTTTTAATAACAACATTTTAACTTAAAAGTCGCCAAAACTTAAATTCAATTTAACTTATTAGAAAGAAAAAAAAACTAACACTATAAAAAACATACAAAAAACTATATACTTGTGGATATAATGGTCTAAAACATTTCAATCGTCTAACATTTGATCCAATGACTTAAACATGAACACAGTGGCAGCTAGGGGAGTTGTTTTCAAATAAGAACGCCTTACGGCGTAATTATTATTATAGTAATAAATTAAAAAAGGTTAAAATAAAGTTAAATTAAATTGTAATTATTTTTCTAATAAATTATGATTTAAGAATTAGTATAAGAATGAAATTAAAAAAAAATTTCCATTTATCAAGAAGATAATTTTTCGTAATAAAAATCCCAAAAAAATATAAAACCATAAATATAAATAATAAAGAAAATATCATATTCATATTATTGAATTATGTGTTAATTCATCATAGTGAAAGTAATAAAAAAGTTGTGATGGGTAGTTCAAGTTGTTGAAGCTCTTTTGTCAATAAAAAAGTTTTGATTGGTAACTCAATTGGTTGAAGCCTCTCTTGCCAAGTTTTTGGCCCTCTATCAAGATGGGGGGATTCAATTCTCTTTGGGTCCATTAGAATCAAGCTCTGTCTATTGAGTGGGTGTGTAGTCCTTTCACTCTACTCCCAACTGGTTTGAGTGGGTTGGGTGTGTAATCCCTTCACTCTACTCCGAATTGGTTAAGTCTTTGTCATTAAAGCACCTTTTCTACTGAGGGGTTACTCCTAATTGGTTTGAGTCGGTTGGGTGTACAATATCTTCACTCTACTCTGAATTGGTTAAGTCTTTGTCATTAAAGCACCTTTTCTATTGAGGGGTCACAGGTTCGATTCCGCTCTACTCCCAATTGGTTAAATCTTTGTCATTAAAGCACCTTTAAAGTGATCCCTACAAGTAGATCTTCCTGATACAAATAAATAAATAAAATTCTAAAGTAGATCTTCCTGATACAAATAAATAAATAAAATTCTAAAATTAAAAGAGGCATATAGATAGAGATATCACATATGGTCCCTACAATAGGATCTTCCTTGTATAAATAAATAAAATTCTAAAATTAAAAGAGACATATAGATAGAGATATCACATATTTTTGGTTTAAGTATATGATTTGATTTGATTTTTAAAATTTTTATTCTGAGATTATTCTATTTTATGTGATATGGTGGTGATGTTAATTTAATTTATTATAAAAAAAAAAAATTATTGAAAAAAATATTTTTATTTTAAAAATAAAACATTCATAAGTGGTATAATGATAAGGCAATTTAACAAATGGTGACAGGGTTGTCATGTTTTCTTCATCTTCTTTTTCTTATTCTATTTTATGTGATATGGTGGTGACTTTAATTTAAGTGGTATAATGATAAGATAGTTTAAGAAATGATAATTGGATTCTCATTGTATTCTTCATCTTTCTTTTAAAATAAAAATTGTTGAATTTATATTAATAATAAGATGCAGCAAAAACAAAATTACACAATAATAACAAATATCTTATTTGAATTCATCTTTTAAGAAAAATTCATGTTTATATGTAAGACTATTAGTTGCAAGCTTCAAATACATCAAAATTATGAAGTTCCTAGGAGTGTATAAACTTACAAAATTGACTTAATAATATATAGAAGTTAAAAAATATATTTGTAAAAGGAATAAAGAAAAAATTAACTAGTTACAATGTTCTTGCATCCTTCTTCTACTTCATTCTCTACATTTTCCTTCACTAGGGTGCTTGTCCATCTGCTTGATCCTTGTGACTTTCCACCTAGATATCTGTATTTGGCTTATTAAAGGTTCCAACTATAAAAAAAAATCCATGACAATGTTTTCACCATGCTCTCAATTGGATGTTAGATAAAAAATCAACACAATTCATGATTTTTTTTGTCTAAGGAGGTAATATAAGGTAATATGTTCCTTTTGCTAAAGAAGAATGCCCATGCAATCATTCGAAAAGGATGGTGGTGTCTCATCAAAATAAACCTTGTATTATGAGAGAATATGTAACAGTCGCATTTGAGCTAAAAGATTATTGTAACTAATTATTCATTATAATTTGCAACGATATTTAAATTTCATCATGGTGATAGACCAAGTTAAACAATTTTAAAATGTTGCATATGTAAATATTTCTTTGAAAATTGAAAATGTTGAGCAACCGACTGAGAATGTGAGCACAGATACATATTATGACACCACACGTGGGACCTGGTATTGGTACCTTGTTTTCCCACCATCCCATAATTCATTAAATGAAGAAAAGGGTAGTTGAAGTAACCACCTGCTACATTTATGGAAGCTAAGTGGTGGTTTTGAAGTACTCTCAAAATTCAATTGGAAATACTGAAAAGGGGGGTGAGGGGGGGAGGGGGGTGAATCAATGCTTCTTTCAATTTTTATATTATGTTAGTTAATATTTTTATCATAAATTAAACTAAAGCACAAGAAATAAAACAAAGAAATAATTTTATTGATGAAGATAATGAGGACTCGAAACCTCTTTTACAAAAACTCAAGCTCCAACTTGTACAAGAAAATATCTAACTACTTCAAGGCACCAACCTTGATCAAATCCAAGCACCAACTTATTCAAAATGAGGACTCCAATTCTCTCAACAAATCCAAGCACCAACTTAGTCAAAATCAGGACTCTAATCCTCTCAGTAACCCAAGAACCAACTTAGTCAAAATAATGGCTCCAATCCTCCAAGGTTCTAACCTTTCCAAATAGTCTTCAAACAATTCTGCAAGATTTCTCCAAAACAAGTTTCAAATATACTTCGACATAGGTCTACAATCCAAGGATGCTTCAAGTCTGCTACAACAAGGATTCCAAAGGTTGCTCAGAAAAAGGGTTTAAGTCTGTTGGACATATGTCTCCAAGTCTACGCAAGGACGTCTTCAAGAAGATTGCTCTAAAAATATACTACAACATGTCTTCAAGTGTTGATCTTCAAGAATATTGCTCTACAAATTCTCCAAAAATGACTTCCCTCAAACCAACACAAGTCTACTACATGTTATTCAAAAATTTTGCTTTAATATTACTCCAAATAATCCATTTTCAAATTCCAAAATGATCTAAAACAGTGCAACAAAAACCACAAGTCTGAAATGAGGATTTTAGGTCAAATTTTAGAGATCTAAAAGGTCACAAAGATGCCTAGTCTAGGGCCAAGTGTCTGCTCCACAGGATAAGGTATACAAGTATAAGTTTTCTGCTCCAAGAGGGTCAAGAATTCTGCTTCAAGAGAGTAGAGACTTCTACTCCAAGAGGGTCGAGACTTTTTCTCTAAGAGGGTCAAGAATTTTGCTTAAGGAAGGTCGAGAATTTTGATCCAAGACGTCGAATTTTCTTCTTCGTGAGGGCTAAGAATTATGCTCCAAGAGGCCGAAGGTATGCTCCAAATTAAGGCCAAGTATAGGGGTTTGAATACTTCTTCACAAAAAGCAACAAAGGAGGTTGTATTCCAACACAAGATTACTCCAAAAAGTTAAAAAAAAAATCCACCAATAAACCCTGATCCAAAATTGAGATAACAATCAAAAATTTGCGCTAGTCGCGAGGATGGAGATAATGCATACAGTTTTGTCAATTTCCGCACAACATAAATGGAAAGTCTATCAAATGGGTGTAAAATCAACATTCTTGAATGGAGTGCTGAAAGAGGAAGTGTATGTTGCGCAACCTCCTAGTTATGAGGTAGAAGGCCAAGAAGACAAGGTGTATAGGTTGCGGAAATATCTTTATGGACTGAAACAACCACCGTGTGCATGGTATAGTAGGATAGATGTTTACTTGATGGACAATGGGTTCGACAAGTGTGACAGTGAGCCTACTCTCTACATCAAAGAAAGTGACAGTAAGCTTCTTATTATCGTTTTGTATGTAGATCATTTTATTTTTACAGGGAGTGATAATTTCCTCATCGTTGATTTCAAAGAAGTAATGAGAAGTGATTTTGAAATGAATGACTTGGGGTTGTTAAGATATTTTTTGGGCATAGAAGTGAAGCAAACAGAAAATGGAATTTTTATCTCTCAAGCAAAGTATGTTGTAGACATTCTAGAGAGGTTTAATATGCAGAACAACAAGCCAACACCAACTCCAACTGTCATGGGGTTGAAGTTGGGCAAGCAAGATTGCAACAACAATGTCAATCTGACATTATACAAAATCATGGTGGGCAGCCTAATGTATTTGACTGCAACTAGGCCTGATATAATGTATGCAGTGAGTTTGGTGTCAAGGTTCATGGAGACACCCAAAGAGACACATTGGAAAGAACAAAAATAATTTTAAAGTATGTCAATGGGACAAAGGAGTATGGTGTTTTGTACTCCGCAACAGTTGATTTTAGGCTGGTTGGTTACACTGACAGTGATTAGGCAGGAAGTGTTGATGACAGAAAGAGCACGTCAGGATATGTTTTTCATTTGGGTTCGGGAGCCATTTCATGGGCTTCGAAGAAGCAGTCGATAGTGTCATTTTCAACAGTAGAAGCTGAATATGTCGCCGCAACAGCAGCAGTGTGTCAAGCAGTTTGGATGAGAAGGATGTTGCGGGATTTATGTCATGAACAAGATGGAGCAACCACTATTTTTTGTGATAACAGTTCAACAATTTCACTATAAAAAGAATTATGTTTTTCAGAAGAGGAGAAATCACATTGATGCTAAATATCATTTCATAAGAGAATTAGTTAACAATAGTGAGATTTTGTTGCAGCATTGCAGGTCAGAAGAACAATTTGTAGACATCTTCACAAAGCCACTGGCACGTGAATTTTTTTTATCTCAGAGATTGTTTGGGAATGGTCAATGGTGGTAGTTGCAATTAAGGGGGAGTGTTGGAAAATTAATCACAACCACCTTGTTTAATTTTCTTACAAACAACCATAGCTTAGTAAATGTTTTGCAAGGTGCGGATTGAGTTTGCAGAGAAGGACAAGTTCTAAGTAGAGTATATTTTTACCCATTCCGTTAAATTAATTAAAAGTCAAATATAAATTTAATGCATGGTTAGTAAAAGAGTATGGGCAAACATTTAATCCGCAAGTGTTATTTACTTTGCATAATCTCTGTAAAATTCAGAAACTCATGTTTAAAAGTCAAATATAAATTTAATGCATGGTTAGTAAAAGAGTATGGGAAAACATTTAATCCGCAAGTGTTATTTACTTCACGTAATCTTTGTAAAGTTCAGAAAGTCATGTTCCCCCATATGTTCCCCCATCCTTTGTATTAAATTTCGTCTGTCATGAATTAAATGTCTTAGATATATATGTTTTGAATTAACAAGCATATTTAGAGTCTTATGTAATGTGGCGGATGTAAGTGTGGAAAGACAAGAAGGAGAAAATCATGGAGAAAATTTTGGTGGGCACATGAAAACAAGTTACAGGTTTTACTGTGTGTAAATTCAGCAACCCTCGTCAATGTAAGAACTCTTTTTTTATTGCTAAAGGAGCCCATCCTCCATATGTGAATGTATTTCATGATTTGAAGTTATAATATAAAGTTTGGTTAGTCACGATATAGTTCTGGAAAATTTCACCTATCGTTCTTACTACAACCACTCTGTTTCACTGTGACTAAAATCATTTGATTTTATTTTCTCCTCTATAGTTTCAATTTTAATCTCTATCACTCTGTATTGAAAGGAAGACCTTCATAATTTTATTTCCACAACTATATGGTTTGGATTAAGTGAGTTTCACAACTCTGTGTAAAATTTAGTAACTGTGTTGTTTTGATTAAAGTGATTTATGCAACTTTGTGTGAACTCTGGGTGTTGAGGAAAATAATTTCCTCTATCTTTAAAAATTTTAACAGTCGCTGCCACTTCTTACACACATTGGTGGCCCGAATCCGAAATCGGTCTCATAAACTGGAAATTTTGGTGAGCTTCCGATAACAATATGGTCAAGGAAGCCATGGACAAAAGTTAAATTGGGACTCTCCATCCATTCTTCAATTTTGAATCTAATCATTTCATCTCTCTACGTTGCTTATATGTTTTCCTAAAGAAGGTTCAATATAGTTATAATGTTTGAATTGTTCAGGAGCTATCCCATTGTTGTAGTCATATGCATGAGATGAATATCATTGTCGAAATAGGATTTGGGCAGAGGCGGAACAAGTTTACCTCGGGAATCTACAGAGAGGCTCAGGGTATTTTTCTCCTATGATTTCAACGTGCGCGCCAATGTGATTGCCACTGAAATATGAATAGCCAGAGCCTTGAAGGAAGAGTAAATTATTGTTCCCGTCTTCTTCTCGTGCATGTTGATGTCACTCTTGAGGTGTGTTTTTTTTTCCAAGCAGAAAAAAACGCTTTCCAATTATAAATGATGAAAGTACATAGTTCAGAGAATACATAATCCAAGGAGAGTTTTATCCTGTGCAAAAAGAAAATATTGATATCGTAGTCTCTATGAAAAACTTAAAAAATTAGCAGACTTTATCGTGTAGAGTGGAGAGAATTACTGTGTAGACCAGGAGAACAAAAACATACATTCAAGAAGACAAATGACAAAACAAAGGAGGAAAGAAACTGTGAAACAGAGTACGGTGGAAAGAACTTGTTGCCAGCATGCAGCATTAGATCATGAAATGTCTCTTCCCTTTCAATGAGCTAGAAGCATAGAATAGGAAAAAAATCCTTGCAGTCTCCAAAAAACAACTTTTTTTAGATAGACGATCCACTTTGCCATTTTAGATCCTATAGATGCGGAAAATGGAGACGGATTGAAGCTCTTTGATCAAGATTTGTGTTCTACATTTCCAACGATCGATATTAGGGGAGTTAAGAGAGCCTCTGTTGTTTCCCGAGTCGATGACTCACTTGGAGTCTCCAAAAACTGTCACATCCCTAAGACCAAGCCTTTTAGCACATAACAAAACTCCCCAGAGGGAAAGTAATTTTTCTTGTGTATTGTTGCTCATACCACTGTGCCAGTCGAATCTGTAAAATGTCCCAAGCCCAAGATAGATGGCCATTTCGCGTCCACATAGTCCAAAGGAGGAAGCCCCATCAAAGAAACTGACAGGGAAGTCAGACCAGATATTATGAGGAGGAGGAGCACTCTTGGGAGCAGAAGGCGACAAGGAAGAGTGTTCAAGATAGAAAGAGATAATTCTACAGCTAGTCTGTCAAATGTCGGGCAATACATGATCAAAGATGAGGGAATTCCTAGCCTACCAAATGCCACAGAAGATGAAGTAGGCCAATATACTATAATATTGCTGGTCTTTAGTCCAACTTCCAAGGCAAGTTACTATATCAGAGTGATCCCAATCAACGGGAGAGTTTATTAATTGAAGCACACATGTCCAAATAGAGGAGGCAAAGGGACAATGTAGAAAAACGTTGTTGGTATCCTCACCAACAGAAGAGCAAAGGCAACACCTACCCAAGCCTTGATAGCCTCTTCTACAAAGGATTTCCCAAGTCAAAATCCATAAGAAGCATTTGAGTTTGAGTGGGAAATTGCAATTCCATGATCTAGCCAGCCAAGGAAAGAAAGTTACAGTGATTAGTAGGCTAGTAGATAATGTGAAATGCCTCATGAAAAATGGCATTCCCGAGTTGAGGGCCACCGAACCAAATGAATCTGTCTGCTCTTAATGAAAGGAAAATCCCAACAAGCTTGAGATTAGTTATGTAATATTTCCATTCTGAAATCATTGTTCCAGGAATTTCAAGCTCGAAGTCGTCTTTCCTGTCCAACAGAAGCAATATCCTTAATCACAAAGTAAGAAAATAATAAGAGGAGGAGGAGAAAGTAAATGCGGACCTGTCATGTCAAAGAGGGAGTCCAGACCAATCTGCGGAGAAGATCCTGAGCCAACAAACCATCTAAGATTCCCGAAAAACCAATGTTTAGAGTGGAGAAGTTTCTCCAAGTTGAAGAGATATTGAGAGGATCTGGGGCACCAACACAAATCCAACCAATGATATCCATGTTCTAAAGATATTTGGCCTTGATAAATTGACTCCAGAGGCCATCGTTGCTAACAACCCGCCATAGATTTTTAAGGAGAAAAGTAAGGTTGAATAAGGAGGTATTTTTTAAACCCCAACCTCCTTGTTTAACTGGAAGATTTAGTATCTCCAAACTGGCTAGATGGAATTTTCTATATGACTGTGTTCCAACCCACAAGAAACCAAAAAGGATTGAGTTGATCTTACGAATTACTCTTGAGGTGTGTTATCTTGTCTTTACTAAAAGGAAACAGAGTTTCTTGTAGATCATGGGAAAGGGGAGGAAGCCTTTGGGCAGTCTCAACGGACTGGAGGTATACTTTGTTGTTTTGATTGGTTGTATTCATGGAAGAGGTGAAAATGTTGGCTCTAAAGTGATTGTGGGATGGAGGATTTGAGATAGTGAGAGAACCTCTACAGATCTCAGACCAGGAGTTGATGAAGTGCCATGCAGAGTACCCGTCGACAACCATGTGATTCATGGAAAACACGATAGCTACTGCATCTTTAAGCTGCACCACTTGCGCCCGCCCGGATTTTTAAGTTTAATGACTCCAGCTTGGCGAAACAAATACATATGATAGGAAATTCGTACACAATTTTGATAAAAATTGAAAGGAATTTTGGAAAATCGATATTTTTAAGATTTTGGGTGCTTGGTAGTTAATGTATTTTCACCATAAAAAAACATGATTCAAAGACACATTTTCTGAAAAACAAATGACCAAATTCTAGCTGCCAAATTGACCCTTCACCTTAAATTTGCTTTTTACTTTTGTTTCTTAGCTTATTCTAAATGGAATTGTATTATATTTTTTAAGTAAAATTTTATGAAATAATAAAATAATGTTAGGAAAGAAAATAATGTTTAAATTGTATTTTTGGTTTAGTGTAGGTATTCTTTGGATGTTCATGTGGCGTCTTATTGTAGCTTTTTTGGGTCAGTTGTTTTAGTTATTCTCATACCAGATCGTTATATGCCATACAAACAATTTTTGAATCTATGGTATTTTTAGGTTCTCTAGCACATTGTGGATCAGGGTCTCGGTGCAGCATCCGTTTCTTTTTCTGGATTTCTATTCATTCTTGTTGGTTAATGCTGAACTATTATGATCATGTGATCTGTTTATGCAAACTTTTTATCAATAAAAGATTTTTCCCAATGAAAAAAATAATATTCTTTAGATGTGTTTCACAATATCTACTTTGTATTTATTTTTTATGTAAATCTACACTGAAAGTATTCGGAGTCTGACATCCGGTGGGTCCCTGAATTCACGCACGCCAAATTCACCATATTTATGATATAAATTTTTATAATTTTATATAAATATATTATTTATATATATAAACTAATTATAATTAAAATTGTATTTTTTTATAATGTATTTCTAAAAAGTATTAAATCTTTTAGATCTTAGTAATACAGATTTATTTTAAAATAATTTATATGTTGTAAGGAAGTAGGAAGTTGTATTGGGAAAATGTTAATATTTTAGTGATATTGTATTTATGTTTATTTGTTTAAAAATATACAACACCATTTTATTGAATAATGTTTTAGAATAATTATATAATTAAACATTAAAATAGTTATTGAATGGTTAAAATTTGTAAATATAATATTTATTAAGTTAATAAAAAAAATATTTTGGAGAAAAAAATTATATAAATATTTTTATATAATATTAAATTTATAAATATTTTTATAATATAATGTGCAATGCATTAGTTTTATAGACATTTATTTATATTTTAATTTTAAGCTATTTATAATATAAAAAAAAAAAAAATTGTTTACTATGAAACCATTAAAGTTTATAAAGATATTACAATTAAATAAGTTTATAAAGATATTACAACTAAATTAAAATAAAAAGTTGTTTTTATTTTATTTATTTGTTAAAAAATTAATAACTTTTCCATTTTTTTCTTTAAAGGGTTTCTAACTACAATGTTGCATTGTTTCTTAGAGGAGAATAGGATTGTGTTTAAGTCCCCTTCTATTATGTTGTTTAGATGCCACTGAGCCTTTTTTAAAAAGATCAACTAATCCTAGAATTCACTTTTGTCTCCATAAATTATCGGAGCATATACATTGATTACAAAAATGTGCTTTTGTGTATCTTTCTAGACCAAACACTATCCTGCTAAAAATTTCTTGTTGAATTCAAGAGCTTTGTTTCTTCTACTTTTGTTTCTTGTTAGAGGAGAATCAAATACTTTTCCCATTTAACTAAGCCTTTGACTGTTAGAGATTTTGTGGGGCTTCCCAAACCCCTTATGTCCCATGAAAATGGATGTTGCTACCTTAAAGGTCTCGGTGATTTGGGTTTAAGTGCCAAGATTTTTGTTTTTCTATATCTTAGCTTCTATTGTTGCTTTCTTTATGGGACGACCTGGCCCTTTCTTATTATTCTTTGTTTCCTAACTTCTTTCTTCCTCATCCAAACTTAAATTTTGCAACTTACTCCTTATTAAAACCCTTCTAGAGCCTGCAAATTGCAAAGTTGAGTCCCTCGAGTATCTAGAAGATTCGTCTACCTCATTTCTCTAAATCGTTTGGGGGCTTTCGACCATATCCTGATCTAGAGGGATTTTTTTAACTTTCTTGTTTGAGGTTATGGTTTTCTCATGCTCAACTTGCTCCTCTTCTACCATTTTTTCATGCTTGCTTATTTCCCCATCCTCCCGGATTTCTGCATTCAACGTTGCCTCCACAATGATTTATTTTCTTTTATTAGTATTTGTCTCGTCTTTCCCACCCTCTCCCTACATTTGCAGTGCCTCAAATGGTTTATCCAAAATCAAGGTTGCAATCCTACCATTGCTAGTTGGTGTTTAGACATTATCACCTTTCCTTTTCCTCCCCCATTTTTCAACGTTTTCCATTGTTCTTCTTGTGTTTCAAAAGCAACTTCACCCTTATTTGATTGTGCCTTCTTACACTCCCTCATAAAATGGTCGTAATCCTGGAAAACCATGTATTTTAATGGAATTTGTTCATAATTGAGGACCTGCCAACGACTTCATTCTCCTTCTCTAATTCTACGTCCACACAGATCTCTATACAAGAAAATCAACACCCCCCTGGGTCCAAATCTATCCAAGTATTAACCTAATATGTTCCCAATCACCCGCAGGAAATCATCACTCCAACATGATAATGGGAGCCTTGGTAATTTAACCCAAACAAGCACAACGTTTAAGATATCATGGTTGGATCAAAATCTAGCAACCACTTATTCTGATTATTGAGTGTGTGTTATATTCTTTCCACAACTAGCCTATATTACGTAGGCGAACCTACCTATGCTTTTGTGCATGGGTTTTGCACATGGTTTTGGGCATGATGGTCACTCTTTCCATGGTCTTTTGTAGATCTGTTCAAGGGAAGTATGGTTATGTTCTAATCCAGGGTTAATGGAATGGGGTATATGAATGATTTGGCATGTATATATATGTATTGTAACATTGAAAAGAATATAATGAAAAATCAATATGGTAGCCCCGGTTTTGGGATCCAGGGGAAAATCTTTGTGTATATCTATTTTATGTTTTATGCTCTTGCTATTGTTTATTTTCTGTTTTAAGAGTTCGTTTGCAGATAATTTATGTACAGAGTTAAAACCTACACTAATACATATCCCTTTCTCTGAAAAAATATGGGCCATTTTGGAAGATAACATATTTGTCGTCATTTAACTCAAATAAAAAAGTAAAGAATCCATTACCACAAGAATACAGTCTAATGTTACCTTTCATTAGCAATTTCCATGTCTTTTCGAGCCATTAATCCATGGATTTGGGTGAAAGATACATTCTGGTAAAATTTTAAGCTAGAGCTTGATCCATGAAGGCCAAAGAATTCTACAACCCTAAAGGCAATTCCACCATGGATATTTTCTCCAACTTCTTAATGAACCTCAATTATGCCCATTTTGTTCGCATTTTCTTTGAAATGGAGACGACCTAGTCCTGGAAGGTCGTTGTTTCCTCCTATAAAGGGGAAAGAGACCCTTATGAGCCATATATATTGTGATATTAAATTTATATTGTTATATTATTATGTCGGTTAAAATATTTCATTATGATTGTACCCTTTGTATCCTATATATATATATACTAAGGAGACCTAGTCTTAGAATAATATATTGTCTCATACATTGCATTCTTTGTAAATGAATGTTTTCCCCTAAAAGTAGATTCTAATAATTGGATGTTCATCAATTTTAGGCACATGGTTCATAACATCTGGTATCAAAGTTATGATCCTAGGCTTTTGCTTCTTCAAATATGTTACCCTGACATTTTTGCTATACCTTTCTTTGAGATCATTTGAGACAATGAAATTTTGAGCAAATGGATAAGACATCTCAAGATATGTCTAGTAAAAATTTTACATTATGATTCACTATAATATCAAATATATGGCTTATGGAAGTTAGGATTTGTGAGTGTTCATAAAATTAGTTTCACACGAGTGATCATGGCATTTTCACTATAACAATTTTTCTAAGACACCTCAGATTGTGAAATTTTCAAAGAGTCTAAGGAGATATACTAAATTATGTCAAGTGAAAAAATCATAATTATATTTACATAATTGGAGACATGGTGCGCTATACAAGTTTTCTCTTGGGAAGAGATTAAAACTCAACAATTTTGGGGGAAGTTAAGATAAATTTCACTTGGCACATAAAATGCTAGTCAAACCTGTCGAATTGTAGAGAAGACATATCATAGTACTATATGTAAAGATTTCATATTTAGAAGGGCTCAAATATCAGAGATGTATCAAGGCAAAGATCAACCATCCAAATAGTATACAAATCCAAAAGGTCAACCATCCAAAGGGTTTTGAAAGGTATGTAACTCATAGTTGGCATAGCTTTTTTCTTAGAATATTTATTTTTGTCGATTCAAAATTTGTGATAAAGAAAGAAAAACAAAGCATTATTATTTACTCACACAGATCCTAAGTATTATTTAAATTTAATTTACCACTTAAACCTCTATAAAGCTCATCCACCACTAAGGAAGGAATAGATGTCCAGCCTCAGACATCCAAATTGGAAGAAATACAAAAATCTATCAAACAAGAAATATAAAATTCATGAATTCCATAGAAAAGAGATCCTCGGAGAGGATTCCTAAAGGGGATATTGAGATCCAAGGAAATCATCAAAATAAGGAGAATGATTGCGTGGGAAATCAATCACATATGGGGAGTATTTTATCACAATTACATAGCACAAATTGTGAATTATAGAACCATAATCATGATTTTTCAATTCAAGATCCACATCATTAAGGCTTCAAGTCAATACCAAGGAACTACCACATTCCAAAGAATGATATGAGTAATTTTGATGGTGAAAATCCTATAACATGGATATTCTAAATGAAGAAACATTTTGATATACACCTAGTGACATCCTTACAAAACCTAAATATGGCATCCTGTATATTTCAAACAAGATCAATTTGCATGGTATTAGTGGCTTTGTGAAAGGAAAAAGGATTATATTGTATCTTGGTCCATTTTACAATGGAGTTGATAGCACATCACGTGGATATGAATAGCAATACACTCTTTATTCAATTGGTAAATATTAGGAAAAAGGGTCCAACTATATAGCACATTCAAAAATCCAAAAAGTTGAGTCTCAGGGTAAACAACATTTCAAAGGATAATTCGTTAGACCTCTTTATGGGAACTCTAAAGGAAAGCATTCAACATGAGGTATATCTCTTTGAACCTAAATCCCTAAAGCATGCTTTCAATCTAACAAGGAAAGTTGAGAGTAAAAATATGGCTACGAGAAAAGTGCATTCATGCATGATTGTGTTCATATTGACCCCATTGCTACTTTTTCAACCATCATCTTTGTTTAAGCACCAAAACATGGGTTAGAATCCTTTGAGATCTATTGTTGATATCCATTTTCTGTAATGTTGTTGTACATATTTGATACATAGACATGTTGGCTTACCAAAAAAATTCATATAAGGTTTTATTTACTAAAAAAATATTCATTAAATAATTCTAAATACTTATAAAATAACTAGACATGTTAAAGCATCTTGAATAATGCGAATAAGGAACATTGCAAATGGTTATAGTGCTTTTCATGTATATCAATTGAACAAAAGTATAGTTTACAAAACCTAATATGCATAATCATAAGGTCACTTCCAAGGAAACATCAATGGATCTAGATAAATTGGTGGAATATCTCCACATAAATACCAACAATATTTTATATGGAGAACATTCAATAAAGGAATGGTGAGATGTTGAAGAAGGGGACAGAACGATGGGAGTTAGAAAGAAGGGGACAAAAGAAGAAAGGTAATGATTGTGGGGAGAAGGAGGATGGAGAAAACAAAAAGGGAAGAGGGGCTGATGAGAAAAGGGAAATGGTGAATCCAAAGGTGATGGTGAAAACAAGAAGGTGAAGGTAAGAAAAAATAAGCTTGTATTTATAGGTATGTCTTAAGTATGTTCATGCTTGTCAACTCTTTAGTGTTGAAAACCCAAATCCATATTATATAATGTAACTCTCTTAAAGTGCTATTAGTAGAGATGTGTTCTAAGCAAACATAAATTCTTGGGGCACTAAAATGTTGTGATTAGATAATAAGATGTTCTTATCAAGCCTGCCAAAATCAATGCACCGATAGAGAGTAACTCTTTAGCAAGAATGTAGGCTAGGTAGTATATTACAAAATTAGGTACTTAGCAACAATTTGAATGGTGGAAGAAAACAATTTTCTTCTCTATATTTTATTTACCTAAACATTGAAGAGAAGACAATGAGTTTTTATGGAGGATGTAAGGTTTGTCCAATTGTCCAAGTGCAATTATTTTTCATGTAGTAGCATGACATATTTTCATAGAAATGCATGTTCTTGCAATAGTATGTACATTCCATTTAAGTGGAATAGATGATTTAAAATATGTTCTAAATAAATGAATCTATGTTTGCAACCTCTTACTTTATATACAACTCCTTATAATTTTTTAATAAACTTAGCATTCAATTTTGCATATTACACTCTTATCAAGGACTAATTGAAACTCCTTAAAAAAACCATTAAAATGCTAATACACCACCCTATACCTATTTGGATAATACCCAATTAACACAATAACAATACATATGACATGGTAACATAAATAATAAACAACACAAAAAAAAACATCAACAAAATGTAAAACAAATATAATAATAACAATTTTATTTTCAATGCTTATAACATTACAAACATGACATAATAGCATTGTGACTATTACATAAATCACTAAAAGAACACAATACATGCCAACACCGTCCACATAAACTAAGATTGTGAATGTTGGTCTAACACAAGTTGTATTATATTAATGTATGTTGTTATGTGATTTAATACCATTGGGTAGATATAGCAAGTCCTTCTAAAACCTTTAAAACATGTTCTTAATCAAACAATCCACTTTATCCCTGAATTTTCACATAAATATACAAAAGGTCACATTTTACACTATATTTTGAAGATTTTTGAGGTATATTTTTTAGTTAAATTTAATAAAAATTAAATTCATGTAAATTTTACAAATTTTAAATGTTAAAAAAAAATTCAAAACAAAACAACTCTACCAATTTCAAGTTAGTGTTACAAGAAATTTTCAAAACATAAAATCACAAATTTAATAAAAAAACCTGATTCTTCCAACCACATTGGAATAGAAACTCCGAACTGGACAACATAATAGTAAAACAAAACAAAACAGAGTCTTTTGTACATTGTGAGAAAGCGGAGGAGGACTTTGCGCGGCCTCGACGGACTGGAGGTACACTTTGGTGTTTTGATTGGTTGTAGTCGTGGAAGAAGTGCAAATGCGGCCTGCTCTGAAGCGATGGTGGGACGGAGGATTTGCGATGGTGAGAGATCCTCTGCTGATCTAAATCTATGTGAAAAGTAGTATTAAGTGGGTATTTTACTCTTTATAATTTTGAATAAAAGTTTAAAACCATTTTATTTTTATACTTTTGAGTAGAATCATATCAAAAAGTATGGAAAGTGGGTATTTTTTCTATTTAGATTATGCATAGAGAACATACAATTTTAAAATTAGTTTTTTTTTTTTTTTTTTAATATTTATTCTAGAAATAATGACATAATTTTCTTGATATTGTGTGTTGCATTATTTTAAATTTTATGTGGTTTTTATTGGTTAAGATATTTATATATAGTTTTTTGGAACAAAGGGATGTTATCCCTTTTACCTAGTTTTAAATTGCAAGAGGGGACATTCATGTGAAGTCTCAACTTTCGTTAAGTCATAAAATACTAGCATATATAAATTACAAGGGTAAATCTAACTTATGAAAGTAGATGCAACTAGGTTTGATCTTGGGCATAGCCTAGATTAGTTACTAGTACATCTGGGCTACAAGCTCTTGAATATACTCTTGGTGTTATAGTAGTAGTCTTTAGATTTGATATTGAGTGTCACCCAAATTATCAATGAATTACCTATTTACCATGATTTTAAAAAAAATAGAGACTTTTTCCTTAAAATCATAATAGAGAAACATAAAATTGCAAAATTTCTAACTATATGGCTATAAAAAAAATGTCACAATATTTATTTTGGATATAAAATGCAGCAAGTTGAAATCCTAGGGTATTTAATTTATTTAGAATGGGGAATGATAGAATTATGGGTTGTTTTAGGTAAAAAGTGTTGCATCTTCAAATTTTAGAACATTTAATTTATTTAGAATTAAGAATGATTAGAATTATAATATTCATTTGTGAACTAGGATGGAAAAACTTAAATTTAGCATCGATGGAAAAGTAAGATTTAAAATTAGAAAGTAAAGTTATTTTGTTACGAGAGGTTCAAAATTGGGAAAATATAGTTTTTATTAAATAAATTCATAATGGGAAAATAGACATTTTTATTGATTTACAATTTTCCAAAATTGAGAAAGTAGAGTTTTTATTGATTTATAACTCTATTCATATTTTATCATAATTTAGATTTATTTAAATTCTAAATCATATTTAACAAATTTATTGGATATTAAAAATTTTGATTATATTTCAATTCTAATTAGAATTTTTACCCAATTCTTACCAAAGATTTCTACCAAATTGGTAACTAACGAAAAGTCTACAAGTCACTATAACACAGAAAACATTAAATGTACATTAATGCAGAGTGTAATGAGGAGGTGTTTCAATCACATGCCTGAACCGCAAGCAAAAGAAGAGAATAGAATGGTGGAGAGAAAACAGCAGTTCCTGAATATAGCGAGGACTTTTGTGAAGGAATACCTGGTCAAGAGTAGCCTCTGCAACGGCCTCTGTAAATTGGGCACCCTCGTCATTGCATTCGATATTTAGAAAACCGTCGGGAGAGTCGACCAATCTGCTAGCGAAAGGTTAGAAATAAACGAGCACCTTTGCTCAATTGTTACTCATGCGAATTATTAGCACTCTTAAGTAAGACACAGCTCAGACTGGAGACGGCTGACAACCTCTCTCATTGCAACATGCCGACATTCTAATACATATATAGAATTATAAGGTAGTTTAGTTCTCTCATTGCAACATGCCAACATTCTAAAATATATATAGAATTATAAGGTAGTTTAGTAGTTTGAACAGATTCCTAAATAATAGCAACGTAATCTCTCTCACTGCAACGTGTAAATATTTTAATATATATATATAAATTACAAGGAAGTTTAGTAGTGTGAACATATTTTTAAATAATAGCATCTAAAAACTAAGCAAGAGAATCAATTTCAATAAACACACAACAAAGCTTAAATAATGGTTTTACCTAATTTCTCTATTATTATGACAATATTAAATATGTTGTTATTTCTCAATTTATTAGTGATGAAAACCCAAATCCTACTCAAATTTTTACTAGATAATGTAATTCTCTTAAAGTATTATCGATAGATATGCTTTGTAACTCTCTTAAAGTGTTATCCATAAATATGTGTTTTCACTAGATATAAATTTTTGGGGCACTAAAAGATTGTGAATAGATAATTAGATGATCTGATCAAGCTTATCAAAATCAATGCATTGATAAAGAATAAATCTTTAACAAGAATGTAGTCTAGGTTGTATATTTTAGGTACTTAGAAGCAGCAAATTTAGATACTTAGCAGAACTTGAATTGTGGAAAAGAATTGAAGAGAAGAAAGTGAGTTTTCAAGAGAGAATGTATGTTTTCCCAATTGTTTAGTTACAATTATGTTTCATATAACAGCATAACATATTTTTATAAAATATGTGTTCTTGTAGTATGTCCATTCCATTCAAATGAAATTGATATTAAAAACTATATTCTAAATAAATAAATATATGCTCACAACCTCTTATTTTATATTAATTTCCTAAAATTGATTATGAACTTCACATAAAATTTTGCATATTCCTCTCTTGTCAAAAATCAAATAAAACTCTTTACAAACCTCATTACAATACCAATACAACACCCTAATTGTAACAATAACACCTTATAGTTATATGGCCAAAACTTTATATATATAACACTCAAACACAAAAGCACAAAAAAAATCAACAAAATGTAAAACAAGTACCACCCTATGGCTATATGGCCAAAACTCTATATATATCTAACACTCAAACACAAAAACACAAAGAAAATCAACAAAATGTAAAACAAGTATAGCCAACAATTTTTTATTTGTTTGTTGTTTTAGTTTTAACATCATTCACATCAAAATTGAAAAACACAATACATGATAAGAAGAAACTCAAATAAAATTGTGAGTAGTCCTCTAAACGCTTGTGATACAAATCAGAGATGTTACTATATATTATATGAATGTATGTTGTTATCTTGGTGGTACTATACTAATATGGTATTAATGTATGTTGTTATCTCGAAGATTTTAGATTTTATAACCATAATGCATTATGGTAAATATGGCAGCCCTTCCATAGCCTCATGCATTCTCTAATCAAACAGCCCAATTTATCCAGATTTCCACATAGGAGTATAGATTTCCAAAATTAATTAGTTCCAAGTACCTTTACTCCAATTTAGTATTTAAGGATAAAATTTTCAGTCCAGATCATAGATTGAACATAGGTGAGTCCTAAGGTCAAAATAAGTCACTGCAGTAGCTTAGGCGCTCGTGATACCAAGGGCCCAATGCCCTCACACTAAATGACCTCGAGATAAAAGGGTCCAATGCCTTCACACTAAATCTTTTTAAGTAATGGGAAAATTAAAGCATATAAGACAGGAAAATTTGTGGTCCACCGCAAATTTGCTCATGACTGGTTAAGATCTTTGAGCAAAAACTGAGCCCTCAGAGTTAACCATTTGCATGGCGGAAAGCCGAAGGCATATTTCCATGTCCACACTCACACCCCCTTCCTTTCCAGGGTAGAGTGTGATTTTCCTGTCATACTTGTTACTTCCTCCACTTCTCACACACATTGGTTGCCCGAACCCGAAATTGCTCTCGTAAACTGGAAATCTGGGTGAGCTTCCGATAAGAATATGGTTCGCGAAGCCCTGGACGGAAGTTAAATTGGGATTTCTCCGTCCATTTTTCACTTTTGAATCTAATCCTTTCGTCTCTCTGTGCAGCTTCTATGCTTTCCTGAAGAAGGTTCACTGTACTTATAATTTTTGCATCGTTCAGGAGTTCTCCCACTGTCGTAGTCATATGAATGAGATGAACAGCGTTGCCAAAATAGGATTTGGGTAGAGGTGGAATGAGTCTGCTTCGGCAATCTACAGAGAGGCTCATGGTAGTTTGCTCCTCTGATTTTAACTTGCGCGCCCGTGTGATTGCCATCCAAATATGGATAGCCAACGCCTTGAAAGAAGAGTAAGTGATTGTTCCCCTCTTCTTCTCGTGCGTGTTGATGCGACTCTGGAGGTGTGCTATCTTGTCTTTACTGAAACGAAACACAGTCTGCTGTAGATCGTGGGAAAGGGGAGGAAGACTTTGGGCGGCCTCGACGGACTGGAGGTATACCTTGCTGTTCTGATTGGTTGTAGTCATGGAAGAGGTGCAAATGCGGCCTGCTCTGAAGCGATGGTGGGACGAGCAGGGTTGCAATTTGGATTTCTCCTTATTCGTCACTTGAAGTTTTGAGTCATTATGCTTCGTTATCTTTAAAATTTTGCTCGCTGATAAATTAACCCTTCATTAATACCTGTTTGATTAAAAAATTACCCTCCTCCCCATCTTTAGTGATGCTCTCATAATAAAATTACCCTTCACCCCTGCAAAGCCACCTCACATCAGATTTAACCATTGATATTTGTTCAGTAACATTAAAGTACAAGAGGGAGCAGCAAAATTACTAATTCTAGGATGCCAAAGAAAGATGGAGATGCAGCAAAGAATACTTAAAAGAAAGTAATGCAGCCAACTAAAAACAGAGCAATACTGAATTGGCAGGCAGAGAGTAGCAATATAGACAACTAAACGACTGAAAATGCAACCCGTTACAGATGCATAGACAGAAAGTGGGTTGCACATCAGTGGCGTTATAATGGCTTCACACAACACACTGACTCAAATATTAAACAGGCTTGTAGAAATGCAAGGAAATATCAGAAGAAAGAACGTCCTGATTAAATTGAAAACATGACCAGTTCGGTGGCTATATAAACAGAAAGGGCTATAACCAACTGTACGACTGACAAAACAACAGGGCTTCCATGGGACAAACAAAGAATGGTAGAGTGGGTAGCACACATCAATAATCTGGTTTCGTTGTTGTATGGAGACAACTCAGATTCTGCTGAGTTATATATGTAATGAGTGGTTTCTGCACTCTGAAATTTGACTTGCTAATCTACTGTGATCTTTTTTCTTTTTTAGAATGGTGATCCGGTTTCAATTGTGACAATGATGTCTTGAGATTTTCTTGCTGTAACACAGTTGAGAACGAAATTGATATTTAAATGTACTGGCATATATAATATATCAATATATCAATGTTTCTTTTCCTCTGAAAATAAAAAGAGTGAGTAGCACACATCAATGATTCATGGAAGACTCCAACAGCAACTCAACTGAACACGCTTCTAGGAGTGCAAGGAAATCTGAGATGATTGAAAATACAAACAGTTTAATTGGTTTTTTTATATAAAGATACCAGGATTATAAAGACTACCTTCCCCATATTTTGGATTGCCTCATGGAAAACTCGAGCATAAACTCGATGCCAAAAACGTTTCTAGGAATCAAGGAAATCTGAGATGAGAGATAATATTGGATTAATTGGAATGAATATCCAACTTCAGGTTTTAAATTGGAAATGGGAAACATTAGGCGATTTTACAAAAATATACTCGGGATTAAAATAGCTATAGCTTGCCACTATGATCTCATAAAATTGAAATTTGGATCAAAATTGACGAAAATAATTTACACAGAATCTATAGAAAACAATGAAAAGAAGGAACTTGACAGGTTTCTCAGGACAAAAGCCTTATGAGAAACCGCGAAAGGAAACAACCTGCTTAGTAAAAAAGTGCAACCTGCTCAGTCAGTGAGTTGAGCCCCTTTTTACCACATTAAAAACCAGGTTAGTAAGCCAGCGAGTTGCTGTGGAGCAAAATCACAACATACAGATATGCCAATATAGTATTACGAACCTGCCAGGCCTTTTACTGGCCAAGGAATTTTATCAACTTAAGCCGCTCATTGAGAAATTAATTATCCAATTTGCGGTGAGATTAGAGATTATGTAATTTACATGTTGGGTTGCAATTGGCTAAAATGGTTATGGAATCACTGGCTGAAAATTTTTGATATTTTAACATTGATCAAAGAAATTTTTCACGAAGGCTTTATATTGATGTCATTATAACTTCGATTATGAAAGTTAAGTTACAGCAAATGGAGAACCAAACTACACAGGAATTAGAATGAAGCCACCCATTGAGCGCGGAAGTGTGTTGGACTAACCAGGCAGCAGGTCTCCCTTGGACTATTCACTATAAGAGAGCCAGAAGTTGCTCCCAAGCTCCAAGCTCGTAGTAATGGCAGCTCACTGATTCGCCCCTGCAGCCTGGCTCACCGATTCACCCTCCAAGCTCATAGCAATGGCGGCTCACCTATTCACCCCTACGGGCTGCCTCTGCTCAGTGCTGGCAGATGCATTGATATCATGGTTGGCCTGGGCTCACCATTGAAATTTGAAACTGAATCCTTTGTTCAAGGCTGGCCACGGGTTTTATTTTTTTTTGGGAATGAAGGCTGGCCACGGGTTTTAGTTGCACACAAAGAGAAACATTTAAGAAACAGCTGGTAAATAAAAATTTTAAGAAATAGAAAATAGACATATAATAATGTTTTCGATTTCTTTTTGCCTTAGTTTAACTAGATTGTATTTTTGCTCTGAAAATTATGGAAATTCAGACAATATTTTAAGAAAATCTGGCAAGGATTTTTGTAAATCCACGTTATAACTATCAAAACTTTAATATTTTGGGTGCCCTAGAGGTTTTTGATGGTGCTAAATTGATTACCACCATCAAAATTATGATTCAAACACTGTTACTGTAAGATTTCTTAAATTTTTTTGGCCCAGATTCCGGCCAATTTTGGCCATCCGAGCGATCCCTTCATCTTGTTAAACAACTTTTTTTAAACCGTCAAAATGACATTTTCTGTCCTTCCTAGCCGGTCTGAGAAAACGTGCATCAACATATTCCAACCTGCAAATACGGGCAAAATGCCTAATAACGAGCAAACTGCCCATCAAATTCCATCCCTGAGGCCAGTAACATTTTATTATAATAATATAATTCTTATATTTGCTTCTTGCATTTCCAAACACTAAAAGCTAGATGCCGAATATGTTTGTTAGATGTTGCTTATCAATGCATTGATAAGGTTGATGTATTTCACATATTCTCATTGCAATACTGAATGTTGTTGGCATCATTGAAGCTGTCAATTTAACTTTTCAATGGTTCCTGGATTGAGTTTTAACTAGTTGAGATCTCCATTTCTACGGAATTGAGTTCAGTAGAAGCATAACAACTTTGAGTTCTATTATTCATCAAGTTCTGTACCTCTGGATTTGGAATTGGGTTCAGCAGCTACATAATAACAACTTTGAGTTCTCTATTATGAATTGGATTCAGCAGCTACATAACAACTTTGAGTCCTCTTCCACGTCTAGGTTCTTGCCTATGATTTCTGGCACATATGCAAGCCTTGAAAGTGTGAGAATACACGAGAATAAGTTCATGGGATAAATACCCATTTCACTCTAATGTCTCCCTCATGTTTATACGATGTTGTTTGTCCGCAACAATGGCGTTCATAAGGTGAGGACTCTCTCATGACAACCCAAATCACTGGTGGAGAGAAGAAACCGAACGAATCAGATAAATTAGCTGGCCCTTCCAGGTTTGGTCTCAATATTCAAACCACTCCATATTCCTCTCTAGAGTAGGATATATGAATATGTGGCATATATAAATGTATGGACAGAGACAAATATATTCAAGAAATTCCAGTGTTACCTCAGTTGGCTGATGTACCAACCAAAATCCAAACAGACTGTCCAGTTAAATAGTGATATGTGGAATAGTGATCTAAGTTTAATAGTATGAATGCCATGACCCATCTTTTTGGCTGAGAGTGTTCCTACAGGACATAGATTAATGAGACAACAACACTTAATGAGAGATTGCCGGATTACTTACAGGAACAACAACAAGATGCTAATCAAGAGTTTGCTTGCATAGATTTGACATTAATATTAGGGAATAGCGCTTTGTCAAACGAGGAGGTGAGTCAGGTGACTTGGAGATTCAATACAGGCCGAGTCTGCGTAGGAAGAAGTCAATGACACTCTTTGAAAAAGAAAAAAAAACCTTGAAGTCACAGCTTCAGTCAATTGCAGATGGATATGAGAATTCCCGCCATTCTTCTACAGGATTTAGAGTGATAACCAAGTGAAATGTGTAGGTTCTACAGATGGGCTCGGTTGAAACATCACACTGAAGACATGTTATTCTGAACAATATGAGAATTAGGAAGTGATTTTGCTAAGCAGCAATTCAATTCAATTCAATAAAGTAGCGCTATAATTGGAGAGGTTTTTTTTGTTCAAAGAAGTCACCTTATTTGATTTATTTAGAGGGTTTTGATTGGTTGTAGCTGCAGGTTGCCTATTTGAAGCAAACATGCATGACTTATTCCCTTACAAGAGTATGCTATGAAAGATGTCGTTTGATGAGGTCGACCTGGTTGAAAGCAACTACGGGAGGGGTTTGCAGTTGGACGTTAGAGTTACCTTCTTTATGGGGTTTATCATGAACAAACAAGAGTTTTCTTTTGTTACCAGAAATTCATTGGAACCGCAATTTGAGAGACGGATGGCATTGAACAGGAATTCTAGAAAATTAAGTTCAGTTGGTGAGACATGTCTAGGGATTGTGCACTTCCGATCACTTGGATACAGAGAAGGGTTTGGCAACTTGTATTTTGCCAATAAAACTACCACCCACGGACAAATTACTAAATTACTTTAATATAAATGAAACCAATTAATTAAACCATTTTTATATTACCAAGTATTTATCTGGTAACAAAAGTTGAACTATTCTACAGATCTACAAACTTTTCCGTTAAATTCATCATGTCTCCACTCTCCTGGAGAGTGCCACGAACCTCTGATACCATGTCATCACCACTAACCTATCAAGAATATGAAAACAAACCACAAATCGAGAGCAAATATCCACAACAAACTTGGCAACATCTCTCTTTATCATACTCAATTAACCATCACTTTATTTACAAATAAAACATAATTAAACTACCCATCCAGCGCCTGTACCAGTACTATTTTTACAACCATGAAACAGTCTCAACGATTACATACGTGCTAGACATTGCTGCTTTCGCTGTGTTGTTTATAACCCAAGACTACGCTGTGCTACTGTACTATTTTGACAAGGATTAAACAATCTCAACGCTTGTCATAACTTAAACAATAGAAAATGCTGATTTTCTGTGTTCTTTTGTAACACATCACTACCATCATCTGCAGAGATTTGTATTCAATTGTTGGCGCAACTGATCAAGAATTCCCCCACCCCTTTTGCAGTTTGGAACAGATTCGTTTAAAGACATCAAATTCTCCACACCAAGCAGCTTCCAACACCAAGAAACATCAGTCACCTCCAAAGATATCAATGCTTGGCAGCTTCTCTACTTGTTCACACCCGGAGATATCTAACTCTGGAAGTTTTTTCCCAACTTCAAAACTCCCCTAATTGTCTCAATTTTTTACAAGAATACAAGGTCAGATGCTGGCAAATAAGCTATCAAGGCGCTTCTGCTTCCTTATGGTCTTTGGGATGTGTCAAATGGGAGTCCATATATTTTATTCTAGCAGTTGTTGAGGCCCCTGCAAATGCAAATATTTAGGTTTCAGGTACAAGTAAATATATAAATGAAATGGACTGAAAATATGAATCAAGACAACTTTGTCTACCTGAAATTCATGGCACCACAATAGTTGTAATTTCCTCCCACTCACTTGCAACACATGAATCCGGGAATACAAGGATGTATAAGATTTGGTAACCCCAGTCTTCACAATTTTCCTCCAAAATAACCATCTTCGGCTGCAACAAGATGTCAGTTCCTCACAACACAAAATTGGAAAACAGTGAATAGATGCCTAAGATAGACGCCGAGGACCTGATCCCTTATCTTTCCTGTCATAATATATTTGAATTGGATATGAATGTATACAGATTTATCATTCTGCCAGTAAACAAACTTGAGAAGTGTACAGATCTATCATTCTGCCAGTAAAAAACATGAGAAAGTGTGCAGATCTATCACTCTTCATTATCTACTAATTCAATGAGGAAAAATATACACCAGGCAGATCTATGATGCTTGGAATAAACAAACTTGAAATATTCATTTTAAATAAAAGACAAAGTTTGAAATGATTGAAACACTTACACGAGAAGATAGCTCCAAGAAAACTTTAATCTGTGTTGTTCCGCGTCTGGGGCAAATTTTTCCTCAGCAATATTTCTGCCAAGATCTTTGCCGTGGTCAGGTGCAGGTGTTTTATTGGCATTTGTTATTTAAATTTGGAAACCCCATGTGCTATACCCTGTTTTTTTTAATGAAAAAATAAACAATATACGGAGATATTCATAAATTCACTGATCAGTAACCTGTAATTTTCTTCTCACAAGCGCTCCAAGAACTTTAATGGATAACGGCAATCCATGACAAGGTTTGATAAACCGATCTACCAAATCTATCGGCTGGATCTGGCTCGAATCGGAAAGAATCGGAAGAATGGTAGCCCCTTGACTTCACCACAAGGTCGAGTTCATCCAAACACCGATTCGATTGCTCATAGTTTGCATATAAAATTGCAATATGAAGAGAGGTTGTTTCAACATCGACTTCTCTTCCGGAAGAAATGTGTTTCTTCCTTCCACCATTTCCAGCCAACCTGCAATCCATTCTCTGCCATGTGACTCTAAAAATGAGAGGGTAAAATGTTCTTGACATCTGGACCACCTGTGATTGATAAAAACGTCGTACTAAAAAATGCTAGAGATGAAAGGGTAAAATGTTCTTGACATCCAGACCAGGTGGTGTGGGGAAAGGTCGTAACAGGGATTATAAGTCCAGGCGGAGTAGGAGGCCGAGGAGGGAAGAGTGAAAAAGATTTGTTATTGTGATGGAGAGCGGTTGCCATTGATGAGCAGAAAGATGAAGCTCACAGGCAAATGCAAAGAGGACGAAGCCGAGGCAGGTATGATCTAGATAACAAGATAAATGAAGCTCACCCCTACATACATATGATCGCTGATTCGCTGGAACTGCACGCACCGATATTGACCTACGATTTTAGTGGGGGACATCCCCACCACATAAAGATTATTTAGGTTAGTTGCGAACAAACAGGCTTTTAGTGCTTGACAACTTGTGAGTTGCAATGTAGTGCCACCCACTAGTTTGTTTTGTTTTTGCAATTGATATTCCATCGAGCGACCCAACAATCATGAAAGTAATTTACAGGTTCCGTTCCAGTGGGCCTATAGCCTACCAACCACTACTAAGGAATACAACCCCACTTGTTAAAAAAAGAGTTACATAGTTGAGAATAGCGTCATCGATACAGCTCATTGGATGTCGATTACAAATTTAAAAAACTCATAATCCTTGATGATGAAGCACGCCGAAAGAGGTAACAATAGAGTAATCAATGCTTTGGAAAGAAGGCTGAGAAGTCCCAAATTTAAGTATATTGTGTTTTTGACTCGTATATATCAATTTAAATAAAATATTTTCCGGAAATATTTGTTGGTGGTAAAGGTGTTAGTTTGTTTGGGATTTAGTTTTCATTAGGGTATTGGTTTAAATTTTACAAAGAGAGGTTGAGAAGAAGAGGTATTTTATAGGTAGGTAAAGTATTTTTTTATTTCACAATGGAGCTGAGTATGGATTGTGACTTTCAACATTTTGAAATATATGAATATATAAAGTGTATTTGTTCAATGAATGATGATTTTTAGTGTTAATTCAAACTTGTCATTGTCTATTAGGCTATTGGATTTATTATATCAATAATTTGACATATGAGATGATGATGGTGACCTTCAACATTTGGAATATATAAAGTGTATTTGTTCGATGAATGATGATTCTTAGTGTTAATTCAAATTTGTCATTGTCCATTAGGCTATTGAATTTACTATATCAACAATTTGGCATATGAGATAATTGAAGAATCTCAAGTTCTATCCATCTCAAATTGTTTAAATTTATGTTGGCATTGAAGTCAAAGCTAAGTGTGTCATAGTACTAGAGAAAGTAGTTAGTGACATTGTACCAGTTGTTCAATCTATTATTATTATTTGGATTATCATCCCTTACAGCGATTGGATTTACTTTATCAACAATTTGACCTATGAAATCATGTAAAGGTCTCAAGCTGCATTCATCTCACAACATTGAAATTCATTTTGGCAAGGAAGTCAAAGCTAAGTGTGTCATAGTACTAAAGAAAACAGTTAGTGACATTGTAACCAAGCTAAGTGTGTCATAGTACTAAAGAAAACAGTTAGTGACATTGTAACCATAATTCAATCTATTATCATGATTGGGACCATTATCCCTTAGGCTTGTTGGATTTATTTTATCAACAATTTGACCTATGAGATCATAGAAGAATCCCAAGTGCCATCCATCTCACAATGTTTGAATTCATGTTGGCAATGAAGTCAAAGCTAAGTGTGTCATAGCATTGGAGAAAGTAATTAGTGACATTGTAGCCATAGTTTAATTTATTATTATTATTGGGCTTAGGCTAGTTTGAAGGGGTGAGGTTATGGATGAGGAAAGTACAATCTATGATGTATTTAATTAATTTGATAACACATAAGCATTATTTGTAACATACCTGACCCCTAAATTTTACATTGGAGGAAGGGGGTAGAATATTATAACATTTATTTGTTTTTTTTTGTTTTTTTTCTTCATTGCCTAATGAGGTGTGACTTTGGGGCCCTTTCAACGTTTTCATCTCCAGACACAAGAACCCCCCCAGAATTAGTCCGCCCAACTGACGTGTCATGTCTCTAGGACCCTCTCGATGTATCAAAATTGTGATTTGAGCTCCCCTCAAAACCCTACCTATCGGATAATGTGTCACAACTTCACATCAACGACCAACTCTCCCACTAATGACTTACCGTATTGATGTGGGCCCGACCATCTGATTTCCATCCATCCTGACACCTGGATCTCTCGATGTTGCTTTCGTAGTCGTTACAGGGTTTTGGGGTGCCACGTAAGCCTCCATGGGCCATCAACATGTGTCCCTATAGCCCCACCACTCCAGAGTTCTATGGTTCATTGAGACATTCAGTCAACTACGTCATGAGGTTTCTGATCTCCGGGGTCTAACCAATTTCCAAGAGACATCATGCCGATCCATCCACGTGTTGATTTGTGAGAGGTCCATGTGCCACCCAAGATTCCAAAACTTCCTGACACATACTTCTTGAGGCCTTAGATTGACGTCTTTTCCCCTTCGACAATGGGATGTCATGTGTCAGAGCTTCTGAGAGCGAAGGATCCCTCGGTGACTGGGCCCACATTTTCCTTACGTAGTGAACGAGAACCCTCGAAGCCATAACCCTTTAAGACACCAGTTATACAATTCCACGAGGTTCCAACCTTCTAGGCTTATGGGGTGGCAACCTTCGGTAGCTTTCCCACCTAACAGATCCGGGCGATGGAGAAATATTTGTTTTCGTCTCTCAACAAAACCCCGACTCTAACTCGAATTATCCTTCGGCTTCAGACTCTACGGCCTTTCTATTGTGTCCTTCTTACCAATCACGTGAGGGGAATCTCGTTCCACCAATCAGGAGGCTCTCTTGACAAGGGTTTTAACTGATCAAGGATAAGGTTAGCCTAGCTTCTTCTATAAGTCCATGGCCTCACTCGTCTATGTTGCAACAAGGTTATCCTCTTCATTTCCGCCATGACTGGAGTAAGAGATCTTGACTCTGCTTCATGCGGGATCTTAGACAGAGAGCACTGCAGCCTTCTCGGCTACAAGCTTAGCCGCCACACAGGCTTTCTTGAACTAGCCTTGCCTACTGAGGCTCTTTCTCAAGGATATGGTAGACTCCAATACATGCTTCATAGTTTCATATTGGTGCCCTTGATTTCCTAGGGTGATTTACGACGTTATCCCTCTTGAGCTTGAGTGATAAATTCTCCAATGAGTTCCTGGCTCGCAACACTTCCCTTCCCATAAGGAGGGAATGACACCCAGAGCAAATTAGGCACTCCTGCATGGTTTACCTACCACAGAATTGGAGTAGACTCCTAAGATGTTCCATGTTGAAATTGAAAACAATAAACATTGAAAATGACAACCATAAATGGAATCTAGAAAATGGAACCCAGAAATGGCACCTTATGAGGCTTCTGATTTAATTTTCCCTTAATTAAATTAGAAGAGAAATTGTAATTTCATCTCATGACAACTTGTATTAGTTAGCTAAGTTAGAATAACTAAGTTAGCTTTGGAAATTCAAGTTAGAGGTCTAAGAGGATGCATGCAAAGTGATTTTCTATTTTTAGGGTGTCCAAATATAGTTATTTTTTAGTTGTAATTAGTTAACTCATGTAATTGAGCTAAAATAAATTTAACTAGTTCTAACTGAGAGTTGATCTAGTGAGAGGTCCAGTGAATTAAATATGATTTAATTCATAAGTAGCGATCAATTAGTTAACTGATAATTCACTATAAATAGTTGTTGCATGTCAGTTCTAAGGAAGACCCAGTTGAGACTGAGGTTAAAGGGAATAAATCTATCAGTTGTATTATTAGAAAATTGTAAAGGTCATACATGAGGTCATCATGAAGGCCCTGAAGGATTGCACAATCATTAATTGATATTTTCCTTATTAATAGGGGCTCAATTATCCCAAGAATGTGTAAGCAAGACAAGCCAGGAAGAGGCAAGCAAAAGGTTAAATACTTGACTGCTTTTGTTTAGATTGCAAGCCAGTTTCGAGCAGGATTGGAGTGAGGAAATTAGAAGAGTGTAGGAAGTTTCTCTAGTGTGAGAAAGCATTGTATTGTTTCATGATCTTAACCATATGCAATATAGAGATAGAGGGGTTTTGAGTTCCTTAGACACATTGCCACAGGATAGGTGAAACAGATCGGTGCACGAGTCAAGAACATGTATGCTCTTGAGGTTGAGGATGCATGCAAAGCTTTGAGGAGAAAATCAAAGCTTAGTGACTTTGTGGTTGAGAGGGAGCACAAATTACCTCTCAACATGAAGCCTCAAAAGCAGTCTCAAAAAATTGTGGAACAGTCATAATTGGAGAAGCACATAGAAGACTGAGCGGAGGCGTCCACTCAAGCAGAGACCTCTAGTAGTGGGAAATTTTGAGCCAGATGGGTAGAGGGAGCACATGCAGCCATACCTCGAAGTGAGAAGTGGGGCGATGTGCTTGTTAGCACTACAAATTTTCAAAGATTTTCGAAGTCTGGTCATCATTCTCCAAGGAATCAATCTGCCTTTTCAGTTCGGTTGTAAGATGAAAGTGTCATTGTCAAAGTGTAGTGGTGAGAAAATTTCATTTAAACCTTCATTCATTTAATTTTCCCTCTTTTACCTTTCATTTCTCTAAAAACCCAAAGTCCAATGTTTCATTTCTTTCGAAACCGCTTTTTAACTATTAAGATCCATTTTTTATAGTTAAAAAGCATCTCTACCCGCACCACAACAAACCTTTGTAATATCATATATTATATGATATGACTTACCGCACTTAATCATTGTGGACCCCTTACACTTTCATCGCAATCGGCTTATATCAATTTTAAATTTCATTCATGTTACAATTGTCGTCTCCTACAAAACCCCCGATTGCGATATTAAAGTGAGACCTTTCCCTGCCACGTCACCTCCGTTCTCATCGCACATCGCACTTTGCGAGTCTTAAACTTTAACTCATGTTCCTCATAAAAAAACTCTCGATTTGTGATTTGCGGTATTAAATGGGCCCCATCTCCGTCCTGTGACATCACCCTCTGTTCATCACACATCGCACTTCACAAGTTTTAACACTTACCTCCCATTTCTCTTAACAAAACTCCCGATTTACAATTTACGAAGTGGCCCCACCTCCTTCCCACGTCATCACCCCCATCGCAAATCACGTTCCCTCCCACTTATGTCTTATGTTTAAACATTCCGACCCCCGTCTGCGATTGCGATATATTTACAAAGGGTTTTCTCCTCCCACTTATCATTTATTTAATAATCCCTCCTGCTAATAAAATGAAACTCCGCTATCTCTTTCAATCCACCTCCATCCCTATCATGACAAACAAGAAACCAAAGGAAAGGAACAACGATAGAGTTTCTCTGAAACAGATTTCTACCATTACTCTCATCACCAAAACATTTCCGCGAGGCACCAAGAAATATTCAAGGAACAACCACACGTCACTTTCACTGCTGATTACACTTTTTGTGGAGTTGGTTGCACCATAATAGAGGAGGAGTCTTCCTATAGACTGCCACATTATACAACCACTTCGAATTGTTAGCCTTGATGATGTTTATTTTGATTATGTCATAGCACTTTGTATTAAATTTTTTGGATAAGCCTCATCTCTTGCACGACATGGTAATAACTTTTAGGAACAGATTTGCTCCTTTTGTGGGGATGACAGTTTCATATTTTTGTATATATGTGACAAACGACTATGAATTAAGGGTTCTTGGTTTTAGAATATCGACTCATATGATCAATACTCTTTTTAGTGAATGAAATGGACAAAAACTTCTGAGGACTTATTACCAATCTGGTGTGTGTATTGTCAATTTCCACTTAATTTCCACTTGTGTTTCCATATCTTATTATCTTTAGTTGCAGTTTGAAATTCCTCATGCTGTTATGAATTTTTATCAATATCTTGACATGTTCATGTGTTTTATTAATTTTTGTTAGTCTCACACAGTGAGCCTTCTTGGTAAAATATAGATAATAACGGTGGGAAGAGCATCACTCATGACAGTTATCTTTTATAATATTTCAGTGAGAATATTATAAGACTAGAAATAGCATTCTCTTGATGAAATATTGTTGAATTGCTACTTTTGTTAATTTATGCTAAATTCAGTAGATTTATGCTTTGTAGACCTGCTGTTTCTTCTCTCATTTTACATTTTCTTCTCCTCATAGGCTACAAAATCACTCTTTGCTACCACATCAGGCTCCAATATCCTCATTAGTAGAACAGTGGATTTCACTGAAATCTCTTTTCAGTGGATGAGAGTTTAAACCGCCTACCAATCTCATAAAACAAATCGTTAAATTTCCATAGAGTTTAGGATGTGTCTAGTCATGCGCTTGATGCAATCCAAGTGTTGATTCCAGCGCCAACATCTTTTGGTGCGTCTGCTGGGAGACGAAGGCCTTGAAACGAAGTATTATCCCGATGTCTCTTGCTTTGAATTGTTGAATGTCTATTATTAATGGTGAATAAGAATTGATTACTTGAAGAAGACTGAAAATTAGTTCACCTGGCGACTCCACAGAGAGGAAAAGGGGTTTCAAAACCTCCAACTAAAAGGAGAAATTAGAGATCACCTACTGTGACCCTAGTTGCAGACCCAGAGAAGATCATTAAAGATGCAAAAGGAAAAGAGAGATTAGTTGAGGCCACATCTCAGTCAGTGAAGAAGGTACACAAAAAATACATTCCAAAAGTACTTTCATCTACTTCAGAATCAAAAGAAGTTTCAGTTTCAATAGATCTTGCTGAAAAGCCCTCTTCAACCACTTCGACGTCAACATGATCACTATGGACGGAAACACTTTCTTTGTCCAAGATAAAATTGAAACTACTTCCCTAGAAGATAAAGTAGATGTTGTTAACCTAAGCTCAGCTAAAGGTTTTCCTCATTCCTCAATTGATAAATCTGAAATTAGTAAATCTAAATTAAGTATTATTTCAGTCAAAGAGGAAAAAATCGAGTTATTAAGTGTCAATAAAGAAACATAAGAGTTTGTGCTAACTGAAGGGGAGTTAGAGAAGGTATTGGAAATTTCATCTTTTCTTGATAGGGATGTTTTGACTGAAGAAAATGTTAAGACCATTTTAAATTTCCTCCAAACTCATCCTGAATACCATTCTTTTATTACTCCTTAACAAGAATATTTTCCTTTATCTAGAAATCCAGTTGTTGGGTCATCATCTTCTCATCCACTAGAAGAGAGTGTTTCTGAAGGTCTCACATTCAACTTATCTGGCTTCCTATCTCAAAAAAATAAAGTTGAATTAACCTCATCCCCTCAAGAGACAACTTTTGAAGCTGATTCTTTTGTAGAAGGTGAAGTCAACACATCCTTTGTTCATCTCTTTGAGAATCCACTATTTTTAGTCCCCAAGCATGAAGAATCAGCCCAAGATTTCCAATTTTCTACTGTGCTAAATCATATTCAGAATCCACAAATTGTATTTCCTATTTCCCAAATAGCTACATCAACCGGTCATCCATCAACTGTACATCAACAAAATATGGCTCAGCCTTCCCTTACAAGGATGCAGCAGAGAGTGGCTGCAAGATATGCTCCACTTTCTCTTCCTCAAACTTTGCATCCACTTCCTCATGGAGACTACTTAAAATATCTTCCAAAATAAACCGAGGAGGGAGAAGGAGTTTCTACTGAGGAACATTTAGTGGCTTTGTATAGTTATGCTGACAACCAAAATGTCGAACATGAAGATGTTTGGTCAAGACTCTTTGTTCAGAGCTTAGATGGTGAAGCTCGTAAATGGTTTAGAAGTCTGCCTCCAAACTCAATAATAAGAATTGATGAATTGGAGGAAATATTTATCACTACAAGGAAAATACCCTCTAGTGGATGTTTTTGAGGAACCACACAGAAAAATATCCCATACATCCGTTTCTAGCGGAGGTTACTAGAGGAGGTTGGCAGGCGGAGGGTTTTGCGGATGTTTTTCACTCAGTGTGCTTATCATTAAACGTCACCCCGATGCTTTGCAATACCGAAAGCACCGGTGCACACAAAAACATTGGCACACCAGACACCATGCACTCCATACACACCTTCCTGGTACGTCGTATTATTCTATAGAACTAGTGTCTCAACTCTTCCACGCCGATGCATTATAAAACACCGCGCCAAAACCGAAACCACTCAGTGTGGTAGAAAGAAACCACACCAGTGCATCATAAGACAACGCACCAAAACACAAACTGACTGGTGCGTTTGTAAGAAAAAGAACTGGTGCGCCTATAAACCACACGCACTGGTAAAGGGTTGAATTAAAAAAAAATATATGGTAAAAAACCTAGATTTTTCATTTTCCAGTGCTCTTAAGATCTCAATTACCGGTTTGCGCTCTACCATAGAATGCACTGGTGCGCACAAAACATTGGCACACCGAACAACGTGCACAACGTACACACTCACCCGGTGCATCCTATTACAGTCATGCATCGGTGCTTCAGTACTCTTCCGCGCCAGTGCATCATAAAACACCGTGCCAAAACAGAAACGTGCCAGTGTGTTCTTATCCAAGAGCACCGGTGCGCCTATAAAACTCACGCACTGGAATAGCATTAAATAAAAAAAAAAATTAAGGCCAAAAAACCAGTGCTTTAAGACTATTTCGCACTGGTGCGTTACGAATATTCCGCCCTGGTGCATCATCAAAACGTCGCGCCAAAACTGAAACATCCCGATGCGTTGTTAGGGAACCGCCACGATGCATTATTAACAACGTGCCAAATCTGACACTTCCCGGTGCGGTTTTAAGCAAGTGTACCGGTGCACCTATAAAACCCCGTGCACTGGAACAAGGTTAAATAAAAAAAATTATGGCCAAAAAACCGCATTTTTCACTTTCCTCAGTGCTCCAGAGCTCTCAAGCACCGGTGCCATTTCCCCTTCTCTGAGCCGCCCTGACATCGGTGCTCTCATTATACCCATTGCACGCACTGCTGCTCTGCATTGGCCACCAATCTCCAACTTGCATTTTGAAAAATGGTGGTCAAATTTTCTTTTGCAAATTTTACAGCCAATATGCCTCCTCAACGGCGAAATGTACAGGTATTTTTCTAGTTTTTCCATAATTAAGCCTTTTAGCAGATTAGAATTTGAAATAACCTTAAAAATAACCATTAAAAAAGAAAAAAGAAAATTTGTCATGCGGTGCGCCTGAGCTATTCAGCTCGCACCAGATAGCGGTGCTGCTTGTAAAATTTACAGGCTGCACCGCCACCGGTGCTAACAGTATCTGCATTGTTTCTGGGGCGGTTCCGAAAGGCGCCCCGCATAATTTAAAATAAAAATAAAATAAAATGTGTTGCACTCATTTAGCCAGGCGCACCGTTGACCATGGGAATCCCAGTGCGGTCCGTTGACGGAATTATCTGCCCCTGTGTATGTCAGCACACCGCATTCTGCATTATGAGAGGGTCAACGGTGCAGCCGGGTAAAATACCGCACCGTCGACTATGTAATTGTCATGAAGTCGGTGCACTGACATGACTATATGCTCCTGGGCGTATATTTCAGTAAACACACCACTATTCTGAACTTAGATATAGTCAATGGTGCTTGAAAAATAAACAGCTGCACCGAGGCCGGTGCGTTGTATTTCATTAGGGGCACTGGCACCGGTGCGCTACAAACTTAAGTTGCACCGCCACCGGTGCGTGACTGTTTTTGTGGCGCACAGACTGGTATGTTAATTTTTTTTCAAAAAAAAAATATATATGTATATTCCTAAATACATGTCTGTTTTAATAAAAAAAATTATTTAATATGTCAATGATTCAGAGAGAAGAGGAGGAACAACATCAACAACAGGCTGAACAATATGACATGATTCGCCAATGGGAGGCCCGAAAGAGGGAGAGAGATGCATACCCTCGCCCTATTACAGCAAATACCCAGTGGATCCTTAGGCAGGTAAGCCTCCTCAATTTCTATGAGGAGGCTACTTCCCTAAAGGCCAATAGTGTTTTTTTGAGATATCTTATCCGCAGGTGGAGTGCCCACCGACAGGCTTTCCAGGTTGGTCTTGACCAGTGGTACACACCCACTGAGGAAGATATTTATTTTATTACAGGACTATCGAGGAGAGGGGTGGATTTTCCCTCATTCCTAGACGTGCCAGCTGGTTGTGTAGCAAAGAGTCAGTTAGTTTACTCCCAGAGATACATTGGAGCACATGTACTGTCTCCTTCAGATTTTTAGGTACCTGGAGATCATTTATGTATAAGTGCATTTGGTAGAAAATACGTGCAGTGCCTCTCACTTATCATTTCGACCATTTCACACAACACCAGTGACGGGCAACACATTAGTTGCTTGCTTTTATATTATGTTTATTCTTTAGTACAACAACCACGACTTTTCAAGTGGTCTGCCATTTTTTGTGGCAGTTTTGTACGATCTTAGATAGATGTTGTGCTCATGCACAAGGGAGGGTCAAATTCCCTTTTGCTCTAGATTTGTTTTGTTTATTTTTTGAGAGGTTTCCAGAGATGAGACCTAGTTTTGTTCGACAACCTCGTAGGCCGATGTTTGAGGCCCGAATGCACATGTGGGGGCAGATGATGCCCAAGAGGAGAGACACTATGTTTCAGCCAAGATATCACATGATGCACTGGACTTACTGGCTAGTGTTGATGGGCTACATCCATTCATTATGGTCCCATGTCCTTATGCTGGATTAGATTGGCGAGGGTGTCCTAACATCCTCTTCACAGATGATGAGCCACCAGGTGATAGAGGTAATATTAATGTTTTATTTATATTTATTCTAACATGTTCTTTAACTTGTTTTTATTAAATTTTGTAATGAAATTGTCTAATTATTGTTGTGTACTTATATATATTTTGCAGACATTGGCTCTTTTGATGGCGAGGAGATGTCAGATCCACCACATGATCCAAGTGTGGATCCTGATGACGATCAGGACATGGCCGATGCTGAGGATGATCATGATCAGGATGAGGCCAGTGCAGTAGAGAGACACACTCCTGCTTATGGTGCACTGGTACCACCTTTTGCTAGGCGCGGTTGACCTGAGACTAGATATAGGATGGAGTTGGGCAACCAACTATGTGCATTTATTGTTGATGCAGGCATCAGGCCTGCTCATTACAGAGACATACAAGCCGATGATAGGATGTTACAGGTGTGGAGAGGCATGCCGCGTGACATGTACGACCTGATGCGGCATGTCATAGGAGCTACGATAGTTGTTACGCGACTGAGGAGGACTGCCCATAGCTATAGGCGTAGTCGAGCCACAACATGTGATGGACAGCCCACAAGCAGTGACTCACATGCATCTCATGATTGGTCACCTCGCGTCGCGCCTGATGAGCATGAGGCTCCACTAGGAGCATCTAGTAGCAGTCATCATGGAGATGTGGCTGGACCATCGACCACGTCCAGTCAGCAGCCTGCTGCAGCATCCATCAGTACTAGTCATGATCATGAGCAAGCGCTTGGACCATCGACCATCGAGGTTGCACTATTTACTGAGCAGGCCTCCACTTGTACTACTATTGATGTTGTTATACTACCACCAGCTGATCCATGACATTTATATTACATTTGTATATTTTTAACATTATATATATATATATGGTCCATGTATTTTATGTTCATGTTGCAGTTGTACTTAATTTTCATGTTGGTGATCATCATGATGTGGCGCATATTGTTAGGTCATGTTAGATATGTTCATTTAATGTTTAGCTTGCAGATAGATGTGTATATGTGATATCATGAGTTATTTGACATGAGATGTATATTTGATGTTTGTGTTGTGATGATGTTAATATATAATGTTAATTTGATGTTTGAATGTGTTTTTTAGCTGAATATGATGTTTGTAAGATGGTTATCATGATCATGATGATGTTTATTAATTAATTTAATATTAAATGACCATGATATTTATTAAATATTATGTCGTGATTGTATTTGTACTAATTGTAATTTTAACTGTAATTGTATGTAAAATATTTATTAATGTAAAATTTTAATTGTAATTGTAATATTTAATTTATTGTGAAATGATTTTATTAAAATATTTAAATTTGTAAATTTTCAAATAATTGTAAAATAACAAATCTAGAATAATACGAATTTTTGTAACATAATAAAGTTTAGAAAATAATGAAAATAAATTCATGTACTTTAGAGATATCATTATTTTATTATGATCTTACATATAAAAAAAAGAACTTTATACAGTCTGGTGCGCTTATCATCATAACACGCACTGGTGCATCGTATTACTAAGATGCACTGGTGCTTCACAACTCTTCCACACCGGTAACGAATAAACGCAAATAAAAAAAGCGTAAGTCTATTTTCTTTAAGTGAAAAAAAAAAAAAGGGCAATTTGAAAAATGGGTGGCAAAATATTTTCGAAAATCTAATTTCATTAAAATAATTCTTTAAATACTAAACACTTTTCATTATTTCACTATTTTTGTTAAAATTTTCAGCCAACTATTTGCAGGAGATAGACGTGGAGCAAGAGAGCACGAGGGCACTGTGGAGCAGCGAAATACATTCGAACAGAAGTATTCAGAAAATCAGAAACCAAACCTCTGGTGATTCAAACCCTGTATCATAGAATTTCAAATCATCTCGTCATTAAATTTGTTTATTTTTTTTACTTTTTTTTTGCAGTTTTTTTTACTTTTTCTGCAGTTTTATCCATTTTTACCCTAAACCCTTCAATTTTTTGTTTTTTCCCTTTCTTATTTTTGTTTCTCTGATTTCAGAATTAGGGTTTTTCATTTTAGATTGACGTCCAACCCACGGGATGACTTGCATAGTTGGATCCCAATCCATTCGGTAATTGCGTGAATTTTTCAAAAAAATGGATTTTTCTTTATCAGTGCGCCTTGCGTACGCTACTGCACCGGTGCGATGTATTATACAAGCACCACACAAGTACTGTGTAGTAAAATAATTGAAAACATTTTTTTTCTAAATCTGTGCGCCATATCTGAAATAGAGCATCGGTGCTCCCTTTAACGAGGAGAGCACTGTATGGTGTATTACACCGTTTTTGCGGTGCGTTTATGATACCCCACGTATCGTACGGTCTATTACACTATTTGTGCGGTGCGTTTATAATACCCAACGCACCATACGGTCTACTATACTATTTTGTGGTGCGTTTTTAATATCCCCATGCACCGACTACGGTGCGTACCTCATGAAAGGCGCACCGGTGACTTGAGATTTATTTTCTACTTGAAAAGTTGAGAATTTATTTATAAATATATTAATGAATGATATGGTACAGGTTTCAGATTGATAAATAAATTACTGACAAGAGATCAAGTAACAAAAATACTGTTAACACATCAAGAAAAGAAAAAAAGGCAAGTTCTTTGTAAATTCTTTATAAAAAATATTATTTTTGAACTATATGTATTTTTTACTGTGTATCATGCAGAGACACAAAATGACGAAGCTCGATATGATTATTTCTGATCTAGGACCAGAAGAGCGTAAAATTTTAATGGAAAAATTGCAAAAGGATGAATCAGGTGAATGAAAAAACACTATCGATCCAATATGAGTTTCTTTTTTTAATTATCATTAATAATATACTTAAAATTATTAGATAGAAAGTGTCAAACAATTTAATAATTCACATCTGTTTAATGTTCTATAGGGACCAACAACTCAGAAAATGAATGTTGTTCTAAGAAAAGAAAAAAAATAGAACATGCAAATGAAAATGAATTGCTCACGAGCTCTCATGCAGGTGGTGTTGGAAGTTAACGAAAGGGGGAAAAACTCTTACAAAAGTTTGAGGGATCTAATGGAACGAATGTATAGACGTTCTTTCCACTTACAATACAAAAATCAATCCAATGATTCCAGGAACCAAATTTTATCTAAACTATAGGAAGAGTTTCTAGAGAATTGGTCAATGAGACATGTCATAATTTTAATAGCAAAAACGTACAAAAACAAAAAAAAAGGAATGAAAAAGTAATATTCCTTTAAATGTTCGTCTAGAATTATTTATAAATATCACTTTTGTCATATTTACTTTTTATATATCAATATAAAAATTAAATATTTTATCGTCATGTTACATTTTCAGGAAGATTATGAAAATATCAAAAGATGAATGAGATGATATCATAAATATGCCAGCAGTAATGTCCAAAAATGTGTACAAGGAGATGGTCAAAGAAATGGACAAAATTGCATCGCAGGAGGAGCCATCTCAACAACAACGTGCTTCAAATGCAATATGTAATAATTGAATTTTTCGATCATTAGGTACAATAAATAAACAAATTTAGCATTAAATATTAATTTTCAAAAATTTTCTTACTTGAGAAAAGAAAAGAAAATGGAACCCATTTAGCACATAAAATAGGACGATAAGGAAGAAAAGAATTGATATCTAAGTTTGTGAGTAATTGTTACTTCCTTATAACAACTTAACTAGATTTCATTTTTGTATTTTTTAAGTTGTTTTACAAAAATCATCATTGAATGTCTTCAAATAGGTGCTAACATACAAAGAAGAACCATCAGATGAATTGATTGAAATTAGGTTAAATATGGGTTGTGAGTATATATTGGCATATCAAAATTTAAGTGTGGAATTTGTAAGCATTTATCGATCTTGTTTTACTTACCTTCATCTATAATTAATTAAAAAAAAACATCTTTTATATTAAATATATGATTTGTTATGGGGTATAAAACTTGCAGGAAACAAAGTATGGAATTGTGCCAATAGATAAAATTTTGAAAGATGGCATGGTACATGGTTTTGAAAGAATGTGTATAGTTTATGAGTCAATTGTTGCTATGGTACATCATTTTTCTTTTCAATTTACATTGATGCATATTATTTAATATTGCAATTTTCATTATTCTCACCAATGTATATACACTCATTTCAGTTTATTTTTATGTTTGTAGATGGAAGGTCAAGAAGAAGAAAACAATCAACGTCGTGAACAAAACATTCCTAAAAATAACCCAAGTCATGGAAGTAGCTCTAGCAGTGGCAACAGTTCAAGCAAAGAATGATGATCACTATGTTTGGATATCAAATGAGGCATTTTATTTTTTGAGAGATGTACGTAAGTGAAACATTTTGTTTAATGTAATGGACATAGCGTCCCGATTGAAAGACGAGGATATGAATAATTGTCTTATTTTGTATGATAAAAATTTGTCTTATTCCTATATATATATATATATATATATATATATATATATATATATATATATATATATATATATATATATAATCATAAAATACGTTTTAATTTATTCTATTGCGTTCTCCATTGTCGTTCTCAAATGCACTAATAAAAATTTAATTCATATGAATATTGTTATAAGATATATATGTGTCAACTTTTGATGAACAATGAATTTAAAACAATCACAATAATTGGACTGTCACAAGTCGATGTTTCTAAAAAAAAAAATGAAAACCGGTGCATGTCAATAACTATCGACTGGTGCGTTTATGTGTTTATACGCACCGGTGCCGTTGTACGATCCATGGGCACTGCACAAATACCAATACCAGTTATAAATATCGGTGTGTTTGTATGGTACTGCGTATCGAGGCATTTATGTATCTATAAGCACCAGTGCATTTTTACGATCAATGGGCACCACACGAATATCGATACCAATTATAAATCTCAGTGCCTTTCTGTGATACGACGCACCGGTACATCATAAAGGTATATGCACCGGTGCGTTGATACAAATTATGAGCACCACACAAATCCCAAGACAAATTAGAACGACCTTGTGCATTGTATGACCAACACTACGCCTGGTGTGATTTTACACTTAAACGTCTTGGTGCATTCGTTTGACTGAGACAGCCCCGGGGCGTCGTCTTCATGTACGCACTGGTGTGTTAAATCCAAAGTAGCGCACCGATAAAAAAACATTCGTAATAACCTCTGTCCACCCTTTTTTTTTTAGTTGTGTTGAATTTCCATTAAAAGCTCCACCAAAACCTCCGTAACCATAAACGGATGTTGTAGCAAATGTTTTTTTGACAATTTTGGCCAATTTTATAACACTAAAAACCTCCTTTATAACCTCTGCTAGAGGGTCTTTTCCTTGTAGTGTATGAAGCAATGGGGTGATAGGAAATACTATGTGTACTATCTTACAAAATTTGGAACTCTGAAGAAGAAACCATATGATTCATTGACTGATTTTACCAAGAGGTTTAACAAGATTTATCAGAAAATTCCCAAAGAAATTAAGCCTCCCGAGACTACAACTATGATAAATTTTGCAAATGCTCTAGATTCTAATTTTTCTTTATGGCTAAGGGTTGAGAAAGCACAGAAATTTATGGATATGCAAGAGGCTTCAATTGGAGTGCTGTCTAATCTCATGGATTCTAATAAATTGAAAATGGAGGAAGAAAAGGAAGCAAAAGACAAAAGGAAGATGAAAGAAGAAAAACCTTCTTCTCTTACAACAGAAGAAAATATTGATCAAATGTCCAATTTGATTAAGGAACTTGCCTCTAAGATGACAAAATTAGAGCTTGAAAACAAACCAACTGCTAGAGCCAATCAAAATGAGGCAAATAGAAATCAAGCTCTCTTTAGGAGGCCTTTTCAACATCAACAAATCCTACAGCGCCCAAGGAGGAATGTTGATGATCAAAATGTTCAGCCTCCTTTGAATAATTTTGCTGATGAAGAGCAGCAAGAAAATGAGAAAGAAAATAAAGAAATAAACCTTGTAGGAGAAACCTCACAGTCAACTTGTTTAACTTTTCAAGAATATGAAGACCAGTCAAGGATTTATTTGGTTTCAGTGATGAGAAGGTTCAAATCTATGCACAAAATGATAAAAAATGGCAAGAAGCTCAAAAAAGAAATTATCCTTTAAGGTCTAAAGGCCATGTTCAACAACCTCAACAAAAATCAGAACCAGAGAAACAAGCTGCCAAACAGAAGGCCAAAGTCAATGAGGTTCCTCCACTCCAAAATTCTGCCCCAATTGTCAAAATTACTTCAAAAAATAAGGAATTAGTTCCAATTTATTTCAGTTTGAAATCTTAATTAAATAAAATTAAAATTCCAGTCCCACTTCTGGAATTGTTGAAAAATCCAACATATAAAGAGTCTTTTAAAAGTATGCTACAGCCGCCTCTCGCTTCCGATTTAGTCAACCTTGAGGATGAACATCCCACTATTTATCTAGGTTGTCATGTCCAAGATAAAAATGATGAGAACTCACCACCTTTCTATCTGTCACTCAATATACATGACAAATTGTTGCATAATTGTCTGTTAGATTCTGGGGTTTCTCACAATCTGATGCCAAAGAAAGTGATGGATGAATTGGGATTTAAGATCACCAAGCAATACCATGACCTCTATACCTTTGATTCCAAAAAATTCAAGTGCCTTGGAGTAATTAAGGACTTGGTTGTTTCTCTTACGCAACTACCTATGAAAAGCTTAGTAATGGACATTGTAGTTGTGGGCATTCCTTCTCTTACCCACCATCCTAGTGTTTGGAGGGGAATTCAGAAGGTTGTACAGGGAAACCCAAATGGCCTACATCATTAGTGATCAACATAATCCTTCAAACCATCCCATATATGCTGAAGAAAAGGAATTGGGGTCATCAATACTACACTTTGTTGCTGATAATAACAATTTCCAGCCTGAAATAAGTAAAAACAACACTTTCAAGGTACAAATGATCATCATTTAGAGGGAGGACAAATATGGAAATTGTACTTTAATGGAGCCTCATCAAGATAATGATCAGGAGTTGGTGTAGTCCTCTTTTCTCCTACTCAGCAAGGGTAGCTATATCAAATAAACTGCAATTTGCTACAACTAACAACACTGTTGAATATGAGGCACTTATGCTAGGAATGAAGGCAGCGAAAGATTTGGGAGCGGAGCAACTAATTGCTTTTGGTGATTAAGAGTTGGTAACAAAGTAGGTGAGAATAAACTACCAAGTTGAAAATTTATAGGAATGAAGTCTGGGACTTGATTGAGCATTATTTTTCAGCATTTAATATAAATTTTGTCACTAGAGAGGAAAATCAAATGGCTGATTCACTAGGTATTGCTGCTAGTAATTTCAAAGTTCCTCTAGATATCAAGGTATGCTATGATGTTCAAATAAAAAACAGGCCATCAATTCCCAATAACGTCAAATACTAGCAAGTATTTGAGGATGAAAAGGAAATTTAGAAATTTTTAGAATGTGTTGAAGAGTTTGCAGACATACAAATTGATGATGAACAGGACATTATTGAAATCAAAATAGAAAGCTTTTTAAGAAAACCATGGCTGGGAAGAACATTATAGATTTGAAAACCAATTATATTCCTAAAGGCTTAAGTTCCTTTAGAAAGATTGTTTGATAATAATGATGTTTTTCTCAAGCTTGAAAGTAAAGTTGATGGAGATAGTACAATAGAATGTAACATTGGCACAGAAGATCAGCCAAAATTAGTCAAAGTGTCCAAATTCCTTTCTCTCAAAACCAGAACAAAATGTATCAAGCTGCTGAAAGAATTTGCTGATACTTTTGCATGGTCTTATAGTGAGCAAAAAAATTGTGATAGAAGCATAATGGAGGACAAGATTCCTTTGAAAACAGATGCAAAGCCTGTAGCACAAAAAATTATACATATCAATCCCATGCTACTCACAATCATTGAGAAAGAAATCATAAAACTATGGGAAGCAAAAATAATTCTACCTTTGAGATTTTCTAACATGGTAGATGATATACTCCCGGTTCGGAAAAAGAATGTAGAGATAAGAATTTGTGTCAATTTTCACAACCTGAACTGGTGTTCATTGAAAGATAACTATTAACTACCCAAGATGGATTATATTTTGCAGAAGGTTGTAGGATCCAAAAGATTTTCAATGATTGATGGCTTTTCAGGCTATAATCAAATTTCAGTTGACAGGCAAGATAGAGAAAAGACAACATTTGCCACACCCTGGAGTACATTCATATACAACAAAATTCCATTTGGATTGATGAATGTAAGCACAAATTTTCAGCAGGCAATGGATATTTCCTTTGCGGGAGAAAAAGACAGATTTGTAGTCATCTATTTAGATGACATCATAGTCTATTCAAAATCTAATGAAGACCACTTGAAACATTTGAAACAAGTTTTTGACAAATGCAGAAAGTTTGGTTTTCCCTTGAACCCAAAAAAGTCATCCTTTGTTGTCCAAGAAGGGAAATTATTGGGACATATTATAACATAAAGTGGCATTTGTATTGATCCGGGAAGAGTAGAAGCTATTCAGAAGATTGATTTGCCAAGGAATAAAAAAGAATTGCAATCATTTTTAGGGAAAATCAATTTTCTAAGGTGTATTGTTCCTAACTTTGCAGAGCTTATCAAACACATAAATGTCTTGCTAAAAAAAGATGCAGAATTTAAATGGCAAGATGAAGTAAATAATTATTTTTCAGTAATCAAGTCTGCCTTGACTAAAGCTCCAGTTTTGATTAGTCCTGATTTCGAAAAATATTTTCTGATTTTTTCATATGCTTCAGAAGAAAAAATTGCAGTTGTCTTGTTATAGAAGAACAAAGAAGGTTTAGAGTAGCCTATTTCATTTTTCAGTTGTGCTTTAAGGGATGTTAAATTAAAGTACAACTTGACTGAAAAACAAGCATATGCACTAATTAAGGCTTTGAAGTCTTTTCGATTTTATGTATTGCATTCAAAAATAGTTTATTTTGTGCCCAATATCACTGTTAAATATGTTTTTCTACAGCTAGATATAGATGGAAGAAGGGGACGATGGCCAATGAAAATTCAGGAATTTGATATTGAAATCAGACCAACTAAATTGATAAAAGTTCAAGGCTTGGCTCGCTTGATGGATGAATCTAACCGCAAGGCTTTAAATCTGAATGTAGATGCAGCTGAAGGAGAAGATGGAGAAGGTATTTCTAATTATCCTGAAATATTTCATTTAGATTGGTACAAGGATATAGTATACCTTTTGTTAAATTTCAACTGTCCCCCTGAAATGGAGAAGTCAAAGAGGAGAGATTTCAAATTGAGAGCTGCTAAGTATTGCATTTTGGAAGGTCATCTTTATTGGAAGGACCCTGTTGGAGTCTTGTTAAGATGTGTAGATGAAACTGAATCCCAAGAGATTATGACAGAGATACATGTAGGAGTGTGTGGAGGGAATTTGTATTGGAAAGCCACTACAAACAAAATCTTAAGAGCTGGCTATTATTGGCCAACTCTTTTCTCTGATGTTTTTTCCAAAGTCAAGGGTTGTGTCAAATATCCGAAATTTGCTGGTAAACATAAATTGCTACCATTACCTCTTATTCCTATTTTAACAGACGTTCCTTTCCAACAATGGGGGTTAGACTTCATCGGTGAAATTCATTCACCTTCATCATGACAACATAGATGGATTCTCACAACTACATACTATTTTACTAAATGGATTGAAGCTGTACCAACCAATAATGCTACTGATATGGTAATTATCAAATTTCTGTTGGAAAACATTATGTCAAGATTTGGTTGTCCATAGAAGTTAGTAACTAATAATGCAATGGCCTTTAAATCTACTAAGATGTACAACTTTTGTCAGCAATATGGAATTGAGTTGACTCATTCCACACCTTATTACCCTCAATGTAATGGATTAGACTAGTCATTCAATAAAATTTTGGTGAGGATCATTAAGAAAATGCTGCCTAAAAATAAGAGAAATTGGGACACCCAGCTCATATATGCTCTTTGGGCAGATAGGTTAAGTGGTAAAAAATAAATTGGAATGTCTCCATTTCATCTTGTATATGGTACTAATGTCGTATGCCTTTGAAATGAGCTCTTCATGTGATGAAGTTCTTGCAACATGAAGTTGATGATGAAAATTCAATCCAAAGGAGAATGTTGCAGTTGATAGAGGCACACCAAATCAAAGAATAATTGATGGATAAAACACAGAAGTATCAGACTAAAGTCAAATTTGTTTTTGACAAAAATGAAAATCAACAGTTGTTCAGGAGAATGATTTGGTGCTGCATTGGGATGCCAGGAGAGAATACCATGGAAACCATGGTAAGTTTGACAATTTGTGGTTTGGACCATTTAGAATTGCTGAAGTTTTGGAAATAATACTTTTCTACGCAAACATATGGATGATGATTAGCTAACTGGAGGCCCAGTCAATGGTCATTTTCTCAAGAATTTCTTTGTTTAGTAAGTCATTTGAGTCATTCCATTGTAAATATATAGTGTGATGTGTCAATAAAACTCCATGACCAATGGTACTTGTGTCTGACATATATATGGTCAGTCTTGAGTACAGTCAGTCAATGGTTAGTCCTAATCATAATTTTCAAGAAGTATTTTGAGTTTAAAGAGTTTTTAAGGCATTGATTCTACAGTCCTTGAAGCCTCATAGGTAGGACTTCATCCCCAATAGGAGCCACTATTAGCACTGCAATTTTTCAAAGATTTTCAAAGTCTAGTCATCATTCTCCAAGGAATCAATCTGCCTTTTCAGTTCGGTTGTAAGATGAAAGTGTTGCATTCAAAGTGTAGTGGTGAGAAAATTTCATTTCTACCTTCATTCATTTCATTTTCCCTCTTTTACCTTTCATTTTTCTAAAAACCCAAAGTCCAGTGTTTCATTTCTTTCAAAACCCCTTTTTAACTATTAAAATCCATTTTTTATAGTTAAAAAGCATCTCTACCCGCACCACATCAAACCATTGTAATATCATATATTATATGATATGAATTACTGCACTTAATCATTGTGGACTACTTACCCTTTCATTGCAATCGGCTTATCGCAGTTTTAACTTTCATTCATGTTAAAATTGTCGTCTCCTACAAAACCCCTGATTGCGATATTAAAGTGAGACCTTTCCCTGCCATGTCACCTTCGTTCTCATCACACTTCGCGAGTCTTAAAATTTAACTCATGTTCTTCATAAAAAAACTCTCGATTTGTGATTTGAGGTATTAAATGGGCCCTGTCTCCGTCCTGCCATGTCACCTCTATTCGTCGCACATCACACTTCACATGTTTTAACACTTACCTCCTGTTTCTCTTAACAAAACTCTTGATTTGCGATTTGCAAAGGGGCCCCACCTCCTTGCCATGTCGTCACCCCCATTGCAGATCACATTCCCTCCCGCTTGTGTCTTATGTTTAAACGTTTCGACCCCGATTTGCGATTGCGATATATTTACAAAGGGTTTTCCCCTCCCACTCATCATTTATTTAATAATCCCTCCCAATAATAAAATGAAACTCCACTATCTCTTTTAATCTGCCTCCATCCCTATCATGACAAATAAGAAATCAAAGGAAAGGAAGATCAACAGAGTTTCTCTGAAACATATTTCTACCATTACTCTCAACACCAACACATTTCCGCAAGGCACCAAGCGACATTCAAGGAACAACCACACATCACTTTCACTGCTGATTACACTTTTTGTAGAGTTGGTTGTACCAGAACAAAGGAGGAGTCTTCCTATAGACTGCCACATTATACAACCACTTTGAATTGTTAGCCTTGATGTTGTTTATTTTGATTATGTCATAGCACGTTGTATTAAAGTTTTTGGATAAGCCTCATCTCTTGCACAAGATGGTAATAACATTTCAGAATAGATTTACTCCTTTTGTGGGGATGACGATTTCATATTTTTGTATATGTGTGAAAAAATTCTATGAAGTAAGGGTTTTGGGTTTTAGAATATCGACTCATATAATCAATACTCTTTTTAGTGAATGAAATGGACAGAAACTTCTGAGGACTTATTACCAATCTGGTGTTTGTATTGTCAATTTCCACTTCTGTTTCCATATATTATTATCTTCAGTTGCAGTTTTCAATTCCTCATGTTGTTATGAGTTTTTGTCAGTCTCGTGACATGTTCATGTGTTTTATCAATTTTTGTTAGTCTCACACAGTAAGCCTCCTTGGTAAAATATATATAATAACAATGGGAAGAGCATCACCCATGACAGTTATCTTTTATAATATTTCAGTGAGAATATTTTAATACTAGAAATATATTTCTCTTAATGAAATATTGTTGAACTGCTACTTGTGTTAATTTCTACCAAATTCAGTAGATTTCTGCTTTGCAGACCAACTATTTCTTCTCTCATTTTACATTTTCTTCTCCTCATAGGATACAAACTCACTCTTTTCTACCACATCAAGCTCCAATACCATCATTAGTAGAACTGTGGATTTGAATGACATCTATTTTTAGTGGATGAGAGCTTAAACCACCTACCAATATCATAAAACAAATCATTAAATTTCCATAGAGTTTGGGATGTGTCTAATCAGGCACTTTATGCAATCCAAGTGTTGATTCCAGCGCCAACAGTGCTGACATAATCCAAAGAGAAGAAATTTGAGCATGATCCATTGAGATGGATTGTCTCATGGATTAGACCTAGCTACAAGGATCCCACAATACACAGTAGTAGGAAGGATCAGTAGGATTGATGTAATTAGATGTCAAGAAGACACAAATCAGAGTGACAAATGTCAGATACTAGAGTGCAAATCAGAGTTGGTTGCAATGCAGAGGGCATAGATGCACAATCAACAGCAACATAGATATTTTTATTAGACAATGCAGTGATCGATAACAGTCAGAGACTCTGATGATAGATGCATCATGCTGATTCAATTTTGTTTATGCTATTCAGTTTCAGGATTTGCAAGGGAAAACAACACTAGAGAAGTGTTGCATGTAGAACGTTCTAAAGGTACCAAATCAAGAAATATTGAATATCATTCTTGTTGAGAGGGATTTTTGAAATTGGCAACAAGAAACATTGAAAATCGAAACCAGAAATAGAATCTAGAAATTGGCACCGTATGAGGCTTCTAATTTAGTTTTCCCTTAATTAAATTGGAAGAGAAATTGTAATTTCATCTCATGAAAACTTGTATTAGTTAACTAATTCAGAATGATTGAGTTAGCTTAGGAAATTCAAGTTAGAGGTCTAAGAGGATGCATGCAAAGGGATTTTATATTTTTAGGGGGTGCAGATATAGTTATTTGTGAGTTGTAATTAGTTAACTTGAGTAATTGAGTTAAAATCAATTTAACTAGTTCTAACTGAGAGATGAGCTAGTGAGAGGTCCATTGAATTAAATCTGATTTAATTCACAAGTAGTGATCAATTATTTAACTGATAATTTGCTACAAATAGTTGTTGCATGTTAGTTATAAGGAAGACCCAATTGAGACTGAGGTTAAAAGGAAGAGATCTATCATTTGTACTATTAGAAAATTGTACTAGTCATGCATGAGGTCATCGAGAAGGCCCTGAAGGATTGTGGAATAATTAATTGATATTTTCCTAATTAATAGGGCCTAAATTAGCCCAAGAATGTGTAAGCAAGGCAGGCTAGAAAAAGGCAAGAAAAAGGTTAAATACTTGACCAATTTTTCTTAGATTACAAGCCAATTTAGAGCAGGATCGGAGTGATATAGTCAATAGAGTGCAGGAAGTTTCTCTAATGTGAGAAAGCATTGTATCGTTTCATGATATTGACCATATGAAATATAGAGATAGAGGGGTTTTGAGCAGTTTCTTTCCCCATATACATCTTGTGTTTTTCGATTGATTGTCTCTTTCTCTTACTTGTTATGTGATTGTGCGATCATGTTTTGTTTCCACAATTTGTAGAAGGATTCAATATTTTTTTTATTACATTACAAGATCAGTTTGAATCCCATCGGTAGATTTTATACATTCCAACCTCTCCTGCCACACGTCGACGGTTCAAAACCCAGTGCCGAGCTTGAAAATAGCTCCATGTAGATACACTGGGCCTTCACATGCCTCAACATCCACCCTAAGACGAAAAAAATAGTTATCTAGCCTGCTGAAAATCCAAGGTTGAAGGACATTAAGGTAAAGTTGGTGGCTCAACTGATACCAGGGAACACATCCCTTTGACATTAATGCATTTCTTTCCATGCAACACAACAACTTGTAACTCAAAGACAAAGGATGCGCAAGAAAATACAAACCCTATTGTACAAAGGTTCTTTGACATAATCCTCACATCAATAAAAATGGTCTCATAACCCATTGTTCTTCAAGTACTAATCCAAGCTCGTGTAGCTTGACTATTATATGCAATTAGTTCTACATCTCTCTTATTAAGTGATTTATGTGTTATTTCTTCACTATCAGACATATGTGCAAATCATATGCTCAGCGTAGCATTGTGGCTTAATATTTTATGAACATGTGGTCTATAATGCCCCTTATACATCGGATGTTCTGTGTTTACCATTAGCTATCATTACAAATTTTCTATCCTTCAGCTTTTACACACATGCATCCATATATTCAGCACATACATATAAATATATTCCCACATGGATGTACCACATATGAAAGTAGAATAAACAAAAATCAGTTTCTAAATCCATAAAACAACACATAATTCATCAGAAGATAAACAACATACACTGATACTTATCTTCAAGAGTGCATGGAAACTGAGCTTGGGACAAGGAATCTCCACCCAATCATAGAAATTTGCATCCACACTTACTTGCAATTATCACCCAAGAGCCAGATTCCATATTCTGGGGGGATTTTTTGCTTCTCAGACTAGCACACCAACTTCCACGGATTCCAGGGCTCCAAAGGACTTCCTTCCTCAATCCCGCTAATTGAATGTAAGTGGTCCCTTGACTGACCCCTTTTTGCTTAATTTTAAATGTTCTGAAATATTTATAATATATTTACAAATTCCACTTGTTGAGTACTTTGGGTGGGGTTTTCACAGTCCTCTCCCCTTGAGGTAACATCATCCTCAAAGTTCAATTTTCCATCTACAATCATAGGATCAAAATGAAACACACATTGTTTCCTTATGGATATTTATACACACATCTCTATACAATATTTATAGTTATACATACTTGCTTTAACCCTTAAGAAAGAAAGCATAATTAATTTTCATGGCATCAACCATTTCCCATGTGGCCTCCTTTGGCCCAAATTGCTTCCATTGTACCTTGAATTGCACTATATCTTAGTTCCAAAGCGTGAGACTCCTCCGGTCTAGAAGGAACATTGGCTTTGGTTGGAACTCTCCTTCTAGTTCCACCTGTAGTATTGACCAATAAATCACATGATTAAAATTCGTTACATACTTTTTAAGTAAAGAAACATGAAAAACATAATGAATTCTAACTTATGGAGGTAAGGACAGTATATGTGCTACTGGTATATACACTATTGGTCCTATCCTTTCAAGCATTTCAAATGGCCCACAATATCGTGGTTACAAATTGGCACACAACCCCATCCTCACAGAACTCTTCTCGAGTTTGAATCTTAAATAAATGTGTTCTCCAGCTTGGAATTCTTTGTGAACCCTATTCTTGTCTGCATAGATTTTTTGTCTATCATGTGCCACTTTCAAAATTTTCCTTATAATCTGAACTTTTTGTCATCTCTTTGAGCATATTAGGTACTTTATTGACCCTATTAACTAGATCACTTCAACTAATAGGAGTATTTCATCTCCTGACATACAATGCTTCAAAGGGGATCAACCTTATGGATTCTTGGTTCCCATTATTGTATGCAAATTTCACAAGTGGAAGATATTCTTCCCATTTCTTGTGTTGATGCATCACATACATTATCAACATGTCCTCAAGGATCTAGTTGGTCCTCTTTATTTTCCTGTTTGTATGTGGATGATAAACAATACTGAATTCTAATTTTGTTCCCAAGCCCCGTAGAAATTTTAATACAATTATGTATTGTCTGGATTCTCCTAATATAACAATTATATGCCACTATTAAATACAAAATCCTTCTATTAAAATCTTTGTGGAAATTTAATTGCCAATTGCAAACACATGAAGAAAGATCAATCTCACATAACACAAATGTTTTTGTTGGGAAAACATAAGGCTAAAAACCCCACTATCATATCTTATGTATATATCATGGATCATGAAACAATCTCATACAAAACTCTAATCCAAGAGCTCTCAGTACAATATACAATTGTCTCACACTGTCATACAAAAATTTGCAAATACATGCGCCAATTTACTGCCTCCTAATAGCCTGCCTCCACTGCGCAATCCCTATTGATCACAATCCCTGAATGAATGAGATTCTGCAGTGCCTTAATTGCTCAATCCTCATTGGCATCTCCAATGTGTGTGTGGTTGCAAGAGTGCACCCACTAATGTCACAACTGATAGTCAAACTATCCCTTTCACCTATCTCTCAACTGGATCTCCACTGGATCTGACATGCATGTAGTTAATAGTAGTAAATCTTCAGTTGCATGTGAGATCACTCCATGTGAATTAATTTAATATTTAATTCTCTGATCTCTCAGTAGTGTATCTTTAGTTTCAACTATTTACAACTAGCACAACTAAGTTTAACTCACTTAACTGAGTTAAACTACTTTACAACTCACATAACTACACATCTAACTCTATTACAACTTGGTATCACTCAGTTACAACGAATTCCACTTTCATGTCCCACCAACCAACCTTAGAACTCGTAATTCCTTCATTCAACTGGTTTCCCACATTAGTTAACTGAAATCAAGTGCTTCAAGAGAATAGATTATTATTTATTGTCTAATTATTATTAAGAGATCATAATAATCGACATGCATTCAATATTTAGACATGCGATGCATAAATAGAATTCGCCCATGCATCTGAAAATAGAACCTCATCTATAAATAGAATTTTCTCAACCATCTATAAATAGACTCCTGCTATAAATAGAATTTGCTCACCATTCTAAAAATAGACATACACCTAAAAATAGCCTGCGGGCCCCACCTAGTGTAGGTGCTTAATTTTCACTAGGATCATCATCTTGTTGAATCTCAACAAGCCCAAAAATAGTTCTTTCCAAAACCTGGAAGTAAATTTAGCATCTCTATCGGGAAAAATATTCTTGGGGATGCCATGCAACTTCATGATTTCTCTAATGAAAATTTGTGTTATGAAAAGTATAAATGTAAACTTATGAGGTTAAGACAACTAGAAATGTTGAAGATAGCAAATAAAAACTTGTTAAAAACTTTTGGAGGGAATTATGAAGCCCAAATGAAGGGGTAGCTAATGATATTACATTGACTTGGTGATTATTTCAACATAACTTTAGATGAAAAGCTAGCTAAGAGAAAGAAACTATTCAAAATCAACATAAATAAAAATGCCTCCACAAAAGAGGATGAGAAAAAAAGTTTAGATAATGATATCAAATTGATTCCAATTGATTTGGAAAATAAAGTGGGCGTTAGATTTGGCAATGATAGTTCAAGAAAAACCTTAATCTCCAATAGCAAAATAGAGGTAATAGGAAGAGTGGGGCCAATTAAGTACTTCAAGAACATTGAACCCTTCACCAGAGATGAAGGCTTGGAATTGTTTATAAAAGGAGCTTTTGAAACACCATCATGTGTGTGTATGACAATGTCTGTAGTGACTAGCTCATAGTAATGGATTCCATGGAATGCTTGTTGTTATGATGATGGACCATCGATGGAGAATAATTTTATGATATTTTTCATATTTCCACCCATGAAAAGAAAAATATATAAGTACAAATTCATGGTTGCACCACTTACAAGTATTTCATAGAACACATTTCATAATGATGCACATAAGCGAGAATTAAGAACCCCTGTGTAAGTCCTCGTGTGTGTTTTCTTGTACCTCACTATTGTTTATCTATGTGCTTCATCTTTGGGCTAACAATTTCTTCAGACCCTCTAATCACTCTTGATGGTAAGAACTTAAATGCAAGTAAGACACTTGCACCACCCAAACCACATCACTATTACAATCGCTCTATCACCTTCCACATAATAAAACATCTCCCTTGACACGACCCCCTTCGATTACAAGGCCTGGAGTGGTTCATGAGGTCTGGAGGTTAGAAATTTCTTTCCCTTAAGTATGGCATTGTTCACCTCATAAGGTGACATGGATGATATAGCCTAACATGTCAGCACAAGGAGATAGTTTCCTTCCACATTCCCCCACTCCTCCTTTTGGAGTTCCTTTGCACCTCTCGGTGCAATTTCTAGTATATCTATTTCAACATAATTTTGTCACAATTTTTACTATAATTTTGTATTAATTTTCTTTTAATTATTAGAGTTAACAAATCCAAGAGTTAATTAATTTTCTTTTAATTATAAACTATGCATTGAAGTAAAGTAAAAAAATATTAAAATTACAATATTTTACATTGTATTTTAGATATATAATTTTTTAAAATTAATTAAGAATATATAATGAGGTGAAAATTCAAATTTGAAAAATTGACACATTATTTTTAATTTTTCATTAATAAACTATTGAAATTGTTAATTGGTTTCTTCATACTATTGTTATCTTTAGGTTATTTTCTTTGTACAATTAGTTCTATGCATAATTGGTGTGTGTTAGGTGCAATGAGGGACCCATAACACACACCAATTATGCATAAATGAATAACTAGAAATTGCACCAGATGTTGCAAAGGAAACATTATAAGACACTAGTCTAGGAAATAGTAGCATTAAATTGTTACTCTTCCATGATGACATTGAAAGTGTTAGGAAATGTTACCAAAGGGTGTAAGTCGACTTTTGTATCTTAGTTAAAGAGGGGGTTCTCAAGAATTGAATCATTGACATGACAGGAGTATCCATAGTATCAAGTTATCTCTTTTTGGTTATTGAGTGTAGTTGCCAAAGAATGCACTATAGAGATAGGAAATATCTCTAGCCTTAGAAATTATTGACCAGAAGACCTTGATTTGGTCTTGTGGTTAAACATCGATATGCATTTGCACTGGAAACACTTATGTTTGAAGTATTTTCTACTTGAATGGTTGGAATTTATCCATGATTCCCCACCCTATTTGTATATGCCAGCTTTATTCAGGATTCAAGATTTCTTACAATGTATCTAGGTCAGATTTTAGTTTAGGACAATTTTTTATTTTTAATTTTATCAACATCAAAATTCAATTATGTCAACCTACTCTTCTTCCATTGTGGAAGTTGTTCTAAATATTTTTTTTCCTTTTCATAGTTCGAGCTTGATCTCTACAACCTCAATGTGCTCAAATCCAATAGTCCTTTGAGTGAGTATCCAACCATATTTATGGTTGCTTACTTCTTACACATTCAAAATTCAAAGGACTATACATTTTATTAGCATTGCAAGCCATTGAACATAATGAAATTTGAGTAAGTGCTGACACCAAAAGAAACTATGCTCTCAAACAGAGTGAACGTACATGATCAATACAATGTTATGTGACTAAATGTTGGTAGCATTTCTTGTGAGGAATCGTTGAATATATAATAATAGGCTCGTTATCTTAAGGAAAATATCTAGCGAGGAGATGATTTCCAGGTGCTTAAAAATAAATAGATCTTCTACTCAAATATAAAGTATTATATTCAGGTTCCATGCATTGAAGTCAAGTACAACATTTGATAGGAGGAGTATGAAGAAAGAGGCATGTTAGGCAGTTTGAAGTGGAGTTACAAGTTCCATGAGGCGTACATTAGGTAGTAACTACTTAAAAAAGAAGTGTCCAATTTGCAATAATTATGTCCATTTTTAAAAAACATTGTGTCATCTCATTGTTGGAAAGTCACTTACATTAGTCTTGGATATTTGGTAAAACACTTCCCAAAGGCCTCCTGCCCAATGTCGCGAAGAGCTTTACTATGGAGGAATAGGGGAACTTTGAAGTTCATTTGGATAATCCTTGTTATGCTAAGTCTGAAAATTAGGTCCATAAGGAGAATATTGTAAAGGGTTGGCTACTTATTACACATTCACAATACAAAGGGCTATAGATGTTATTAGCATTGCAAGCCATTGAACATAATGAAATTTCAGCAAGTGTTGACACTAGAAGAAACTATGCTCTCAAAAAGAGTGAACCTACATGATCAATATAATGTTATGTGACTAAATATTGGTAACATTTCGTATGAGGAATCATTGATATAGAATAATAGGCTCATTATTTTAAGGAAAAGATTTAGGTAAGGAGATGATTAAACAAATCTTCTACTCAAATATAAAGTATTATTTTTAGGTTCCATGCATTGACTTCAGATACAACATTTGACAGGAAGAGTATGAAGAAAGAGGTAGGATAGGTAGTTTGAAGTGGATTTACAAATTCCATGAGGCCTACACTAGGCAGTAACTACTTCAAAAAACAAGTGTTGAATTTGCAATAATTTTATCCATATTTAAAAGACATTGTGTCATCTCATTGCTGGAAAATCACTGACATTAGTCTTGGCTATTTGGTAAAACACCGCCCAATGTTGTGAAGATATTTATTGTGTAGGAATAGGAGAAATTCAAAGTTCATTTAGATAATCCTTGTTATGCTAAGTTTGAAAATCAGGTCCACCATGAGAAAATTGTAAAGGGTAGTCTCAGATATGGTCATATTGGCGGGCTTTCAAGCATTGTTGCATAGGATATTTTTCTATGGTTTCCAATTATGGGTATTCATGTGGGAATTCTCAATAGTATATTCATATATTTTGATGTTGGAAAGTTATCACTTTCTTTGTTTGAGAACCCTCCCCACTGTAAAAAAAAGTGGCATACAAGTTGCGCCTAAATTGATGAGAGGGAAGATCATCTCAAAGATGCTATCCAAGACCATATTATGAAAATTATAGTATGAGAGTGACAATCATGCAAGGAAGGTCATTCAGTAGTGTAAGAACTATGTTGGGTGTTTGGATAGCTCTTTGAAGAACAACAACAAAGTTTTTTTTTTTTTTTAAATTGATCTCCTAATAATTATTTTTTAGCTCTACTCTGCAAATTTGTATAGAAAGTAAATTGGACATGGATTTTTCATGCCATTCAAGGTTAAAGCCAAAAAAAAAAAACTCAAATGTTGAGTGTTTTGGATGATCGAAGTCTGCTTCAATCTAAACTTTTATTTTATAAATATTTTTCTATTAATGAAAAAATTTATACATATATACAACTTGAGTGGGCCTAATGATTAAGAGCATGTGTTTCCTTTTAAGAGGTCGACCTAATGGTTAAGAGAATGTTTCCTCTTAAGAGGTCATAGGTTCAAAACCAGATGGGGGTAGAGTATGTATGCGTTCGTAGACTTAGCAGTCAAATCACTGCACAGAGGTGGGTCCCTTGTCCCACAAACAAGGGGGTCTCATACACCCTTGTCCCACAAACAAGGGGGTCTCGTACACCAATTTGGTATTTGGCTTGGCTGTGACCTTAAAAACATTCAAAGTAAAGAAATTAAATCACATCTAATATGGAAGAGTAGTAAATAATAAATATATTGAATTAACTATAATATTATTTTATGAAGTAAATTTTATGTAGAAAATAATAGAATAATTATTGGATTATTTTATAAAATATTTTTTACTTAAATATAGAAAATGTTGATAGATAAAATATGATGTAATAATACTCATTGTATTTATTATTTTTTCTAACATTTTATATAGTAATATAAAGGTTTATTATGAGTAAGTTTTTCCTTAAAACAAAACAAAAGAAATGATTTATTATGAATATTAAAATTTAGCTTTTTAAAATTCCAATCAAAACTTTATACTTACTTTATAAATTAATTAAAATCAAAATAATTACAATATATAATTAATGAAAATTAAAATATAATAAAATTTAAAAAATTCAAAATGATTTATAAAGTTCTTCAATCTATTCAATATCATGTGATAAGTGAGTGGTTTGTTCTCCACATTTTCTAACATTTTATGTTATATTTTATATAGTAATATTAGGGTTTTATTTTTATTATTTTGTAGATAAGTTTTTCTTTAAAACAAAAGAAAAGAAATGATTTAATATGAATATTAAAATTTAGCTTTTTAAAATTCCAATCACAACTTTATATCTATTTTATAAATTAATTAAAATAAAAATAATTAGAAAATTAAAATCTAATTAAAATATAATAAAATTTAGAAACTTCAAAATGATTTATAAAGTTCTACTTAAGCTAGCCAATATGATGTGATATGTAGAACTGTAAAAGGTGCACATAAGTGAGTGGTTTATTCTCAATGTGATTTAGATTTTTTTTTCAAAATGAAAACACTGATATTCATATTATGAAAACTAAATCTAATTAAAATATAATAAAATTTAGAAATTCAAAATGATTTATAAAGTTTTGTTCAAGCTAGTCAATATCATGTGATATGCAGGATTGTAAAAGGTGCACATAAGTGACTTGTTTGTTTTCAGTTGTGATTTATAATTAATATTTTTTTTTCAAAATGAAAACATTGATATTCATATTGTGAAATCTAATAAATTGTTTTTAATCAGTCTTAATTAATAGAGTATAGAGAAATTTTATAAATTAATTAAAATCAAAATTTAAAATAAAAATATTTATAAAATTAAAATCCAATTAAAATATAATTAAATTTAGAACATTCAAAATGATTTATAAAGTTCTGCTCAAGCTAGTCAATATCATGTGATATGTACTATTGTAAAAGATGCACATAAGTGAGTGGTTTGTTCTCACAGTGATTTATAATTAATAATTTTATTTTTCAAAATGAAAACGGTGATATTCATATTATGAAAACTAGTAAATTATTTTTCATTAGTCTTAATTAATAGAGTATAGATAAATTGTTATATTTGATGAAAAACATGTAAATTCCCTAATCAACAATATGATCATTTGACAACCTAAACCAAACACAGTTACACTGAAAAGATAATGTGAAAACCTTTCTTATCAAAAAATTTACATCAATAATCCTAATAAACATAAAAACTAATTATCTAAAAGTGCAGAGCCAAAATGATAAAGAAAAACATCATATTAATAGTCCTAATAAACATAAAAACTAACTATCTAAAACTGCAAATAGTCCTAATAAACATAAAAGCTAACTATCTAAAACTGCAAAGCCAAAATTTAAAGAAAAAAGCAAAAACAATCCCAAATGGAATGACGTCTTCATCCATCCTAACACAGTTTTGCAATTTTGTACAAAGCAATAATGTATAAATCCAGTTAATAATGCCTCTCTGTAACATCTATACACCTTAAAATTACAATCATAAAAAAATAAAACAATCTTCTATTATCCTATGGAAATAATTTTTGTGCCAATCATATACCAACTACGTGAACTCAATACTATTACAATTCCAATAATGCAATCACCTTTATGTAGTTGGTCAAAAGTTAATTTCATTCTCTACTTTCATGGTTTATGGAATAACGAAATATATTAAACAAATCCATAGCAATAATTGATATTATACTTTTGCAAGTCTTGTGTACACGACCATCTCGGTTGGGATTTCCCATGGCACAGTCTATAGTTCTATGGTATTAATTATCCATAGCATTATGTAATTCGACGACGGATCTTACAACCTAGACATTTATTGACTCCTTTAATTTTCAGTACTATTTGATTCGAATTTGGATAAGCCATATTTATCAATTGCATGCAATATTGTTTATAATGATTACATCTATCCGCATTCGGTCCTAGCTCCATCTAGTCCATTTGATTCTTATTTGAAAGATTAACGGTGTGGGCTCAGAGCGGGATGGTTAGGGTAACCACCCACCCCATTCTCCGGTTTGGTCTTTCATTTACTCCGCCGACAGAGGCTGCTTCTCGGCTCTGCAATTCTTCATGGTTGTTTGGCGACAACACTCACAGGTATCGATACCGGTCTGGAATGCTACCTAGTGGAATAGAACAATCTGTTTATTTGTTGCAAAGGTTTTTCTTTAATCCCCTTTTCAACATTTTGACAGTTTATGGATTATAGTTCTAAATCACAATGTGCACAATTTATTTGCTTCTCAAAAAGAGGGTTTATGATTTTTTTTAACATATCCGCAAATTGATTTGTATCCGTTCTTTACAGGCCTCATCTTGGATTTGCAGGATTGCCCTGTATCCGGGCATGGAGACTCGAAGCCATATCTCTAGCCACTCCTCTGCCCCATGCCTCTAGGTATTGTCTATGAATGAAACTGTACATTTCTCTTTATAGTTTTTTTGATATCGTTGAACAACTGGTATAGCAGGTTAGTGACCCTGCATTGCTGTTGTTGCGATGGTGTCAAGTTGGCTGCTCGGATGAAGCAGATAGGCAGAGCTTCTTGGAGGCTTCCTTCCCGCGGCCTTCTTCACGGTATTTACAACTAATTCACGCGGCAAAGAGATTGTTTATAGGTTTCATGCACTGTATTTGATTTCGGGATATTATATCTCCTGCAGGGTTGTGGGTTTCTTATTCGACATGAGTTTTCTCTCAGTTTAGCCGTAAATCTTGTGCTTTCGGTTTATGTTTTAGGGTTTGAGCGAGGCTCGCCCCCTATACTTTTGTTCCAACCGGAACCTTCATTCGCATGTTTACCCATTTTCAGTTTTGGCTAAGAATTGGTTTTTACTTCACGGTTCCCTGACTTCATTAGTTGTAGGAGTGTTATGGAGCCTTTGGCTTGGACTCTCGGAAATGTCTGTTGTGTTATTGTGTTATTGGGTTTACTATTATTGCATGTAATAATTTTTCCATTCACAATTGAACTACCAAGATTAAGTTTGGCTTGCTGTAGGTATTTCATGGTTTTACCATTGTAATCCAGTATACAGTTCTTCTTTGTAATCTGAAGTTCGTTTATTTATCTTTATTTCCTTGCTAGCATATATATATATATATATATATATATATATATATATATATATATTCACACTTGTATTCTATAGCAGTTATCTGTGGAATTTTTATCAGAGTTTTCCCGCAAGGGTAATTTTCCTCCAATTGCTCTCTATATGGGTTTTCTACCCTACAAGACTTAAACCCTCACCCTCTCTTTGGGTCCGGGATCTAAACCCTCAGGCGTAACCCTTTGTTTCTTTTAATTAATGGTATTCATACCCCTTAGGGTTTGGGTTTTTCATATAAATGGTTCGACTTACAGCTCTATTCAACCATATCTTTTTGGAAAACTTGTAAATGATATTTGAACCATAATGAAAGTGATTTCCTGTTTCTTGTCCTACACATCTTTTAGAAAGTATTTGCATTATTTCTCTATGTTTTTATAAATATAAATTTTACTGCATTTTATTATTTACAGTAGTCATATTCCGTAATCATTTCCTTGTAATGTATTAGCATAGTTGTTTTTCTCTTTATAAATAAATAAACACAATCATATTCAATTTTCATACAACTTACCTTATCTATTCCATTAGCACAGGTAATGATTTAAATATCCCTACATTGTAATATTTAACAGTAGCCTTTTTATATATTCCTACTGCTAAAAAGCATAAACCAAAACTCAAAGATACATCAATACCTAATTTCGGATGGAATTCCTTCTGAAGTTTGATGGTCCTCCGCTCCCCCCTTGCTCCCCCCTTGCTCCACACCACGGTCTAGGTGCTTCAATGAGACAAGAAGTTAGACCTCAGGAATAAATCGAGTCTCTTTTTCTTCTGGGTATTTGTTGAGCTCTGCTGGTTTCCTTACCAGCTCTGTATTACTCATAGCAACAACCTATTGCTTCACCCTTCCTACATTCTGCACATAACCCCATTTCTCCCCAGGATTTTCCTATAAATCCTTTATTGGAATGGTAACTATCATAACTGTCTCCACCTTTTTACCTTGGCATATTGGAATCATTTACCAATCAATTACTTCTTCCTTTTACTAAAGGCAATTGTTCATTAACTCTCTTTGAAAACACCAAAGATAATTTTTTAAAATACTGTTAACGAATACCCTTATTCGTTACTCATTAAAAGTATACCATAACAAGTATTTAAATCCATAATTAAATTAAACATGGTGTTACACTCTCTTACCTATAAGGAAATGTTTTTTGTTACACATATAAATATTTTTAATAAAGGCAATGTTCGCTGAATTGTCAAGATGGACAAAAATTATTCCATACGCTATTGGCTTCAAAAGCTCTCAATTACATAACCACATTGTCAATGCTTAGTGGACCATTCACTCTACGAACCTGAAATGAAGATGACTTGAAAATTCTGAAAAGTATTTTCTTTTGGGTCACTATTGACTTCTTTTTTTACAAGTCATGCACTACTTTAAGCAACCATGGAAGATTTTACTTCTTTTTTTATAAGTCACGCACTACTTTAAGCAACGATTGAAGATTTTACTTCTTTTTTTACAAGTCACGCACTACTTTAAGCTATCACGGAAGATTTTACTATGTATCGCCTTGAATTTTGGGACTTTAAAAACGTAAGAAATTCCAACCATTTATCTGTAAGTGAAAATAAAAATTCACATCCATCAAATATTCAACCCTCCATATAATTACCAAAATGACCATATCTTTAACTCAAAGGTTCACTAAATTACATCATAGCCTGTAGCACTATGAGTGTGTTCAAAGGTACAGAATAGACTCGAAATACCCTTGAGCACATCAATAATGTTGTGATAATCCATGACGTTTACATAGAAGATATGCAATCCATCCCCATGCAATTTTCTGAGAGACTCTACTACCATTGCCACTATTCAAAATCATTAATGAAGAATTCCAACATACTATAAGTTCAAAGAAAACCAAATGTAAAAAAATTTAGCTCAATTTCAAAGTGATGAGGAATTCAAAATAGGGATGGAATGGAAAAACTTACATATTTTTATTTTTAGGGGTTTGAATTAAAAAAAATAAGACATTTGGCATCTGATTTTGTGGAGTTCCACAGGTAGGATAGTTCTTAATATTTGAGGACAACACATTGATTTTTCTGAACCTATTGGCCTTGCTGCAATGGATGCTCCACATGCGGGTATCGCAGTCCAACATGTATTGCACTATTTCTTGTCTTAGAGGTGGCTCTGACCTTGAAATTTTGAGGGTCACTATTTTCATTGGGTGTGTCTGAGAAAATCCTGTTGCCACAATCCTAGGTGGAATTGATAATGCATGTTGTGTGTAATGTTGTAGGACATGCATAACAGAATAGGACTAGAATTGAACAACCAACTTGATTTTTCCCATATTTTTCACTTCACTTGGATGAATTAACAGAAGAGGATAAGCACTTTTGTAGATTCAATCGCTCTGTAAAATCAAATTTCGAATTCAAACTTTTCCAATGCATAGGTCCCTGCAAGGTGGGGATTTTCTTGAAAATATATAGGGAAATTGTCGAAAACCCCTCGGGTGAATAGGGGTCTGTTAGCGAAATGAAGGGATTGTTATCATAATGAAGGGAGCTCAGCTATTGTGGCCGCCCATGCTTTCAATCATGGCACCTACCACCAGCAATGGCTATCCAATAAAGCATCAGACGGTGTAACATGATGGTGGTATGCTGCCTGATGGTGGCACTCATTGGCCTCTGCAATTTTTTCATCGTGATCAATCTGACGACATACGATATTTATATCATCTAAAACCGAAGGCACACAATGGTACGGGAAGAATTCTTCCAAAGAAATGCCTTATGGAAACAACATGATGCAAAAAGTAGAACCCAACAACCACACCTTCATCCTTTTTTTCCAATCAAGAACTCTCTCTGGATCTCCTCTGTCATGTAGCCATTCATTTAAGCTCACATTCTCCACAAATATGTAGACAAGTAATCGTTATTCCCTAATTTAAAATAGCCCAAAATCTCAACCAAATGATTATGCTGGATTTTCACCAAAGTCTCCATTTCTACTTGGAATTCCCTCTCAACCAAAATTTGATTATGTTGGATTTTTGCCAAAGTCTCCATTTCTTATTGGAATTCCCTCATCCTTTACAGGAATCCATGCCCAAATTATTCATAGCCGCCACCACTTTTCAAGATGAATTTTCACAATGGCCTAAAAGGATGCAGAGGAGGTGTCATGCCGTGACCAAATTTCCGACCTTACCAGTTCGTTCTCTAACAGGCCCGTTTCGGTTTGCACCTTAACAAAGTGAGTGACCCAGGTCTTTTCTCTGACAAGCCCATTTAGTTTTGCTCTCCAGATCTAGGTTCCCTTGGGCGAAGAGGAAAATGTGCTGAAGAAGAAGACGATGCCATGTCAAAAGTAGTAGTCACATATGAACCTTTTGAGATCAGTTAGTTAGTTAGAATCATCTAGCGGCAGAAAATATTCTAATCGTCTAACATATAGGATCAATGGGCGACAAATTGGCTCGGTGACAATTTGGAGAGTTGTTTTCAAAGAGGGATGCCTTACGACGTAAAAACATTTCACATTGAATTCACCACTTTCCCATTGAATTTTTTTAATTATGTATTAATTTTCTTTTAACTATTATAGTTAAAAAATCCAAGATTCTAAACTTCCAATTATATATATATATATAGTTATATTTACAATGTGACGAAAGATAAAAATGTGACCAAAGAATTACAATCAAAATTCTAATAGAGAGGCCAAACAACAAAAACAAAGCTCTGGCATCAATGAACACAAATTAAATACATTGATAATGCTTCGATGGAATAATCACCTTATCTCCTTGAGAACCCTGATATCTACATCCAAATTCTCTAAGAGTTTGTTTTGTGAAAACGTCCTATGCTAGTCAAGTTTGTTTTCTCGCTTAATAACCATTATAACAACATGCAACAATATATTCATCTATTGTTTAATTGTTGTTTACTAAAAATAAAAACATAAAATTATTAATATACAAACTAAATTTATTAAATTTATGTGTTAATTAAAAATGGAATCAATTGGAGACGTGGGAGAAATGGACTCGTTTAAGGAGATATGATATCACATTTCTCATAAAACTGTTTAAAAAACCATTTTTTTATGGAGAAACCAAATTAGTGGACTGAGAAATGAAAACAATCATACAAAACATTGTTTTCCATGTTGTTCCATTTTCTATACATTTTCTTCCGAAAACGAAGACTCTTGTTCTGTTTTTAGTAACATAGTTGTAGGCCCAGTGACATTTTATTATAATAATCCTAATTCCTATATTGATAAGCGAGTCTATTTTTGGCACAAGTGGAGGCATTCAATGGATTTCCCAAAATGTTACATTATGTTTATATAGTGCTTCATGCATTTCCAATAAAACACTAAAAGCTAGATTCCAAGTATGTTTGTTAGATGTTGCTTATGAATGCATAGATAAGGTTGATGTATTTCACATATTCTCATTGTAATATTCAATGTTGGTGGCATCATTGAAGCTTGCAATTTAACTTTTCAATGGTCCCTGGATTGATTTTTAACTAGTCGAGATCTCCATTTCTATGGAATTGAGTTCAGTAGAAGCATAACAACTTTGAGTTCTATTATTCATCAAGTTTCATACCTCTCGATTTGGAATTGGGTTCAAGACTTACATAACAACTTTGAGTTCTCTTCCAAGTCTAGGTGCTTGCCTATGATTTTTGGCACATATGCAAGCCTTGAAAGTGTGAGAATACACGAGAATAATCTCATGGGATAAATACCCATTTCACTCTAAGGTTTCCCTCATGTTTATTTGATGTTTTTTGTCAGCAAAAATTGCGTTCACAAGGGGAGGAATCTCTCATGACAACCCAAATTACTGTTGAAGAGAAGAAACCAAACGAATTAGATAAATTAGCTAGCACTTCCAGGTTTGGTCTCAAGACTTAAACCACTCCATATCCCTTGCTGGAGTAGGATATATATCTTATGTAATATAAATGTCATAGTATTTCTTAATATAAGTACCTCTTGGTTTGTTTATTTGATTTTGAAAATAAAAGTCTAAGTAAGAAGCGTGTATGACTTGATTTTAATATTTTGTTAATGATTCTTGACTAATAATGTCGAATAGTACAGAGAACATATTTTCTTTAAATTAGTAGACGAAAAACTAGAAATAGTAACCTAGAAATGTAAACTATTATATGTGCTACACAAAAGGAACAAAACAGTACAGGTACTGCAAGCTTATATTTTGTACAAGAAATCATATTTAACATAATATAGAAAGAAAATACAGTAAGTAGTAGTACAAATTATATCTTATTTAATTAGATAGAAACAATTATTTTATTCTGTCTGAGAACATTAAATTCTAGAAAAAATTTACACAGTTGGAATAAAGAAGAAAAATTTCTACTGTAAACTGTTGAGGCACAGATGTTTAGGGTCGAGCCACATGGAGACAGGGCATGGGTCATGGTCCTTTGGCCCATTCAAAATCCAACTCGTTGTAGATTACAATTACAATAAATGGGAAAGAAAGAATGTTATGATATAAATATATCTAAATATTTCTACTATCTAGCCATAGACCAAGTAAATCCACTGCAGGAGAATCTAGAAAGAAAACTGGGAAGTAGTGCATAACATAAGCGAATGAAAATAAATAGTAGAACATCATTTTATATAGAATAGTCAACCATAATATTAATAAACATAAATTTCATGCGGAAACCGTAAACCCTTAGGTGGAGGAAGAAAGACCGAATTATGTCTACCATTATAGATATTGAGTAAAGGGGAAATAAACTTAAAATACAGAATGGCGCAATGTAATATTTCCTCAATGAGTTTCAAATCAAAATACAAGACCCAGATTTCAAATTCATATAGTAACAACCAAAATTTCTATTATGTCATTAAACATAAGTTATAGGCTTAGAGGCCTTAAGTCTCGAAGGGAAACAAAACTCATGTAGTTACTAAAATTAAGAAACAAAGCCTTCTCAAATTAAGTTCGAGTAAACATCAAACATGTCATTTCTCATCGAACTTCAAGAACCTAGAGTACAAAAATCTTGCATGCAGGCACAGTCGTGGCCATATGGCGCCTTGCACACAAGGAAGGTTTTACCCTCAACAAAACTGGAATAATACTATTAAGGAAGGAGCAAGTTAAAGGGTTGAGGGCTTACCTGTGAGTTAGAGAAGTGTTGTCAAGCCAACCCAAATCCCCTTCTGTGGCACAGGTTTGAACCTTGTTTGAGTCCAAAATAAAATACAATGGGGTCAAACGAGTGGATAGAAAACTAAGCATACGAACCAGAAAATTAATATAAGAAGTTCAAAATGGAAAATTTAGATTCGGACAAAACCAACAACAAAAGCAAGATTTGAATTACCTGCTTGGGTTAGGCCTGTCATGTCCTAATTCCATTTCCACTGGGACTAAGAAGCTAAAACCGATGTTTAGTTGCGCCTTAGCACACAGAACTATTCGAAGAAGAACAAAAAGAAAATTCCAACAATGGGAAAAACCATTCGGGAAAGACCTTCCAAATAATCAAAGAAGCCTAAAATTAAAATAACCTCAAGACAATATGTATTGCAACTTGAACGCACAATTATTTACAACTGAAGAAGTGACCGAACCTCCAAAATAGGAGATAATTGCATTACAAATTTTTAAAAGGAAAAAACATCGACGAATTCATACCAATCAATAACAAAAACCAGCTGCAGAGTGACGAAGGTCGGGAGTTCCATCATCCATAAGGGCAAGTTTACAAAAATTAACAAGAATCGAAGTAAAGTTGCAGATACAAGCTAAGTCCTGGTGACGACGGAAGAATGAGCTCGAGGGACGGGACAAGGGGGATGGGTGGTTACCCTAACCACCCCAAACACACTCCGACCCGTTGGATCTAGGGTTCTTCCAAATTGACGGACGAGATGCAACAGACATACTTTGCGGGACAATTATGGAAATATTACCATAACGTCCAACCAGGTGTCTTCAGATTATGGTGGAGTGGTAATCAAGACATTAATACATTGAACAATATGGATCGCTTCATAGATAAGCCGTATGAATAACCATTAAATTCAAATAAAAAGTGTTATCCGTAGCAATCAAAAACCCAAATCTTAGTACAGAGTCCAATTGATGTTGGTATTTATAAATGGTACTATGGTCCAACATGATTTGGTAAACCCAAAGGCATAAATGTAATGTATATAAAGTTAAGTCATAGCTATTTAAATTTTAATGATGAAAGGTTATATGTATTTAAATTTTCTATTGTGTTAAATGTGTGGCCAATAAAAATATGCAGGTAGCATATGTAGTTAGTCTATAGTTGTATTAACAATAGGAAAAGTGAGTTGATAATTAGTAAGAATGAAAAGTGAACTTAGATGAATTTTTTTTTATTATGGTAAGTTTTTATGTATATAGTTGTGACAAGTGATATCAGAGTGTGGTTACACGCTGGGGCCAGATAGGCCAATGTGATAACGTGGGTGTTTTCATTTTGTTTCTTGTTTGAAATTGTGCATAGTGACATGAAGAATGATAAGAAGTTTCAATGAGGAGAGAGTCTATTCATCAAACGCCAAGAACTACAGTGGAAGACCATCCCCTAACCAATCCTGAAGTTAACCTGAAAATGTGGGTGTAATTAAGCATGGACCAACACCAACAAACCAGTATATTACTGGAAGAGAAACAACGATAGAAGAATAGACTGTTAAATATGGTGCAACAAATTTAGAGAGATATGACTTGGGAGTTGAAGTGATAATGAAAAGTTAATGAGAGAGCAAGAAAGGATATTGAAGAGCCTCTTAGATAAACATAACCATCATACTGCACAACCCAGTCTTGAGAGGGGTACCCACTAAGAAGGAGAGAAACAAAATAAAGTTCATGACAATCCATAAGGGAGTCGTACCCATTGGAGTAATAAGAGTATAACTTATAATGAAGCTGAATCTAGAAATATTTCATATTAGCAAGCGTTGAAGAAACGGAAATTGGAATTACAAGGTGAATTCCAAAAAATCAAGCCTCCTATATTTGATGGAGAGGCTGAAGAAGTGGTGGAAAGTTGGATAATAAATATGAATACGTATTTCCAAGTTTATGAATATAACATCAAACTCAAAGCTCACCTAGCTATCTATCAATTGTGGGAAAAAGATATATTATGGTGGGAGGAGGTGAAGAATGTGCATGGAATTGAAGACCAGAATGTGACTTGGGATGAGTTCTAGTAGTATTTCAAGGGAAAGTACTTAACTGAATGATTTTATGATGACAAATCACGAGAATTGCATGATTTAAAATTGGGACAAATTTCCATGGATGGATTTATCACTAAATTTACCTCCTTGTTAAGATATGTGCCATATTTAAGAGATGAAAAGGCAAAGGTACAATGATTCTTGAGTTTTTTTCCTACTCACATGAAGGAAAGAATCGATTTTGTGAACCCAAAAACTATGGATGAGGCAATAAGAAAAGCACAGATGTGTTATTGGCAGTGCAAGGCAAAGGGAGAAGTTGGCAGAAGTTGGCCACCTAAGAAAGGGAAGAAGGGTACCTTGAATTTTAAAAACAGCAGACCAGGAAACTTTAAAAATGCTGCAAGGAATTCGGAAAATAGGTAGATTGGAAAAAATCAGCAAAAACCCAAATGGGGAGCTGAAGAGCGGCATACTGAGGCTTCTAGTAGGGTAGACCTTGGATAGTCCTAAAAACCACCATTGTAATGTTGGGGATGTGGGGAGGCACATTATTTTAAAAAATTTCCTCATTGAGGGAGAAATGAAGTGACAACCAATCTTCAAGAAGCATCTATCATGGGAGATGTTGTGCGAAACATACCCACGATCAATGATGCTCTGGAAGATCGACAAGCGGATTTCCAGCCAACTATGATAGAACTGGAAGGTAAGCTACAAACCCAATGTGTTTCCATTTTGGTTGACCCTAGTGCCAGTTTGAGCTATATAAACCCCCGCATAGTTGAAAATTTTAAATTGCAAAATCATAAACTTAAGAACCCATGGCTTGTTCAATTGGCAATGGGGAAAAAAAAGCAAGTCAATGCCAGAGTTCCAAATTGCGAGCTGAATATAGGAGATCAACACATAACTGTAGAACAAAACATTCTACTCTGGGTTCCTACGATATTTTATTGGGAATGGACAGGTTAGAAAGACACTAGTCGTTAGTGGATTGCAAAGATAAAGTCATTTACCTTAAATCAAAAGACGATACACGTCGGGAATTGTAGGGGATCAAAAAGCCACTTCAGTTGCACCCCATTACTGCATCCTAGCTGGGTAAATGCATTAGAAAGGGGTGTCAGCTATACGCAATTTGGGTGGGGTTATATAACTCCAAGGATAAGACCCTTATGCTAGAAAATATTCCTATTGTACAAGAATTATTAGATGTGTTCCCTTAAAATATCCCAGGATTACCACCAAAGCAAGATATTGATTTGACAATATAACTAATACCTGGGGCAACACCTATGTCATGAGCATAATACAGAATGAGTGTGCCTAAATTGACAGAATTAAAAATGAAACTACAATAATTAATGGACAAGGGATATATTCAGCCAAGTGTGTCTCCTTGGGGAGCACAAGTGTTGTTCGTTAAGAAAAAGGACAGTACTATGCGAATGTGCATGGATTACCAACAAATCAATAAATTGACTGTAAAAACAAGTACCCATTGCCACCCATAGACGATCTGTTTAATCAAGTGAAGGGGACAATAGTATTTTCCAAGATTGATCTAAGGTTGGGGTATCACCAAATACGGATTAAGGATGAGGATATATCCAAAACAGCTTTCCGTACCCAATATGGACATTATGAATTTGTGGTGTTACCATTCAGGTTAATAAATGCACCAGCAACGTTCATGAGCTTGATGCATGGTATCTTCCACCCATTTTTGGATAAATTTGATTTAATATTTTTTGACAATATACTGATATATTCTAATAATATGGAAGAACAGAAGGAACATTTACATATAATGCTGAAAATGTTACGAGAACACCAGCTCTATGCCAAATTTAGTAAATGTGACTTGTACAAGGAGCAGATTCAGTATCTGGGACACGTGGTATCTACTAAGGGGATTTCTGTAGATCCCAAAAAATATAAAAACGATAATGGAATGGAAATTCCCTAAGAATGTGGCAGGCATACATTCATTCATGGGTTTAGATGGTTATTACCGACGGTTTATTAACAATTTCTCAAAAATATTGTTTCCTATTACCTCTCTGCAGTGCAAGGTATGAGTCTGTAAGTGGACTCAAGAATGTTAAAATAGTTTTGAAAGATTAAAAGAGCTACTAACTACTTCCCCTATACTAAAAGCAACAGACCCATGTAAGGAATTTGAAGTATGCACTGATGTCTGCAGGGAAGGGGTAAGAGCAGTTTTGACCCAAGAAGGTAAGGTCGTAGCATACAAATCCATAAACTTGAAAGATCATGAGAAAAGGTATTCTGCCTATGATTTATAATTAAATACAGTCGTGCATGTATTGTGAGTATGGAGACATTACTTGCTGGGAAATAGCTCTAAGAACCGACCGTACCAGTTTAACTAGCTATTTTAAGAAACCTTATTTAAATGCTCGCCAAGAAAAATGGAATGCATTCTTAAGTGAATTTTATTTTGATATTCAACATGTAAAAGGTAAGGATAACTGTGTTGCTGATGCTTTAATAATAAAAGTTCATTTCATCTATGAACTCTATTTTAACCAAGTTGAATCTAAGTTCCAGGAGCAGATTGTGGAGGCAGCAAGGAAGAACCTTAAATATCAATTCCTATGGTTGCAAGCAAGATAAGGTGAAAATCAAGAAAATAAATCATATTATGAGATGAATTATAAACATCTCTTGTTATACCAAAAGAAGATATGTATTCCAAATCAAATGAGCTTAAAGGGGATAATTATGGATGAATGTCATCAGAGTTCCTATGCAGGACATCCTGGATATCAAAAGATGTTAACAACAATTAGGAAATATTGTTTCTAGCTAGAATTATTAAATACATTGTTGAATACCTGACCAAGTGCTTGGAGTGCCAACAAGTCAAGGTAGAACACCAGCATCCAACAGGATTGCTTCAGCATATCCCTATACCTGAATGGAAATGGGAAGTTGTTTCACTTGATTTCATCACCAAGTTACCAAGAAATAAAATGAACAATGACTCAATCATGTTGGTGGTCGATAGACTCATAAAGTATCCCATTTCATACATATCCAATCAACATACAAGACAATACAGATTGTTGACATCTTCATGAAAGAAATTTTTAGACTGCACGGTAGTCCAAGAATTTTTATCTCAGATCAAAATGTAAAATCTACATCAGCTTTCTAGAAGACATTACTCACTGGATTGGGAACACAAATTCAGTTTAGTACCACTTACCTTCCTCAAACAGATGGGCAAACTGAGAGGGTGAATCAAGTTCTAGAGGATATGTTGCGCATGTACATAATGCAATAGCCTACAAAGTGGGAAGAGTATCTGCACTTGTTCAAGTTTTCCTATAATAATGGATATAAAGAATCCCTCAAGATGAGTTCTTTTGACGCATTGAATGGAAGACAATGTTGAACCCCCATAAATTGCAGTTGTCCGGAAACCAAAATGATGCTTGGACCAAACATGCTTAAGGAGATGGAGCATGAGGTGAGAAAGATTAGACAAAACTTAAATGCAGCTCAATACTGGCAAAAGATATATGCAGACCGAAAGAGAACCTTCAGGGAATTTGTGGTGGGTGACCACGTATATGTTAGAATTAAACCAAAGAGGAGTACCTTGAGGTGGAATGCTTGTGCCAAATTAGCTCCCAGGTATTGCAGACCATTCCAAATTTTGGAACAGATTGGGCTAGTGGCTTATCAACTGGCTCTACCTAGTCATATAATGGTACATAATGTGTTGCATGTATCACTGTTGAAATGATACATAAATTACCCTAAGCATGTGATACATTGGCGGAGTATACATGTAAGTCATGATTAAATTACAATTTTCAAATATGAAAGGTTCTTGTTGGAACTAATTAAATTTTTTATTTACCACTGCAGGTAGAACTGAATGGTGAGTTTCTGGTAGAACCTCAGCATATTCTCGATCAAAGAGAAATAACACTTTAGAGGCGAGTCATCCCCCAAGTTAAGGTGAAATGGAAGCACTTTAGGCAACAGGAGGCTACCTTGGAGGATGAAAACTTCATTCGAGAAGCATATCTTGGACTGCTTTCAATGATAAAGTAACACTGCAGACGGTGTTTACCTTAGAGGGGGAAGATGTAACACCCTGTTTTATGTTAATTATGATTGATAGACATTTTATGATACATTTGAATTAGTAAAAGTGAAAGGAATTAACAAATATGGTTATTCTTTAGTGAGACTTGAGTTTATTATAAATAGATAAAAATTGATAAATTATCCTGAGTAAAAGGGATTAACTGAATGGTAAATGATTCTGAGATTCCAGGGTCAAAAGTAGAGACAATTTCTGACAGTTACTTCCCAAAAAGGATAAAATGGAAATCCTGAAGAAGGGAAGGGGTTCTATTCAGAAAATATGCTAAGGGTTAACAAAAGTATGTGGATCGATGGGTCGAGCTGCTGCTGTGTGTGTGATTGCCGCGACGGGTGGAGCTGCTACTGTGTGTGATTGCCGGATAGGTCGAGCTGCTGCTGGGCGCCATCGGTAAAATCTGTGTGTGATTGCCGCGACGGGTCGAGCTGCTGCTGTGTGTGATTGCCGCGACGGGTCGAGCTGCTGCTGTGTGTGATTGCCGCGACGGGTCGAGCTGCTGCTGGGCGCCATCGTTAAAATCTGCCGGTATGTTCGTCTGCCATTGTTTGCTCATTCAATGTAATTGAGGGTTATGAATTTTGGTGTATAAATTTATTTATGAAGAACATCATTGCAGAAACTTTATGTTTAGCTAGACCTCTCAAATCGGTGTTGGAAGGCCTGAAGAATTGTTTTATAATTCATAGCATTGTTTAGACTTTTTCCACACAAACCCCCAATGGGATATCTAGAATTATTTTACATTTTCACCAAAATATAAGATCGAATATACCTGTAGCATAAATAAATTATTTTTCTTGAATTTATTAACTAACTAATAACAAAAAAAACCCCTAGGAAAAGGCCTATGCTCTAGTTATTATTCCCCCCCAAATTTATTTTAACTGAAAACAACATTCAACTATTATTAAAACATAAATTAAGGCTTATAGAATCTAAGCAGGATTTTTTTTTAAATGACCATCCATCAGACTTCCAGGGAACAAAAGGGTTCATCAACTCCCATCAATGAGGTCTTTGAGTCTTCTACCACTTTTCTATGTAATTATAGCAGACACCAAAAATGAGGTCTTTGAGTCTTCTACCACTTTTCTGTGTAATTATAGCAGACACCAAAAATGAGGTCTTTAAGTCTTCTACCACTTTTCTGTGTAATTATAGCAGACACCAAAAATGAGGTCTTTGAGTCTTCTACCACTTTTCTGTGTAATTATAGCAGACACCAAAAATGAGGTCTTTGAGTCTTCTACCACTTTTCTGTGTAATTATAGCAGACACCAAAAATGAGGTCTTTGAGTCTTCTTCCACTTTTCTGTGTAATTATAGCAGACACCAAAAATGAGGTCTTTGAGTCTTCTACCACTTTTCCGTGTAATTATAGCAGACACCAAAGTAGCATCATTTATTGGGTGATCTATTCATTTGACTAGTTAATCATAATGTTCATCTCCTCAGGTTCTCTTTACCACTATTTCGCCCAAAATATCCTCTACTTGAATTATCTTAGTTGTGCATAGTTGCTTCATCCAGTTGGTTTGTTGGTCCTTGTCATTATATGGTTAAGCTATTGGTACTTATAATTTATTTTCCACATAAGTGTACATATCCACTACATTAAAGATAATGCATATCCCCATGCCAACTAGAAGTTTGATATCATAAGCATGTGCTAAGAGCTTCCTCAAAATTTTGCATGTTGTGATATTTTTCAGTTTTATTTTCTTATATTATTTCTTGGGAAATATTTCATTATGTAGATGTAGTAATATTATATTTCATTCTTCAAAAGTAACCTCTTTCTCTTTAATTCTACCTTTCTCATATACCTCTGAGTGTTTTCCTATAGAAGTCCCTTAACTTTTTCATTCAAAGATTGTATGGTTGTAGTGAATTATTCCTCATTAATGCTTCTTAGTTTCCCAAATATACGAGTTCAAAAAAATTTCATGGGTACACTCCATAAAAAATTTAAAATCGATAGAACCAACTACTTCAATTTCGAGAATCATTATAAGTGAATTCTTCCTACATAAGGACTTGATCCCATTGATGTGGGTGCTCACTTTTCAAGCTTCACAATATGTTTCCCAAACTAATATTGATGAATTTGGTTTTTCCATCCAATTTAGGATGATAGGATGAGATCAAACAAAGCTTAATTCCCATCTTTTTCCACAATGTCTGCCAAAAGTCTCCAACAAGCTTTGTGTCCTTGTCGGAAAATATACTTTTAGGAAGACCATGGAGTATTAATACCTCCTTAAAAAATAGATTTGAAATGTGTGTTGATTCATTTATTTTGTTATGAGGTATAAAATGTTCCATATTTGAACATTTTTCAATTATGCAAAATATGCAATCATTTCCTTTTTTATTTCTAGGAAATCCTAAAAGAAATCAATACTTACTACATCCCATGATCTATCAAGAATAGGTAATGGCTGATATAACTCGGTGGTTGGATGCTTTCCATTTGAATTTTGGTATATTTTACATCTCTTTAAAAACTTCTCATCATTTGTCCTCATTATTGGCCAAAAATAATCAACACTGAGTTGAGAAAATGTTTTGTCACTTCCAAAATTCCCTTCCAATCCTCCATTATGCTTTTCGTGTAGTAAATTGTCCATCAATGAAAATTTTTATATGCATAATTGGTAGCCCTTAAAAAACATCTCTTCTTGAAGCATATATTCCATCCAAGGACTTCAATCCTTGCTTATTAGATTTTGACATGCCTTGTAAAACTCATGAAAATATGCATCATCTTTATATAGCTTCTTGATATGATCAGATCCTAAGAATTTCACTTGAAACTTTTGAAAAAGTATGCATCTTCTTCTCAAATCATTGGAAATTTTATTAGTAATTCCATTAATATGTTTCAAAAAAAATGTAAAATTATTAATATAATATACCCACTTAGCATGATTTTGATTTCATTTGTCTTGTTTGGTAAATTACATTGCAAGGCATGATTATCAGAATATAAGAAATGTTCCTTAGGAATAAGATAATGCCTTAATTTAGTTAGAGCTTAGATGACTTCATAGAACTCCTTGTCATATGTAGAGTAATTCTTCATCTCTTTGTTCTACTTCTCACTAAAGTAGGCCATTGGTTTCTCATCTTAGCTAAGAACAACCCATATTGAATTTTCATTACAATCACATTTGACTTGAAACACCTTATTGAAATATGAAGAGATAATATAGTCTTCACAATGATCTTCCTTTTCAACAAATTAAAATTTTTTTTAGTTGTTATTGTCCACCTAAAAGCTTGATTTTCCTTCTTGATGGTGTCATCTATTACAAAACATATTCGACTAAAATTTATGATAAACTTCCTATAGAATCTTGAAATTAATTAACAAAGCAATGGAACACTTCAAATATTATGGAAACACAAACATAGAAAAGCTTAAAATAAGTGAGACAAAAATGTGTGGTTTACCCAATTTGGGATACATCCACAAAGAAATATGATATTATCCAGTAAAATGAAGGGATACAAGCTACAAAAAGTCCTCTGTAATTTCCCCATTGGTCTCACACAGACTCTGATATTTTCATCACGCACAGAATAAAGCATAGTCGCAATATAATTCCCTTATATAAACTGAGGGTTTATATAAACCGACACATTCCCATGTCTAAGCATGAAAACATTCTTTGATATTGTTAATGCCTTTAGTGTTTACTTCTACAAGTTCTATAGGCAGAGTCTGTAAAGGGCCAGGTAGCCTCTGGATCTCATCTTTTATGAAAGGTGACATATCTAGTAAATGCCCCTGCAGTCAATCTCTGGAATGGATCTAAATAGAAGTTCTGAACATTTTAATATCCGTAAAACACAAACTAAAATGAGCTAAATTGACTAATATTATTCTAACTAACCTAAAATGAGCTAAATTGATTTTAATATTCTTCTAACTAACCTTGACTAAAATGAGCTAAATTGTACTTTGATACGAACTTTCATTAATTGGTTCTCTTTGAGTATTGCAATCATTTCCATAGGTTAATTTCCATTTTTGATTGAGAGTTAATTGCTTAGCATATATTGTGCAAGTGTACTTCAGAAGTATAAGAACCTGGATTGACATTTAATGCTTGTAATTTATCTCACAATTAATTTACCCATTAGGATGCTTTGACCTAGTAACTTGAGAGATGAAAAATATCCTATCACATTAATGTGAGGATCCATTTTCACAATGAACATTAGGAAAAGACAATATTCATTGTAGTTGGTAATATAGTCAACTAGTAGACTATTCAATTATTAACAAAGTTGATGAAAGAATGCAAGGAATTTAAGGTTGCATTTCAATTTTGAAAATTTTCTACAATAATTTTTGTAGGATAATTTGTTAATGCAAGTTTTCATAGTTATTTATAATTTTTATTTTAGAAAGAACCTTCAACCAAAAATACCCAAGGTTAGTCCCCCGTGTGCCCTTTGAGACACATTAGGTCATCCCACCAATTCATGCCCTATGCTTCATGAGTTGAAGAGTATCCTTCATACCCCTTAAGCACCCCCATTTCTCCCCACTCCATCATGTGATGTTGCCACCTCATCACGTAATAAGGGTTTAAGAACCAACGAACTCTTGTCTATTTATGTGAAATACAAACATTATACACAACATTGTCTCAATCTCCGATGATATCAAGATGTGTTGGTCACCATACATCATGCCTCAATAGTAGCACCACCACTTACACCAACCTCATATGTTGATGATTCCTCTTCCACCATTTATTATGTCACGAACTCGGTTAATTAGTATTTGGCATGCCCTTGAGTGCTCTATGTTAAAGACACTCATCTCATCTATATGTGTTCTCTACTCATCAAATACCATCATCACTGCATGCATCAAGTGACATATCCCCCTCATCAAGATCCCAATCCGCCTAATTTTGGATGCTCCTCATACACTAAGTACCTTGACCATATCAATGGAATTCCCAACTCCTAGCATGGTTCCCACCACACCAACACAACTATTGGAGATTCAAACGACCTCACCTCTTAGAAAATGATAAGAAATTATTTCACCCCCTTGTACTAGAACAATACATAGAAAGAATAACATATAATTAATAGAAGAGATAAAAATATGAATTAGAGAAAGGCATGGATCACATATTAAAGGAAATGTAAGCCAACCTAGAAAGAAACAAACTCTTCGCTCCCACTTCAAATAATTTTTAAGAGTAAACAATGAAAACAACAAATTGATCTATGTACTAGATGTACAACATTCAACCATACCTATATAAAGAGTGTACAATGAAATTAATGTTGGTTTACTTCAACACTTGGAAAATATCTTGTTTCTATCCCATTTGTGGAAGTTATGCAAATATGAAATAAAGATATGAGGTTATGAAGTTCTTAAATTTGATGAAGTAGATGACCCTACTTTTGAGGATTATCCTATAGAGTTATAAAAGATGAATCAAGGGAATAAAAATGTAATTCATAAACATTTTCATATATTCCTACTAATAAATAAAATATTATTACACAACTATATGCTAGATTTAGGAGAAACAACTGGTGTAATTAGATCAGTGATTTCATGTGTTAGGGTTGTGGATTCAGGCATTGAAACAACACCATTATATTTCAAATTTAAAAATGATGGTTTGAGTCCTAGGTAGCTTAGAATCCTACTTGTTTTAAAAATGAGGATGCACTCCCATTTGATTTTCACTGATAGGTTGTAATCATGAGGCTCTCGCTCAAGAGTGGACCTTCGCAAAATCTTGTGACGTCTTGTCACAAACAAAACCATCAAATTGAAAACACATCATTTTTCTCCTTCAAAGAAAAAAAAAATTCAGATCATGTGAATATGTCCATGTACTCTTACATATTGGTGTACAAAACCATCAACCAAACACAAGTTGACAAAACATGCCTTTTCAAACAACTGACTCTTAAGTCAAATAATAGAGCTCATGTAAAAATTTCCATATTTGTTGCATTTATGTGTGTCTAACATAACTCTACTTTCAACATCTTGCTTCATGCAACATGCACCATACTTTGAATTTGCAAAGACCCAGGAATTCTCCACCCCCCATTTAAATGACCCTACAAGTTGATCCTTTTAGTTTTTTCACTCTATAAGCATAAACGTACGATTATGCATGATGGAGAATCTCTAGCGCTTTCCCTTGTTAATATATTTAACAAGGGAAAGCGCTAGATATTCTCCATCATGCATAATCGTACGTTGGATTTGGTGATAATTGTCTCCATATTTTGGCTTTTTGACCCCGAAAAACATAATTATTTTAGAAGGGAGGGAAGGAGGGATGATCACGTTGACTTGCTTGATGACATGTTTATGAAGATTAACTACCTCAAGAACTATTTTTTTGCGTCTAGAGAAAGAGACACATTCCCATGTTTGAGCATGAAAACGTTCTTTGATATTGTTAATGCCTCCAGTGTTTACTTCTACAAGTTCTATAGGCAGAGTCTGTAAAGGGCCAGGTAGCCTCTGGATCTCATCTTTTATGAAAGGTGACATATCTAGTAAATGCCCCTGCAGTCAATCTCTGGAATGGATCTAAATAAAAGTTCTTCATTTTAATATCCGTAAAAGACAACAACTTTAAAGTAAACTATGTACATGTTCCATTCATCATGAACACAGACCTCACAAGCCTCCTTGGCTTTGGAGCATTTTCCATGTTTTCCATGTAACCAAGACCCAAATAATTAGGCCCTTCTTGAAGAACATTTGGATCAACTATGCCTTGTACATTCTTGCCTTTAAAACCCTTTACTTTCATAGGACATTTTCATCAAAAATTTGGACCTTATTCCTCTAATGTCTCTCAAAAGAACTTACACATTCATTTTAAGAGGAAATTGAAGGTACTCTAATGTCTCTAATGTCTCTCAAAAGCACGTACACATTCATTTTCATAGGAAATTGAAGGTAGAAACCAATAGCTAATTCTTCCAACTAACCTTGACTAAAATGAGCTAAATTGTACTTTGATACGAACTTGATTTAAATTGTCCACCCCACATTAGGCACCAATGATTATAACCTTTAATGGGCTAGCACTGGTTTGTAATCATCTCAAAATGACTTAGTAGATGAAAAATTACTATGTTTGTAGTCATCGTTTCACACCATCTACATATGACTCTTCTACACATTATATGATTGAATTTATGGTAGGTCATCCCTTCTATCTAGACCATGATTGATTGTGACATTAGGTGAATAAAGGAAATTTGATAAGGAAGGAACACTAATTTTATTCTCCTCCACCTACTCCATATTTAGTGATTGCCTATTTTTTCTCTTCCAACATTTTATTTTGGAAATTCATTTTGGTATTTAATTTTACTAATAGTCACAACACCTGGAAGTCAAAGAAATTGTTATATACACTACTAAACTCAATTAACATTGTTTGTTATTGGACTTTACAATAACAAACAACGTAGAGTTCATTAATGTAGTAGTGTATATAATAATTATATGTATAGTGGTGTGGCTATCGATAATATTAGCTGCTAATGAATTTCGAGAAATTTCGAGAATAGAAAGTTGGAAGTGGAAAATTGAGAAATCACTAGCTATGGGGCGGATGGAGGAGGACAAACTAGAAACTATCTTCTGCTTATAAATTGTATTTTATTCCCCTGTTGTCACAATCATTCATGGGATAGGTAGAGAGGATGACATTCCAAAAATTCATGCATATAATATGTAGAAGGGGTCATGTATGAGATGGTGTGAAGTGATGATGATTGACATGGTAAATTTTCATCTGCCATGTCATTTTTAGATGATGATGACAAACCAATATTAGCCATTTTAAGGTTATAATCATTAACAAGAAATATGGGGAAGGAAATTCAAATGTCTCATCATGGAAATTATAAAAATTGTAAGGATGGGGTTATAAGTGTTATGGAAATTCTAAGTGCCAAATTCTAAGGAACAAGCCATATATTTGCTTCTCAAAAACTCTATTCAAGATATACTCTTAAAAAACCAAGTACAAATTTTAGTAATCCTAGAATCATGCTTTACATAAGGTAAAATTGGGGAACTCATGACTTGTACTATAAATAAAAAAACATTTACACTTACCAAAAAATATATGATAAAAATTGCCAAACTACATTTAAGCTTAAGCTTAAGGGGATATAATCATTATTGCCTTCCATATAGATAATGAAAATGATTGTTCTAAGTCTCATGTTGCTTCTCATGTTATTTTATAAACCTTGGTTGGAAAGAAAAATAGGAGGGCTGAAATGTAAGAAATATAGAACATATTTGATTTAACATCCCCAAATTGGATTTTACTCTGAGGTATTGATTTTTTGAAATCTATTTTGTGAATGTTGACCAATAGATATACATCATGGAGGATGAAAGACGAAGATCAACCGAATCCCATATGGAGTCTCGGGGATCAGAGGATGTTCACGGTATTTAAATATAATCTTAAATCTACATACATGTGTGTACATATGGAATTGATTTTTTTACTAACTTTGTGAGTGAAATTAGTTGTTAACAAGTTTCATATTTTAATTTTTAGGAGGCAAGAGGAGAAGGCTTTCTACTCCATCCATGGAGCGTGGCCAAGGTTCAACCGGTCGAGGTATGCTTGGTAGCAGGTTGGGGGAAGGGGGTGATATTTATTCCCCCGAAGGCCAGCAATCAATGGCTGCTGGTTCTCAACAGGGGCACTGTGGGTCTGGTTCTCAGCAGCGTCATTCTGGGGTTGGTTCTCAGCAGGGTCATGTTGGAGATGATGTTAACCAACAACATCAAGGTTGCCATCAATTTCAATATTTTTTCATTAAATTTTTACAACTTTTTTTACACATGTTTTTTCTAATATATGAAATTATATATATATTGATGCGGAGGCTCAAAATGTTCGAGCCAGTGGTCAAAAAAGACGCAGGGCAGCGCGCTACATTGAAGAAGAAGGCTGTCAACCTAGCACAACTTATCCGGCTGAGATTACTGATATACCATGGGAAACGAACACGGCGGAATGCACCTTACAAAGGTGTCAAAGCCTTTATGCAAAATTGCAGAGAGATCTCCAGGATTTGACTCTACCTGCTGAGAGTAGACAGAGCCTAGAGATCGTTACACATTCATTGAGTGAAATGGTAAAAGTGTACAAATATTTGGGGCCAACCACTGATTCTTTTGTAGAAGTGATGAGAAAGAGAGGAGAGACAGTGATAGGTCCCGATAAATGGCAGGACATAAAAAAAAGAGTTTCAAGAAATGATGCTAAGTCAATGTTTAATTTTAAGGAAGGGCTAAAAAGAAAGATGTTGAAGGTGCAGTATTTCAAGCACCCAGACAAAGCAAAATATTTGTATAGTCGACATCTTGCGGCCTTTGGAAGGCTTCCATGGAACGATGAGGTTCCTCTTTATTTTGCACAAATGTTTTATGCAGAATTTTTTTTGGATATGAAACCCGACTACAATGATCTTCCTTCAGAATTTTTTGGCCCGGGGAGAGGTCGATTATGTCAACGTAAGGGCGCTAAGCGAGATGTGGAGTTGCCTTGCCCTGAGCCGCCATTGGTGAGTCGACCGTCTCGAGTCGAAACCCTGCGATCAGAGATGGATGCGACTTCTCAAATAAGTCGTGAAGCAAGAGATGTTATGATCGAAAATGTTCATAGCGGATTGAGTGGAGTCAATATTGGCTTAAATAAACAAAGAGCACGTGAAAATGCACGTGCCAATTTTGTTTATCATACAGATGAGGAGATTTACAACATGAATGTTGAAGATCTCCGAACATACGCAATAAATTGTCGCAATGGTCTGCAAGACCTAATTTTTCGTGAGGAAGAGGGCACCGGAACGGTATGTGTTAGTGACCTTAGGGTTTGAAATTATATTTACATATACGTGTACAATTTGTAATAAATACATGTGTATGTACACATGTATGTACATTTATTTGTATGTGTACATTAATCTAACAAAAATGTATGATTATATGTTAAAACACCATTTGCAGTTCGCAGGCATGATGCGTGATGAAAATGTTAATATTACGTTCGGGACCTCTGGCTCAAACGATGCAGCTGGGTCTGGCCATCATGATATGTTGGCAAATGTATGTTAGTGTTTTTTAAGTGACTCTAAAATAAATAATTGTTGCCACCATGTACATGTATGTATATATATATAATTCGATAAAATGTTTTAACAGGTACCGATTCCGTCTGATGTTTTTGGGATGTCAGTACCTTCTTCTTCTTTAGGAGATATACCTTCTACTTCATTGGGAGATGCACAAGTATGGACAATTTTTCACAAGTTCAAAATTTATGTTACCTCAAAAAGTTCCATTAAAAATTGAGATATATAGAGAGAGATCTATATTTTGAGTTATTTAAAAAATTTTGAATTTAGGTTCGTATAGAAGATTTTTTTAATCCGAGGACTCTAGCGACGGAGATAGGAACATCCACAGCATTTGAAGAAGTTGTCTTTAGTTCTTTTTTTTAATATTATTGTTCAAATAAGTTTATATATGTAGACGTGCATTTTCATTTGAAAGTTTTTAATTTATATAAATTATTTATGTATATATATATATTTATATTTAATTGTACATGTATATTGTACAGGTTACCACTGGAGTTGTTTCTATGGCAGATCCTGTCCATCAAATGGAGAGGCAACCTTACGAGGTATTGCGTGATTTTTTTGTTATATATTTTGTTTTTTACATGAAGTTCTAGATATATATGTTCTCATTCATTTTTAAGACTTCAAATTTTAATGTTTAAGTACATGTGCATTGTGTATGTAGGTTTTCCCTTTACAAGATAGCGAGCTAATCGAGACCCAGAGGCTAGATCCTCCATGTGATGGACAAGATATACAGTAGATTTGATTTTATTTCAAAATTTAGATGGTTTTAAAATTTGTTAAACTTGATACAGTTTGATACTTGAGTGAGATTTACAATTTTTTGACATATTTTATTACAATGTTTTTTGGACATATTTTTGGACATATGTTAAATGTTTTTGTTGGATAGTTGAATTATAATTGGCATGGCATGTGATATTTAATGTTAAATGTTTTTGTTAGATAGTTGAATTATAATTGGCATGGAATGTGATATTTAATGTTAAATGTTTTTGTTAGATAGTTGAATTATAATTGGCATGGCATTTGAAGTTTTTAAAACTACATGAATGATGGAATGTGAACCTACATTTGCACATGTGGTAAATTGAAATGTTACTTGTAACACTTGACAATCCCCATTGATTTCATTGTACAATATATGTTGATTTCTGATTTGATATAATTGCATACATATGATGGTACATTACTTGTAAAGTCATTGGATTAATAACTTGTTCATTGATTTCAGTGTTCTTTGGATGGTTTTAGTACTTTTGGCATGTGAATGTGAAGTAATGTTGTCATTGAATTTCATTTGACATTTGATATTTAATGTTAAATATTTTTGTTGGATAGTTGAATTATAATTGGCATGGCATGTGATATTTAATGTTAAATGTTTTTGTTGGATAGTTGAATTATAATTATAATGGTATCTGAAGTTTTTAAAACTACATGAATGATAGAATGTGAACCTACATTTGCACATGTGGTAAATTTAAATGTTACTTGTAACAAAACAATCCGCATTGATTTCATTATGTAGTATATGTTGATTTTTGATTTGATATAATTGCATGTATGATGGTACATTACTTGTAAAGTCATTGGATTAATAGTGTTCATTGATTTCAGTGTAAGCGCAAAAAATTATTGATAATGTAGAACGATTTTTGTGTTATAATAATTAAACCTAATAATATTGGAGAGCAAGAGAGACTTGAGGTATGGTGTTTACTACAAGAGTTTGAGCTAAATATTTAAATGGTTTATCTATCTTTCATAAAATAGTTTAAGATTGATCACAAGAATTAAGAGAATGTATGGTGTTTACTACAAGAGTTTGAGGTAAATATTTAAATGGTTTATCTATCTTTCATAAAATAGTTTAAGATTGATCACAAGAATTAAGAGAATGTCTCGGTCCATCATTGGTATGGTCCATCATAGAATGATCATCCATGTCAATGAATCTTAAGTCTATCTTTCCAAACCAATCCTCTTAGTGTGGTCGTCTTCTTTTCCAAGTGTGCCAACACATGCATTTTCTTTCTTCAAACCAATAGGTTTCGGATCAAGAAAGTCCCTCTTGATCTTATCTTCCATGTTCTTGACTTTACCCTGCAACGTGGTGCTTATTTCCTTCAAGTGAGCCCTTTCCATAAAGAGTTCCTGAAGTCTTTGTTCACCTTGTCGTATCTCCATGTCAAGCTTTTCAATTTCAGCAGTTTGTTTAGAAAGTCCATCCTTGGAATTTCTTGCACTATATATTTTAAACTATTTAAAAAATTTGCGTGAAAAACCAAGTAGGTTGAACCAACGTTGGTCTAGTGCATTGGAATTCATTAAAGAATTGGTCATTGGCGCTGCTTCAAGCTAGGAGTGAGCATCGTCACCAACTTGCTTTGAATATTTTACACTCCCTATGGTGAATGATACTTTAAATTGATTGACAGTCTAAGACTTTCGAATTTTTCCGAATGCCAAATGATCTTACAAAGTTACTATTTATAATATTCTAGTCGGTCATTTGGCGACAACTTTTACCAAAAACTTGAAACGACTTTGGCGTGTGATATTTAATTTGTTAAATGTTTTTGTTGCATTGTTGAATTATAATTGGCATGGCTTAACAGTGCTTTTCACATATCTCTTCTCATGAAGCTCCATATAACAATTCGATCCTGGGTCTGCTTGAATTGGTTCAAGCTCTTTCCTTTTCGAATTCTGTCTAATCGCTCCAATACGACATATATTGACTCCTTCCAAAAGAAGTGCACCAATCTTCTTAGTGTGGTCGTCTTAGTGTGGCGTGTGATATTTAATTTGTTAAATGTTTTTGTTGGATTGTTGAATTATAATTGGCATGGCATGTGAAGTTTTTAAAACTCCAGTTTTGGATGGTTTCAATCTACATTTTGCATGTGATATTTAATGAACTTTAAATGTTAAATGTTTTAGTGATGCACAATATATAATCGAAAGGGTTTTAAGACTTAAAGTTTTGGATGGTTTCAATTTACAACTTAAAGTTTTGGATGGTTTCAACCTACATTTGCACATATGGTAAATTGAAATTATGTTACTGGCAACAAGACAATCCCCATTGATTTCATTGTATATATGTTGATTTCTAATTTGATATAATTGCACATGTATGATGGTACATTACTTGTAAAGACATTGGATTAATAGTGTTCATTGATTTTACTTTAAGCGCAAAAAATTATTGATAATGTCTAGAACGATTTTTGTGTTATAATAATTAAACCTAATAATATTGGAGAGCAAGAGAGATGAGGTATGGTGTTTAATACAAGAGTTCGAGCGGGGCATTCAGTGACAACTTTTACTAGAAACTTGAAACAAAGAGAATCTATCTTTGGCTAGGACATCATGTAAGATGCTCGACATAAACAGTAAAATTGTACTTAAAAGTCGAGATTCGGGCAAGTGGGGACAACCACTTGTTATCTCGCCCCTTGGAGGCTAGGCCATATGGGGACCGAATCTGACTTTACAAAATAAAGTGAAATAGTTTGTACCATATGGTCGGAGAACATATACAAAAACAATTAATATACAAGAACAATTAATTTCATTCTAGAATATATATATCCAATACACATTTAACATTTTTAATCAATGCACATGTATAGAAAAACTATTTTCAGTGGAAACTAGAGCACGTGCTTGTACCCAAACAATTTGTAACATTTGCAAACCACAAATAACATAAGCAGTTCAATTTTTAGTTGAGTACTGAAAGGTTTAAAAGATAATAAATTGTTGTCCCGACACTTCACTCAAAAAAATTCTAATGGAATTCCATCCTCAATAATCCGTTCATGATCGGATTTTGACATTTTCCATTTCTTAATTTTTTATTTTTTCTTTGATTTAACTTCTATCAACTTTATGCGTGTTGCACACACCAAGTGACTATATTGACAACTTATGGAATCAGGTTCATAGTCTTCGAAGTAAACAAAGTCTCCACTTTGACGAGTTTGTTTGAAAAAATAACCTTTCAGTATAATAGACCCTTTGTCATACTGAAATCCGTGATCATTATAGTCTTGTAATAATTTCATTTTTTGTTCAGTGCAACGCATCAAATAATACTTCACATTTTCATCGTTGTCAATAGGTGCAATTACAGCAAAAACATCTCCCGCACAATAAAATAAATTTAACATTTAATTATGCATATTTAAATTTAAATTTGTAAATCTTTAAAAATCATTAAAAAGTAATTCAAATGTTACCTTCTCTAACAAGATCAGAAACTCGATCACCATCGGATGATATTGTAGTTTCATCTTATTCCATTTCTTCAATCATTGCAACAGACATTTTTCCCTTTGTATTTAGCTCTGTATGTTTCCAATCGTTCACATACATTTTGTTTTCACAGATGTCATTGGATTTTGTGTTGTCTATGCAAACATCACAAAAACAAGAATATTTTCTTTTATCCAATGCAAACACATTTGTGGACAATTTTGTTTGAATTGAATGCACTTTTCGAGTCCCTTTTATTGTTCCAACTTCATTTCCAATTGATCTATTTACGTCTCCGATTCCAATATGCCAGAAAAACCTTTATATGGAAAATTAGAAAGAATTTGTAAATATGATATCAAAATACAATTAAAAATAATCATAGCATGATAAATGTACAATGTTTAAAATTAGATTACCAATATAAATTAAATTGAATGTACCTTTGCACTTCTCGTGATGGGTTAATCTCATGGCTTAGAGCATTTTTGCACCATTGAACAACTTCTTCAGCGTTCGCAAGTCGGCGTGCAAAGTGGTTCATTTGATATCTTTGAAGTACTCGTTTTATGCATGCTCCCGCACCGTCATGTTCTCCTTTTCCATGGCCAGTCTCAAAGAAATTCCAACAATGTTTAATGGAGGTTTTCTTATGAAGACGACACAACCAAAAAAATGATCGTGCAGATTTGAATTGACCTGCGCATCCGTCCGACCATATCCAATGTTCATTGAATGTTATTCCACGATTTTTCAATGAATCATAAATTTTTCCAAAACAATGTTGTACAAAACATGTATCATGCGTACGATCGTCACTGATATAAAAATGATATTCTTTAATGATATGTCGATTTTCACTCGTGCTTTCTATATGATCGACATTTTGTTCAGCATGTATATATAGAATATGAACGAGCATGGAGACTTGGTCAGAGTGATAGTATTCACTCTGAATTTCTTTTTGTGGAGCAAATGTGTAGTTTTCTGCAAAATCAATCACTGACAAAATGGTTCCTGGTGGAAAAACTTCACGAGATTTTTTGAATTTCAAGTCTTGCCATCGAGCTCTATGGGAATGCATGGTGTATTTGTAAATTTCTGCTTCAAACTTTCTCAAAAAGTCTATTAGAAAAATTTTGTCTTCTCGTAATTCGATTCTTTTAACACTATCTGCACTTTGAATCGATGTACTGGTATATTCGTATCTCTTCCATTTCACTTTCATGTTGGACAATGATTGATCATTTATATCAATACGATATTTGTTTTGAAATTTAGTCAAATTTCCACAATCATCGCATTTTTTTCCACCAACACATTTCTTTTTGTAAAATAGTTCATCGCTTTCTCTTTCACATAGAATTTGAGATATGAATTCGCGGATAGTGGAAGGAGGAGGTGAATCCTTCCATAATGTTCTACCAAAATCAAGGAATGTGTCATAATATAACTCAAATTCCACATGATAACGACAACAACAAGTGTCGCGTATGGTGATAGGTTTTACATACCATGGTTTTTGTTGAACAAAAGCACTGAGTGAAACTTGAATTTGACGATTCTCTTCTTTGAACTTGTTGAATAACTCTATTTGAGTGGTTTCCAAGAGATTTTTTTCATGTTCTTCGTATTGATTTCGTGCTATTCTTCTTCGCATCACATCTCTTGCACTGGGTGAACCACGCGAATTTTTCTTCCAATATTCATATATTATTTTTTTAACATCTTCTCCAAGTCTATCTTTGTATGGTTTTCTACAAATAGCTCTCCAACAAGCGAGTTCATCATTTACGTCTATTTGCAGTCGAAATTTTCGATGTTTGTGCAGAGTTTTTCACGAGGTTCCCAGTGCTCGTGCCATAGATGTTAGATTCAAACGATTCTCTTGAGTACTTGGTGAAACCATTGCCATTTGTATTCCTCTACGTATATTTGAAACATTTTTATCTCTAGATCTCTTAATTGACTCTATAGCACTACTCATATTTTTTATCACGTCTTCTTTCATTTTTTTATCTTTGGTTGATTTTCGAATAACCAATAGTGTCGTCGCTTCTTTTAATTTCCTTGATGATAAGAGACCTTTCAACATTTGAGCTTGAACTGTCACCTCAGTTTTGAAAAACATTTCCAAAATTTTCTCGACACGATATCGTATAAAATAGTCAGGTTTTTTATCTCCATATGTGTGAGTGTCGACATTTTCTAACATCTCATTATCGATAGTGATTTCATCTGTACATATTCGAAAAATAGTACATATTCAATAAATAACTAAATTAATAAATATGTCAATAAATATTAGGAAAATTTTAAATATATCAATAGATCATAATATCTACATTTACATACCCGATTCAATTTCTGCTTGAGGTTGATTTTCTTCTTCAATATTTTGAGGAGTGTCTCTGTCTGTTTACATTAAACAAAATATTTTTCAAACTAGTTCATCAAATAAAATTAAGCTTCACATTGTACATTGGGAAAACTTTAAAAATATATCAATAGATCATAATATTTACATTTACATACCTGCTTCAATTTCTGCTTGAGGTTGATTTTCTTCTTCAATATTTCGAGGAATATCTCTGTCTGTTTACATCAAACAAAATATTTTTCAAACTAGTTTATCAAATAAAAATTAAGCGTTACATTTTACATTAGGAAAATTTTAAATATATATCAATAGAGCATGTAATATTTACATTTACATACCTGCTTCAATTTCTGCTTGAGGTTGATTTTCCTCTTCAATATTTGAGAGAGCTTCTAACTTTCTTTTTCGATATTGTCTCGTCTCTTCTCTACGTTCTTCAGGCTTTCTTTTTCTATCATATTTTCTCACACAAGTTCTTCGATTTCCCATGATAATAGAGTATGAGGTTCAAAAAATTTCCTTTAAAAAATTAGACAATAACTCAATTACAAACAATATCACAAAAGATTTAATTTAAAAAAATCTTTTCTAAAAATTACGTAATCCAATCCAAAACACGTACATATCTCTAAGAAAAATCACACCGCCTCCAAGAAATGTCTTCCAAAAAAATTCTTTAAATCTTAAAATGTAAAGAAAATTTTTTGAACAAAAAAGCTCAAAAGATTTATTTCAACACAAAACATGTACATACCTCAAAGAAAAATCACGTCGCCTCCAAAAATGTCTTCCAAAAAAGTTCTTTAAATTCAAACTTTGAACCTCCAAGAAAAATCACGCCGCCTCCAGAAAATGTCTTCCAAAAAAATTTTTTAAACCCAAACTTTGAAGAAAAATTTTTGAATTCAAACCAAGTTGTAAGATGAAATGAAGTGCGAAATGTGCGAAAATTGTGAATCATTTCGCGGCAATTTATATTGACCGCGAAATATGTGTTTTGTAGGGGGCTCCACAAAAAATTCCGGCCGACGGAAAATTACACAATAGTTCGGCCGAACTTTTGATAATAAGTTCGGCCGAATTATTAAGCCGTTAGTTTTAGCGGCCCGTAAGCGGAAAACATAGTTCGGCCGAACTGTCGCTAATAGTTCGGCCGAACTATCGCGTCACTGATTACGCAGAGCCAAGCTCTGAAAACGGTTCTGCAACTTTGGACTGATTAAACTCCATGAAAACTTGTTAATTAACTATCGGAACCAAGACAAGCATTTTCAGAATTGAATCTACTTTCAGGAAATATAATTTTTATGGAATTTCGTAAACGTTTATTAATTTTAATTATTTTTCTAATAAAATGAGTGCAAACAATTTTTGAGGGTCATCGTGATTCAGTGAAATCAAAATTTTGTATCTCCCAAAATACATTGTAAAAAAAATTTAAAAAATTATGGGGTATTACATTGGTCCGTTGACTGTAATGGGTAGCTTTTAGATTTTTAGTTTATAACTTGTATGTTAAGAAATTTGTTGCCACACGAAACATATCAAAAATACACAGTTTTTCGTATTAGACCAGTTCAAAAAATTCTAGTAATTATGATATGCATTCATTGGCTTTGTAAATATGACGAAACCAAAGTAGACTCTGTCTAGATTGTTGTAACACATTTTGTTTTTTCAAAAACAAGAATTTTCAATGAATACAACGTTGCCACATAACATGACTACTTATGAATTCTTTGATTGTTAAGAAACACACACTCAAAGAAACGCTAAGTTGACATATCAAATCCGCATAAAAAATTTTCAAAAAATAAGTAATAGAAAGCTAACAAAATTTCTCACAACTTTTATTTTTACCGCAAAATGAAATTCTACACGGAAAAATTGTTATAGTTTGCAGAAAGTTGAAGGACCCAAAAAAATGAAAAATTTTTCTCAAAAAAGGGCAAAAAGTGTAACCCAGCTTCACATTTTCAATATTCATTAACAATACTTTAATATATTATATTTCGTTTTTTTTATTAAAAAAAGATTTAATCAATAAATTCCTTGACTAAAAAGGAGGAAGTAAATGATTGGTAAATGATTTCCAAGAACCAGGGTAAAGGTGGAGATAGTTCTGATAGTTATTTTCCCAAAAAGGAGTAAGAGGAAAATCCTAAGAAGGGAAGGAGTTATGTGTAGAAAGGATGTTGGGGTTTAGCAAGAAGCTATTGCTATGAGTTATCCAGAGCTAGTGTGGGAACCAGTGGAGCTTAGGAAATACCCAAGAGAACTAGAGAGTGGATTTTGATCCTCAGGTCTAACTTCTTGTCTTAGGAAATTACCTAGGAACTGGTGAGGAGCAAGAGGGGAGCAGAGGACATGATAGCCTCGCTCAAGGTTGGGAGGACCATTAGTTATTGGAAGTTTCCTTTGACATAGGTATTTAAGTATCTTGAATTACAGTTTAAACATTGATAACAACATGAAGAAACTTTGAAATATCATTATAATTGATTACATGTATTGTTTATTGTAAGTTTCAATTATATATTAAATTCCAGTTAGAAATGTTACAGGTACTATTATTATATGACATAAATATAAGTTTATTCTCTGTTATAATGGTTATAAGCAGTGTCCATTGTAAATAATAAATGAACAGCTACAATGAAAGAAGTATGCTAAAACAACTCAGTAAATACAACTTATGACAAAAATGATATTCTGTCTAACAACCTAGTATTATTATAATCAAACTCATTGACAGAAAACTGATGTGAAGATAGTGCATTAAAGGATACAAAAATAGTGAGCATAGTGCAGTAAGAGAATACAGACTGAAGGTTTATTATTCATAAAGAATTGCATGGGTATTGCCCTACGGGTTTAGTACCCGGACCTGAGGGATGGGTCTAGGTTCACATCTCTTTAGCCATTAACCCAGGAAGTAAATATAAGTATATTTATATTTAAACATTTCCTTATGAACATGAGTAGGAAATTGAAATAATAAGCTAGATTGTGCAGAAGGAAAACAAATTTATCATTCCAGTATTTCTTAAACAAATAATACACATTACAGACTAATATTAACCATAAAATACATGACAGTAGAGTCTAGAAATTAACAAAAATTGATAGTCCACATTTATATGAAGGATAACCCCTTATATTTTTCATTCACTGAAACAGATATTGATCATTCACTAAAATACAGAAACAATAAACAGACAAATTGAAGCCAGAACTATTACATGCAGGAGGAGTGGATAGATAAATATATAGTAGCAGTAAACTGACAGAAAGTCCGAGTAATTGACAAAGTACCAAAACACTGTTACTGATGAAATAGGTAACTGTACTGCTACCTACTTTTTGACGTAGCAAGAAAAACACCCGATTTTGAAAAGTGGTGATGCAGAATCATTTTTTTTTAGCAAGTTTTTGGCACTTCTTCTTCTTCTTCTTTTCCTTTTTTCTGTGATGATTTTTATGTCGATTTTGAATAGTGGTGGCATATCATCACCAACGTTTTTTTAGAGGATTGATTTTGACACTATACATTTTCTAATGTCTTCTTCTTCTGTGAGATGTTTATTTTTAAGTGCATTTATGTACTTGTGTTTTAAAAAGAAAAAAAATATTTTTTTTTAAAATAAAAATTTGTAATGATATCTTCACTTTTTCACATAGATAAAAAATGAAAAAAGGGTCAATATTATAAAGTTTATATTTTCTAAAAGTTTATGTATTGCTAATTAATTTTTCAATGCACATCAAATAATTGTCGCTAAAAAACCAATATTTTGAACGATATGACAAAAAAATACAAATTTTCAATACAAATAGAATGCAAAAAATACACTTTTAGAGACTTTTTGTTAAAAAAACATGTTAAATAAACTAATTTTTGGGAAAATATTAACAAAAAAACTTAAGAAAATAGCATTTTTATTGAATTTTATGTCAAAAAATAATAGTAATCACATGTTTTTTGCAAAAAATAAGGATTCTTCTCATAAAATATCAAATTCTAAACATTACAAGTAAAATTGATTAATAGATCTAAAAAATGAGCTTTGTTTGGAAGCATAACTTAAAGATCCTCAATAATATCAACTAATACATGTTCAACATCATCTAGAACATCATTGATGGCTTCTTCTGCAACATTTTCTACTTCATTTTGGTCATTGTCATCTTCTAGTGGGTGTTTCATGTCTGCAAATCTTCCAAAGTGTCCCTTTCCAACCATTCCATATAATGGTGGTTGAGGTTCCTTTGCTTTTTTTGCCACACGTGATTCATTAAAATCCCCTTTCCTTAAACCAACTTCTTGCTCCGCATCTGGAATGAATTCAAGAGCGTTAATTCTTTGTGAAATAAATTTGCATTGCACTGGGTCTTTCTCAATGGCAATGTAATTTCTTCCTTTTGGTAGGCAACATGCTAATGTTGTACCTAATCATCAAGTACAAAAGAAATAAGTAAGAATATTAGTATAAAGACATAAAAAGTAAAAAATAAAATATTTAAATTTAAATTTGTATAATAAAACTTACCTGAACCTGAAAATAGATCCAAAACCCAATCTCCTTCATTCGACAGTGGCTAGGCGCCGGAGGTAGGCTGGGCAGCCCTCGATGACGCCACCCGGCCGACCTCCGCCCAGCTGGGGGTGATTCTCGGAATTTCCCTCCGCCCCATCGGTGGTGATTCTCGGAATTGCCCTCTACCCAGCCCAGAGCGATTTCCAGAATCGCCCTCTGCCTAGCCCTAGGTGATTCTCGGAATCACCCTCTGCCTAGCCGGGGGACGGAGGTAGGCCGGGTGACACCGTCAAGGGTTTCCCAGCCTGCCTCTGGCCCCCGACTGGGCGGAGACAGGCTGGGCAGCCCTCGATGGCGCCACCCAGTTGGCCTCCAACCCTAGGCTAGGCAGAGGGAGATTCTCAGAATCACCCTCCGCCCGGCTAGGGGCCAGAGGCCGGCCGGGCGGCACCGTCGAGGGCTTCCTAGCCTACCTCCAGCCCTCGATTGGGCGGAGGGAGATTCCAAGAATCACCCTCCACCTAGCCGCGGGTCGGAGGCAGGTTGGGCATCCCTCGATGGCGCTGCCCAACCTGCCTCTGACTCCCGGCTGGGCGGAGGGCGATTCCGAGAATCACCCCCGGCTGGGCGGAGGGCGATTCCAACTGGGGGTGATTCTCAAAATTGCCCTCCGCCCAACCGGGGTTGATTCTTACAATATCCCTCTACCTTGCCGGGGGTGATTCTTGGAATCGCCCTCCACCCAGCTAGGGGTGATTCTTGGAATCGCCCTCTGCCCAGCCGAGGTCCGAAGGCAGGCTGGGCGGCACCGTCGAGCACTGCCCAGCCTGTCTCTGACTTGCGGCTAGGTGGAGGGTGATTCTCGGAATTGCCCTCCACCCAGCCAGAGGCCGGAGGTAGGCCGAGCAATTCTCGACGGTGCCGCCCGGCCGGGCGGAGGGTGATTCCGAGAATCTCCCTCAGCCTAGCCGGGGGCTGGAGGCCAGCCGAGTGGTGACATCGAGGGCCGCCCAGCTGGGGGCTGGAGGCAGGATGGGCAGCCCTCATTGGCGCCGCCCGGCCTGCCTCCAGTCCCCGGCTGGGCGGAGGGCGATTTCGAGAATCACCCCCGGCTGGGCGGAGGGTGATTCTAAGAATCACCGCCGGTTGGGCGGAGGACGATTCTGAGAATCACCCTCGGCTGGGCAGAGGGCGATTATGAGAATCACTCTCCGCCCAGCTGGGGGTGATTCTCGAAATTGCTCTCCGCCCAGCCGGGGGCCAGAGGCCGACTGGGCGACGCCGTCGAAGGCTGCCTAGCCTACCTCCAGCCCCCGACGGGCGACAAATTAATTTTTTTTAATTTTTAATTTTTTTCAAACAAAAACTATTTAAAAAATTTAAATTTTTTTTTTTTAAATTTTAAAATATAAAAAAACAAAAAAATCAAATTAAAAAATATGTTTTGAAAAATAAATAAACAAATATAAAAAATTTTAATTTTTTTTTTTAAATTAAAACAATTATTATTTAAAATATAAAAAAACAAATTAAAAAAAATAAATTTAAAATATGTTTTAAAATATAAACAAACATATATAAGAATATTTTAATTTTTAATTTTTATTGTCTTAAAACTAAAACAATTATAATTTAAAATATAGAAAAACAATAAAAAAAAGTTTAAAAATATGTTTTTATATATAAACAAACAAATATATGAATAATAAATTTTTCATTTACTTGTTCATTTTTAAAAATTGTTTAAGTCATATAATTTCTCCATAATTTCATGGTTCAAGTATCTTGAAAACTTAAGATTTAAAAACTTGAGATTTACAACTTGTCATTAAGGTTTTTATGCGCTACGAAATTTTATCTTTAATGTTATGGTTGAAAATAATTACAATTTTAGGGTTGTTTAGAGTCAAGATATTTTATGTTTAACAACATGGATAAAAATTGTTCAAAATGATAAGTCCTTCAGACATAATTTTGTTTATATTTAACATCATCTATAAAAAAATTTAGAATTTTACGATTTTTCAATGTCCTAATATGTTGTCTTTAATTACATTGTTACAATGTGTCAAAAGTGTGACATAATGTTTTTTTTTTGTTATTCCAGCATCAACTCGTTTTGTTTTGAGGGTGTTTTTTCAATCATTTTTTCAAGAAACAATTTCATTTTTAGCATAATTTTATAAAAAGGTGAAATTTGACCTTGAGAAAAAAACAAATGCGTTCTGGAATACACACTTTTTGTTTTTGGGGCATTTTTTCATGTTTTTTGAGTCTTTTTGTCCTAGGGTTCCCATTTTGAGGTAACATTGTTCCAAACAAAAATACACCCAGAAATTAAAATTGAGAAATGAAGTCGTTTCTCTCATTCAACAGATTTAATACAAATTAATTAAAACTGGAACTAAGTAATTTGGCAAAGAGGGCCAAGCCCAAGTGGAAACCCATATGTAAACTTTAACCGGTAAACAAGAAAATCATTGCTAGGCCAAAAACGTTTCATGAGGGTAAAACCCCTAGTCCCTACAAGAGAGAGAGGGGGTAGCTGTGGTTACCAACATGAGAAAAACCAACTAACAGAGGTCATGGTCTTAGGGTAGTGAATAAGAGAAGAGCCTACTGGTAAAGTAACCCGTGTAGCTCTCGGAAGAATCTTGAAGTCCATTGTGACTAGCCTACCAAATGTCGCGTCCACAACAAAGGTTGTGGGGGTTACGACCATGACAGAAAACAAAACCCAAAACTTAATAAGATTGAATCGTAATATAAGAAAGTCGAAAAAATATACCTACGATGTTGAGATGGCCTCGTAGGCTACGCACAGACATAGTCGGTATGTCTCTCTCTGAGTCACACCTGAATCCGTAGAGAGTTGAGAGGACCTGCGAAAAGAACAGAGAATCAAAACTCTTCATATTGGCATTCTATTACAAATGGGAAAACAAGTTTAGGAAGACTGAATTGCAGGTATTAAACCTAATCTAATGGCCAGCAGAGATTGAAATAAAACACACTATAATACCTACAAGGACCTGCAAGACTCGAGTGGCATGGTCATCCCGTCGGCAACACCTTATCATAAAGGGAATCCTTAAAGTTTAACATGAGAAACGAACAGAGGTTGCATAGCTGAATGCTGACCACGACGACAGGAGAAATGAAACACAGGCAGAAGGATGGGGTGGGTGGTTACCCTAACCATCCTCCCCTGCGTCGTCACTATCAATTTTCCTGGGATAAGGATCGAATGGTCAAAGTTGCCCAAGATCAGAGCACGACATGTGGAGATCAACACAGCGACCGAGATATGTGATATTAAAAAATATTAATCAAAACCCCTCAATACAACTGTGTCGGCATTCAATATTCGCAATGGTTACCATATGCATTGAGGAAATCTAAAGAACTGACAAAGACTTATTACATTATCGCAATTTCAATCAACACGATATGGTACGTGGTATATTAATGTCAAACACGGTGGAAAACCCAACAGGACCATCGAACTCAATAACATATTATATGTTTAACCATTCAAACTTCGAAAAGACATTACCATGTATCTAGACTCTGAGTTAGAGAACTTGGGTACTATTTTAGATTTCCTAAATGATTGTTTAAGTATTAAAATTTAGTCTCTCTAACTATTGTTTAGAATGATCATTCAAGTTGGAAATTATAAGAATAACCATGTGCATTTCTTAACGGTGAGTTGATATAGTGAATGGAATATATAATATATATAAATGAAAACACAATGTCCATAGTAAATAATTTCATGGACTTATGTTTCTATATGTTAGTATCATAATGATAGTAACTAGCAAATAATTTTATTTTTTTTGTGTGAATGGAAGTAATTATTGTGTGGATGTTACACAAGGTTTTGCCCCGAGGAGAAATAAAATCATTTTAATTTGGTGGTGTTTAGCTCAAATTAAATCATTCTAATTTGGTGGTAAGAGTGATTCATTACACAAAATCACATCCATGGAGTAAATTAAATCATTCTAATTGGTGGTTAGAATGATTCATTACTCACACTCAAATCATTTCCCACAATTATTATTTTCCACTTTGAACAACTCTGGAATTCCTTTCTCACAAACATGATTTCTCTCTTCGCACTGTCACGAAGATGCTTCCTCACAAGTAAAATGTAGCACTTTGTGTGTGTTAAATATATATATTTAGGGAGAGAAGTGATTTTTCATTACCGCAAAGATGAGATTAATTAGATTAAATTTTAAATGTTAAATGCTAAACATTACTTTTACATTTACATTTAGGTTTACGTTTTTACTTGAGATAGTCAAAGTAATGAGAACTCACTGAAATACAATTATTTAAATTTTTGTGCGTTATTAGTGAATTATATTGTAGATTTAATGTGAAAACCCCCACCACATAAAAGTAGTTTAAGCTTTATGAGAAGATCGAAGGTGGAAACCCCATATAGACATATACGGAGCGACGTGTCAATCACGCAGCTTCCGAACTCCTGATGTTTGCATTAAATGAATTACATGTACATTAAGCGAACAACTTGTAACATTTGCATGAAGTGAAATACATAGTAAATTTGTGTATAACAACTCTGTAAAAACTTCCTCCATCACATTTTTAATTTAGTGACAATGATATTTTCGTTTTACTGGTAATAAGGATTGGCAAATTCCAAGCCCGAAGAAAACAATGGAGTGGCCGATGGATAAGCCTACAATAATTGGAAGTTGGAAGAGCCAAAGAGAAGACTAGTATCGTTGTGCCGACGTAAACAAAACAAAGTGCGTCACATGTTCATGGATGGCTTCTACTTTTATTCAAACTAGAGGGCCACAGGTGTAGTTATCCTACAACTACTGGAAACAACTTCATGGATACCTTCTACTTTTATTCAAACTACTAGAGGGCCACAGGTGTAGTTATCCTACAACAACTGGAAGTTGGAAGATTTGTACAGACTTAAAGAAAACAAACGTCACATCTTCAGGGCTGACTTCTACTTTTATTCGAACTAGAGGGCCACAGGCAAACAACTGGGCCAGTCCTATCAGATGCCTCATTCCTCACGGTGTTTCCAGGCTATGGCCACCGGACATCGAACGACTTGCGTGCCACCTTTCACGCATTTCCACAATATTTGACCGAAGGCTTGGCGTCCTTTAGGTTTGTGGTCAGCTGCAATCTTGCTTTCAAATGTCACTGTTTAAGTCGCCTTCTCATTTTGCTTTCCGAATGCGACCGTCCTCGGCTCCACGGTTATATTTACGTTTCCAGGGCTCTCAACTGCGACCTCATATTCACACGGTGCTCCTCCAACGTTGGTCACGCTTCTCCTCCTAACACGAACCAAACTACGTGGATTAAATACCACCGAGAATGATGGGTAGTTCAGATCTCCAGGCGCGGAGCTTAATTTGGCGCAGGATGTTGCATTCCTGGTCAGAATATGAATTTGCTTTGCTGTGTAATTTAGGGTACACAGAAAGCTAACGTAGTCGTCCATTCCAAGATCGTAGATGAGACCAGGATCCAAGGCAGCATTGGGATTCACATGACCCGCGCCCATTGCAAATGCGTTTGCAGTTAAACCGGTGAATGAATCGCCTATAGGGCTCTTGCGGTTGTCCAATAGCACAGAAGATGTCATGAGAGCCGACTTTATTGCTGCGGGTGTCCACGTCGGATGAGCACCGCGAATAAGCGCCGCGATGCCGGCTACATGAGGGCAAGACATCGAAGTGCCAGAGATTATATTGAAATCTACTCTTTCCTTATCGGAAGCGAGGCTCGTTGGCCCGACGTTTCCCCGATCTGAACAGGCAATTAGAGCCTTGGAAAATTGAATTGGGCTGGCATATCTGTTTCGGATATTTTAGAAGACGATAAGGTGGGACAGGTTTCAAATATTTAGGATTATTTCATTTTATTAATTTCAATTTAGACATTTTAATTTGTCGCGTTTCTTATACGAAAGGTCCGACTTATAGGCATTTTCTTTTATAACTAATTTGTTTCTTTTAAATTAATAAAATATAAATATAAATTAATTAAAAATTTATTTATATAAATATAAAATATAGAGTTTAATTAATTAAAAATTTATTTATATAAATATATTTCCAGCATGGTTATGAAATGAAATTTAAATAGATAGTAAAATTCAGAATTTTTGGAAAATCAATATTTTCCAAAAATTGATAGTCAAAATTATTTTATTATTATAATAATTTTAATTAATATAATTTTAAATATTTTGGTTTTTTATTTTATTAATATGATTTTGGAGTTTTTAATTTGATGGGTTTTTAAGGTGTTTATAGAGAGGTAATAGTGTTTTTATTTATATATTAGAGGTAATAGTCTCTTATTTATATATTATAAAATATTTAGAGGTAATAAGATATGACATTTTAATTGATGGGAATTTTATTTATATTATTAATCTAGTTATATTTATTACAATAAGTTTTTAGAAACTTGAATTTATAATTAGATCAATAAAGTCTTATTAAATCACTGAAATTAATATTTTTTAACCATAAAAATTTAATAATAATATCTTTATATAAATTTTATCATTTTATAAATATATTAAATGTAATAAATAACAATTTCATATATTTAAATTTAATAGTGTTATAAAACAAAATTTAATTTAATGAAGTTTGTTGAACAACAAATTCCATAAATTATTGTGCATGTGAAAATATGAAAATACTGATGATGATGATGATGATGGTTAACGTCCAGTGAGACCAATCTGATCTAAAGAAAAGAGTTATTTAGTTTGATTTAAGATTTTATTCCTATGCTCAAAAAGCTTGGAGAGAAGCCTCCCGAGCTCACTATAAATTTGACATCTTAAAAGGCTAGAAAGGTCAGTATTGCAACAAAGATTATTATATATTGATAGTTTTTTAAATAAAAAGTTGAGATAAGTTTCAATATGAATGAAAAAATAATCCATCTTTATATTACCATTATTTAGATACTTTATATAATAATTTTTATTTTTTATATATAGCTTTCACTCTCAAATAATATTTATTAAATTTTAATCAATAATATACTATAATATAATAAAGACTAAACCCATAAAAAAAACTAAATTAAATTACTATTTATAGATTTTTATTTTTATTTTTATTTTTTTAATTGTAATTGTTAACTTCAAACTATTTTTAAAAAATTTCTAAACCTTTCCCTAACAAATTATTTTGAATTAATATTATAATAAAAATTCAAATTTAAAATTCATAAAATTAACATATTCCACTTAATTACTTAATTGCTCAATATTGTTGACTTACTTTAAATCAATACCTTAATAATAATAATTCAAAAAAAAAAAAAAACTTATAGATCAGTATGGAAAATAGGATATTCCACCTAATTGCTGAATACTGTTGAATTATTTTTTTTCAAGATGAAAAAAATGCTATTATGAAAACAATTCATAATTCGAAACATAAAATGTCATTACAATCAAACAATATAACCCAGCATTATCCCAATAATAGTTATATATGAACCACATATTGTGGTCATAACAAGCCCAATATGATCACAGCATGTACATCATTCTGCCCAAAATACCTATCGAATACATGACAGGAAAACTAAAATCACTGTGCCGAGGGTCCAGCCAAGCCCAGTACCATTCAAATTAGATTAGGAAAATGAAAAATACACTATGCTTGAGCCGAAAATAAAACCTAAGTAAAAACTAAATATCAGTGGAATATAAAGTGGATCACGCTCGCTTGATAGAAAGCCCTGGCTCGTTTGCAGATAATCAAGCTCGCTTGAGAAGGACTAAGGAAGAGGAAAATATTGAGAGCCCAACAGAGAGCAAAAACTATATAACAACAAAAAATAAAGTGTATCACGGTGGCTTGATAGATACCATGGCTCATTTGTAGATGATCAGACTCGCTTGAAAAGGATTAAGCAATAGGTAAAGATTGAGAGTCCAGCAAAGAGGAGTTCCTGTAGTGATTGATATGTAAAGCACCATAAATACAGACCAGTCCTCTTTTGGAGAGGAAGTCTACTCCATTATTATTTTCCCTATATATGTGTTGAATACTGTAGTCCTGAAATTTTCCCAAAAGATACATGATCCTCTGTAACCAACCGACACAGCTACTGATTTGTGATTTGCATTTGCCACTAATCTCATCGATTATGATCTTCAAGTCATCATATATGTGAATAGATGGGAGATTCAGATGCTAAGAAATGTGCAAACCACTCCATAAAGCCATAATTTCCACCTTACTGTTTGTACTTGATCCTCCATTCCAAAGAATGTGATAACGGTCATTATTTTCAAGCTTTATCGAAGCCTCGCAACCGCATATTCCGTCTTTGCATGCACCATCAAAATATAGAGCTGGGAGAATTATGCAATGTGGCTGGCTCCTCCATGAAATATCCTTTATAGCAGGAGGAAGAGAAGGATGCACATTAATCCATGTAGATATGTTCTTAGTAATCCTGGCGAGGAGAGGAGGTACAACTTCAAAAATGCACAGATTTCGAGCATTCCAGATCTCCCATAGAACATAGAAAAGAATAGAATTGTGGGGGAAAATTGTACCAGCCCAAGATTGAATGGCATGAATGCAATCAGTTGGGTGCCAAGATATATCACCAATATATCCAAAAAAAAATTTCCAAATTGAAAGAGAGATAGGACATGTGAAGAAAAGATGAGAAGAGGTCTCCTCATGTTGGAGGCAGAAAGGACATCTTCCAGGACCATTGAAGCCTCGTTTGCATAAAAACTCCCATGTCAGTATTTTATTCTTCCATAAAAGCCAAACAAAGAGTATAATCTTTGTAGGAATCTTAAGGTGCCATGCTACATAGAAAGGTGACAGTATAGGGACTGGATATTGTTTTTTAATAATGTTTTCATATACATTTTTCACCAGAATCCCATCACCTTTGACTTTTCCATTCCATACTAATATGTCTCCTTCCCCTTTGAAAGATAAACCCAGAGTCTGTATGTGAGATTTATATTCATTCCAACAGTGTGCATCATCACCTTTTAAACCCGGCCGCTCGACAGATTTCCAAATGGGTGCCCCCAATTGCCAGCAGAGGATAAGATCAAACAGTGTAAAAATGCCAAAGTGTTGAATTTTGTGTAGAAGACGTGCATTGAGAGTAAAAACCTTATCAAAACCAAGCATTCATTCTATTCCAATAAAAATGTTTTTTCCATTTCCAAATGCCCAAGCTAATCTTTGGCCCAGGATTGGCATCACTTTCAGAAAACTGCGCCATATAGCAGAAACTTGTCAAGGTGAAAAGTTCACTCCCAAATAAATGAGTCGAACAGGATCGTCGTCTGTATACTTGAGTTTTGTGATTCTGGACCAAATTCTATCACCTTTCAATACATGCCATAGGGACTTAACCAAAATAGCGTTTGAAAACATTCTCAAATTTAATAGCCCCCAACCGCTCGATCTTTTGGGGATCGAGATCTCCTCTAATTTGCATAAATGTAATTTTGTGTGATCCGAAGAAGCGCCCCATAGGAAATTTGCGATGATGGAGTTAATTTTATTAACTGTGTTGAATGGAAGGTAAAAAATATGTGACCAGTATACTATATATTGTGATAATACAGCCAGAATCAAAATGTATCTTCCACCCTGCGAAAGAAATCTATTTGTCCATTTATATATCCTGTTTTGGAATTTTTCAATTAACCAGGTCCAGTCTTTACTGTTGTATGAACAAGGTTTTAACCGAAACCCCATATAAGATATGCCATTTGACATATGACTTCTGTCAGTCTCCATAAAACCAAAAATAAATTTGATTTCCTCCTCGTCACCCGAATCATATAATAGGAGAGATTTACCATTGTTAATACGTAGACCAGTAGCATGTCCGAAGCAGATGAGGATGTAATTCATATAAAACCATTGATTTCTTCTAAGCATACCAAAGAGAAATAAGTCATCAACAAATAAAGAGTGAGTGACACATACCGAAGGAGAGAAGGCCAGACCATTAAAAAATCCCCTTTCCACCGCAATATTCACAAGTTTGCTGAAGCTGTCCATAATGAGGATGAATATGAGAGGAGATAAGGCATAGACCCATCTAAGCCCTCTTTCTTCCACGAAAAAATTATTTGGAAAAACATTAATAAGAACAACATATGTAACTGGTGTGATGCAGGCCATTATCCATCTGATGGATCTCATAGATAACCCAATCTTAAGTAGGATGAGTCGAATGAATGACCAGTCAATTGAGTCAAATGCCTTATGGATATCAATTTTCATAATAAGAGCCTCTAGTTTGTTTGCATGTATGGAATGAAGAGCCTCCTGAGCTATCGTAATGGCATCGTGGATCAACCTCCCGCTTAAGAATCCATATTGTTCCTTTGATATGCAAGAAGATAGGGTCTTCTGAAACCTATTTGGAATGATTTTTGAAGTCAGTTTATATATAACGTTACAGAGTGAAATAGGTCTAAAGTCTGAGAACAGCTCTGGATCTAAAGATTTTGGAATGATGGTTAAAAAAGTCGATTTCATGTCACCAGGGAAAAAACCTAGTATTCTAATCTATTCCACAACTAAGAGAAGCTCATCCGCCATCATGTCAAAGAAATGGACAAAATATTCTGTTGGCCAGCCATCAGGTCTAGGGCTTTTGTCGTGGGAAAAATATTTTAAAACAACTTCAATCTCCTATTTCTTTTATCTCTGCTTCCATAATCATATTCACGGCTTGGTCAAACATGGAAGGCATATGGTGTAGTACCCATGTTTGGCTTTGATAATCTATGTCGATTTCGGCTTTATAGAACTCTGAAAAATATTTATACGCTTCAACTTGAATGTCCTGTGTCGAATGTTTCATCGAACTTTCAGCCGCCCTTATGTGCCATATTGAGTTTTTGTTTCTCCACCTATTGGCACAATTATGGAAATACTTTGTGTTTAGGTCACCCTCCTAAATCCATTGCACTTTGCTTTTTAATTTCCATGTAGTTTCTTGAATATTTAGAATCTCGAGCTTTCGCACCTCCAAATTCTCAAGTGTGGAGTATGTATGAGTTTCAGGTGGGGCATTGTTCATATGTATATAAATCCAAGTGACACTTTTGTCAATTTCTCTCAGTTCCACTTCAATACCAGATACCTTCTCTTTCTGCCATTGTTTGACAATTGTTTTGAGGTTACGTAGTTTAGCTGCAAACTTTGTCTAACCGACCAAATCTATGTCATTTTCTTCTTTTTTCCAGCAATCGGTCACCAATTTGACAAAAGTGGGATCCTATAGGCATACTCTATTGATTTTGAAAGGAAATCCTTTCACACTAACCTCCCTTCTCCATGATAATGATACCATCATATGGTCAGATACGCATGAAGAGAATATTGCTGACCTCACATTCCCTAATAGAGTGATAAGCTGGGCCTTCATCATGGCACGATCAAGGCATTTCCCGATGAAATCATTTTCACTGTGCCAATATGTCCACGTTGGTACAAGAGGAGAGGGTTTGATGTCAATGAGACCTGAATCAATGAAAATTTGTTCGACCTTTCCCGCTAGAGGGTCCAGCCGTGCCCTATCTCCCCAAGATTCATCCACAAATAGTGTGGCATTATAATCCCCCACAACCATAAGACATTCAACATCAAGAAGGCCCGATCGGCTTAGTCTGTCCCAGAAATTAACCCTATTTCTACACGGTGCATAAATATTGATGATATAAGTCGTGTGCGATATCCCTATGATATTACCATGTAGCAAAATACCTCCAAAAAATTTATATGCCCGAAGGAAAAATATAGAAGGGTCCCATGAGGCCAATAGACCACCTACCCGGCCATCTGCATCCACTCCCACTATTTTCCAGTGAGAGCGGATATTTAGAATAGTTTCAATAGCGACTGTACGACTACATAGTGTCTCCTGGAGTAGTACAAGCAATGGATTTTTATCAGAAAACAACTGGCGAAGGTGGAGATTTTTTGAGGGCCCACCCACCCCCCTTATATTCAAAGATATTACTGTCATCATTTCGGTATGTCTTTGGGGATGCCCACTCTAAGGCCCCATAAATATTCAGAAGTAGAAATAGAAACATCTTGTAAATCATATAGTTCCCCATGAAACAAAAATTTTGTCTTCAACCTTCCTCTAAGGTGTCTTGTTCCTTTTTTAGATGTTTTCCTGACAGTGATATTCGATGTTGATTCTGGGGAGATGTGTGGATGAGGACTAGTGGAGACTTTTCCAAAAATGGTGAGTGCAGCCAAGTCTAACATCGGGTTCTCCATAAGCGTCTCTAAATCACTTCCCACTATGTTTCATGGAGAATCAGACCGAAGAGGAGGGTCAGGTTCATGTGAAGAAAGTGGGGAAGCCCATTCTAATGGGGGCATGGATGGGGAAACCACTAACGGTTTAGTTGGAGGCAGACGTGGAGGTGAGGTGGGGTTATCTGTGTACACATTACCATGAGGGTCATCTATTGGATTTTCCGGGAGCGACGGGGTTGCCTCATGCGATGATGGGGAAGATTCATGGTGAGGAAGGGGGGGACCCAAGTTTTTAGATAAAGATGGAGCCTTTTTAGTATCTATATTTCCCAAATGTAAATTTGAAGTGTAAGATCTGACAGTATTATTGGATGGAGGTATTGACTTACCAGATTCGGTCCCTGATGTATGTTCTATCTTCCTTCCCAGTTGGCAGCCATATGATGCATTATTGCGAATTCCTCTCCTCCAGTGCCACATTGGGCAAGTTCTTTGTAAATGACCAGTATGGTGACATATGAGACATCTGAAGGGTACTCCCCAGTAATCCAATTGTTTCATGTGAGTTCTTTGCCCCAAAATTAGGTCAATGTCACTCGACAACCCACCTTAGAAAAAGACTTCAACCAATATCCAGGAGATCCTCTTATTCGCTATGGCAATGCATCGGGGGTCTAGAAATTTAGTTACACCAATAGAATTTCCAATTTCCCACAAGGTATTTAGGGTCTAGAATTCCAATGGTAAGCTAGGTAATTTGACCCATATCAGTTTACACTTTGGAGCGTCAATTAAAGGGTTGAAACCCAAAAATCATGGGAGTAATTGCATAAAACTCTTGCCCCTTACCCAGGTCTGAGCCACAATCTTCCTGCAATCTTCCTCGTGCAGAAAATGCACACTGAGCCAATTCCTCATCATCCTGCTAACTTTAGGAATATAGCCCATAATTGGTGCCCAGTAAGTTTTAACCCATTCCGGCATATCACCAGTGAGATCCTCTAGGTATAGCCATCTGCTAATCAACGCTCGCTTCTACAAGCTAGCCACTCTGTCCTAGAGATCTTTGTGTTCTAGAACCACCTATTTTACATTTGGAGCTACTTTATAACAACGTTCCTTACGAGTGCTCTTCCTTATGTATAAGCCTAGTTGTGTGCCGATGAGTGACTCATTTCTATGCGAGGATAACCCTTGTGTCTTATTCATTTGGTGGATATTTAAAGTACGAGTCCAATCTCCATTCAGAGAATGATCAGATTCCATATTTTTACCCACCCAAACATTTTTCCGTGACCTCTCCTTTTCTACCCAGATGGTGGCAGAAATCAATGCCTCATGGGCAGATGTATCAGAGGATAGGATTTTAGTAGCATCCATCCTTAGCAGATGTTTCAGATCCAGACCGAGCAGCTGTATGACTCTTTTTCAGATTCAAAGAGGTGAAAACTCAATGACAGTTCTAATTCAACAGAGACTATAGATTTACCCTTTTTTAGAGCATCTGAATAAACTATTAGGCCTGAAAGAAGTCTGATTAATCAAAATATAGTTAGTACATGGAGGGAGGTGAGAGATTTAGTGCTCATCTAGATCTGACCCCATCGTGCATTTAAGAGAAATGACTCTGTATTCTAGCAAGATCAACAGTAAATCCTGGTGACAATCCTTTCGTACCGAGTAGGTATCTGTTCCGGCTCTCAAAATAGCTATAAACTAAGGTGAGAAACATATGGTAGGAATTACCATAAATGGGAAAAGACTTGCCCTAAAGAGAAAATTTTGGATCATATGACGTGAGGATATGTGTACCCCAGAAAACATCACCAGATCTCGTCATTGGATCCCTGGTCACTACTTTTCTTATCCTATTGATGCAAAGGAAAATGAAATCTGATGAAACTTACTTACATGCTCTCACAAACCCTAGCCCTTCAGTCTTTGGTCTCTTTCAGAGGTTTTGCTTGCATGAGGACATGCAAGATGATAGGCATGGAGGGGGAGAGATGTTAGGAAAAAGTGATGAGAATTGTGAGGTTTTATTCATATTTTCACCCTATGCTTACTCATGGTTTTCATTATCATTGTTGGGCTAGTATCTTAAACTTGGAGCATGATCAGGTAATTTTTCATTATTTAACCTATTTCTTTTATTTTGATAAGATTTGCATGAAAAGAAATATTAATGATGTGCTTGTGTTTTTTTTCAGGAAGTCATATGAAATCACACATGCATCAACATTTTTGGGATAATGTGGATACTGAAACCTTTTTCCTTCTTTAGTATATCATATCAGTAGTCACATCATCTCAAGCCATTCCATCATTTACTTCATATTGCAACACCAAGGAAATCAACAACAAGGGTAAAAATTGAGGTAGAGGTGGCTTAAGATTCTTTAATTGATTAGAGAGTTAAGAAAGCTTTGATGATTAACCACCACATATTATGTATATCTGGTTTTCCATATACCCTCTATTTGCATGCTAATCTAGGCCATAATCATATTGGTTCATGTAAACAAAAGCAGTAACTATCATTCCTTTCCCTCATACATTCATGCATATTTTCAATCTAATAGAGGGTGAATTCACGGTTGCCTTTCATGAAGGAACCATTCATAAGCATTGGCCTCGCAAAAATAGAGCATGCAAGCACATGTCTTCCCATCTCCATCACCACCTCATCTCATCTACCATTTCCATTGTCACCTATCATCCTATTCATAATTTTCCTCCTACCATACCTATTGTTTTTCCTCAATTTGTATCGCTCTTAAAATGAAATCTATGGCAATAAAATCTTCATGTATTGTTGCTTCACAAGACCTAACCCTACATAAAAGCCATGATGCCATAAAAACCTAGATATGAATAAAGTATTTGTTTGCATGAGGACATGCAAAACCTCAGACATGCTGGTATGTTGGACCTCGTATATGCCCATGTTTTCATCATGAAATATCATTGTTTATACCCTAAAACCCTAGGTTTTTAGCCCATTCCGTATGCTAATTCCATCACTCGCCACCAGATACTCTCTATGGTTGATTGTCATCAATTTTCTATACTTCTCAATGATTAAAGATGATTATGTCACATTTTACTGATGAAATTTTTTTTCAAGTACATTTATCACAGGGTTCCATCGCTGAAATCCCTCACAAGCTAGTTATGTATGGGGATGCCTAATTTAGGGATTTTGCACTTTCAGCGTGATTTCGAGGAAAACCAAGGGAGGTTATTGTCCAAAATAATGTTTTAATACCTTCTCATGCATTTTATTTCACCCAGGTCACACATGTGGGTCCCTAGGAGTTGATTAACAAATCTGCTCAAAATGTGCAAAGTTTCCAAATTGGCATGTTTGACCTCGATGTGTGTGCAACTGGAGGTGAATATATAAAATATAATAAAATGGTTTTATTAAAAATATAACCAATTATCTATATCCAAAAATATTTCGCCATATTCGAATTTTTCTAAAAGTTATATGTGGGTCTTGGAGGCAGTTTTGTAAAAAATGACTGTTTTTTCAGAGTTCTAGAACATTGCAAAAAAAAACTCAAACAACCAACTTTGGGCATGATTTACAAGGATATGGATTCGAATGAGACAAATCCAAGAGTGGTTTTTGTTAGAAATATAACAAATTAGTCTCCCTCCGAACAGTTTTCTACAATTCCTTATGGTTAGGAAGATATATTAATGTCTTTTAGGTCAGTTTGTTAAAATTGTTTAATTTTCCAGAATTGAGGAAAATGAATAATTCGCCTTGTGAATCTTATAAATGGCTCATCCATGGTTTGTGTTGTAAGCTGGGGAATTTTTTGAAGGAGGAGGATGAAAAGGTGTGAACATGAGACAAAATATTGAAGGAATGTATGTAAGTGAATTTATGATTTGAATCTTAATACAATTTGACTTTGGCATGATCTTTTTTTGTAAATGTTATGGTTTTTTTAAAATATTTAGATATTGATTTAGTTTAGACTTGCTCCAGGAGTGGCAAGGATCCACCATCACCTAGAAGCAAGTTTTGTAAACATCATAGGATATAGGTAGCGTGTTTGATTTAGATCTAGGTGCATGGATTTTATTTTTAAAGCAATTGTTAATTAGATGTCATAATTTTGATTATGTAATTAAGACTGTAATTCGTTTGTTTTCTTAAAATTAGATAGAAATATCGTTTTCAAGTCGTTGCAAGCTAACGAATGGCATTGATCAATAATTTTATTTCATGAATAGCCCCTTTGTTACAGGTTTACGATTGAAATATTTAAAGGTGCTTCTTAATTGGATAAACATGAGATCGATAACTCCATTGGTTTTAAATATGAATTGAAATATATTATGTACCTTATTGATTTTCTTGTAACATTGTGTTTTGGAAACCAAGTATTTGAAAGCAATGCAATCAGACCATTAAATCATTGTTTGAAGTTGTAGTTTAGTTTGAAATTCATTATGATTGTAGTTAGTTATTGGTAGAACCATTCCCCAATTTGCTCATGTTTGAATGATTTCTTGAGTTCAATTAAAGAAGTTTAAGGATAGGATAGTTTCTTATTTTGTAGTCTCGTAGATCTGAAGTATGTCAATTAAAATCTTGGTTTACTTAGTTTCTTTTGAAGTAATTGCAAAGTGGTGACAAAGGTTTTTTTGAATGCTTATTTGATTTCTTTTATGCATCCCGAGAATTAGATTAGTTGAAGTCTTGTTTGTTCATTGCCTTAGTTTAAGATCATTTGAATGAGAGTGAATTTTATTGGGATTAAGGTTTATCATAAGTTTGGTATCATTTTAAATTAATCTTGATTGGTTTAAGATTCTTGTATTTAGATGAAATAGATCTTAGTATTTAGATTGAGATTTTCATTTAGATTAAAAACATTTCAATGGTAATTTGCATTTCTTGGTTTATGATTAATTAGAGCTATTTTCGTTTGCACAGTGATTAGAATTTCTTATTTGTTTAAGCATGTTTTCCTGAATTGATTAGCTTCAATTAGAAACAACAATTTTGCACTTAAAAAACAAGTTGATTCCTATTGTAGTCTAGGTTAGATGCTTTGATCTTGCGTTCCCTGCGCTTGTACCTCGAATCTTACGGGCCCTGGATTGATAATTTAATGTTGGAAATTATAGCAATATATTTCCCCAACATTTTTGGCGTTGTTTCCGGGGAGGTGCTAAAGGGATCAAAGCCTAGTTTCTTTCACAAGTTTTTTGTTTGTGTGATCTTAGATGCAGGGCAATCAGAGGGCGGAGAATGTACAGTAAGACGTGAGTGGAGAGACACGCATCCAATATTTTGGGGTTGCTCCAAAGGTTGGTTGAAAAGGTGCAAACATGAGACAAAATATTGAAGGGATGTATGTAAGTGAATTTATGATTTGAATCTTAATACAATTTGACATTGCCATGAATTTTTTTTGAAAATGTTATGGTTTTTTTTTTAAATTTAGACATTGATTTAGTTTAGACTTGCTCCAGGAGTGGCAAGCATCCACCATCGCCTGGAAGCAAGTTTTTTAAACATCATAGGATAGAGGTAGCATGTTTGATTTAGATCTAGGTTCATGGATTTTATTTTGAAAGAAATTGTTAGTTACATCTCATAATTTTGATTATGTACTTATGACTGTAATTCATTTGTTTTCTTAAAACTAGATAGACATATCATTTTCAACTTGTTGCAAGCTAATGAATGGCGTTGATCAATGATTTTATTTCATGAATAGCCCCTTTGTTACAAGTTTACGATTGAAATATTTAAAGGTGCTTCTTAATTGGATAAACAAGAGATCAATAACTCCATTTGTTTTAAATATGAATTGAAATCTATTATGTGCCTTATTGATTTTCTTGTAACATTGTGTTTTGGCAACCAAGTTTTTGAAATCAATGCAATGAGACCATTAAATCATTGTTTGAAGTTGTAGTTTAGTTTGAAATTCATTATGATTGTAGTTAGTTATTGGTAGAACCATTCCCTAATGTTCTCATGTTTGAATGATTTCTTGAGTTTGATTAAAGAATTTCAAGGATATGATAGTTTTTTATTTTGTAGTCTCTTAGATCTGAAGCATGTCAATTAAAATCTTGGTTTACTTCGTTTCTTTTGAAGCAATTGAAAAGTGGTGACAAAGGTTTGTTTGAATGCTTATTTTATTTCCTTTATGCATCCCAGGAATTAGATTAGTTAAAGTCTTGTCTATTCATTGCCTTAGTTTAAGATCATTTGAATGAGAGTGAATGTTATTGGGATTAAGATTTAGCATAAGTTTGGGATCATTTTAAATTGATCTTGATTGGTTTAAGATTCTTGTATTTAAATTAAATAGATCTTAGTATTTAGATTGATATTTTCATTTAGATTAAAATCATTTCAATGGTAATTTGTATTTCTTGGTTTATGATTAATTAGAGTTAGTTTCATTTGCACAGTGATTATAATTTCTTATTTGTGTAAGCATGTTTTCCTCAATTGATTAGTTTCAATTAGAAATAACAATTTTGTACTTAAACAACAAGTTGATTCCTATTGTAGTCTAGGTTAGATGCTCTGATCCTGCGTTCCCTGCAATTGTACCTCGAAGCTTACAAGCTGTGTAATGATAATTTAATGTTGGAAATTATAGCAATATATTCCCCCAACACATGGTATTCGCCGGAAATTTCTTTTAAATTATTTGTCTATCAATGATTTCGATAACATATCACATTCCGTCGGAAAAACACCAAACCTCGATCAAGTTACCAGAGCTTACACTTCACAGTAACAACAATGGACACATCCTTTATAGGTCCACCATCTTCGACATATCTGTATACCACAATCCTAGCAAGGCCTTGAAATGATAAAGAAATGGGACCACTTTTTTGTGATGTCAAGCCAAATAGAGAGGATCCATTTGTGTATGATCTCGCACTTTGTTGCAATCGCCTGCATAAGATTACAGCTACTACTATTTTTCATTTGGGTCCTATTTATATTGCCTCACATGAATAGAAATGATTGAGTAAAAAATTAACACTGCAACAATGGCCAAAGCAAGGATTTGGCCGAGTGTGAAGGAATCCGTGGACATTTTCATCAAAACCGGAGATATTGCATCCCCCTACCTCCCTATACTCTTTTCAACTATAAGGCATGCTTGTTTTTAATTGAATAAAAAGGAAAAAAAACCAAAACCTGTGCCTTAACTCCCTCCCATTTTATCACTTCTGTCACAAACAAGTAGAATTTTGTCTATCTTGTGACTCGTGGGTAAATTCCTTCAGTCACCCTTTCAGAAACTATATGCCACAGTAAAACGGTAAGAAATTACCTCCATCACAGCTCCAACCGTGAACTACCATGTGGCATCTCTCTATCGGGAATAAGATGTCCAATATTCAATAATTTTCCCAAGAGCATGAAACACAACGTGGATATTTCAGTCCAACGTTCAACAAAAGGAGAGGCTGTGGAATATTTAGCTCCATATTCAACAGAAATAGAGGTTGTGGAATATTTAGATCCATAGTGGGTGCAAAACAATTAAATTGAGTTGAATGAATTGTTAACTAAATATCGATTCTATAATGCAGAATAAAAACTTAAAAGAATCGAAAAGTAAAAATTAAAATTGCCCAGTAAATCTAAATACCTCCAGCCATTGGTGTTTAAATTATTCTCCAAATCTATTTTGTACGCAAAAATTTTTCCTGTTGCTTCACTGTATGAAAATGTTTCACTACAAATTTGTTTTGCTAAAACTCCAATCTGTTTTGCTGAAACTCCAATCTTTTCTGCTAAAAATTCAATCTATTTTGTTGAAACTCTTTAAAATAATATGCCCGAACAGAAACCAGCAAGAAAACATAACCTCCGGTCCACACAAGCCAAACGTTTTCACCAACAAAACACGTGTATGAACCCTTAAAAAAAAAACCATAAGCCTAAAGCTTTATTTCGATTGGCTGTGACTAGAAATGCATTCTCTTGTAACTAAATTTACCGCGATAGAAAAAAATCTAGCAGCAAATAAATGCTCTGTTTCCAACAAAAAGGTAGAGAGACTCTCAGCTTGAGAGCACACATAGTGGAGAAAATCTGTTGGCACTTCCAAGCTCTGCTCACTCTAACTTGACGGTGTAAAACTGAAGGGGATTGAGTTAGTGAGCTTGGGGACCAAACATAAATCTTTATAGCCTCGCTTCCATCAAGCTTCTGTTGGCTATGTGTCAAGTGTTCCACAAATCATGGTAGAGAACTACAGTGGGAGTAATGGACCACTTTAGTAGCTCCCAACAAGAAATTAATTATCTGCAGTTGATTTCTGTAATTTAGGGAAATTACTGCAGTTGGTTTCCATAAATTAAGGAAACAACTGCAGATTAGTTTTTAGAAATTGGCACGTTAGGAGAGGCAGCTTTTGAGAAATTAAGCAGTTGTTTCCAGAATTTGAGGGAGCTTAACATTCTCCCACTTAGTCCATACTTCCAATCTTAATGTCTCATCTTAAAACCCATTGATAATCTATATTAAGTAATAGATACATGAATCATGGCAATAAGTCCTCTAATGACGAGTATTATCTTCCTGTATTACTATGTATTTATTCTTATTAAAATTTATGTGGTAACAATTTCTTAATGAATAAACCCTATGTTTATTCTTGGTCATACACAGACGAATTCTCTCAAATCAAATTAAGGTGCACATAAATATTGGAAAAACATCACAAAATTTAAGAATTTCATTAAAATAACATTGTTCATACAATGAGAAACTACATAATGGAACCAAGTCCCATATTCATTACATGATCCTTGAATTTAAACGGTGGCATGCCCTTAGTCAAAGGATCAGCGATCATCAACTCAGTGCTAATGTGCTCAATGACCACTTTCTTTTCTTTAACACGTTCCCTTATAGCTAAATACTTAATGTCGATGTGTTTATTTCGACTCCCACTTTTGTTGTTTTTAGCCATAAAAACAGCAGCTGAATTGTCGCAATATATTCTCAATGGCTTAGAGATAGAATCCATAATTCTAAGCCCAGAAATGAAATTCTTAAGCCATACACCATGTAAAGTAGCCTCAAAATAGGAGACGAACTTGGCTTCCATAGTATAAGTGGCAATCAAAGTTTGCTTGGCACTCCTCCATGATACAGCTCCACCAGCCATCATAAAAATGTATCTTGATGTTGATTTGCGTGAATCAACACATCCAGCAAAGTCAGAATCTGAGTAGCCAATCACTTCCAAATTGTTCGTCCGTCTATACATAAGCATGTAGTCTTTGGTTCCTTGAAGGTACCTCATTACTTTCTTTGCAGCTCTCCAGTGGTCGAAACCTGGATTACTCTGATATCGTCCCAACATTCCCACAACAAATGCAATGTCAGGTCTTGTGCAGACTTGAGCATACATTAGGCTTCCGACAATAGAAGCATATGGAATGTTCTTCATTTGTTCCCTTTCAAAATCGTTCTTCGGGCATTGGTTCAAACTGAACCTATCACCCTTCACAATGGGAGCAACACTTGGTGAACAATCCTTCATCCGAAATCTCTCTAAAATTTTATTAATATAGGCTTCCTGAGACAGACCCAAGATGCCTCAAAATCTGTCTCTATGGATCTTAATGCCAATGACATAATATGCCTCACCCATATCCTTCATATCGAAATTTTTAGAGAGGAATTGTTTCACCTCATGCAACAAACCCTTATCATTGGTTGCTAGCAAAATGTCATCCACATATAAAACAAGAAAAAAGATTTTACTCCCACTGACTTTAAGGTATATACATTCATCCATAATGTTTTCTACAAAACCGAAAGAAGAAATTACATTATGAAATTTCAAATACCATTGGTGGGATGCTTATTTTAATCCGTATAATGACTTCTTGAGCTTGTGTATTTTGTTGCTACTATTCAACATTTTAATTTCATACTTTATGCTCTTGAATTCACTCATAAAATCAGTTATTTTACCTATTTAACACACATAAGAAACAAGGAAACCTATGTACATCAATCATAAGATCAACAAATAAATTTTAAATCTGAAGATGAAATTAGCACAAAAAAACTAACAGTCATACTCAGATCAATCAAGAAACCGTGTGAGATTTAAACATGTTGATCCATTAATGGGAAAATCTCCTATCACAGTTCATTAGATTGGTGGCACTATGGATAGTTGACAATTTACCAATCTCGAAACTGACCAATGCCACTTTAATGTACTATGGATACCATCTTTGTTTAATGTACTTTAAACATGTACAAATTAGTAGATTTTCGTTGTTGGTTATTTTTTGTTTATCATCTTTATTTTTCTCAATATAATCCTATTCTATATGGATCTTTTTTTATTCCCCTAGATCTATTTTATAAAGGTAGAGGGGGGATGAAGTGTGTTTTTGTAATGTGTATCTTTTTTTTTCTTTGAGGTGCTTATCTTCACACCTATTTTCTAGTTAAATTACTTGTGGGGGGGCATAGTTATCATTGAGAGGTAGAGAGTGCTTTCCTTGTATCCATACAATTACATCTTTGGATACGCATGCTTGGTGTGGATTTGCATGTGTCTAAATGCCACTTTGATATTTTGTTGGTGTAACCTATATTAGCCAAACTTGGTACTTCAAATTTTTAACATCTGTTTAGTGGTTACATTTTAGGATCATTATTATTGATTGTTGTATTTTGACATATTTAATTAATTAATAACAAGAACCACTCCAAATTAGTTTTATATACCCCATAGCTAGTAGGATTGAAGCATGTAGCTCATTATTCATAATTGCATCATATATACTCATTGTTTTTTGCTTCTTAGCATGCAAATCAATATTTTAGAGGTAGATTTTTATGCCATCACAACATATTTACATGATTCACAAGGTGAGAAATCAATGTTTGGTGTAATTGCAAATTTTAGATTTGATAATTGTAGGTCATTTATAGGCTATCAATTTCTTTAAAGTTTCACTTATATTTGAGTATTTAACTCAACATATTGAGTATCTTATACATGACTATCTTTCCCTCCATCCACTTTTCATAAGTTCCATAACCATTAGGTACAAACTTCAATCCTATTTTACTTCTTTAGTAAAATATTTTCCAAGACTTTACAAAGTAATAAAATCTATTGAAATTTGTAGAATTTACAATTTATAAAGTTTCAAGATTTATTTTTTTAAGTATAATTCTTTAAAGGGTGCAGGCTCAATGGAACAACGCCTTCTTTACAAGAAAAAGGTTAGTGGTTTGATTCCATCATGCCATGATATTTATATGGAATGGATACAAGCAATTTTTAGCGATAGAGACTCTTTTGACTATCCCCAATGAGTTGATGGTGACATTTTTCGACCCTCACCAAAATATGAAATGGTGACGGTAAATGAATGCCACCATATAGATACATCAATAGTGATGACCATGAAAGGTTTGTCACCATAAATTGATGTTTTTCATATGATACGGTGATAGTCACTATCTATCATTATAATAGTTATTCATGACAGACCTTGAATGTCACCACACCACATATCTTTTGTTGATGCCACATTTGGTGAAGTTCACTTTTTAAGTGACAGAGGTTAATTTCCATCACCATTTCTCATATGAAATGGTTATGGTCACTATCCATCAATATAAACCATTATTGGTGATGGGCCTTGAATGTCACCTATACTTTTGGTGACGCCACCTTTGGTGATTTTCAATTTTTGTTGATGGAGGCTCTTTTAACCGTCACTAATGAGCTTATGGTGACATTTTTTGACCCTCACCAGTGTCATTTTTTCTTGTAGTGTAATTGAGGATCAAACATTGGTGGTATTATTGTAATATGTTAAATTCTTGTTTGTATTGAATCAGGTATTTGTTGTAAAAGATCAATCAATGTGTTATATCTTGGAAATTACAAGTATGGTAAATATGGGAAAATTATTGGTGCTTTGCATGTAAATATACAAAACATATCAAAACCACTATTATTTTATATTTTCATTATAATTATCACTGATGTTTTGAGTTTGAGTGATTGAGGATGGCCACAGGTGTTCCCTTAAAGTGGAAGTTTGGTGTTGGTATTCAGTGTCAATTTTCCATTCAAGAATCATATAGCAAATGGAATCTGAAAGTTACATTCCAAAATAAACCTTTTTTGGGGGTTACCAATGGTGATTGCTACATAATTCAATTTTGAAAATTTTCTCCAAATCATAGCTAATATATTGTACCACAAGTGATGAACACAATGGGAAGGGAATTGTCTTCGCAATTTATCCATTTGTATTTTAGTGATCCATAAATAAAATAAACACATTAATAATATAATATAGAATAGTTGGCATATTCATATGTGATAATGGACCCAAATAGTAGTTCTTATCTAAAGAAATTATCGTCATACTTGGGTATTATTGACATCATTAGCCTCTAGCCCTGGACAAATTCACTTAGCGTTCTACATTCTCCATTTATATACATATATACGAGGCTATCATATTATTGTATACTTTTTACTTCATTTCATTTTATTCTAGACATAGCTTTGGCATTTTATAGGATTTTTGTTTGCACTCCCACATTGTATAAGTAATCTACAACTTGATATTTTTAGCATGTAATTTAGCTGGCATGATTATGCCTAATATTTCCTTGAATGTTGAATACTAATTTTACTAAGGCGTTATTTTCTATGGTGGCATTCTATTTGCTTTGTTGATACAATTCATTTGGCCACATAGAAGCCATTATTTCCCAACTAAAGAAAATTGGTTCAAGTTTCTTGCTTTTATGGGGAAAAATATTATTAACAATATTGTTGATGTTGAGGTAGATATCATATAAATCCTTTATAGTATACTTTATTTTATATTCCAGTGTTCATCATCTTTCATGTCTTATACCCTACATTGTATCTTCTTTATTTTTTCAAAAAAGGAACTTAGTATTGATAGTAAGAAGCAGAAATTGAAGAAAGAGGAGAAAAATAACACTGAAGCGAAAAAATGAAAATTAAAGAAAGAGAGGAGAGAATTGGTCTAGTGGTACATGTAAAGTCAATATCTTGTATAAGAGACACAAATAGAGATTGATGCTCAAGTTTTCAGAGTTGGTGAATTCACCTGCAATGTCTTGGAAACACAATGATAATGTTTTGAAGTGATGAAACAATATTTCATGTGTAAATTGTATTCCAACCAATATTAAGTTGGAAACTTGTATTGTAATATTTGATGTTCTATATAATATAATTTATGTGGTTGAAATTATTTATAGTTGCACTTGATATTATTTAATATTGTAATTAACATATGTAACTTTGTGTTTTCATATTAGATGGACATGTACATTGTATGCCATTTTTTTAATTTAGTTGCAAAAGCATACTAATTAATTTTTGTTGATTAATAATGAACAAATAAAATCAATCTAGAACTACTAAATTAGTATTTTATATTTATTAATAAACACAAATAAAATGAATATATGACTAAATTAGTTGTTTATAATATTTTTTAATGAAAGTAAATTAAATTAATATAAACTACTAAAGTATTCATTAATATAATGAATATGAAACTACCAAAAAAAAAGATAAATTACTACTACAAATGATAAATTTTTGATTAAAAATGACAACCAAATTTTGCATATATACAACTATTAGTAGCTAATTTACAATATCTTTTAACATGACCAAAATTTATTCATATTTCTTTGGTCATTAATTGGTTACAAATGATGACTAAAATTTGCATATATATGACTATTAGTAGCTAATTTATAGTATCTTATAACACAACCAAAAGTTAGTCATATTTCTTTGGTCATTAATTGGCTTCAAATGATGACTAAAATTAGCATATATGTGACTATTAGTAGCCAATTTACAGTATCTTATAACATGACCAAAATTTTGGTCATATTTCTTTGGTTAGTAATTGGTTTTCTTGTGTGATGATTTAGTAATATATTATGTTTTGTATTTGGTCATTAATTGTGACAATTAATGACTAAATCAATGACCAAATTAATGACTAAATATACTACTAGAAATAAATTTGAGACAACTAATTAATGACTAAGCTAAAAATGACTAAAATTTGGTCGCGTTAAAAGACACTATAAATTAGCTACTATTGGTCACCGACTAAAAAATAGTCATTTATATGCAAATTTTAGTCATTTTGTTAGTAAATAATTAGGCATTTTGTACTAGTGTAAGTTAGACTTAGGAAAGAAGACATAAATTTCTTACTCCACAAAGAAAGTACCTAAAGAGGTAATTAATCATCTTCCACGTGCTAAGACACCAAGTCGGTGCAGAATACCTTTCAATGCTACTATAGACTTCAAAAATATAGGGAGGAAAAAAAAGAGGCATTCTTCACTAGATGGTGGGTACAACCCGAATGAATGACCCATTAATTAAGTGTGGTATGAGCATGCATGACAGGCATATTGACTAAGAAAGTAAAATTATCAACATGTTGGTTTTCAATTCTTCAATTTTAAGTTATTTGACTTTTTAATACAAGTAATATTTATTCTTGAAATGGTCTTTCTCCACATGTCCATCCTTCCCATAGTAGGTACATGTCCTATTTTTATAATTCATCTTGTTTGATTTAATCCCATCACATTCTTGGGGTTTGGTATCAAGATGTTATTATTGAGGTTGAATATCCTTTTGTGCTAGGTTGTTATTCCCTTGAAGAAGATGAGCCTAATGCTTATTAATAAGTTTCTCCTCATCAAGAAACCTTTATTAGTATTTTATTAAAAAATCGCAGAACGTATCAAAGGTATAATCCTTACCATCTTCATTGAGTGATCTTGAGCTGATGTAGAATGAGAATAAAATAAATCATAAGGTGTTTTCATATTAATCAGGACCAACTCTTAGATTTTTCCATGTTTCTTTGGATAGTTCTTCCCACATCTACCCAATTTCAATTATATCTCTTTGATAAGAGCTAGGATTTCCTTAATTCTTTCAAATAAATGAGCGTCAAGCGAGATCAAATATTTTTCTAATTGCATGACTTGAATTCATCATAATTTTCAAGAAACAACCTTAGCTTCTTCCATACTTCATGTGGGAAGTCAATCCCACTTGTATGAAAATAAATTTATTGAGAAATATAGGCCATGATGACCCTAATATCTTCATCCTTCTTTTTTTCCATGATAAATTGCATATGATCATCCTTTGGATCTAAAGAAATTATTTTTGTATACTATTAGAGCCATTTATTCTTCATAATGGTTTCCATATATGGGTACCAAACAATATATTTTTTCCCATTTGAAAAAAGGAGATCAATATTAAATGTTGTCTTTAGAAATTTTTGATATATCTCATCTATCTTAAAGAGAAATGTTCCACATATTAAATGGATTGAGCTAAAGTAAAACAAAGAAAGACCTGGTTCAACATGATTTGCTAAGAAAATGGCTAGGTCTTATATCAATAGCTATGGTAACATGTTGGGACATTCTTTGACGTTTGGGAACCAATAATAGAGAACATATAACATAATCTAATTAGAAATCAAATAGAAATGAAAATAATGCTCCAAGATTATGGGCAGTGTTTAAAGACACCATTAGATCATTAAATAACATTGCATTATGATCAAAACATTGAAATTCATAATGGAAAACATTACATCAACTCAACATAAGATTCACATTGTTTTATATTTGACCCATACGACCCTTTATTTATAGGTACCAAATCTAATTAATTTCCTTTAATTATAGAGGATTGGGTATAATGAGGTGACTAGGTTGTTATAACTATTTTTGGAAAATATAAACTATAAATTCATCTATATTGTTGTTGGTTAGTAGATTGTTCAAGTTGTTATGATGATCTAGTTGATTCCTTCAACCATTTAGTTAGGATACAACTAGTCGACCACTATCTTTTAGTCAAGTATGTGACCAACCCAACGATCACTCAATCAATTGTCCCACAAGGTGATCATTCGACTAACTATATATTGTTAGTGGAATATTTAACTAACTATCTCTAGAAGCTCAAGAGATGTGATGAACCAACATAACCTTGGGTTCCAACAAAGTCACTCCCTATGTAGAGAGTATTGAAACGACATTGAATGTTGCATTGAAAGACAACCAATTAAGAAGATGACTTGATAGGTAGGTAGGTAGGTAAGACATGATAAGGTAAATTTCATAGATAAATTTAAATGGCATTGAAGATTGTATTGAAAGACAATAAGTGAAGAGGATGAAGAAAGTGACTAAACAAGCAAGAAAGACATGATGGTTTTAGAATTAAATAATTGAAATGTTTTTGATGGTTAACTTACCATAATCACACACTACCAATCTAATATTCTAAATAAGGAATTCCAACACTATTTATATAAAAGAATACAATATAATTATTACTAATTTAAGTTTAAAAATTAAAATATTAAATTTATTTTTTATATTAATTTATATTTATTATTTATAAATTTTATTATAATAACATTTCATATATATATAAGATAAGAAAGAGAAATAGTAAAAGATATTGTATTTTATATATAAATTTACATAATAAATAGTATGAAATTATATATATAAATGATAACGCGCGCGCACGCACACATATATATATAATAAGATGTATGAATTTCTATATATAAATGATATGTTTTCTTGTGAATTGAAACTGTATATATAAATAGTACATTGTAACATATAAACTCATATATGTTTGAGAGATGAACTTTTACAATGATATTTCATTTATCATGGTATAAGCCAATATATAAAAGGGAATAACTTAAATTTTCACATACAAGTAATATTTTGTTATGAAAATTGAAAATTTATATATAAATAAAATGATTTATATAATATAATAATTTAAAAATATATAAAATATGATAATTTAAATTTTATATATAAGTAATACTTTATCATGAAAATTGAAATTGGGGTATGCTCATTCATGATATACCTAAAAGGTTTCATTTCCACTAACTCCAATCATGTTTCCTCCAATAATTCTTAGAATTCTTGAGAATAACCAAAAAAATTAAATTCATATTTGAAAATCCCAATGGAACAAGGACAAAAAATTTTGTAGTGTTCGACTAGAGGAATAACATTTGGAAAAAAGAAACTACAGGTGGTAGTATACCCTAAACTCGCAATTTATAAATAGTGGCTAGAGTAACATTCATATCCAACAAGTTATTATGCATACTTTTTTGGTAGCGTTCAACGAGAGGAATAGCATTTGGAAAAAAGAATCTATAGTATACCCTAAACTAATTTAGAAATAGTGGCTAGAGTAACGTGCATAACTGATATAAAGATGGTAGCGAAAGGTGGAAGATAAATATACGATCATGTCACTAGAGATAACTTCAGCTCATGTCCTTAGCAATGTGAAATTTGAGCATTTTATTAAAAAGAGACGATGATTTCATTACTGGTAATTGTTATTGCATTTTTAATAAGTTTTATATTCATCATGCCCATGTTGGAACTAATAAGAAAATGAGAATACCGGATTATAATTTGATTATAAGTATGGTTATTGAAGAGCCTATGGTATGAAAAAAATTTACAATTAAGTTAAATTGTACAATTAAATCAAGAATACCATAAGAATATATAAACATGAAAAATAAAAGCAAAACAATATCAATAAATTTTTATAATTTCACATTTTCAAAAAAAAAATTAGTATATTAATTTGTAGGAAATGTGTTCCAAACGTATCTATTGTATTAATAAATCAGTAATTTATTTGATAAATTCACATTTATAGACATTGAAATAGAAATTCGTAAGAATTTGATATCTCCAAGTGGATAATAAGTCTTTAGTGTTATTTTGAAAAGAATTTGAATAGCCAAGTTTAAAATATTTGAAATTTTAGTAAAATGAAAGTGGAGGACATTCTTATATATATTCGTATTATTTTTAATATTTTATTAAAAAAAGATAGAGTCTTGACATTCTCATATAAATTTGTAGATGATAGAGATATGATTTTGGGAAGTTAGAAGGAAATGATTTAACGAAGTTAGAAGAAAGAATTCTCTACATTTCACCATCTCTAACAAAACTTAGAAGGAAATATCAACACACAAGATATATCCAAAAATGACACAATACCACTAAAAGTGGTTGCATGGAGCAATCCTAATCCGTGAAATGCTTGTGCATATTCCGTTGGATAGTTCATCAAATTAGATCTACTAAAGTATATTTGAAAATCTGAAATTTACACTATAAGTGTCATTGTTTCCTTAGATTTCTTGATTCATTAATTATTGTGTTATGTTTATAAATTTAATACATAAAATATGGAGAATTATGGAATAATGAAATAAAATGCACAAACATATGATATGATCTGGGAAAACTTTACAAGATAAAACATGGCTGGAAGATGAACTTTCTTTGCTTTCTCTTTCCCTAGATTGAAATGGATGCAATTAAAGGATTGAGATGTATGTCTCATGTGCCACTATAGTAGACAAACACTCTATGTTTTTTTCTCTCTCTCCACTCTCAAATACTATGCACATCTTCTTGAATTTTTTATCATTGATGTCAAAGTTCAAGGGGATATTGTTGAAGATTTTTGAGGATGTTATCATTGATATCTAGTTAAGGGGGGTTTTTTAGGGAAGAGATTATTTTTGTAGGTTTGTGTAGTTTCTCACATTGCAACAAAGAAAATCAAAGAAATTTGTTTCCTCACTATTAGTAGGTAGATATCCACATTTCAGGGATTGTCACATAGTAGAATCTACGTATCCAGGATATCTAAGCACCCGAGATATCTAGGGTGCACAAAGTTATATTGATGTTCAAATACTCAGATACTAAATTGATTCAAATTATTTACTTGCATTTAGGCATCAGGGTATCTCGAGGTGCAATGAATAAATAAATAACAAAATTTTTGGATTTCTATATTTTCATCCACATTCGTAAGTGAGCTAGTCTAACATGGTGCCACCTGTGGAATGGTAGGTGGTGCTATGTGGCAGAGTTTTTCGACATGGAAATTGGAGGTGACAACACGTGGCAGCCATTTTCAGCATTTTTGGGTGGCCAATTAGACAAGTGGCAAGTGACACATGGAAACATGTTGATTGGCAGATGACATGGTAGTGACATGGCAAAGATGACTTGGAAAAGTGGACCACATGACAGGTTCTGGTTGATTCTCATAGTTTCAATGCGGTACTCTATGAGGCTTAACGATTTGCACTAGGGTAGTGGTTTTGCAGATATTTCCTATTTATTTTGATTTCCTCAAAATCATTGATAAGCAGTAATTTCATGCCAAGTGGAAATTCCATAATATAGTGATCATAATGGGGCCTTATCCACGAATTCCAAGGTGCAAAAAATTATAGGAATTTGAATGTAAAAAATGGGTCTCAAAACAAAAATGTGCTAACAAAATTAACTTTAAAAGAATCAATATGATTCAAGATGATCATGTCATCCCCAAGGGAAAATATTTTAGAGGGAAAAGAAGAAAACTACATTTTTTAATTGTATTTTCGACTTATCTCCTTATAGGCTTACTTAAATGTTAATTGTAGACATCTCTTGGGTGCAAAATTAAATTTGACATCCAACGAATAGCCACTTTGCATACTTCTGAGTAGACCCACATCAAAGAAAAATGAAACTACATGAAAAATCACGCTGAACAATATTTTCCATGTATTTTAAATTTTTAAATGTGGGTCTACTATTATTTTATTGTTTTCCTTAGGAGGTCTATTTTAGACCTCAAAAGTCCCCTAATGAGAAATGCAAGTATCTGAACCTCTACATATGATCAAAGTATGTTGATTGCAAAAGTCTCAGACTTGGATTTGAGTGAAGATAATAGATTTGATCATGGTTCGATATGAGGCATGGTTCCATACTATAAAAATTTTATTTGGGAATACGGTCCTTTCGGTATTTTCCCATCCAAGAGTGACAAAAAAATATTTTCCAACAAACAACCTTAACCAAAATTTGAATGAGGTGTTGGTTAGGGCTCCAACAATTTATGGTTTTGCTGCGTGAATAAATATGGGAATCTGACCGTTTGAGGTAAACAAATATTAAATATTTTCCCAGAGCCCATACAAGTTAGAAACTTGGTTACAATACCCTAGTCATGTGGAAATGAGGTTGAAGAGAATAAATAAAACAAAATTCAAAATAAATTACCTAATTTCTCTTGTATTATTTTATAAATTTGAATTCCCTATGAAATATAGAAATCAACGTAATCACGATCATGCATTTTCAAAGAAGGAGAGGCTGAGAAAAGGTAAAAATGGTTGGATTGAAGGGAGATGAGGTTAAAAAACAAATAGAATAGAAAACATTGTATAGCATGTGAACAAAATATGGGATCCTAAACTAGTAAAAAAAGCCAGAATTACCAAGTCAAGTTGCAATACCATGGGTGAAAACCATGCAATGATGCCCATGCTAATGAAAGGGGTCAAAATATAAAGGGAGAGAGAAAAATATGGAAAGAGCTATTGATGAAGTGAAAAAGTAAAAGAATTGTAATAGAGAGATCAAGAGATAGTGAAAATAAGAGTGAGAAAAGTGTATGAGTATAATGAAATCTCTCTGAATGTGTAAGAGAAACAATAAGGGTGATATATATACAACAAACATATTTTCCAAGCAACAACAGTTTTTGGTATGAGTACATAATGAGACAAAGAAAGGGAATAACAAAGAGCATATAAAATTGTCACAGAATTCATTAAAATCAAAGATAAAGAGGGGACTAGAGTTCCCTCTAGGTGGTTTCCTACCAATAATTTGGGTATTAGTGTCTCTAGTGTTAGATTTATAGTGATAATCTAATTATTTAACATGACAATTACTTGTGAGAATTATTATTGTTACTCTTTCTTAGTTTTCTAATCTTCTTCATCAATTAATTACCAATACATTAATATCATAGCGCACAAGAGACAAAGAATACAAGAGATTAGGAAAAAGGCTAGTGAAAAGCCCCACTAAGGGGGAATATCCATAAATCATTTCCTTATAGAGTTAACAAAAATCCAGGTAAAATACAGTCTAGTAATTAGTTCCTTCCATTGCCATGTTAGCCCTCCATTTTTCCCATTAGATTCCATCAACATATCCTTGAGGAGCCAAATATATGTCTTCCACAAATGCCTGACACTATTTATTATTCCAATTTAATGCAGAGATAATACCATAGTCTTTTTTTCACCACAAAAGCTTCATAAATTCATATATACTAGCCTCATAATTCAAGCTTGTGTGCCATCAGATTCTTGGACCTGTGTGTTTCAAAATTTCAAAATTTGTGCCATCAAATTCTCAGATTAGTATGCCTCAGGGCATGTGTTACAAAACTCATATACACTATACTTCTTCTACTTCAAAATTCGTACCATAGTACCTCATAAATTTTTACTATTTATCTTCAGAAGACTGTCGAACTTCGACAAATGATGCACGAATATATAGTGGTCCACACATCTACTGATCCAACCTATCTCTTAGGAGGTATGACTTGGAAATTTGAAGGACAATTATCATTTAAAAATTTTAATTTTTTTTCCTTTTAATTGTATAAATGTAACATAATATAATTAAAATTTTACTTATGATAAATACAAAATTTCTTCATGTAATTAGGAAGATCAAACCTAGTTACAATTTCCAACATCTAGTAGGTTGGAGCCTACAAATTTAAAAGGGGATAAATGTATCTTGGAAGTCGGTTCTTACACACTCTAGATTTATGGGTTTATGCCTACAATCATCATTTAAATAATATTTTAATTGTGTTTTTCTCTCTTTATGGGTTACCATGTTAACTCTCTTGTGGTATATGTGTCCATTTGATTGTGTGGTTTTTTTCTTATTTCATAAATGCGAAGAGATAAGTATTGAAGTGAAATTTTTAAATAGTATGAAGTAATAAGAATATTGAGTCATCCCCTCTCTTGGTATTTAATATTGGTATGAGAGTCAGATTGCTTCAATAATAGCTTAACTGCTGGAATAAATACCTCACAAGAAAAATAGCAAGTCAGGATGGTTCATTCTCAATCAGATGTCCTTTATTCAATGGGACAAACTTTACTTTTTGGAAAATTGGAATGAAGACTTACTTGATGTCACTTGGCATGGATATTTGGAAATTTATTTTGAATGGGTATCAAAACCTAGAAACCACTCTAATTGATGAAGCTAGTAAGAAAATATATGACTACAATGGTGAGGCTATGAATGAAATCTTGCATGGATTTTCAGAATAAAAAATTGTCAAATTGATGCAGTATGATTCAACTACAGAAATGTGGGACAAATTGGGAAATTGTGAAGGGGATAAAAAGGTTAAAATTTCCAAACTCAAGGTTTATACGATGAAATATAAAAACTCAATGAGGATAAAAACAAGGAAGTTTATTTCTCAAAGTGGTTGAGTTTGTGAATGCAATGAAAGGGTTAGGTGATCACATTAATGATTCTACAATAGTAGAAAAGGTGTTTAGATCACTTTCTTCTATATTTGATGCCAAAGTCTCAACCATAAAAGAAATGCATGAATTTGAAAAATTGACAATGGAAAGAATTCATGGAATGATTACTGCTTGTGATATGACAACAAACAAGAATCATTTAGAAATCAAATAAGTTTCCTTAAAAGTATCAAAAAATTCAAAAGAACATCAAGACCAAGACTACTCCAGCCACATTTCAGATTTAGAGGAAGCAAATTTGTGAGAAATATACAAATAGTCTCAAAAAATTATAAAGGTATGTTATGATTCAAATTTGTTTAATGTAGTCGAATAGGGAAGTTTGCTTCAAAATTTCCTTATAAATAAAATAATACTATTGAAAAGGAAGAAAAGGAAAAGGAAACATCTATGAATAATAACAGGTTATTCATAATGAAAAGGTTATACTTAAAGAATGAAAACTATAGTTCATCATTGGATGAAGAAAATTATGAATATAATGCAAAGCTTAATGAGAAGCTCCTCATTAAAGTAGATGACTGGACACACATTCAACAACTAGACTATGATCAAATCCCATTTAAATGCAAGGTATGTCATGAATACGTCCATTTTGCAAATCACTGCTCTAAACTAGTTAGTGTTGAAAATGATCCGCCAAATGAGAAATGGGAAAATGTAAAAAAAAAAAAGATTGCTTCTGCCCCAAAGGCAAACTCTGAAGCTGCCCCTCCCAAAAATACCCCCTCAGCCCCTCCCTCCTCCTCCTCCCTAGATCCTCCCATCAATCCTGCCTCCGGCCCTATCTCTAAAAAACCCTTGGAATCTTCTAATCCCTTTAGCACCCTCTCCCTCCCTGAAAATGACCCCCTGATCTCCCTTGAAAATGACCCCCCCATCCCCAATACCCTTTCCCAAACCTCCCCCTCCCCTCCTCATGATCCCCCCCTTATCGATCAACCAGGAGCTCCTTGAAAGAGCATGGTGTTAATATGGAAGCGCAAAAAAAAGGACCTGGTAGGAAAACTATAAAGTAGCAAAGGGATGAAAATGGCCAAAAAGATATAGCCATGGGAACTCAAAATCCTATAGAAAATTATATTTTGGGTCAAAGCAACAAAGAAGCAACACACAAGGAACATGGAGGGTGAGCATCTCTCCGTATACCCCATGCTCAATGATGAAAGTAATATCTTGGAACAGCAGGGGACTAGGGCACCCCTCTAAAATTGCTGCCCTGAAAGACCTGATAGACCATGAGAAGCCATGAATTCTAATGATCCAAGAAAATAAAAAAATATTTCAAGAGATGAAAGGAATCATAGATCAGCTCAGACAGTATGATGGACACATATGTGAATCAAGAGGAGCCTCCGGTGGAATCACCACTATTTGGAAAAAAAACATATGGACATGCATATCCAAAACAATAAGTCAGTATTGGATCAAAGTCACATTAAAGAATTAAGCAGATCATGAACAAATTGTCATCTACAATATATATGCACCAAACCATTTCAGAGATAAAGAGCAATGTTGGGCCACTCTTCAAGCAGACATAGATGTTGAAGATAACAGTAATGTCATTCTCAGTGGAGATATCAATCTTATACTACACTCTAATGAGAAAAGAGGAGGTGTCTTTTCCCATGACCCTTATAGATCAAAGCTGGAAGAAATAATGCAGGAGCACGACTTAGTCGATGTCATTCCAAAAAATAGAGATACACTTGGAATAATCATAGGTTGGGCAAAGATAACATAATGGATCAGCTTGATATAATTATGATAAATACCACTCTCGTTTCTGTGTACTCCACAACTTATGCTGTAATTCTTCCATATTTGGCATCTGACCACTATCCCACAAGCCTTGTTCTTGAGGCCCACTGCCCATTGGGGCTGATACCCTTTATATATAGCTCCTTATGGCGCAGCAATCCTATCGTGGACCAGATTGTCAAACTAACATGGCAACAACACATAGAAGGATCGTCGGGCTACATTTGGGAATGCAAACTGAAAAATACCAAACATGCCTTGAAGGACTGGGTGAAACAATATTACAAAGAACCATAAAAGGCAAAAACTAAAATAAAAAATAAATTCGAAGTAGTCCACAGAAATATAGAGGAGCATGGACTCTCCCAAGAGGATAAAGCACTAGAAGGTGAATTGTACTTTTATATTTATCGTGTTAATAGAGATGAAGAGCAGAAGTGGAGAATAAAGTCAAGACAGCTTTGGCTTCAAGGAGGGGATAAAATTTTTTCCTTCTTCCATAATCAAGCCACTGTTAGGAAAGTCAGGAATAATTTCACCATGATCAACGCTGAGGAAGTTCACCCTCAAAAAACCCAAGACACTATCAAACAAACTGCCTCAGATTACTACAGCTCTCTCTTAATAGAGACAAAAGAAGCAGAAGATTACTCATATCTCCTTAAGCACTTTCCCAAGGGAATAAGTGAGGATTTCAATGCAAATTTGACCAAAGAAATTGATGAAGAATAAATTCAAAATGCCATCTAGGTGCTTCAGCCACACAAATCCCCTGGTCCAGATGGCTTCCCCATCTGTTTCTATAGAATATATTGGGGAAAAATTAAAAAAGATCTTATCAAAATGATAATATGGGCTCAACACAAATGCAAAATAGTAGGCTTCACTAATGCCACCCATATTTCCCTAATTCCTAAGGAAAATCGACCTTTATCCTTCTCTCGTTTTCGGCCCATCTCATTGTGCAACTCCTCTTACAAAATCCTGACCAAAATCTTGGCCACGCACCTTAAACCTCTCCTCCCCTCTCTCATTTCAGAAAATCAAGGAGGCGTTTTGGCCAATAGACAAATCTCAGACTCCATCCTTCTTGTCCAAGACGCCATTCATTCCAGCCAAGCAAGAAATGAGAAAGGGTTCATCTTAAAATTAGACTTAGCCAATGCCTTTGACCGAGATAGACACTCCTTTTTATTTTTTGTTTTAGAAAAAATGGGATTTGCCACACCCTTTATCGACCTTGTTAAAGGCATCTCTGGTCCTTGGATCTCCCCTCTCATTAGTGGTAGACCAGGACCTTCCTTCCAATCGACCCGAGGACTAAGACAAGGTTGTCCGCTCTCACCTTATCTTTTCATATTGATGGCCCAATCCTTCAGCAGAGCCATGGGCTACGATCGTCGTATGGGTCTAATTATTGGGATTAAATTTGGAAATGGAGCCAAGAACATCAACCATTCTCAGTTTGCTGATGATACTCTTTTAATGGGGGGAGCCTCAAACATCATAGCCTGCCATTTCAAAACTCTCCTAGAAAAATACATGAGCTATTCAAGAGGTTTGATAAACTACCACAAGAGCTGTATCTATGGCTGGAACACTTCTGCCCAAACTCTTCATAGCATTGCCAATACTTTTGGAGTCCCTTGTAAGTTGGACTGGGAGCATTTTTCTTATCTGGGCATGCCAATGAGTGCTGGAAATCTGAAAGCATCAGCGTGGGACATTAATATTGATAAGATGAAAAGGAAGGTGCAGCAATGGGGCACCTCTTGGCTTAATCCAGCAGGGCACCTAATACTTCTTAAAGCAGGTCTTTCCTCCTTACCCTTGTACTGTTTTCACTCCTGCAAGCCCCAGCCAGCTGTCATAACAAATTGGATGCACTTCTTCGTCACTTTCTATGGTAAGGGGAGAAAAATGAAAGAAAGAAATATAATCTAATAAGTTGGAGGCAGGTCATTCAACCGCAGGAGAAAGGAGGGCTTGGAATTAGATCCTCAAAACTTCTAAACCTTGACTTTGCTGGCAAGCTTGTTTGGAGATTCATAACTAGAAAAAATTCTTTGTGGAAGAAAGTATTAGAAAACAAATATCTCAACTTCCCAAGGCAACAGCTTTTGGACCATGTGATCCCTAACAGAGCATGCTCAAAAATCTGGAGGATGTGTAAGAGAGCAATACCACTTCTTGCACAAAATATTTCCAAAGTACCCAAAGGTGGAAGTAACATTAGAATTGGGGCTAATAAAATAATGGGGCAACAACCCATTAGTAGTAGGCCTTGTACTCAACAGATCCTAACATTTCTTACCAGTATAGGGATACAAACAATGGATCATATTTCTCAGTGGGATGCCCACACTAAAACTTGGAAAGGATGGACCTTCCCACACATTCCTATTGATATGGAAACTAGCCTCACTAATATGCAAGCTCATATTCATGGCATAGCACCCTCCAAACACTACAGCACTGATGACTTTTGATGGGATCCTTCAGGCACCATCTGCACTATTAAAGCTGCCTACCATCAGATTTGTAGCACCGAATTTCCCATGTCTGTTTGGGCACAGTGGAGACTCGTCTGGAAAGCGGAGACTCTCCCAAAAATAAAAATTTTTATCTGGGTCCTCCTAAGAGAGAAAGTTCTCACCTCTAAGAATCTTAAAAAGCGAGGAATTACTGGCCCATCTCGCTGCCCAAATTTTCAATGAGATGAAGAAACCAATCAACATCTTTTCATAGACTGCCCCTTTGTCATAGCTTTTTGGAAGGAAGCTTTTCGAAGCATCAATCTCCTGTGGGTGCCCATGACCAGCATATATGAAGTTTTGCAAATATGGAAAAAAATCTATCCCTGGTAGAAAACAAAATAACATTTCTCGAAGAGTTTGGAATGCTTTGCCATGTTCTCTCCTATGGAACATTTGGTTGGCAAGAAACTGCATGATCTTTAAAGATAAAGAAACCAGCGTTAGAAATCTTAACAACAAGGCATGGAGCCTCACTCTGGAAGCATTGTCCACGAAATGTCAAGGGAAACTAGACACGATGGACCTTTATGTTGAGGAAAGAAACTACATAGGGTACTTACTAGACAGAAACAACATGGCCCTCAGTAGCAGCAATCCTAATAGCAGTACCAACTCTAGGTACAGCTGGAAAATTAGAATGAAAGATGAGGAATTTTCACTATGGCTCAGGAACTGCAATACTCATTATCTATTTTTTGATGGCGCTTCTAAATCTAATCCAGGAATGGCCAGGGCTAGAGGAATCATCTATAATGGTAATGGGGATAAAATAATTTCATATAAATGGGGACTGGGTAATATTTCCAACAATAGGGCCGAAACATTAGCTCTTTACCAAGGTCTACTCCAACTACAAAAACTTGGCATAAACACAACAATGATTATTGAAGACTCAACTATTGTCATTATCCTGATGGTCCACAAGAGGAAAGCCTCCAACTTGATTCTACAACAAACTATAAGACGATGCTAGACACTTGATCAACAGAAGAAAGGAAATCAATTTTATCACGTACTTCTTTCCCTCAACAAGGAAGTGGATGCGTCGGAAAATAGAGCATGTCTTCATCATATTGGTACACTACGCTATAATGCCTCTGAACATCATTATTATCTGCCACGATCAGAATTAAATACCCTCGCAGTTTCATCGCACAGAGGAACAGTGCCATCGGATTCCTTAATTCCATATCTATCTTCTTCTCTATGTCACATAATCCATCCACAAAACTCCTTGAAAAGGCTCCCTCTGATATAAAATCTGTAGTATCTTTTTATATCCTCTGCAGCTTCCCCTTAATCCTTGCACCCCTGCCATCTCATTACCTTTCTCGTGAACAAACCATCACTCTTCATGTGATCGGATCTTATCCTCATGTAGATTGTTCAATCCTTGTGATCCTCAATAGCCCTTGCGGTCCTACAATTTCTGACAGTTTTTTCCAACCTCACAGGCCTATTCTCCTTTCATCCTTCAGCAACCAAGCCATGGATGCATCAAGTATCAGCTTAGCAAATGCTCAAAACGTAGAAGCAGAAGGAAATCCTGAAGAATTCATTGGGCGGCAAATCATTCACATAAGCATAGACTGAACATGAATTGAAAATTTTGTCCTTTACTATTCCAGTTTGTAAGAATCTACACTAGTTTAGTTTTCTCATTGTGAAGAACGTTGGATGCAAAAAGGATTTTGACATCAATATTGTCCTCAATTGCTCCACTTCTCACCTACACTTCCATGTAACACTGGAGCTCAAACTGCCATACCCTTTTTGAATATGAAACAGCATTTGAATTTGTAAAAATAAATAAAAATGAGAAGCTCCTCATGGTACTATAAAACTAGAGTTATGGTCAAGAGAGAACTAATCCAGAAGAAAACAAAGCAATTGTGGACATGGAAGGTGAACTCATAAGTGCACTGGAGGAAATAGACATGCTTAGAAGAAACAAAAAAGAACAGAAGGAATATCGAAGGAATATATGTAATCTAAGATGACTTAATCTCTTGTGCCACAAGAAACTCTCATATTTTTTCATCAAAAGGAATGAGAGAAATCTTGGGAAATTTGATTTCCGGGTGAAAACGCGAAAATGGGAAACACTTTTTGGAATTAGGGTTTTATGGCTATTACATGTTGGGAGAACTAATGCTAATAGAAAAATTTATGAAAAAATAGTACAAACTACATGTAATACTATACTTTTTTTATCTAAAAAAAGAATTAGAGAAAAATGATTGCTTATTATGAAAATGTTGACGGATACCTAAAAAATGAAACAAAAAATGTAAGGAAAATTGTTACCCATATTCATACTTTTACCCTTCAGAGAAAATAAGGGATCCTGCTTCGATATTCCTTTAGGAGCAAAGGTTAAAAGTGCTACAATAACAGACTTTCAAAGATAATTGAGAATATAGATGTAAGAATTGATGAAGGATTTGTCCACATAGGAAGACAATTGCAACATGATGAACCAATCAACTATAATTCCCTAGAGGATGATTTCAAAAGGGCATCAAGAAAAAAAGGAACATGAAGAATTATAGGAAAAGGAAAGAGGTGAATCTCCACATAGAAATACTCCATCAAGGTATGTTCAAAAACACCACCGTGAAAGTCAAATTCTTGGTAACAAAGAAAAGGTGGTAGAAACTAGAAGAAAAATCACATCTAGTCATGCAAATTTTGCACTATTGTCTATGACATAACCTCACTTGTTTGTACAAGAAAGTCAAGACAAGAATTGGATCAAAGAAATTAATGAATAACTATATCAAATAGAAAATAATGAAACATGGGACCTTAAGACCCCAGGAAAAAAATGTGATATGAACTAAATGGGTAATCAAACATAGGCTAAATGAAGATGGAAATATTGTTAGCAAGAAGGCCAGACTTTTCTATGAGGGATATTCTCATAAAGAAGGTGTAAAATTTGAAGAATTTTTTTTTCCTATTGCAATAGCTTAAACAATTATGATGTTTCTATCTTTTTCCTATTATTGAGGATTCAAAGTTTATCAAGTGGATGTTAAATCAGAAATTTTAAATGGTGATTTAGAAGAAGAAATCTACTTGTAGCAACCAAAAGGTTTTCTACTATGAAAAAATAAGGATTATGTTTTTAAACTCAAGAAAGCTCTATATGGATTAAAACAAGCACCAAGGGCATGGTATTATAGGTTAGACAAGTATTTGCACCAAAAGTGTTTAAAAAGGTGACAATTGACAACAATATATACATCAAGGCTAAAGGAAATAACTTGCTAATAGTTGTAGTGTATGTTGATGACATAATTTTTGGTAGGAATACTAAGCCAACGAGTCAAAGGTTTGCATCTACTATGTAGAAAGATTTTTACACATCCATTCTAGGTAAATTGTCATTTTTCCTTGGACCATAGGTTCAATAGATAGAAAGAGGGTTTTTTCTCTCCCAAACTAAGTGTCCACTGAAATCTTGAGAAAATTTGGTATGGAAGATTGTAAACATGTAAGTACACCTATGGTAACAAGTTGTAAACTAAGAAAGGATAATGAATCTCCTGAAGTGAACCAACATATGTATCACTCAATGATTGGACATCTACTTTATCCCATAACTAGAAGATTAGATACATTGCAGGAAGTTGGATTGATGGGACGATTTCATTCAAATCCTAAGGAAACTCATCTCCACGTAATCAATAGGATATTTATATACTTGCAAGGGACAGTTGATTTTGGTTTATGGTACCCAAAAATATAGACTTTATAGTACAATAATATACTTATGTTGACTGGGTAGGAAATATTGATGGTAGAAAAAACACGAGTGGTGGATCCTTCTTCCTATGGAACTATATTTTTTCTTATCTAAGCAAGAAACATAACTTGATATCCTTATCTAATGTTGAAGAATGATACCTTGCAGTTACCTTCTATTGTACCCAAATTCTATGGATGATGCAAAATATCAAGGACATTTAGGTAGATAACAGTCAATTAGTATCTAATTTATGTGACAACGCTAATGTAATTAATATATCTCAAAATATAATGACTAATTTCAAAATTAAGCACACTATTATTAAATATCACTTTTTCAGAGAAAGTCTTGGGTCACATAGTTAAATTAGAATATGTACCTATGAAGGAGCATATCATAAACATATTTTATAAACCCCTTCTTAGAGATGGATTTGAGTATTACACATCGCATTCATACTGAGTTGTAATATCAACAACCAATGAAATGAGTGAGCATAATGTGAAGGAATTAAACACCTCCTTCATAATGGGTTGTAATATCAACAATAATGAGCACAGTGAAAATTGTATGATTTTAACTAAAACTAACGAAATATGCCTAACATTAATTTTTTGGTTTAGTGAATATTTTATTTCTATTTTAAAAGGGACATGTGACAACTCTAGATTGAGCACAAAAGGAATTACACATCTCCTTATTAGGTTGTAGAATAGGCCTATTGGAGCAATACTTTATTTAAAATGTTGTATCTTTCGTACTCTAATTAAATTTCGAGATGTGACATGCTAAACTCATTATTAGTATTTCATGAATTCAAACCTTGTTTTCAAATAATATATTGATAATTATAATATACATATATATTCCTCATATAAAATATATAAATATTTTTTGGAAAGAAAAAAAAAATACTGTTTACATTTTTGTTTTTAATTTTATTATTTTTTTAGTTTCATTTATTTATAAATAACACCCTAGATCCATCTTAACTCTAAATCTATCAAGCTTTGAGAGGGATCAAATTTCTTGAGGTGCAAACCTTTCCTCAGGTCGAGAGGGATCAAATTCATGGAGGTATAAACCTTTCCTCAAGTCGAGAGGGATCAAATATCTTGAGGTGCAAACATTTTCTCAAGTTTTGCATTCAAAAAAGAGAGGTGTGAACATTGAGAAATTTGATCCCGCTCCGTGATTGATAGATACTGAGTTAAGATGGATCTAGGCTACTTTTTTACAAATTTAGAAATAGATTCTTGAAATCACTTTGTTTCAGAGTCAAGAAAGGTGTAACACCCTATTTTAATTTACTTATTGGTATATAAACTCTTTATGGCACATTTTGAATGAGTAACGAATATGGATATTCGTTAACAGTACTTAATATATTATATTTTATCTTTTTTATATAAAAAAAAGAGTTAATCAATAAATTCCTTGAGTAAAAAGGACGAAGTAACTTATTGGTAAATGATTTCCAAGAACCAGGGTAAAGGTGGAGACAGTTCTGACAGTTACTTTCGCAAAAAGGATTAAAAGGAAAATCCTAAGAAGGGAAGGGGTTCTGTGTAGAAAGGATGTTGGGGTTTAGCAGCAGGCTATTTCTATGAGTTATCCAGAGCTGGTGTGGGAACCAGTGGAGCTCAGGAAATACCCAAGAGAAGTAGAGACTATATTTTGATCCTGAGGTCAAACTTCTTGTCTCAGGAAATTACCTAGGCCCTGGTGAGGAGCAAGGGGGGAGAAGAGGACATGATAGCCTCGCTCAAGGTTTGGAGGACCATCAGTTACTGGAATAATCCTCCAAGATAGGTATTTAAGTATCTTGAATTACAGTTTAAACATTGATAACTGCAGGAATAAACTTTGCAATAACATTATAATTAATTACAGGTATTATTTACTGTAAGTTGCAGTTATAAAATAAATTCCAGTTAGAAATGTTATAGGTAGTGTTATTGTATGACATAACTATAATTTTATTCTATGTTATAATGGTTATAAGTACTATCCATTGTAAATAATAAATGAAGGGCTACAATGAAAGAATTATGCTAAAACAACTCAGTAAATAAAACTTATGACAGAAATGATATTTTGTCTAACAACCTAGTATTATTATAATCAAACGCATTGATAGAAAACTGATGTTAAAACAACGCATTAAAGGATACAAAAACAACAAGCATAGTAAACAGTGCAGTAAGAGAATACAAACTGAAGGTTTATTATCCAGAAAGAATTGCATGGGTATTGGCCTGTGGGTTTAGTACCCGGACCCGAGGGATGGGTCTCGGTTCACGTCCCTTTAGCCATTAACCTAGGAAGTAAATATAAGTATATTTATATTTAAACATTTCCTTATGTACATGAGTAGGAAATTTAAATAATAATCCAGATTGTGTAGAAGGAAAATGAATTTAACATTCCAGTATTTCTTAAACAAATAATGCAAAATAGAGCTTGATATTAGCCAGAAAATACATGACAGTAGAGTCTACAAATTAACTAAAATAAATAGTCCTCATTTAATGAAGGATAACCCCTTATATTGTTCATTCACTGAAACAGATATTGATCATTTGCTGAAATAGAGAAACAAGAAAGAGACAACTTGAAGCCAGAACTATTACATGTAGGAGGAACCGGTAGATAAATATAGAGTAGCAGTGAACTGATAAAACTTCCAAGTAATGGACCATGTACCAAACAAAAATACACCCAAAAATTAAAACTAAGGAAAGAAGTCCTTTCTCTCATTCAACAAATTTAATACAAATTAATTGAAATATGAACTGAGTAATTCAGAAAAGATAGCCAAGCCCAAGTGGAAACCCATCTAAACTTTAACCAGTAAATAATAAAATTACCGCTAGGCCAAAAACGTTTCATGAGGGAAAAACCCCTAGTCCTTGCAAGAGACAAAGGGGGTAGTCATTGTTACCAACATGAGAAAAAATAGCTAATAGAGGTCGTGGTCTCAGAGCAGTGAATAAGAGAAGAGCCTACTGGTAAAGTAACTTGTGTAGCTCTCAGAACAATCCTGAATTCTATTGTGACTGTCCTTCCAAACCCTGTGTCCACAACAGAGGCTGTGGGGGTTACAGCCACGACAGAAAAACAAACCCAAAAATAAATAAGAATGAATCGTAATATAAGATAGTCGAAAAACTATACCTGCAGTGTTGAGAAGGCCTGGTAGGCTACGCAGATACATAATCGGTATGTCTCTCTCTGAGTCAGAACTGAATACCTGGAGAGTTGAGAGGACCTGCTGAAAGAACAGATTCACAACTCTTCATACTGCCATTATGTTGCAAACGGAAAAAAATAAATAAATAAATAAATTAGGAAGAATGAATTGCAGGTATTAAACCTAATGCAATGGTTAGTAGAGATTGAAAGAAAATGCAGTGTAATACGTCCAAGGACCTGCAAGACCTGAGCGGCATGGTCATTTTGTTGGTGGCACCGTATCACAAAGGAAATCCCTAAATTTTAACATGAGAAATGAATAGAGATTGTAGAGTTGAATCCTGACCAAGG